>OW799235.1:86437657-87637657 GCA_941918925.1 Phyto melanocephala | reverse complement strand
TATTGAACATATATTATTAAATGAAAAAGAAGCGAAATATATTTTAAACAAAGCTATAGATGTTTTATGTACATGGGACAATAAAAAGGCTTCTGATGACTTGGAGGAGGCGACATTTTTAGTACAGGCTCTAGTAGATAAATGTTGGGAACGTATACATACGGGACATTTTAGTGAAGTGCCCATTGAGATAAGAAAAATATATGCATTGGCTTGTTACTTTAAGGTAGAGTATAGGCATGTGTACATATTTCGGTGTTCCACCTTTTAAAGTAAATTAAAAGGACGTGTTTATCTATAAATCTTTTTATAATATAGACAATGTTTTCTCGTTAATTTGTAGACTTTTATTATTTAATAGATAATACTGCTTCTAATTGAGAATTCAGAGAGTTTGCAAATCGAAACATGTATTGAACTGCTAGATAATGCCGTATTAATTGGTTGTACAGATGATATTTACTCAGAATGTAAGGAGTTTAAGGAGTTTTTAATAGAAATATTTGACACACAGTTAGGTAAATACATAACATATATAAAAGATAGATGAGATTTCCTTTTTAATTAAAATTTTCTTCCAGATCCCTGCAAAGGTTTGCAACTACCACTAATAGAAAATCCGCCCAGAAAGAATATAAACTGTGATATTTTACAACTCCAACAACCATCTGTGCTGGAGTTTCAACAGAAATGTTTTGACAAACAACAACCTGCTATACTATTGAACACTTTTGATAATTGGCCTGCTTTGCAAAAATGGCGCGATTTAAATTACTTACTTAAGCTTGCCGGCAATCGTACGGTGCCCATTGAAATTGGATCTAACTATGCCACCAATGAATGGTCACAGCAGTTAATGAAAATCAAAGAGTTTCTCAAAAGGCAATTCACTCATAATGGCGAAAATTTCACTGACATTGAGTACTTGGCTCAGCATGAACTTTTTGAACAAATACCCCAACTGAAAAAGGATTTTTCCATACCCGACTATTGCTCGCTGGGCTCTAAAAAAGACCCAGTTGATATTAAGGCTTGGCTTGGTCCCAAAGGTACAATTTCTCCTCTGCACTATGATCCAAAACACAATTTACTTTGTCAAGTTTTTGGTGTAAAATCTATAATATTAGCTGAACCGCACGATACAATGAACTTGTATCCTCATGAAAGTGAATTCTTGCAAAACACTTCACAAATAGATGCTAAAAATTTGGATTATGAGAAGTTTCCACTGCTAAAAAAAGTAAAGTTTTATTATTTATTTATTCAGCCAGGTGACTGCCTGTATATGCCGCCAAAATGGTGGCATTATGTAGAATCGAATAGTCCTAGTTTTTCTGTTAGTTTTTGGTGGGATTAAATAAAAAAATTTCTAACAACTATGTTCATTAATCTCTTTTCTTTATAATGACTAAAAAAATAGGTATTATTTGTTATTCAAGTGCTTCAAAGTAAAAGGCAGCGATAACTTTATTTATTATTATATTACAGACGAATTTTTCAAAATTTAATTTACTAACTTTTTTTATTTCAGAGAATTAAGCAACTTAAATTAATTTTTAAAAATTTATTTTTTTTTTTTTTGGTTGTAATTAAGACACGATTGCAAAAAAACTTAAAATATGTACCAAAAATTACATGTATAAATTTTACAAACAACCAAAACAAAGGGGAATTAACAAAGGTACATATTTTTCAAAACATTTTTTGTCTAACTTTGGCGATCAGTGATCGATTCGTTTAAGATTTTTTTATGAGTATCCCTAAAGACATAGTATCGATAAATATTCACAACCGTGCCTATAAAGTATCCTGGGGCAAAAAAAAAAAAAAAATAATTTTTGTAGTATAAATATGGTGGTGTTTATTTACTCATATCTCAAAAAGTAACAGCGACTGTTCTGTAGTTATTCCCGTATATTTTCAAAAGATTAATACATGTCTGCAATATGAAGGGGCTTTTAAAAGTCTATTCCAACCAGCACACTGACAATCAATCAATAATGCTCAATTGACTTCTTGGAACAGAATGTCAAAACTATATATCGATAATAGAGTAGAGAGACCATAACTCAAATAATTTTAACTTTTTACAGAAGAAGGTAAAAACGTAATAGAAACTGCGTTATCATAATGTAACTTCTTTTAAAAATTGCTAATTTATTTTTAATTTAAATATATTTATTATATTATGTCTTTATAACTATGTATATGTTTTACATTTATATAAGAAAACTTACCACCATATTTAAAATTATTTTATGTACAACAAAATTTTTATATATAAATTTTATTTTATTAACCTTTTATAAATTTAAAAATTTGGATTTGAAAAGAGCTTTAATTAACCCATGTTTTATGTAACTATTTACTATTTTGTAATAACAGACTTTAAAATAAAAAATTAAAAACACTAGCTTTTAAAAACAAACTGAAAAAACTTGGGAACTTAGCTGAATATAACACATTTATTTACATTAATACATACATATGTATGTATTTTTTTAAATATTAGAGCATTGTCAAGTCTTATCAAGAAAGACTTTGAAAAAGCTTTATTAAGCTCAATGCTTGCAGAAAGACGATTTTATCTAAAGAATATATGCAGCAGCAAATTAAATTTAATATTATTGACGAAATAATTATATTTTCTAAAAAGCACTTGATTTTATTTAAACACAACACTTTTAATATTACTTTTTAATACATTTATTTCATTTATACACTCGATTTGCAATATTTAATGCAATATTTCTAAAACAAACTATAACACTTCTCAATCCGGCGGAAATTGCGCGTAAACTGTAATAAATTTATCAAGGTGTAGAGTTGTATTGCTGTTCTGGAAATGATAGAGGATATTATGAAGAGTTGTATTTTTATTTGTTAACCCTTAAAGGAAACAAAAATGGTATTTTTATATTTTGGTCGTTTTGTACGTAAATAAAAATATTTTATTGAGTAAACTATATATATTTAAATAACTGATAACATAATAATGCTATGTTCAGACATACACCTTAATTGCCCAATTAACAATTTTATGCAATTATGGTCTTAATTGTTTTTATTTTACCATACAAACAATTAATTAAGTAGTTATCTATTAATATTAAATTTGGCCATTAATTGCGTCAAGTTTAATTGAACAGACCTCATAAGACTGTTCAGTGAAAAGGAAATTTTATATAATAGGTTCGTTAATTTTATTTTTTATAAGTTAAAAAAATAATGTGGCAGTTTTGTGTTATTTAATATTTAAACAATAAGTTTTAAGAACAATAAATAATATGAGACTTTACGGCAAAATCAATTAAATGAACCCAACAACAAAATTAAATGTAACAATAACTAAAACTTATTGTAAGAAAATAAAAAAAGGAATTAAAGCTAAAATTGATATACTTTTTTATTTTGGTTTAATTTATTTATTTAATAAATAAAGCTTTTGGGCCGTATTCATAAAATATATTTTAGAATTATTAAAGGCTTATTTTACAGATGTTGTAGAGAAATTTGTCAAATAAGCCTTCAATAAACCTAAAATATATTTTATGAATTTGGTTTTTTACTTGTTTTTATTTATTATCAATATACAAGTAAACAAATAAATTATAATATGTATATCCCAAATTTAATATCGTTGGTACATCGAAAAAGGACTTATTTGTTCCCAAATTTAATATCGTAGACAAAAACTTACATGAACAGGTAGGTGTGTAGTAATTTTTATAAATAACAATTCGGTGGCCAGCATGTAATATTTAAATTTGTTAAGCACATTTTAGGTAGCATTGACTTGTCAATAAATATGATATTGATAACAAAGTACGCATCATTATAGTTACACAATGTTTTAAAAATATATATAAAAAGTTTATGTACTGAAAATTCTTTTACTATTAAAATTAACCGCAATTTTTTATAAATAGTTTTAGAATATGTATGTATACTCCAAAAAAAATTATTTAACATAGCAACATTTCGCAATTAATTCGATTTCAAATTTATTATTTTATATAAGTATCTATCTACGTATTTTATAATGTATTTTTCCGAACCCTGGCTTAATGTCTATTAGCCCTTCGAATCCTTTAAATAAATAAAACTAAATCAAACTTTAAATCTGGCAACACGTTTACACACAATATTGAAGAAAAGAGAATTCGAAAAATAAAGAAAACATTTCATAGCAATCAAGTAAATTTTATTGCAAATTGTTGGTTAAGCTGGATTAATTTATAAAAATAAATTAAAAAGTAAATAAATATATAAATTAAAGTAATTATTAAAATATTTAAGTTCTAGATATTGAATTCTAAATAATATATACACTGAAGGATTGTTTAGTGAATAATTATATTAAAACTAAAATGCAATGATATAAATCCAAAAAGAAGGCAACAAAGAAAAAAGAAACAACCACCGTTTATGTCGGAGGCGGCGCAGAAAATGAAAACTTCATAAACGAGAAAAAAGTACACAAATTCGTTTTAGTTTTATTGAAATCTTAGTATCGATAAACAATTCAAATAGTTAAGAGTGAAAAAAACAAAACAACATTTTACATTTAACTTACAAGAACTCAACGAAAAAAAACTGAACAAGTTATATTATGGCTGAAGTACGCCGTAGAAAAACTGATGAAGCTGGTGGTGATGAGGCAATTAATTTGTCCCCAGCAAGTGCCACAACTGGTATCTCTGATACTGACAAACGCAACTCTTCAGCTGCAGAGTCCTCAGATCATGTAAGTAAATCTATCAGACCCTCTGTCCTTATTGTCTTTGATTGTTTACAAACCAAAAAAAAACAAGGAATTTGTTTCATTTATGTGTGCAAATTTTCTCTAAATTGTTAATATGCATAGACAAAAAAGTAATGGTCAAAGGTAAATAAATATGTGTGCTTAATTGCCAATGCATACATATAGGTATATTACTGTATACAATTCATACAAATTTGTAATATGCGACGTCACGCGTGAAAAAAGACAAAAAAGTAGAACAGCTAGTAAACAATTATGCATAGCTGCCGTTTTTTGGTCCAAGTTGCAGAATGTGCTGATAGGATAATTTTATTAAAAATTTAAGATTTAGTATTTGTAATTAAATTATGTTATATACGTATACATCTATGTATGTATTTGATAGATGTTAAAAAGTTAAGTTCTAAAAATAATTTTTTTATTTATCAAATGTGTTGTATTGATGTATGCATAAAAATTTTTAAAGGTTTATAGATGGTTTATTGAAATTTGAATTTTAAACCTTTGATATTTTTATAAATAAAGTAGGTAGAATTTGATGTCCAAAATTATATGGCAACTCTCAGCACGTAGAGAAAACCAAAAATATTAAAGAATAAAAAAACACAATCACTGCTGGTTGCAGGTTTAGTGTTGCCATTGGTGTTGAAACTAAGGTATATTGAGCCATATCATACCTTTTACTGTACAAAAACTTTATATTTTCACATAACGAGAATTAACCCCCAAACATTTTGGTTAAAATTTGGAATAACTTTTAAACTTTAATCGAATAGTTCAAGTCATATATATTAAAATTTGCAAGCTTTTTTAGTTCTCTTGTTTTTTGGTTTTGTAGTTTGTGCTGCATTTAGTATACAATGGCAGGCCTGAAGAGGCTACATAAATAAAGTAAAGAGTTGCCATACTGTGCCAATTGCATTAATTCTTTTTGTGATAGAAATCCATTGATTTCATTATTATATATAACGCATTCTTAAATTATAAACGGCTTTATGCAAAATAATAAACCATGTGTTAACTAATGACTAACTTTGTTATTGTGCATAACGCCAAAATAATGATACAAGTTCTATCGAATTAAAGTCTCTCTTTACACTTTTTAAAAGACACATACGGTCTAATTCATATAAATAAAATCGACTTTATATGGTTTATAAATCATATTTTCATTGAAAATCTATTTCAAAAGTTTAATAATTTTTATGAATTATGCAGTTATTATATAAAGCAAACTGGCATACCCTATTTTATGTCTGTACCTACACATACAGAATATTACACCTCTAGCCAAAGCACGTTTGCTAATCCAATTTTAAACAATAAAATGAGACAACTGTTATGTGGACGAAAGTTAAAAGGGAATGTTAATCTAATTAGTGTATGGTAATTGTAAAAAGATTCTCAATGTGGAAAAATTGATTAATACAATTATTAAGAGTTTCACTAAATTTAAAAAAATTGATCTTTCGAAAATTTAATGTGTGCAGAAAATTATATGTATAAATTTATTTCACTTGCAGATTTTTAATAATCTAAATGTTTTTTTAATTTACCTTATTTTATTGATGAATTTCAAATGAACAAAGTTGTACTTTTTAAAATTCTTCTTTCTATAAATTCTTTTTTGAAATTTTATTATTAGATATTTTTTGTCCGCCAATACTTTTTGTAAATTTAAAAAAATTATTTAGTAGCAAATAGAAAAAATTTAATCTTCATTTATACAAACTTTTAAAAATGTTTCATTTCTTTAAGAAAAATGTGTGAAAATTTTTTTTTAAATTAGTTATAAATCTGCTTGAAGAAATTTTGAAATTAGTAATAATATTAGTAAATTTATAAAGATGTGTACAAGTTGAAAGGCTCTAACTCGTATTTAAACACAAAAATTTAATGCAATAGTATTAGAAATAACATTTTTACAAGCAGTTTTACAAAAGAAGTTACATTGTAAAATAAGCGCACAACATGCCAATTGGGCAAACGTGTATACCTGTAGTGGACTTGGGCTTTTACTGCCCCTCTTTTTCAACCTAACCTAACCTCCATTATTATAATACATTACGTTTTTATCTTCTATAAAATTAAAATTTTTTAAGTTAGGGCCTTTTTAATTGTGACCATTGATAGGTATGTTTGTATGCATCTCCTTTTAGGTATTGTCCATTAAATAGAGTGCAGGTATATTATAATAAATGTGTGCAAGCACTGTCTTAAACATACATTTGTTATTGCATTATTACATGAGATATTTAAACAACCATTTTATTGTCAGTAAACATAAAAATGAATACATTACTCAGATTGTTTTAAAGCCAATTTATATTAAATGTAATTCTATTTTCACTTCAATAGGAATTTCCAATATAATTTAATAAAATTAATATTTTTGGTACCTCAAGTACGTGTGTTTATTTAAAAATAAATTAAATTATTCTTTCTTTGCATCCCAAGATCACATGTTAATATTTTCTTAAATGAATTTTGAATCAACAAATATACAATTGATTATTAATAAGTTCCAAATTTGCGGTTGAATTGAATATTTGTAGTGATCTACTACATACATACATATGTATGCTTCAAATATTATCATAAAATCAACTCTTAAAGAAAAACTTACATACATACATACATACATACATACACACATACATACATACATACATACATACATACATACATACATACATACATACATACATACATACATACATACATACATACATACATACATACGTACGTACGTACATATTGCGTTACATATATTTCATGTCATTTTTAAAAATTTTTTTATTTAATTTTATTTTGTTAAAAAATGAAGTTTATTTAGTTCTACTTTAATCTTTAACACTATAAAAACTAAAATTGTCTTCTATGCTTACTACTGCCTCCAAAAAATATTTCTTATCATTTTTATTTTTCTTTCCCAGACACAATTTATTGATGTGATGATAATTTTGATTTATTATTTCGTTTATATTAAAAAACGCATTGTTCACTTAAAATCCGGTCGCAAAAAAATTAAAAATTAAAAAAAAACGGCGATGAAGCAATTTTGTGTTGGCACAAGGGGGTTTCTTAAGCTTCTGGAATATAATTGGCTTTTTTGCAAACAATGTTTTTTAGATCAATATTAACGGCCTTATTCATAACAAAAAGTTGGCATAAAGTTAGCATAAAGTTTATTCATAACACACATGCCAAACTCTGGCTAACGATTTGCTAAACTCTTGTTAACAAGCTGCCAAACGTTTGCCAACTTGTAAAAAACAGCTGTTCTGTGTTGTTGTTTTTTATTACCAATATTTTTTTACCTACCTATTCATCCTGTTGCCAATTTACAGACCGCTTGCCTTGCTTTTCCATTTTTATAAAAAATTTATTGTTGTTAATTTTTTAAATTTATTTTTCAATTTTAAAAATTGTTAATATGGATGGAAAAACAAAAAATGTCAAAATCCAATAAATGGTTGCATTTTTGTGGAGTATCATGAAATTTCAGAGTTGATATATGAAAAGTTGGCAGACGAATAAAAGTTTCTTAAGAATAAACTCTGTGCCAACGAGCTGCCAAGCTTAATCGGCATTCTAGTTAGCAGCTCGTTGTACGTAGTGTATAAACTGTGGTTAACTTTTTGTTATGAATAAGGCCGTAAGTCTCTGCAGTTGTGGTAAAAAATGTGGCGAATACGCATTGCCATGACTGACTATCAGATTTAGTGGACGAAAAGTGCACATGTGTGACAGATTTATTGACAGATGTGTCCGATTTGATAATCTTTTGGAAATATTCAAAAAATAGTAGTTTCTGTGCGATCAGAGTTGCTTTTTGTAAGCAACCTAGCAAAAAATCTATGACAAAAAAGTCATTTTGCAGGGGTTCAACTGGTAACGAAGTGATTAAATTTAGGTGAAAACACTAATGATTTTAATATTAGCGTGTCATTGGAGATCATGTGTTTACATGAATATTTTAATGAACTGCACTCCATTCTAATAACTGCATGGAACTCATGCATATTTGGTGACAAATATCGGATATTTCATATGTTGAAATTGTTTGTTTACATGAACTCTTTAAGATATTTTGCATGATGTTGCATTTATTTTTAAGCATATCATTTATGACAAATTATTTTGCAGTTAAGAAGTCATTTAGAATTAATGCTTTTACACAATTGATTTAGAAGTCTTGTAAATGTAATTCGCTTTGCACTACTTCCAATTTTTTTTGCTGGGCAAGTATGACAGTGTGGCATCCAATCACACATTTTGTTGCAATTTTTTCATGTAGGACAGAAAACTATCAGATTTTTATTTGACATAATCGCACGACTTTGTAGGATAGTCAGTCGTGGCCTTAAAAAATGAAATTTTCATCATTATTAATGTCACAAAGAATCGAGAAGTTAATCTTCTTAATTGGAAACGTTTACTAAGTTATTGATAATTTAACGCTTTAAAGTTAGTTTCTTTATACAAAAAATCTTATTTGAGGTTCGAAAACATAAGTTATAACATGTGTGTTTTTAAATCTATTTCTCATTTTAACCCATATTGGTCGATTTGTGGATGTTTTTTTTTCATTAAAATATCATTAATTTAATCAAATTTTTTTTAGTGTTAATAAATCAAATTTCCATACAATTTCAGTTTTATTTAGTCTTTATAATCTTTTTTAAATTTTTGTTAATAAGGCAGTGTATTTTTAAATTGCAGTATTTTTTTGTTTATATATAAACAGATCGATTCAGAAGAGGAAAAATTACCTGATGAAAAATATGTGGAAGAATTGGCCAAATCGTTACCACAGGGTACTGATAAAACACCAGAAATATTGGATTCAGCCCTAAAGGATTTGCCAGACAGGTGAGTTGGTTTTTTTTTTCTTGCATAAATCTAAATTTAAAATTTAGTAAAACTATTAACAGAAATAATACTAAAAGTGGTTAAAGAATATTTTCATTTTTTATATGGTACAAACATACTATACATATGAGGATGTGTGTGTGTGTGTGTCTGTGTGTTGAATTAATAAATAAATTGTATACAAAATAAATCCATAAACTATGTGTTAAAAAGTAATTCTTTTTTGCTTATTTGCATTTGTTTTCTATTCCATGTATTTGTTTATTTATTTTTCTATATTTAGATGGAAAAATTGGGTAATACGCGGCATATTCACATGGATTATGATATGTGGCTTTTGTTTAATTATCTATGGTGGCCCATTAGCATTAATGATTACGGTACGAAATTTAGAATTAGAAAAAAATATTTTTTTTTTTAACTGAATTCAACTTTCTTCTTGCAGACATTGCTGGTACAAGTTAAGTGTTTTCAAGAAATCATCTCAATCGGTTATCAGGTTTATCGTATTCACGGTTTACCCTGGTTCCGTAGTCTTTCCTGGTATTTCCTACTAACCTCAAATTACTTTTTTTATGGAGAAAATTTGGTCGATTATTTTGGTGTCGCCATAAATCGAGTGGTAGGATTTTAAGCAAATGCGTTATAAAATTTTATAGTTTTAAAAACTGTTTAATTCCATTTCTTTAGGGATATTTAAAGTTTATGGTCACCTATCATCGTTTCCTATCGTTCGCTTTGTATTGCATTGGTTTCGTTTGGTTTGTTTTATCGTTGGTTAAGAAATACTATATGAAACAGTTTAGTCTATTCGCTTGGACCCATGTTTCGCTCTTGATTGTTGTAACGCAAAGTTATTTAATAATTCAAAATATTTTCGAAGGTAAGTGGAGAAAAAATTAACTTTGATTTTATAATTTTGTTTATAAAATTTGAATTTAGATATATTTTAAAAATTTACTAATTATCTACGATATTCTCCCAATAAATTTCTAAATTTAGTTTATTGGTTGTTGGATTTAAGCTGGTCCATATGCATTTCATGATGATCTGGCATAAGCACCATTGAAATTCATATGGAACAGCTTAAAACCAACAACTAATAAACAAAAATTATTTTCAAAATTTTTAAATTATTTTAAGTATTAACAAATCGATAGATTTTTTCAGTATGTAGTTGATGAATTGCCCAAGAAATTTTATTTCTTATTATTTATTCTTCATTTTAATTGTTAAAACTTGTTGCTTTTTATTATTTATGTTGTGTCTTGTCAATTTGTTAGCACATCTAATAAATAACACAATTTTTTTTTATTAATATTTCTTCAAGGCTTAATATGGTTCATTGTACCCGTCTCGATGATTGTGTGCAATGATGTCATGGCGTACATGTTTGGTTTCTTCTTTGGCAAGACGCCCCTTATAAAGTTGAGCCCTAAAAAGACTTGGGAAGGTTTTATCGGTGGTGGTTTTGCTACAGTTTTGTTTGGCATCCTATTCTCGTACGGATTATGTCACTATCAATATTTTATTTGTCCCATTGTCTACTCAGAGGAATTGGGTAGCATGTCTATGAGTTGTGAGCCAGGCTACTTATTTACCGCCCAAGACTATAGTTTGAGTGTGGTAAGTTCTAATAAAAAGATAAAACAAGCTCTCAATAAAATAAATTAATATTTATATTGCTAATGAATTCTATATATTTTCTTGTCTCTTTATTATACAGTTTGGCATTGGCAGAAGTATTAAGGTGATACCATTTGTATGGCATTCAATTGCATTAAGTTTGTTTAGTTCCATAATTGGACCATTCGGTGGTTTCTTTGCATCTGGCTTTAAGCGGGCATTTAAAATTAAGGTGAATATTTTTGATTTTGCAAACAAATAAAAAATAATTATTTTTTTTTTTATTTTATAGGACTTTGGTGATATGATTCCTGGTCATGGCGGCATTATGGATCGTTTCGATTGTCAGTTTTTAATGGCCACTTTCGTTAATGTTTATATATCTAGTTTTATAAGAACACCATCACCTTCCAAGTTGTTAACGCAGGTAAAGTTATAAAATTACACAATTCTTTTTATTAAATCTTGGAGTTTTGATAATGTCTGTCTGTGTGTTGAAATCAAATCATCAAAATTTTCCAAATTTCCAATAAACTTTATGAAGCATTAAGTTTTCTACAAATTAAACATTTTTAATTATTTTTTTATTTATCGAACTTGTTGGTTTAAACTAATATTGAAATTTTAATTCAGTCTTGAGTTCATATTAACATTCTTATTGTAATCATTTTCTGTAAATAGAAATTTTATTTTATTTGTTGTCATTTTTTTTTTTTTTTTTTGATAAATTTAGCATTAAGTAAAATATTTTTATAAGTTTTGAAATAATCGCAAATGTTTTTAAATTTATTACACAATTTATCGAAAATTTAATTCAAGTAAAATTTCTGTAGAATTAAAGTTTTTCTACAAAAATTAGGATTAAAGTTAGCGATAAATTGTTTATATTAAATAGAATTAACGATAATTTTTAGTAGAAAGATTTAAGTTATCGATAAAAAATTTTTGATTACCATCATATTCACATATTGATAAATTTCTATAAAAAGTTTAAGTCATCATTTATTTTCTATAAAATCTTTAAAATCAAAAAAATCCAATTATCGACAAATTTTTTAAAGAAAATTTGAGTTATGGATAATTAGAGAATTAAAGTTATCAATAAATAGAACATTTTAGTTACCGATAAATGAAAAAATTCAGTTATCGATAAATGGAAAAATCAAGTTTTCGATAAATGGAAAATTTAAGAATTTTAGTTTTCAATAAATAGAAAATTTTAGTTATCGATATATGGAAAATTTATTTATCGATAAATGGAAAATTTTAGCTATCGATAAATGGAAAAAAATTTAATTTTCAATAAATGGAAAATTTAAGTTTTCGATAAAAAGGAAATTAAAGTTATCGATAAATGGAAAAAAATTTAATTTTCAATAAATGGAAAATTTGAGTTTTCGATAAAAAGGAAATTAAAGTTATCGATAAATGGAAAATTTTAGTTATCGATAAATGGAAAATTTAAGTTATCGATAAATGGAAAAAAATTAATTTTCAATAAATGGATAATTTAAGTTTTCGATAAAAAGAAAATTAAAGTTATCTAAAAATAGACAATTAAAGTTATCGATAAATAGAGAATTTAAGTTATCGATAAATGGAAAATTTTAGTTATCGGTAATTGGAAAAAATTTAATTTTCAATAAATGGAAAATTTAAGTTTTCGATAAAAAGCAAATTAAAGTTTTCGATAAAAAGGAAATTAAAGTTATCTATAAATAGAGAATTTAAGTTATCGATAAATGGAAAATTTTAGTAATCGATAAATGGAAAAAATTTAATTTTCAATAAATGGATAATTTAAGTTTTCGATAAAAAGGAAATTTAAGTTTTCGATAAAAAGAAAATTAAAGTTATCTATAAATAGACAATTAAAGTTATCGATAAATAGAGAATTTTAGTTATCGATAAATGGAAAAAATTAAATTTTCAATAAATGGAAAATTTAAGTTTTCGATAAAAAGGAAATTTAAGTTTTCGATAAAAAGTAAATTAAAGTTATCTATAAATAGACAATTAAAGTTATCGATAAATAGAGAACTTAAATTATCGATTAACAGAAAATATGATTTTTCTATAAATAGAATATTAAACTTATCAATAAATTTATTATTTAAGTTATCGAAAAGTTTTTTTTTAATTAAAAATTGTTGTTTAATTTTTAAAAAGTTTTCGATAATAAATTATAGAGAATTTTTTCATTAAATATATATTAATAACTTCCATTTTTTTGTGTGAGATTTGACACATTAAAGGTATTCACGTCGCTAATTTTAATCTTACGAGTGTGCAATTTTTTTAAAAAAAACATATGCAAGAAAAATTTTGCATTATTTTGTGCCAAGTTTAATTAATTACGTTGCTAAAATTTGTGCAAAAATCAACAGTAAATATTAAAATCGGAGGCGTGAATACCTATAATTTATTACATGAATCAAAAAATAAATAATAGAGCGTCACAGATGGTAACTGGTTAATAACATCTGTCAATTTAATTTGCAAAGTTATGATTTTATTGTCAACCAAGAACTTAAATTTGATTAAAATGCAACTAAGGTTTCTTTGTTGTCCATAATTAATCCATAAATAAGTGTTAAAATCTTTTAAATTTTTTCGTTTTATGTTTTTTATTGCCTATTTATTTTTGTTTAAGTCAAATATGGTTCTCATGCCAGCAAAGAAAATTTTACGTCCTTCCTTTCTAATAAACACGAACATATTTTTTTTCAGATTTACAATCTCAAACCCGAACAACAAATGCAAATCTTTCGATCGCTTAAAGATTCACTTGGTGATATGTTAAATTAAGCAATTTTATGTGAACAGCAACAACAAAAACAACAACTAATAAATAATATCAATCTCCTCCTAATACTATATGTATATCTCGTTCGTTCTTAATAGAGTTAAATCGATTACATAGAAAATTTATGTATGTATGAATACAGAGCTATATGTTTATTATTTCTTTTTGTTATATATTTTTTATATCTTGTTTCTAATGCTGCTTGAAACTAATATTTAAATTACTTTTAATTACTAATCATAGTATCGTTATTAGTTATAATTAAATACGACTCTAGACGAAGTTAGCTTTAGTTAATTTTAAAATATAATTTTTTTTTTTGTTTTAATTTTAGGTTTAATTAGTTTTTTTTTTTTTTGGTAATTCTATTATGAAATAAATTTATTTTACATAATTTTTATGTACAACTCAAAAACAATAAGAACAACCATTAATTAAAAGAGAAACAAAAATCATTGTTTTCTCTCAACAAGTCAAACAAAAGAGAGATACATATTTTTTGTAATGAATTTTAAGATAGAGTTTATATATTAAATAAAACAACAAATGAGCTCTTTCGAGTTTTCTCTCTCTCTCTTTAAAAGCAAATAAACAAAAATATTCCATTTAATTTTATGAAAAAAAAGAACTACATTCAAACTTTTGTTGCATAAACAAACAAAAAACTAATAAATAAAACAAAAAAGTTTTATTTAAGTTAAATTTTATTATAAGTTTTTATAATATGCTTGACATATTAATAATTTTAAAGCTTTATATACCAAAAAAAATAAAAAATAAAAATAAATAAATAAATACTAAAATCAGGCAAATTGTTAAATTGGTTTTTTAATTCTAAAATTACAGTTGGAAGTTTTTTAATTGTTTTAATTCTGAATAAGTTAGAATAATTTAACAAAAGCTTAAATATTTAAATGTTGTGTACAAACTTTAAAGTGTTAAACAGCCCTGCCTTTCTTTATAAAAGGTAAAGAAAAAAAAATCAACCGAGAAACGATACCCATTATTTTAAAAACAACTTTAAATGGCTTTTGGGTAATAAATTTAAAATGAATATTGTGTTTGAAAATGTTTAAAAATTAATTATGAATATAAAGTAAAATGGAATTAAATATGGGATTAAAATCAATTTTTAAACTAATTTTTTTTTTAACAAAAACAAAAAATAATAAATTAAAAAACTGCACTAAAATTCTTAACTAATAAAATTCCAAGTGTTATTAAAAATGAAAATTTAAACGTGTATTTTTGTGTTATCGGTAGCAATTTAATAAAATGTTAAAACTTACATATTCACCTTAAAAAAAACTGTCTCAATTACATTTTATTTGCCACACATTTTATTAATTAAATTTTTATTTTAAAAACATGTTCTCGTCTCCACTATTCTAAACTACACAACACCCTAAAACACACACACATTATTAGTCTATAATATTGTAAACGTATTTATATTTATAAAAAAAGAACAACAAATTATTAACTACTATTTTATATTATTATAAATAATATAGCATCATTTATGATTGAGATTTGTAATTTTAATTTGTTGAAAGTAGAGAATCAGAAAAAGGAATTATGTGTGTTTTGTAATTATTGTAAAGAAATGAATATTAACGATATATTTATATGTAAAAACAAGCATATGGTTACAATTTACCAAAAAAATATACTTTTTAAAATCCAAAACAAACAAACAAACAAACAAAAAATAAAAGAAATTTATTGTGTGATGTAAAAACATTATAAAAAGAAAAACGTCTAAATAAAATTATGTAAATGTAAAATAATAAACTAAATTGACGACGTTGAGGTATTTACTTGTGTTGATAGTGGAATTTTCTACATGTATACAATAGATGTTGACATTGTTCATCACCCCTATCGTGAATAACAAGTGAATTTTTTGTTCCCATGGAATTTGTATTTCCCTCGAAAGTACAAAATTTTATTATAAATTTTCTGTGGAATTTGTATTCGCTTCAACAGCCATAAACATTGGGCCAATTCAAAGTAGACTCTCATATTGTACTATGTCATATAATTCATATTAATATGACTAGTGACTTTGAACACCTTTTGTTAACAAATTATGTATTTAATACAAGAAAGAAGACAAAGAGATGACGCTGTTAAAAATTGTATGTATACAGGAATGAAGAAAATAGAAAATATTTTCTCTGAGAGGTGAGAAGCGAAGAAATTCTCTCTGAGAGACAGTATGGTTAAAAGTATAACATAAACAATTTCTTATACATAGGAAACAAATGTGTAAAGTCATATTATTTTTTTTGTATGGAAATTACTAACAAAAATTTTATGCATGCATAAAATAATATGAAATAGCACAAATATGACTGATATGCAACCACTTTGAATTGGCCCATTGTGTAAATAAAAATAAATAAGCTCTTACATTTTGAGGGGATAGGAAAATAGTTAGGAGTTCATATTATTTAATTACACTCTTTATCGTTGGCGTGTTGTAGTGATTAGAGGGCCAAAGGACTGTGGTTTGAATCCCGTCAGACAAACTAATTGTTATTGTGGTGTACGCGTTTTTTTTTTATTAAAAATGCTTCAATTTTAGACAAATCCACCACCCGGATAGAAATTAAGAAACCTACTGACGTTCCAGTTATCTCTTTTTTTAAAAAAATATAGCGCCACCAACATGGCAAGTGACAAATTGTTAAGCAAGAACCTACACCTCGTAGCAAAAATCAGCACCACTACTTACAGACAAAATGAGGCGCTGCTTCTAGGCAAAGATATATTGCGGCTTGGCTATGCAGTAGCCTAGTCCAAGGTTTAGAAATTTTCATGTATGTATATTCATTCCCATGTATGAGATTTTTTTTTTCTTTTACACACTTGAAATAGTATAAAAATTTTACTGTTTAACACACTCATAAATGTGTGTATGTATGTATATGCTTGTTTGAGCACGTAACATTAACGAAAAAAAAATCTTTAACGTTTATGAGAAGTTAAAAATTTGCTTTTGCTCTTACTTACAAGTTTTTCTTTTCTTAATACATATTAACACATACCCACATATATGTACAACTCCTGAAAGGAAATGGAATTTTTTTTTCTCCAAAAATATAGTCTGCTGAAAAAAAATCAAGACACTTTTCATATATCACTAATGAAAAGCGCTCAAATTTTAAAATGCTCATACATGTAGCAAAAAATAAAAAACCTTATTTTCTCATTTAACAATTTTGTTTGGCAACTAAAAAAACCAAATCCTCATCTCAAACATGATAAAAGTCAAATTCTTTCTAGTTTCTCACACATGCATGTGTGAGGGCAGTAAAATAAAAAAAAAATGAAACAAGTTAAAGCGCTATATTCAGCCGTGCCGAATCTTATATACCCTTCACAACGTGTAGTCATGCAATAACAGTGGTTTGTGTCACCATTCATCCCATATGAAATACGTACATACATATATAAAAACGTCCCATTGTAAAATTAAAAATTCACGTATGTATGTTAAAAAAACAAAAAAAAAATTTTTTTTTAAAAATTTAAAAAAAAAATTTTAACAAAAATTTAAAAGAAAAAATTTAAAAAAAAAATTATTATGTATATAATATATATAAAACAAAAAATAAAAAATAAAAAAAAAATTAAAAAAAAAAATAAAAAATAATAATAAAAATATAAATAATATATTAAATAAAAAAAAAATTAAAAAAAAATTTTTTTTTGACTCAGCTGGGATTCGATGCCACGTTTTCTATAACCATTATACACGTTTGTATGTATGTATGTATGTTGTTGTTGTAATGTTGTTTTTGTAAAAAAAAATCGAGGTGGTCGTGGGTTTTTGCTCATATCTCAGTTGTTTATGTACCGATGTTTCTTATTTTCAATACCGATCTACTCCCGAATATGTCTGATATTTTAATACCTTACCCGGGTCCAACCTATGTCGGGGGGCTTCAAAAAGTTGATTTCAACATACACACGGACAGACTGACAGAGCTTAATCGACTCCCCTATTCATAAGCTTTCAGAAAATATATCCTTTATGGGGTCGGAAATGAAAATTGTAGAAATTTCACACGGAATGACAAACCTATATATACCCTTTTTCACTGTGTGAAGGGTATAAAAACGCCTACAGCACATACATATGTATGTACATGACTGAGCGTTTCGGTAATCATCTACTTAGATCTGGGGCTGAATTACGGCATTCGAACGTGATCGAAATTTGAAAATTCTTATTAGAATCTCTATACCTAAAACACAGCGAACTCTATTGTTCGAGTAAAATTTCGATCGTGATGGAATGCCGTAATTCGGCCCCTGGTATAGCCAACACATACCAAAAATTTCTAGTTGCACTATTTTACTCTCACAACGTACTGGAAAAAATTTAATATACATTTTAAATAGCAATTTGAAGAACATGTGTCAACACATTCACCTTGCCTAAATGCTGGTGCGAGACTAACTTCTTGTTTATTATTATGTTCGTTCGTTTACTCAAAAGTATTGACTATTTTTTACTGAAATTTACTGGATTGCGTTCGTTTACACAAATTTCCATATAAAACGTAAACAATCCAGTAAAGTCCAGTAAAAAACTTTTAGGAAACGAACTCACCCATTAGTTAATACGTGTGAGGTGTACGTGTGAGCTTAAAAGAGAAAAGTAGCTCGTAAGATGTGATTTGCCTATCGCTGACGTAGGGAAGGAAAAGTAATTCACGTCACCGGTTTTACTCTTGCAAAAATGCGTGAAATAAAATTTACTGTTGGTTATGCGAACACTATTTTTATAAAAGTTTAATATTAAGGAATTAAAGCCGAAAGGATTATAGCCGTTGCTGCCGACTTTTTAGTTACTTAAAACGACGACGAGTTACCGAAGGAGAGACTTATCTCCTTCGGTAATAAAATTATAGCTGTTGTGTGGTATTTAAAATTTACGCCGCATTAGATTAGCAAGTAGTCCAAAAGTAAGTCTTAGAACAAAATTTTTTTATATGTATATACATACTTATGTTGTTGTTTTTGAGTCATTTGCCAGACGAAAGAAAGCAAGACAAGAAAACAAAATGCTTGGTGGTAGTCCCCTATGCTACCAAGAGTGAAAAGTGGACAAAAAAAACCATCCGAATCAGGATTTTGTTAGTCTCATAAACACGTTTTGGCTGTTTATTTGTTGGTTTTTAATTTTATATGGCCGCATACAATATTAAACATAGCCAGATTAACCCTGTTGACCTGTCAACTTAAATTTTCATATAGGAAGCTGGAAATCCCGTTTTTCCTTTTTTATTCTTTGAGTTTATATGGTTCTCCTCCAGTTAAGTCATCCAATTGAATATGACAATGATACTCAGTCAGGTTCAAGTTTTCAACAGGCTATTCCTCCAAAATAATAAAATAAACCAATTTATTAAAAATGTTTGTCATCGACATCCATTTTATTGGCATATAAATTACGCATATAGCCAGGATATCCTACATTGGTTCAGGTTTCCTAAGCCCACTTTTACAAAAACAAATTTATTCATCAGGTAGTCTTAATTTGTCTGCTGATTATTTTTATCTTCACTTATTTTAAACTTCAGCTGTCTAAAGTCAATAGATAAAAAACCATTTTCTCTGTTCTAAATAAATATGTCTTGACTTGTGACGGGAAGTCGGATCTGAACCACAGCAACAGTTTGTGGCTGATCAGTAAACAACACATGCCGGAGCAATACGCAAAACTTTCGAAGTCAGATGAAAAGAGATTGCCCTTTAGATATGTATGTATATTGGTGCGTGCTTTTGATCCGATTTTTATTTTATTGAATTCGAAAAGCAAATTACTTAAGTTGATAGCAATCGAAGTTGTGTTCAAACAAACAAGTTTTCATTATATTTTAAATTTTTTATTAGGCTATAAGTTCAATGCGATAACGACAAGAATATTAAGTTTTCTTTGTTCTGCGATAGAGATCAAAAGAATATGACGTCAATTTTACTATTTAGGCCTGTAGTACACGATATGTAAATTCCACATACGCATGTGGCTGTGATGTTATTTTGACGTCATCATAAAGCATAAATGTATCCGCTTTGACCACATGTGTTTCATTTGTATTTTGGACTACATATATATATTTCGTGTAATATCAAAATCTTACCGCATGCAGTCATTACGACTATTTTTTAACCAAAGTGCTGAACATTTAAGTGACGTCAGACCCACATGTGCATATGGCTTTTTACATTTCATGTACTACTAGAAAAGCCCGGCGCGTGTTGCTACGCCCCTTAAATAATATAAATGCATTCCGAATTTAAATTAAATATCAAGTGGGCGTGGCACTGCCCACTTTTCTTATCACGAAACTGTATAGTCATCACCAAAATCGGTCCAGAGCAAGTACCTCAAAATTATAATTTTTTAATGGGCGTGGCCCCGCCTACTTTTTTAATCACGAAATTATATACTCATAAGAGTTCAATATGTGTGCAAAGTTTCAGAAAAATCGGTCAAGTGCAAGAAGCTTAATATTATAACTTTTTTTTATGGGCGTGGCACTTCCCACTTTTCTAATCACGATATTGTATTATAATGAGAGCTCAATATGTGTGTGCAAAGTTTCAGAAAAATCGGTGAAGTTCAAGTACCTCAATATTATAACTTTTTTTTATGGGCGTGGCCCTGCCCACTTTTCTTATCACGAAATTATTTAGATATGTGTGCAAAGTTTCAGAAAAATCGGTCCAGTGCAAGAACCTCAAAATTATAACTTTTTTTATGGGCGTGGCCCTGCCCACTTTTTTAATCACGAAATTATAAAGTCATGGCAGCTCAATATGTGTGCAAAGTTTCAGAAAAATCGGTCCAGTGAAAGAACTGTCAAAGTCTATAGATAAAAAATAATTTTCCCTCCTCTCTCATTTATTTCAAATGTCAAACTTAATATATAAAAACTTTAAACAAAAAATTTCTCTCCCAACTGCAATTACCTGATGAAATTGTATGCCTTGGGGCTTTAGTAATAAAAATGTTATTTAGACTAGAGTTGCATTTTTATTGACATAAAAATTAAAAAAAATGTTCTACAACTTTTGTTAATCCGAAAATTAGAAAAAAAAAATTCATAAGAAAATAATTAAAAAAATAAAAGCTTTATTAAACACAACGATTTTTATTATAATGAATAATACAAAAAAGTTTTTAATAATTTATAAAAATAATTAATGGTACATATTTTCAGTGCATATATGTATGTACATATGTATGTATGTAAATGTATTGTAATATAAATTACATATTTTGGATTTATTTTTCGCAAAAACATACACTGATGCAGGGTATTTTCGGTATTATTTTCTACAAAATGTTGCATAAGTAAATTAATGATAATTTAAAAACAATTTGAGAGTGAAAAAATATAAAAAAATGTGTTGAATTAAAAAGAAAAAAATTCATTTTTTTTTTTGACAAAAGAAACAGAAATATTTTTTATCACAAAAATGGCATTAAATTGATAAAAATGCAACAAAAAATTAAATAAAAAATGTTTAAGTTTTTTTGCGATCCTTTGCATTGGATAAATCCTAGTCAGAGTTTGTAAGAAACATAAGCGAATTTTACTGTTGTAAATCTTGGAAACCATGTTCTCAAAGTTGAAAACACTTATGTTAAATTTAAAAGGGTAATTTTAGTCATGCCAAGTTTTTTAGAGTCAAAGTAGATTGAAAAAGAATTGAAATTATGTATTTTTTTTGCCAAAAAATTACATTGATTTAAATATCAGTGGTTGAAGTTATTTACATATGTTCTATCAAACTGCCAAATAATACTTAAATCAACTTCTAACTTTATTATGTTTTCGAAATAATAAATGCTTGTGGTAGTCATTTAAATATACTACTAACACTATTACAAAGATTTAAGCATTTTTTTTAATGTCTAAAATTCCTGATATACTTTGATTATGTTTTCTATTTACCTGTTGGCTGAAATTAATAACATCCGGCTTCTTTTTAAGTTCTTGATTAAACAAAGTTTAATATGTTGTTAGAAAAGTTCATTTAACAATGATCCTACCTTTTATGAAACGAGTTTTTAAATTCCAACATAATTTATTGAATATGTTTTTATAGAGAAATTTAAAAAGTAATGCATATAGGAATTCCGTATATATTTTAAGTCAGTCTTAGTTAAGGTGCGCTTAAATTTCATTTGTTTAAGATAACGAGGTTTCAAACTAGTTTGAATCTCGTAGGTAAAAAATTTAAAACTGAAGTTGAACTTTGTTTATGTAAATTATGATAAAATGTTATACAATTCGAGCTCTTGCTAGATTCCTTAAGAAATGTTGGTTGCTAGAACAAATTATTAATGTTTTAGCTTTATTTTATCAATAACGTTTCTTTGAGTGTCTGCTATGCAATTAGCAGTAATTTCAAAATATAATTTTCGCTGTCGTGCACTTTCTAACAGGCAGCGCCAAGCAGGTACAGACTGTAAAAAAGATAAGAAAAGATTAAATCAGCATGTTAAAACAAATAGAAACTTGTGGAAGAAAATAAAAGTTACCTCTAAGTTTTTAAAATTTCCACACAGTATAAGACACTTTTTTGATCGGGTCAAGGCCACATTTAAACGTTGCGGATTGGAGAGAAAACCGATTCCATGTGTACGAGCATTTGAAATGACAATAACATCTTTTTCGACTCCCTGATACGAGTCAATAGTGTTGACCATGATATTTGTTAAACCTAAAGATCTGTGAAAAAAATAATTCGATAGTTTGTGTTCAATTGTAAAAAAAAAACAAGTTAGAATGCTATATTCGGCCGTGCCGAATCTGATTTTAGATTTCATGTAATACGCCATTTGTTTTAATTTTTTCGAAGTCATCTTTGATTTTGAATTTTTTCTAAGTTACTGTATTCATGGTGAGACCTCCGTTAGGAATACTATTTTTGGCGTATCAGGGCGTGGGTATCTGACAGGACCGATATGGCGTGGAGGGACAGAAGAGACTGCAGGGTGTCAAGGGCTTTATGGCCCAGGTTAAACTCAGCGGACTCTACGGTTCTTCTGGGCCTGGGTAGGGTATGTCTGAGAGCCACTTTTGGGGTTTTAACAGGGCAGTGTCCTGTGAGGGCTAGGATTAGTAAATGGGATCGCGACACTCCGGATTATTGTAGGATGTGTGAAGATGAGGAGGAGTTGGAAACTGTGGAACACATTGTCTGTCACTGCATAAGGCTAAAGTGGTTAGGTAAACGATTCCACGATGAGTTGGGTGATGTTTCAAAGTGCAAGATGGGGAATATTATCGGATTCATCATGGGGATCGGGTGGCTAGTGAACATGCAATGAGGCTCGTAGAGAATATGTTTTTCTTTCTTTCTTCTATTTTATTTCCTACTAACTTATTTTTATTATTTTCTCTTGTACTATATCTTTGGAAACTTTCTTTTCTCTCTCTCTTTTCTATATTTAATATATGAAAGGGTAACGCAATGGACCTTATTGGTCTCCGAGTGTGGGTGTAGGAGGCAGATACTGCTTTCTGCATCCCCCTTTCCTACCTACCTACCATCTACTGTATTCAACTAGTCAAGCCCTTTTATTTTATACCCATATTGTTGGAGTTAAAAAAATTTGTTTCGCCATTTTGTTCAGAACCGCCATTTTGAATTTTACACTTTTTTAATAGTTCAAACCCTTGTATTTGGTAACAATATTTTGGGGGTTAAAGGGGATAAAGTCGTAACTTCTATATTTGGCTCATATATTTGCCATTTAATCTAGGACGCCATCTTGGATTTTTTCTCTTTTCATAGCTTACCATATTTCAATACTCAAGCCCTTTCATTTAATCGCCATATTGGCTATCTCGGTTGTATAGAAATTGCAAAATATCATTTTCCGTTTGTAAATTTTAGGATAAGCACCGAAGCAGTTGTACTCTGGTGCTTATATATCAGTTGTTTTCAAACCGATTTGTTAATTTTTCTTAGAAATAATTTCTGAGATTACAGCTTATAACCTGGTATCTTAGGCGTGTTCAAAAATTGTTTAGGAGTTTGAAAAAATGTTATATATAATTTTTCCCTGATATAAACACCAATAAAGTGTTGTGTGTTAAAGTGTTTTATTATATGTCTGTTTACTCATGTCTAGGAATTTTTAGGCACAACAAGCTGTATAAAATTTATGCAAATATTTAAATTAATATCACTTTGAAAGTTAGCATTTTCATGATTTTACTTTAAATAATAGCATTTAATTATATACTAGAAAAGCCCGGCGCGCGTTGCTACGCCTCTTAATAAATAAAAATGCATTCTGAATTTAAATTGAATATCAAGTGCAAGAAGCTAAAAATTATAACTTTTTTATGGGCGTGGCACTGCCCACTTTTCTAATCACGAAACTGTATAGTCATGACAGCTCAATATGTGTGCAAAGTTTGAGAAAAATCTGTAAAGTTGAAGTAGCTGAAAATGATAACTTTTTTTATGGGCGTGACACTGCCCACTTTTCTTATTATGAAATTGTAAAGTCATGACAGCTCAATATGTGTGCAAAGTTTTAGAAAAATCGGTCAAGTGCAAGTAGCTAAAAATTATAACTAATTTTTTAAGGGCGTGGCCCCGCCCACTTTTTACACTCCCTGGAATGTGTACAACAACTTGTCAAAGTTTAAGTCCGATCGGTTTTACAGTTTCGAAGTCTTAAGCTAACACACACACACATAGAGCTTCACTTTTATATATATATGTGTAGATAGATTAAAATATAGCATAAAATTTTTTAATTTTAATAACATCTTCAACTCAGAGTACATTGAATATAAAGATGTCAAAAATGATTAGCATATTTCCGACGACACGCTAATGTAAAATTCATTGTTTTTTCCTTATAATTAGAAGTTTTTCGGGCTAGTCAGATATGACAGCTTAATTTTTTTTAAATATTTTTACTAAGTATATTTAAACCTCTAAAACTTACCTTATGGAAGATTCAAGAGTGGCACGATGATGAGCATATGGCGTTATAACACCATAACTATTATACTTGTTGGGTATAAAACCATCCAAGGCCTTTAACAATTTTGCCACAAAATCTGCTTCTAAACTATTATTGATTTTGCCATTACTGTCGGAATTATGTTGGGTATAGGATAAATTTAACACGCTAAATGGCAACAGTGGTGATTTGGTAAAGTCTAGCACAGATTTACCATTAATCAATTCGTTGCGATAGAAATATTGATTTGGCCAGCGGCAAATTTCCGGATGCATACGATACTGTGTTTGTAAACTACAAATAATACTATTAGGTGTTGTTACGGGTAGATTAGAGTCCTTAACATTAGACAAAAGTATATTATCCAAGCATTGTTGGATGCGAGTAAACATTGAAGTGCCTAAGCCGAGTTTATTAGCTTTCTATAAAGACAAGTTGATTTTAAAATAATTTTGATTTAAATATACTTTTACTTAAAGCATTTGTTGCTCTTAATTGCATACCTTTGATATTACGGTGGCTGGCAATTGTTGGGTATCTCCAACTAATACTAAAGAGTTAATGCCAAATTTCAAAGGCAATAATGTCCAAGGTTCGGTACATTGTGTAGCCTCATCAATTATACAAATATCAAAGAAATTCACGTATCTTAAAAAAAATTAAATAAAACATTTATTAAAAAGATAAAATAATTAAATACTATAGAATATGAACAATGAAATAACTTACTGCATTAAGTTAACACAGCTGGATAAAGTGGCGCATACAATATTTGCATTACTCAAATACCATGTGAATAAGCTGCGCTCATCTTCGGGTCGCATACTTTCATTTAGTATGTTGCGCATTAATTGCAATTGACGTTTCTTTTCTATCAGTGTATCCTCCTGCACAGTGCCTCGGATATTACGGGAAGACATTTCAGCTATTTGTGCCTCAAATTGTAATATCTTAAAAATATTTGAAATTTTGGAATAGAATAGAATTAAGATACTAGAGGAAACCTTGGAACAGCAAATATATGTAAATTTTTTTTTACAATAAACTATTGAATTGTTAAAAAATTCTGAAACAAACATTGTCAATTTAAGCATTAAACAAAACTAAATTTGTCAACGATTTTAGAGTTCGAAATAAGAAAATTATTGAAAATTTAATTAAATTCAAAAACGTATTCAATTAAAATTTTTGTCAGTTCTTAAATTATATTTTTCTATTTTGATAATTTGTTTTCATATAAAGTTCGAATTTTCGAACATTAAAGAATTAATTTTATAAATAAAATACATTTGCAAAATCTTAATATTTTTCAATTCGTTTCAAAATTCAATTGCTCGAAATTTAAAGCTTTTGAAAATCATCAAAAACATTTTTTATATTTAAAAAATTTTTTTTTCTATAAAATTATACAAAATAAAATTATAATTTCGAAATTATATAATCCAAACACAATTAGATTTTTTAAATTTTAGAAAAAACGTTATATTTTCAATGCCCCTTTACGCTATGTTTACCCTATAATACAAGCCGTAAGATTTTGTTGCAGCGAAAATCTTATCAAAATCTTACGATTTGTAAAATAGTGTTAACTAAGCTTTCGAAAAACTAATGTACATACATATATATGCACATGTACAAGTTTTGTCAAAAATGTCAATGTTCAAAATATAAAAACCGTAAAACTAACTCGTTTAGCCTTTGTTTTCAATCCTCTTTTGAAAGTAACTTACTTGGTTCTTAAGATTCTCCTTATTCTCTAATTGTATGTTATTATTTTTTGCCTGCAACTTTTTAAGTTGATCATGTTTAATAACATTCTGCAATGCGATTGGCATGACTTTCGGATGAATTTTGTTAAGCATGCCATAACGTATTAAACGAAATCTCTTTTCGGGACGCATTCTCAAACTGATATCAAACAATTTCCCAGCTATAACATCAACAGCTGCATTACTTTGAGCACATATTAAGATTTTCTTATCCAAAAAGCGAACTTCTTCGCCGTATAGTGTTTGAAGGGCTAAATTGGTTATAACGCAACTTTTACCTGTGCCGGGAGGGCCTTGTATTAACGTTATATTTGGCGTAGTATCATCAATGATTTTTATATAGGTACTAAGTAACACCTGTTTCTGTTTGTCGTTTAATTGATCGAAACCACGATATTGGACTTTTTTCTTGGGTGGTGACCGACATTTCAATAACTCCAATGGATTGATAATTTTCTGAAACAAAGGAGTCGATTGCAGCTGATAGACAGAATTAAAGGCTCCAAAATGTACGCGCACTCTGTCCATGACAGGACGGACGAGGAACTCTTTTATGGCTCTAAAGTATTCGACTGTATAATTTTTGGCAATAACTTCATAGACAATCGTTACGTAAGAAGCTGTGGTTTGGTAAATATTCCTTTTAGCAAAATAATTGAAATAGTATTTAAAATATACTACGAGACTTACCAGCTCCTTTACGATTGGCTACAACATAGGCAAATATTTTAGGTGCTCTTTGATCAGGCTGCAGGAGTACTAAATCAAAAAGACTGCTATCGGTCAGTTCCTTACTTTGAGTATGAAACACTGTAAATTAAGTAAACCTTTAGATAGAAATTGCAAAAATGAAAAAAAATTTTAGTTTTTTTTTTCGTTAGTGTACTTGCATTTCGTTACCAACATTATGCGATCTTTGTTTTGAGTTGCATACTCCAGAGACACTTTAAAGTTTTTAACATTTTTTGTGGTATTGTATTCGCGTTCCAATGTACTAACAAACTCAAGTTTCATAAGCGGAAATATAATGCTGAAAGTTTAAAAAACGTAATTTTTTTTCTGAAAAATGTTTATTGTCTGCCTCTTACCTTTTATAATGTTCGAATGAATTGAAATGTGTTGGCATTGGATAGACAACATCACTGGCAGCGTCGGCAGCAGCATTGCGTTTTATTAACCATTCATTGCTAAAGCTGAGAATTTTCGAAATTATTGCATCCGTTTCATCGATTAGGGGATATATGGTTCTAATTAAATGGCGTCGATCCTTATATGTGGTCATGGGCATAACATCTTTGTTCTGAATCTTTTTGTGGGCGCCTGTAACACGTTCTATATAGTGTATAATGGGCGTTTCATTGAACCGTACACTTTTCTTCTTTTTAACTGCGGTTATGGTTGTTGTTGGAATAGCTGAGGATAGGGCAGCAGTAGAGGACGAGGAATTAGTAGTGACTAAAGGAATAACGGAGGTCAAAGGAACAGTGGATACTAATGGATTAGTAGAAGTTAGCGGAGTAGCAGCGTTAACGTTGTTGTTGTTAATAGAACTTAATTTATTTAATTTACGTTTGTTTTCTTCACTTTCTATTATATTCTTTTCCATAGAGGCAAATGTTATTTTGTTAGTGGTCCTAACAGCCCGAGCAGCAATAGCCTCTCTGCAAATGGGACTAATAGGCGGTAGCAGTGGTGGTATCGTCGTATTTTTGAGTGTCTCAGCTATAGAATGTCTTCTTATAGGTGGTAGTTTTGGGGTTGGTGTTGTATGAGATTTATCACATTTTTTGGTGTCTGCATTTTGCATTTTAAGTAGTAGTTCATCAGGTTTCGATATTTGCTGAGAAAATGTTTCAAGGCCATCTATGCTCAGTGCACGTTTGGGAGGTTCTTTATTTTTATTTAATTTTGAGGTTTTATTCAAAATTTTTGGTATTTTAAAGTGTGTTTTTTGTTCAGGTTTGTGGCTAGCAGATGCCGTTGTAGGTTTGTGGTCATTATTTACCAAGAAAGTTCCCCTGTTATGGGTAGTTACTTTGACTTTGGCAACTTTGGGTTTATGTGAATGATCTTCTGTAGGCCGCTTACGTTTAATGGCATCATTACCTTTAGCGGGACTTTTTTTACGTTCTGCCAACTCTTTTAGTTTGTCCTTGCGGTATTCTTTGATTATTTTCTTACGATCCTTATCTCGTTTCTTAGCTAGGCTAGGCTTTTCCATCCACTTTCTTTTCAAGTTTTTGCGATAGTTATCCTGGTGAATTTTATCTTTTATAGAGGAAATTCTTTGCTGTACTGAAGCAATTGCACTCCCTTTTGGAAATTCTGCCGAAACTCCTCTTAGTTTACCTTTGTGTTTGGGCAGTGAGGGTGCCTCTATAATGGGAGGAGGTAGTCTAGTTAGAGCCTGATCTGTATAAGTAATTTTTAATGCATCGTTCACTTGTTTTTGATCGTCCATCTCAAATTCATCTTCAGAAGAAGAGTCAGATTGTATAATGGGCGTGGTTTTGCTCATTCGTCGTTTACGCACTAAAGGAGACTCACACAGATTGTCGTTGGTGGTTATTTTATGATCGTCACATTTTTCTGCATCCATTCCATTATTTACTTGCTCTTGTTTATTCTCGATGTTTTGGTTGTTTAAATCGTTTTCTGTCTTACTTAGCTTCTCTTCACTTTTATCATCATCTTCAGTACTGAACGACTTTTCCTTTAACAGTTCGGCTGCTTCATCTTTTAAAATTTCAAGAGCTTGTTCTTCTTTCTTTTCTTCATTTGGAATGTTTAGTTGAAAGACTACCTCAAGCTTATCTTTCTCTTCCCTATTGCTGTAAATTTCAGCTATACCCTCGAGATCATCTTCTAGCAGATCCAACTCCATATCATCCATTTCAATAGCTTCATTACTGTTGCCCGATTCTTCTATTTCGTAGACTTGAGACATATTTTGTGATAACAGTTGAAAGCTTTGCGAGAATATTTTGTTTGACCAATCGTTCACCTTAGTTTCCAATTCCTCATCAAAGTCTTCGTCATCGCTAATAATCCAACAGGAGTTTTCCAGTTCTTTTGGCACAACAGAAAAAACCTCCAAACCAGGCTCTTGTTTGATATCCAAGACAGGATTTGTAATTATAGGATCGTCAATATTTTTTTGAGATAAAGGAAGATTTTCTTGATTATCTAAATGGTCTTCTTGCAGTTCGTCTTTCATGTCATTCATGAACACCTGCGAAAACAATAAATCCTCTATATCTTCGTCATCACTATTTGGAGTGTATTTGGTGTATTCATCTAAATCGATCTTATCGTTGGTACTAGTTACATTTAATTTCTTAAGCGATTCATTGATTTGCTTCTCTTCTTGTGGAATTGCTTCATTATCAGAGCTTTCCAATGAAATTTCAAATACATTAGGACTTTTTGCCGCTTCTTTGCTAGTAGTAGCATCTTTATTTTGCATATTATCTTTGGTATTAAGTGTAATAATGCCCAATTCCTCCACCTCATAATCTTCGTCATCAATTAAGTTGATATGATCACCATTATTAAGCATTTTAAGTTGGTCATCAACGCCAGTTAAGGGTTTCAAAACGTTACTTACATGCATTTCATTGTAAATTAAAGGATTAATATCCTTAATGGCCTTTCGCATTGCAATGTCATCGTCTATATCGCCAAATATATCCTGTATATCGCCTGAGAGGGAACGTATAATTTCCTTTTTAATATTCGAAATAATAGGAACATGCAATACTGGCTCTTTTACTGATTTATCGGTTGGGACTTCTTCTGCTACATCTTTCTTAACATCAAGTGGGATAGCGTTTTCGTTAAGCGATTTCTGCGAAACACAAATGGCTTGATCATCATCGTTTCCTTCCGTAATAGTATTGATTTCTGTTTTTGAAATCACTTTGTCTAAAATATTCTCTTGACTCTTTTCTAAAGAATGATTAAAATTTTTATCGTCTGTAGTTTCGCTTTTAATCGCCACTACTTTAGGGGATAGCAGGTTCTGTATTGGTGGTTCATTTTCTCTTTGCTGTATTATAACATCCATTTGTTGTATATTTGATTTTTCCACAACATCTCGATTGGGCACCTCATCTTCATCATCACTTATCTCAAAAATCTCTTCGTTATTTGTTATTTTTTCAACTTTTGCAGACTTGCTACAACAAGGTTCGTTGTCATTTTCCCGCTTAAAATTATTGTCAGCATCTTTTTTATTGTTACTTTCATTATTATTATTATTATTATTATTAACATTTATGGCAGCGGATGAAGTTGGCGCTGAAGGCGGCACAATGATATTTAATGGTATTGGGCGATTGACGTTTGGTATGCGTAATGGTCGTATCGGTGCGTATTTTAATTCGTATATTGGTAGTCTTAAAATATCTTCAGGATTTTCATAGTCAGTGGCAGTAACACCAACGCCAATAATATCATTGTTGTTAAGTTCAATAGATACTCTTTCAAATCTTTCATTGTTGACATAAATGCCGTTGCTGGACTGTAAAGCAATTTATGAAAAAAGTGTCGTTATTTCTTATTTATAGAAAATATTTTTTAACTATTATCTTCAATATTTAATTATTATTTTTTAAAAATTATCTTTTATTAAGTAAAAAATAAAAAAAAACCTATATTTTTCAAAACTATGGAGTTTATTGAGCATTTCTTTAAAAAATAACTGCCGCATTCAAGGGCCGCATTCATAAAAAAATATTTTTTTTACTGATTTTTATACCCGTCACCAAAAAAATGGTGGGGGTATATTCATTTTGTCATTCCATTTGTAACACATCGAAATATCCATTTTAGACCCCATATATACTTTATTCTGAATCGGGGTTTGATGACGATCTAGCTATGTCCGTCTGTTGAAAGCACAATAGAGGTCGGACCGAAAAAGCTAGGGGGCTCAAATTTTGCCAGAATCAAGGTTTGTTTGGTATTAAAAATGAGCTCTATCGGAGTATTAGGAAGAGAGTTATAGCTCGTAATACAAGAGTAGGTCAAAAAACCGTGTCCTTCCAACATCGAATAAAATGGAATTGTGTCCAAACGCATTAACGTAGTCATGAAACTTTGAATATATATTTCCTGAGTAAAATGAAAATTGCTTTAATCTATTCATTAAGAAAGGAGTTATAGATCAAAATGTACGAACATTTATATTTTTACACACATTGCTTTTTGGTCAAACGCTTTGTTCTAACGGAAAATAAATGTGATACGCCCACTTTTACGCCCAACTCCCATATAACGTTTTATCTTAAATTCATATAATTCTTCTATGAATAAAGATTTTGGAAGAATAAAGGACTATATTGAAATATCTAAGTTGTATTCATTAGCAGAAACAACTTCAACCCGCCTACTATAACGCCTACTTTTAAAAAAAGAGCTCATATAACCGACAAAATTAGAGGAATGATGATGAAATTTGCTACATATATCCTTCAAGTCAATGTCATTGTTATGCAAGAAAATTTAGGTGACACGACGACTTTAACGCCTACCTCCCATATAACGGTTTATCTTAAATTGATTTCTCTATGGACAAAGTTTTTGAAAGAATAAAGGACTATATTGAAATATCTGTTTTATTTATTAGCAGAAACTAAATTGACACGCCTACTTTAACGTCCACTTTTATTGAAAGATAAAATTTACGAAAACATTTTACTAGCATATCGAAGTTATACAAAGAAAGTGATACATATTAAAGTATCAAGATATTATTCCATAGCGATTACTGTTAATAACAAACTAATAAATTCTGTGCTAAAAAGTACATCAACTTGGTGGTGGGTATAAAAGATTCGGCACAGCCGAATATAATGCTCTTACTTGTTTTTCTACGATTCGAAATTTTCAGATGCTTTGTTAAGTAAGGAATAAATCAACAATTTGAAAAATTTAAGTTTTTATTTTATTGCCTACTATTCAAATGCCCTTGTTTCTTAGCATGATAAAATTTTAGGAAAAAATTGAAAACCTTCTCATTTTTCTTAGTAAGAGAAAAGAGTTATATAAAAGCACAACAAAGCATGTAAGTTTTTAAGTTAATTTAAAACAAAAATCACTTTTTTCTTTTTCTTTTATTTATTTATTTATTATTGTTATTTTTTTAAATTTTTACTTGAAATATTAATCACTTAATTGCTGGTCTGACGTCACGTATGAGAGAGCAGAATAACAACAAACATACGCAATGCGTCATCTGGTTTTTATCAATCTTGATCCTACTTATATAATAAATGTGAATGGCTAAACGAAACTAAATGAAATTTAGCCGAATACAGAAAATAACCTAGATTAACACAAAGGATACCTCGAGATAACTACGCAAAAAAATTCTTACCGTAAAAAATTTTTTTTTTTTTTCCTTATTGAGTTCGATAAGTTTTTCTATTTCAAACAAATTTAAATTTTTATATATTAATATTTTATTCTAACTTTTCTATATATTAAATTTTAATGTGAATCATTTTAATTTTGGCTTAAGCTCATTTATTCTATTATTTAATTTTATATTTATAATTCAAATTAAATTAAATTGCAATCATTTTTAGGAATATTCTTTAAAATTATTTTCGATATTAGCCGAATTAAATGCATTTTCGAAACCAGTTACGATTTCATCATCAGTAGTATACCGATAAAGAGTGCGAAGTGTGTGTGTTTTTGTAGAATTTTTTTAGAGAATTTTTCATAATAATAAACATCAAAAACTATTTCCTATAAAAGAATTGTTAAATAATATATTTGCTGCCAAACAGTTTTATTGTTTTTTTTTTATTAAAAGCTGTGACCATTTTGTGATGCACGTTACATCACGCACGTTACATATTATCCAGTAGCATAGAAACAAACGCAATTTCATTTATTTTGACAAACTAATTAATATTAGTTTTTATTGACTTTTCGTTATTCATGTTTTATGTTTACAAATGAATTTCTGAATGAATATAAATTTCATAAATAAATTTTATGTTTAATATGCTCGCCATTGAATAGTGATTGAGAATGTTTTTTTTTGATATATATATATTCGGTAACATGCAAACCATTGTATACAAATTTTGCTGATTAAGATTTGAGGTGTATCCGATTTGGCAGTAAGTGAGCGTGGCATCAAAGTTAGTTCCCGAGAGTATTAAATAAGAAATAAATGTCCAAACATTTATTTTTGATCGGAATTTAAATATAGCTTTACACCAAGACAGCTGTTTAAAATAGCTTTAAAAACGCCTACATGTGTAGGTCTATTTCTTAGTTATTGAGATATTTAGGTTGACAGAAAAAAAACAATTTTTTCCGCTTAATTTTTTTTTACTTAGCAGAGATTAGGTTAGGTTAAATAGGCTAATGATTTTAAAGACTTTCACACTTGGGTCCATGACTGATTCCTTTGTGATATATTATACATAGAATGTCGCGTGTAGCTAGTCCCCGTTCCATCCAGAGAAAACGGGCTCTAAATTCCGCCAGAAGTGGGCAATGATAGAGAAAGTGTTGTACAGTCTCAAGCTACTCCCTGTCATAACGACTTCTGCAGAAGTCATTGAAAGGGAGATTTAATCTCCTGGCGTGTACTGCAAAGACAAAGTTCCGTTTAGCCGTTTTTGAGTGATTGAGTAAAAAAAAATCCAAACATCTGAACATACAAACATTCACATTTATTATTAAATATTATTAGATAGGATAATTATTTTCTTTATTCATTTTCGTAAAACATATAAAGCCTCCATCGCAAAAAAAAAAACATTACAAAGAAAAAATATACCTGAGATCAGAAAATTTTTTTTAATAATACATATATTTAAATATTTTAAAATATATACATACATATGTATATTTCGATACACACATGTATAAAAAAGCAAAGAAAATTAATTCACTAATTAATATAGGCCCCAGCCATAACATATGGTAAGAAAAAACAAGTAAGAGCGCTATATTCGGCCATGCCGAATCTTATATACCCTTCACAACGTGTAGTCATGCAATAACATTAGTTTGTATCACCATCCATCCCATATGAAATACGTACATACATATAAAACACATACATATATAAAAACATCCCATTGTAAAATTATAAATTTACGTATGTATGTTAAAAAAAAAAATAAAAAAAAAAAAATAAAAAAAAAATTTAAAAAAAAATTAATTAAAATATATATAATAAATATAAAACAAAACAAAATAAAAAAAAAATTAAAAAAAAACAAAAAATAAATAAAAAAAATATATAAAAATAATAAAAAAAAATTTTTTTGGCTCAGCTGGGATTCGATGCCACGTTTTCTCTAACAAGTATACACGTTTGTATGTATGTATGTACATATGTATGTATGTATGTTGTTGTTGTAATGTTGTTTTTGTGAAAAAAAAATCAAGGTGATCGTGGGTTTTTGCTCATATCTCAGTTGTTTATGTACCGATGTTTCTGATTTTTAATAGCGATCTACTCCCGAATATTTCTGATATTTTAATACCTCACCCGGGTCCAAGCAATGTCGGGGGGCTTCAAAAGTTGATTTCAACATACACACGGACAGACTGGCAGAGCCTAATCGACTCCCCTATTCATAAGCTTTCAGAAAATATATACTTTATGGGGTCGAAAATGAAAATTCTAGAAATTTCACACGGAAGGACAAACCTATATATACCCTTTTTCACTGTGTGAAGGGTATAATAAAAATCAAATAAACCAAAATTTAGAATCATATATAGATTTAGAACCAGTAAAATATTATAAGAGCTTAAAATGAAATCCATTATTAGAAAGCGAAAAAACACGCAAATAAGAAGAAAAAATGTTCCACTTCTGCTCTATTCTCACTACATATGTATGTATAATCTTAAAAAGACGAATAAATTCTAGGTATGAAAATCTATTTCAAATAAAAACATTTTCATGTTGGTTAACAGGGGCCAAATTACGGCATTCGATGACGATCGAAATTTAACTCGATCGATCGAGTTCGCTGTACTTTAGGTATAGAGATTCTAATAAGAATTTTAAAATTTCGATCACGTTCGAATGCCGTAATTTGCCTCCAGGTCCTACACCAGTGTTGTTGCAGATATAAGAAAACACAATTGCAATTGCAAGTCTTTTGAAAACAACTTTTTGGAAAACTCAAATACTGACGTACGTTACAGGATTAAATATGAATTTTTTATTATTATTTTTAATGCAGAAATTTAATTTGCTGTTGATTTAAAGGCATAATATTAAATTGATTGAAAATTATAGACGATTTAAACAAATTGCATTCTACTGATAATATTAAAAAACTTATTTATGTCACGCACGTTAAAACACATTGGGCCAATTCAAAGTAGACTCTCATATTGTACTGTCATATAATTCATATTAATATGACTAGTGACTTTGAACACCTTTTGTTAACAAATTATGTATTTAATACAAGAAAGAAGGCAAAAAGATGACGCTGTTAAAAATTGTATGTATACAGGAAAGAAGAAAATAGAAAATATTCTATCTGAGAGGTGAGAAGCGAAGAAATTCTCTCTGAGAGACAGTATGGTTAAAAGTATAACATAAACAATTTCTTATACATAGGAAACAAATGTGTAGTCATATTATTTTTTTTGTATGGAAATTACTAACAAAAATTTTATGCATGCATAAAATAATATGAAATAGCACAAATATGACTGATATGCAACCACTTTGAATTGGCCCAATATCAATATTTTTAAAATAGTAACAAAAAATATCTACATCGTTTTAATATGTACAAATTACTTAAGTGATTGGTTGTTGGCTTCAAATTTTTAGGTATAAGGTATACTGATGATGGCATAAGCACCAGTGAAATGCATATATGTATACCGGCAAACCCAACAACCAATTAGTTAAAATATTGAACAATTTTTTGGACAATATCCCGAATATTAGGTTAACATTATATGTAAAAGTAACGTTTTAACATTATGTCCACTTTAAATTTCTTAATAAACTCTGTATTCTTGTCTCCGCAAGACTAGAAATAATTTAGGAAACATATTTTCATATATATAACACTATAATCGTATTCTTTATGGTGTAAAAATGCAATAAATTTAAAAGATAATAATATAGCTTCGTTCGATTACTCAAGCTATAACAATTTTTATGTACAATTTTTTTGCAATGCAACACAGTAAGTAATCTTACACTCTTTTGTTTGTTGAAAGTATTTGATTACTTTGTTAACAGCAAGTCTTACTTACCACATCTTGAAGTGAGACACGTTGATCATTGTCAGAAACTGAAATAATAGCATGATGTCGAGACACATATGTTGAATCCATTATACGTATGACACTTGAGGAGTGACGACCAATTGTACTAGCACCTAGACGCAAACGTACGGTGTCACCAATACCAATCCTTTCCAACATCCATGAGGAATATCGTCTTTCTTCCATGGCGTTATTTTTACATAACAAACTTTAATAAACAAATAAAAATTTCAGAATATATTTATTTACACAAAAAAAATCAATGAAAAAAAAATGAATCAAAAAATATAATTTCACAATCCACATTGTAGATGTAAAGTCAAAAAATATGCCTTGGTAGATTTATAGAAGTACATACCAAGCGCAAAAGAATGGAATTAGTGCAAAGTTAATTATATTTTCAAGACTTCTAAATCAATAGTGCAAAAGCATTTATTGTAAATCACTCCCTTAATGCGAAATAATTGTCATAAATGATTTGCTTCAAAATAAATTCGACATCAAGCAAGATATAACAAATAATGTGAACAAAATCAACTCATTAAACTTTGGTTGTTTATTACAAAATATGCATGAGTTCTACACTAAGAACGGACTTCGACTCATTAATATATTCATGTTAACACAAGTACTCCAATTAAAATCATTGTTAAAATCATTAGTGTTTAAACATAAATCAATTACTTCATCAGCTTAACACCTGCAAAATCACTTCTTTGTCATCTTGCTGGGTATATAGTTTACTATAGGTAAGTACACACAAATATGTACGTATCACTTTTTGGTTTGTTAAAAAAGACACCGGTCAATGAGAGACTTAGTACAGATAGAATTTTCTGAACAAATAAACATTGTAATTTCACAAGTACAAACTAATTCCTGGTCAACCAACATGATTATTTTTATATAGCAAGTGCTCAAATTTCACAAGTCAGCATTTAATGTTTACCAGTAATAATAATGTTTAAATGGCCTCTACCACCGACATAAAACAATAGTTTCACAAAGCTTTCTTAATATTTGCCAAAAACAGACTCAAAATTCTTCAGGACTTTAAAATAGGCCTGATGGGTCTTGACAGATAATTTTTAAAATATAAATAAATAAATATCCTAATTGATTTACAATTTGTAGTGTACAAGCAGTGATGGGAATTTATCTTTTTATCCGTCAAATTAAGCGATTTCAAACCTATTTAGCGGGTAAAAAAACGTTTTGGATTTAGCGAGTAACTGATGATTTTTTCGGACCCACTCTTTTGTTTCATATTCTAATTATAAGGCGTTTCTAAATTATAAAAAATATTTTTGATATTATACTAGCGAATTATCTGCTACTCCGGAGTTCTTACTATTTTTTCAATATTCAAGTTCTTTTCTTTTGATAAATAATTATTCATATATACCTAGTTTTTTTTAGCTTTCTTTTTATTTAAATAATAACACAAATTATTTAAATTTAAGATCTCTTTTGTAATATATGTATATAAGGTTCATTTTAATTATTATTAATTTTCTAGATATATCACTACATTGTTGTGTAGCAACATCGGAGTAGCGAAATATTCAGAAAATTAACAAAAACTAAGTATTTATAAGAGTTTTTTTCTTTTAATATATGGAGTTTGAAAATTCTTGGCACTGTAATCTCTTTTTTATGTATGGATATTGACAGATATCGGCACATAAATAAAATTATCAGCTGGGCTGGCACCGCCACCTGTATTATTGTACACTAGGAAAATTATTTTAGTCTGGCAACCTGGGAGATCTTAAAGTCAGCTGTATTTGTTTAGTTTTTTTTTGGCGCAAAAAAAACATTTTAAAGTAAAATATAATAAAATTTTAATATTTTAATAGCTATTCATGTCTAACAACGTGCGTTCACTAGAATATAATTGTGGAAATGATCAGCATATAAATAAGAAACAAAAATGTAATAACATTGCCAATATTCCAAGCAGTAGCAAGTCACTTATAGAACCAAGTGAAAGTGTATTATGGCCCGAAACAGAAGATAGTTTCTTCACCGACTCAAAACTAGACAAACTTTTGGAATCTCACAAACGCCTCTCCAATAGTCATCAATTTTATAGTGACAATGCGGACGATAGTTTGTTTACCGACATTGTGCTGGATAACGAAATGCCGAGTAGTGGTGAAAATGTAGGTGGCACGCCGATGATACAAGTGTTACCAAATTCTGATGTCTATGTAACTGGAGATGATACTTTTTTTTCTGAAATAAACTTGACTAAATTAGAGTCCATAGAAAGTAAAAAAAACTCAGAGAATACTGAAGTAATACCTACTCCATGTTGTCAAGTTGAAGCAGATAGAGCTGTGAGCCAAACTCAAGATTTAATAAACGATTTATTTAAAGACGATTTTCCACTTGAGCTGGATCAATGTACACAAAAGTTTCTTGATGACGTAGCTTTTAAAATTCCTCAAGTACCCGCTGCTAATGACACTCAAAAGATCTATAAATTACCAATTGATGGTTATATACAAGGTACTCAGTATGAGACACGCGAAGAGATTCAAAATCGCACAACACATCCTTTACAACAAACCTATGTCGCCGAAGTGAATCATAATACAGAGTTGCAGCAGTTATCAAATATTAATTGGGACACCCAAATGTTTGAGCATGATGTTATGGAAGATTATCCATGTAAGGGCGATTTTTATGGTTTGCCGGAGAAGGTAAAAAAAATGATATTTGATCATAAGGGTATACAAAGTTTGTATGGTAAGTTTAAAGTAAAAAAATCATTTTTTTTGTAGATAATAAGAATACAATTTTAATTTTCTTGACTAAAAATATATGTATATTCATACAGGGTACAATTAATTAGGTACCATGTTTTGCTACAAAGGCTATTGAGTCTCAGTTGCTACCTACTTAATATAAAAAAAAAATAAAATAAATTTTGCAAATACTTTTGAATCTTCTTAATTAAAATAGAGTGGCAAGATGAATGTCTTAATCTTCCCGCAATACGTCAGCGTAAAAACCTTATCTATGCTTTACCTACAAGTGGGGGCAAGACTTTGGTAGCCGAAATTTTAATGTTACGTGAAGTAATATGTCGTGAAAAAAATGTACTCTTTATTTTGCCCTACGTATCGATAGTGCAAGAAAAGGTAATTTTATTTAATGGCATATGTTTTATTAATTAAATTTAAAATTGCAATTCTTTCTCAAACAGGTGAGTGCCATGTCACCTTTTGCTATAAGCCTTGATTTTATAGTAGATGAATATACGGCTGGCAAAGGTAAATGTCCACCGGTGCCACGAAAAAAACGTAAAAGTATTTATATAGCATCGATAGAAAAAGGTGCAGTACTATTGGATAGTTTAATTGATGCCCAAAGAGCGAATGAAATCGGTTTAGTGGTTGTGGATGAGTTGCATTTACTTGGAGAAAAAGGAAGAGGTGCCTATTTAGAGGCATTGCTTACGAAAGTTATGTACTTAAATGGTAAGAATTTATTGAATATTTTGTGCCAAAAAATTAATATTTTTTTTACTTTTACGAAAAAAACTTACACATGTGTGCATAAAGCCTTTATCTAAATTTTTTGTTTAAATTATTTTAAGAGAAAAAACCAGCAAAAAAAGAATTTATAGTTTTTATTTTCTTTTGAACAGCTAAAATTCAAATCGTAGGCATGAGTGCCACAATTGGTAATCTTTCAGAAATATCTGAATTCTTAAAGGCTGATGTTTATACGCGCGGTTTTCGACCCGTAGAACTCAAAGAATATATTAAATGTGGTCTTGACATTTTAGAAATAAATTTACAAGGAAAAACTCTAGAAGATATTTTCGTTTATAAACGTAGTGTTAATTATAATGTGAGTTCAACAAACTTTAGTTTATACAAAAGTCTTTTGTTCATAGCAATTTTACTATTTTGCACAGTATAGTGAGGCTGTAAAAAAGTCAGATCCTGATCATTTGGCTGGTTTGGTTACGGAATGTGCTCCCAAAAACGGGTGTTTAATATTTTGTTCATCACGAAAGAATTGTGAAAATGTTGCAGTGTTATTGAGTCGTATTTTACCAAAGTAAGTAGAATTTTAACAACTTTTTGTAAATGAGTTTTTATACCCTTCACACAGTGAAAAAGGGTATATATAGGTTTGTCATTCCGTGTGAAATTTCTACAATTTTCATTTCCGACCCCATAAAGTATATATATTCTGAAAGCTTATGAATAGGGGAGTCGATTAAGCCCTGTCAGTCTGTCCGTCTGTCCGTGTGTATGTTGAAATCAACTTTTTGAAGCCCCCCGACATAGGTTGGACCCGGGTAAGGTATTAAAATATTCGGGAGTAGATCGGTATTGAAAATCAGAAACATCGGTACATAAACAACTGAGATATGAGCAAAAACCCACGACCACCTCGATTTTTTTTTCACAAAAACAACATTACAACAACAACATACATACATACAAACGTGTATACTGGTTAGAGAAAACGTGGCATCGAATCCCAACTGAGCCAAAAAAATTTTTTTTTAATTTTTTAAAAAAAATTTTTTAATTTTTTTTTTTATTTTTTTTTATTTTTTATTTAATATATTATTTATATTTTTATTATTTTTTTTTTAATTTTTTTTATTTTTTTTTTTAATTTTTTTTTTATTTTTTGTTTTATATATGTATATTATATATATAATAATTTTTTTTTTAATTTTTTTTTAATATTTTTTTAAATTTTTTTTATATATGATTTTTCCAAGCTTGAGATCAACTTTTTTTAGTTTTTTTTATAAAAAATTATTTATTTTAACCAATATTTCGCTACCAAACAATGGGTAGCTTCTTCAGGGTAATATGTATACAAATTTTATCTTTCCTTATGGATCTTTGGTACTCCATATAACCTAGGTGCCGTAGATATGTTCGTTTTAAGTTGTTTTTTCTCCAACAAAGTGATAATCTTTAAATTAAAAAGATCATCAACTAAATTATTATTTCTAGTCTGTAATCTAGTTGTCGGATCCCTATTTGATAATTGGTAGGTGGTTATATCCCCTACAATATCATTCATCCTTAAAATGAAGTCAGATCTATTAACTGCAACCGTTGTATTGCCCTTATCAGCATTTAAAATAAGTAAGTTTTTGTTATTCCTTAAAAATTTTTCAGTCATATTTACTTTATCTAAAATAAATTTATCCCTATTTGTAAGACATCCCCTATTTAAATGATGATCAACAACATTTGTCAATTTATTCCTTGCTATTTCCTGTCCTTCCTTTTCTTCTAATGTCTGTATTAAATCTTCCCCATCTGCAATAATCTTCAAAACAGGTAAACTTTCCTTCCTAACAGGAATGTAAACTTTTCGCCCAATGAGAGAACCCACTGTACATCTGTCGGAATCTCAAAATCTGATTTATTCACAAACCATTTTCTATTCTGCTTAATATCTAATTCTCTTTTTTGTAAATTAACTAAACAATCATATTTTTTCTTATGTACCTCTTTTATCTGCAAACTGAAAAACATGGATAATCTATCCTGGTGTTCAATAAATGAATAGAAAACATCTATACTAAAACAGTAATATAAATTAGTGGTGATATATTCTAATTCTTGTGAAACTTGCTTAAATAATCCATGCTTCTGCTTAATTGCCAAGTTCAGAATTTTGTTTTGAAATAGTGTAATGTATCTTGAGATTGTCCCCTGAATTGTTGGTATTGCATTTTCCTCAAAAAGATTAAAAACAGTTTTAGTGGAATTTTTAATAAATTTTGGAATTATACCCGTGTTTCGGCAGCGGATTAAAAAAGTTATAGATGCCTGTATTCTAACCAACTTATTCCTAAGAGTTTTTAAAATTAAAATTTGTATACATATTACCCTGAAGAAGCTACCCATTGTTTGGTAGCGAAATATTGGTTAAAATAAATAATTTTTTATAAAAAAAACTAAAAAAAAGTTGATCTCAAGCTTGGAAAAATCATATATAATCAATAAAAAAGATCAAGAAATTTATTTTAGACGATATATTTTAAATTTTTTTTTTTTAAATTTTTTTAAAAATTTGTTTTTTTTTTTTTTTTGTTTTTTTTTAACATACATACGTGTACGTATTTCATATGGGATGAATGGTGATACAAGCAACTGTTATTGCATGACTACACGTTGTGAAGGGTATATAAGATTCGGCATGGCCGAATATAGCACTCTTACTCGTTAAAATTGAGATAGTTAAGTTATTCTAAAAATGCATTTATCTATATTTTTTTTTTAATTTAAAATAAAATATGTATATGCACCTTAAGCTGTAATTTAAAACTAAAATTTTTAAAATCACATACACAATGAAAATAATACTTTTGCTAAGCTTTTATTTCTACAAACGTTTCTTCATATAAATCAAGTGTGTAATGATTTGATTATACTCATATAAACTCATGAACATTTTTTACGTTATTATGAATTATACGCGGTAACAAGTTTAAATATTCTTATTTAGATCCAAATTTCTCGAGTATCGTAAAAGCGAAAAAAACGATTTAATGGATGCTCTTGATAAGGTTTGCGGTATTCTAAGTCCAGTCTTAGCGCGCACCATACCTTATGGTGTCGCCTATCATCATTCTGGCCTCACCACCGATGAACGTAAGTTTATAGAGACTGCTTATCGTTTTGGTGTATTGAGTGTCATCTGTTGTACGTCCACATTGGCGGCCGGTGTTAATTTACCGGCTAAACGAGTTATTATAAGAGCCCCTTATGTGGGTGCTGATTTTATGACATTGTGCAAATATAAACAAATGATAGGACGTGCTGGGCGCGCTGGTATGGGTGAGGCGGGTGAGAGTATATTGATAAGTTCGAGTCGTGACAATGTTCGTGTGGGTGAGATGTTATTTTCACCCATGGATAAGGCAATAAGTTCTCTAGACTACCACGGAAGAGTTGGTTTGCAGGTGTGTACAACTTGTATAATAAGAATTTCTTCCCCAACATTTGTTTCCTTGTTGTTCACTTAAAAATTTTAGGCTCTCATTCTCAGTGCAATTGGTTTGGGTATCGCTGCATGTCGAGCCGACTTGCATCGTCTTGTGCAATCCACTTTGCTGGCCGTACAAGCTAGCCAGTTGGGCATTTCGGTCGAATCCATGGTCAAGGAAATATTGATTGAAATGTTTAAAAACAAAGTCTTACAACAGTCAAACACCGATGCCAAAAAGGACGTATCTGATATTTTTACCACCCAAGACTTAAAAAGCAAGCCAGATATAACAATACCAGAACGTACCATTAAATTACACAGTAACACACGTTTTCAGCTGACCACTATAGGCAAAGCAGCTTTTAAGGCAGGCATAGACTATCGTCGAGCCTATGCCATACACAATGAGCTTGCTACTGCACAAAAGCAACTGATACTGAGCAATTATGGTCACCTGCTATATTTAGTTGTATCTTTTAATTCAAATGCAGTGGGCGACGAACTATTTCCAGCGGATGCTGCTATATTATTTAGTGCCTACGAACAGTTGGATAGGGAAACTCATGCTTTATTTAAACAGCTGGGCTTTACGGAAGCTCATGCTGCGAAAATAGTTAAAAACATGTCCATACAGGGACCAATGGAATTGCAATTAAATCGTTTATATAAAGTATTGATACTGATGGAACTACTAAATGTTGTGCCTTTGCCAGCAGTCTCAGCTAAATATAATATTGAGCGTGGTCAGTTGCAAAATTTGATGAGCCAAGCGACAGCAGCTGCCAGTGCCATTGTACGGCTGTGTGAACAAATCGAAGAGTTTTGGTGTTTCAAACCCTTATTTGAACGTATTTGCAAAAAGATGGATCGTTGTGGTACATTGGAATTAGAACCGTTGCTAGATTTGCCAGCTGTGAAAATTGTAAGTTTGACATTAACTAAATGTAATCTTGTTATTAAATTTTAAAGTGTTAAGCAGCATACACTGAAAACATGTGCATGTTATTTATGTTGGATCTATTAGATACATCTAAACCATATTTATTTTAGAGATACCGTGATTTTTAGAGAGCAATAGTAATAGAGAATGTGATTTATAAATCACTGCTATTTTAAACCGTTACTGCAATAACAGATTGTTACTTTTAAGTTCTTGTTGAGAAAGCTTTTAATAACTTGCTTTTTACATCACTTTTTTTAAGCACTGGCTGTTATCACAATTTCTAGATTTTTATTTACGCATTAAGGGATTGTGCATGTACATACATATGAATTTACTAGGATATTTTTTTTTTTAGTTTTAGAGTTGGTTTAAATATATTAGAAAATAATATTTTCCAAAGTTACTATAGTTTTGGTATAGAAAAGAAAAACTTAAAAATCATGATCAGTCATGTACCCAAGTGTAATGGTTCTCAGATCATCAGCCTGTTTAACCCAAATGTCAAATACTGTGTAAATAAATCGCAAGTGGTTAATAATAGAACAGTTTTTGACAGCAATGAAAAACTTCTTATTTGTGTAATTGCTTTTGCTTCTGCTTTGGCTAATGGTTTTTTAAATGCAAACAGTCGCAGTCAAAGCACAAGCAAAAGAATGACAAGTTATACAATACAAAGAACTTTACCGGTTTGGGTTTGACTGACTGAAGCTTTTAATAATCTCCGAAGTTACAGCAGTAGAGATGTTGTGTGTGTGTGTAGTATTTTTTCTTTTGATTTTGCAGTTAGAATTGAATTTTATTATTATTTAATTGTTTGCTGGAAGAACTTAATAAAATGTGTTTTTTGTTTTATTTAAGAAATAATTTGTTTTCAAATTATCAATTAGCACGTCACAAAGCTAGTGATACATATTTTAGTATTAAGAGATTATACCATAGTGTTTACAGTTAATAACAAAATAATAATAAATTTTATGCTATAAAAGTACAGAAAATTGGTGGTGGGTATCCTAAATTTGAAACAGCCGAATATAGTGCTCTTACTTGTTTTTTTTTCTTTTAATTATTAATTGTTTTGTCATGTCTAGAACCGGGCTAAACAATTGTATGCAGCTGGCTTTAAAACTATAGAGGATATTGCTAAAACACGACCCATAGAATTGGTAAAGTCTGTAGAACATATGCACATGAAAATAGCAAAAGAAATTATTTCAGCAGCCAAGGTAATCAAGTTAGATTGCTTAAATTTCACTTTCGAGAAAACAAGCTCTTTTTATTGCAGATTATTCTAATGAAAAAATTGGATCATTTAGAAGAAGAAACGGAAGCCCTTAAGGTCTGCCTGAAACCGGATAATCTTTTTTAGTTACATTTCCACATCTAACTATAAAAAAATAACATTTTGTTTTATTTGTATAGTGTTTTATTTTCAGTTTTGTTTTAATTTACAAATTTAATTACTTTGCTTTACAAGTCTTCTTATTGTGAGTGAAATTTTTTTGATTTTTTCTTTTAATAATATTTCTTAATAGAAAAATACATATTTTAAATAGTAAGCAATTTAAAAATTTAGTTTATGTTAAATAGTTCAATGTCTATTATTATTTTCAAAATTTTGGAATAATTTTTATGTTTAAATAATATAATTTAGGAATAAAAAATAGTTTCAAATTAAAAACGAAAACAAATAAAATGAAAACATACAAAAGTAGATTATCATCAACTTTTTATAGTTTTAATTTAAAAAATCATTTTTTTTTTTATTATCTACAAGACAAACAGAATTTTGTCTTTATTTTTTGTTGTTATTTACTATCACGAAAAATTGAGTATTTGTTTTGTATTTTGTTTTCTTTTGTTTTTTTTTTAATAAAATTAAAAAAAGGATTAATAAACTTATATTTAATACCCTACAATTACAAAAAAAAAAAAATAATAAAAAAAGGAAAAGAAAAGTAAAACAACTAAATATTTATGATGATGTTTGAGCACACTACGTTGTTTTTAGATTAAGGGTGGAATAATATTCTGTTTGCTGCGCTTGATACTTTTGCTTTGCGTTTTAGTCCTGTACACCAAGTGGTAAGTGTCGACAGCATGTTAAATTAAAAAGTTGTTGTTTCTTTTTTGCTCATTGCAGGTTTATTTACAGTTGGGAAGGAGATCTGCAAATAAGAATAAAACATAAAAAATAAATTAAAAATTGTGGTGAGCTTCAATCTGAAGATTATTAAATCTGTATGAGTTATTTAAAAAAAAACGGAAACAGTATAATAGTATCCATGTTTTACTTGTAGTAAAAGATACAGTGGCCAACAAAAGTCTACGTTCGACCACAATTTTTGACATTTTAGAATTCTAAAAACGTTAAATAAAAAACTAATGATGCAGTTTTGTTTCAAATTCAATTTTATTAATATAAGCAAAAAAATATATTTTCCAACATTAACTTAAATAATTATCCAAGAAAAACAATTATAATACGTTGACAAAAGTCTACATACGACAAACAAGCAATTGTTACTGTTGTTGAATACCAACAGAAAAGTGCCGTTATTTATTTTTTACTTCTGTTATTGCGTTAAAGGATTTATTTATATTCTTTTTAGTAGTGAATTAGAGTGATTTAGTTAATATTAAAACGGAATAATGGCTTGTCGCAAAGAAATTTCAATTGAAGTAAGAAATTTAGTTGTAAAGTACAGAAATGAAAAAAAATCATTTGGTGAAATATCAAAGCTATTAAATTTAAGTAAATCTACTGTTCAAACAATATTTAGCAATTATAAAAGCACTGGTAGTATTGAAAGTAAGCTGCGTAGTGGTCGTCCAAAGAAACTCAATCGAAGAGACGTTAGCTTTATTTTAAAAGAAGTGGACAAACAGCCTAAGGTGAATGCTTCGAAATTGGCCGAAGAGCTAGCCAGAAGATCAGAAATAATTGTACATCCACGAACCATACAAAGAACCTTAAATAATAATGGTTACCACAGCAGAACTCCTAGAAAAAAAACACCTAATAAGTGAAAAAAATCGTAAACTTCGTTTGGAGTTTGCTAAAAAGCATATTGAAAAGGGATTTGATTTCTGGAAACGAGTTTTATTCACTGACGAGTCCAAATATAACATATTTGGAAGTGATGGGAGAGATAAAGTTTGGCGAAAAATAAATACAGCGTTGGATCCTAAAAACTTAGTACAGTTAAACACGGCGGAGGTAGTGTAATGGTTTGGGGTGCTGTGGCTGCTTCTGGAGTAGGAAATCTGTTTTTTATTGAGGGTAATTGGATCGGTATCAATACAAATCTATTCTAGAACAAAATTTGAAACAATCGGTTGATAATTTAAGTCTTGGTGAAAGTTGGATATTCCAACAAGACAACGATTCGAAGCTTACGGCGTTAATTGCCAAAGATTGGTTGCTATACCATGCTCCACGACAGTTGTACACACCACCACAAAGTGTGGGCTTGAACGTTATTGAGCACGTGTGGGAGATACTACAACGAAAAATCCGAAATCATGATATTACTAGTGCCCCAATGCTAAAACTGAATCTTCAAGAAGAATGGCAAAATATATCATCTACAGAGTTAGACAATTTAGTTAATTCGATGCCCAGAAGGTTACGAGCAGTCATAGATGCCCATGGTGGCCCAACTAAATATTAATTTTAAAAATTAGTGGTAGTTTTTAATACTTGAAATAAGTTTTTATGTTATCTTGAATATCGTATGTAAACTTTTGTCAACGTATTTTAATTGTTTTTCTTGGATAAATTTTTAAGTTAATGTTGGAAAATATATTTTTTTTGCTTATATTAATAAAATTGAATTTAAAACAAAACTGCATCATTGGTTTTTTATTTAACGTTTTTAGAATTCTAAAATGTCAAAAATTGTGGTCGAACGTAGACTTTTGTCGATCACTGTATGTATAAGCCATAAAGTAGGCAACATTTTTTTGTGTACTTATTTAGTTTTGCCATGAATTTCATTACAATTTCCTAAAATATATATTTTTTAAAATTTTAATTTTTCAAACCTAAATTTTAATGAATGCTTATAAATATGTAAAGGGTGATTTTTTTCTAATCGGTTTTTTTAGTGTAAACAAGTAATAGAGCTATATTCGGCCGTGCCGAATCTTATAATACCCTTCACCATCATGTACATAGATATAATTCCTCATCGTAGCTTAACCTATATTTCATGATATACGACATTTTGCCTTATTATTTTCGACGCCATCCTTGATTTTGAATTTTTACGTAGTTAACTATATTCTACTAGTCAAGCCCTTTAATTTGATACCCATATTGATGTTGTTAAAAAATTTGATCCGCCATTTTGTTTTAGACGCCATCTTGGATTTTAAATTTTTTAATAATTTTAATAATTAATTGACTCTCTCGGTTGTCTAGCTGAAAGAAATTGATTTTAGTTTGTAAATTTTTGAAACGTATAATTAAAAAAATTTTTTTGCCTATAACTTTATCGATTAGAGCACGCTTTATCCAACATTTTTCACGAATATCTCTAGGGGCATATTATATCTACAAATAGTAGCAAAGGTACCTACAAATTTTTCTATTGCTGAAAAATTTTAATTTTGGTGGTAAAAATATGGGAAAAAACAGAGACAGTCGCGTTTTTTTGCTGATATCTCAGAAAGTTATGGGGCACTTGTGCTGAATTTCAATAGCGATTTATTCCCGGATATTTGCAAAAGATTGATGCCATACACAGATCTGAGGAACATATAGTTGCTTCTAAAAGTTGACTTTAACCAACACACGGATAGACTGACATGGCTTAATCAACTCCTCTTTTGATAAGCTTTCAGAAAATATATACTTTATGGGGTCGAAAATGAAAATTGTAGAAATTACAGACGGAATGACAAAGCTATATATACCCTTGTGCACCACAGGTGAAGGGTATAACAAGATACTACTGATATGCATCCCTTCCTTCACTAAGTACTTCCCATCATCGGCATTTACAAACCTCATAACGCAGTCTATCGTAATTGCTAATATTTCAGACTAAGGTCCCCTAAAGCATCCCCAGTTATAGTGTGCCGGCCTATGATCCTCAAGGCTAGATATTCGTATACTTCATGCGCTGCTGTCTCAGCATCATCCAGGGGGATTACTCCGTAATTCTATTTGATAGAAAATATTTTCGAATTACAATATGTTAAGCATACAAGTTCGAAAAATTTTAGTTTCAAATCGAATTACGGAGTAACCCCCCAGGTACAACATCATACTCGATATGCATCCTTTTCATGTGATATTTGAAGATTGCGTGTCCTCTAACTAACGCAGTTTTCTAATTTATCATCCTCTGATTAAATCGAGAACAATTCTGGTTTCTGGTTCACAGAATGTTGACGCCGATACCCTCTTAAAAAGTTTGTCGGTGACTTCATTTCTAGCTATACCCATTTCTCCCTTAACCCACAGCATTGTCATTTCATTTAAAGAAACACACTAATTGAGGGCAAACTCAAGCAGGAAAGAGAAGTTCACGTCTAAAGGTTTATTGAAACAAACTTTTATACAAAACTCGTAAGCAATTTAATAAATTTAAAATTTTGTTGTGAATATGATGGTCCGTTTAGTCAAAAGCCTTAAACTTAAGTCTATAGTCAGCCTATGCAATAATCCAATCTAAAAATCTAACCCTTAGTTTAATCTAAAAGTCTTAATTGAAATCGTAGTACAAACAAATCGTATTTCAAAGTTTTGTCTATAGTCTAGCCCCAAGTCTGGTCTACGTTAGTGATATTTTTAAAAAATATACCGATAAACTTAATCTATTTAAAAAATAAATATTTAACTTTTGTTTGTAATTAGTTAAAAATGATCTTTTTTTTCGAAATACCTACTTCAGTGTGCTTTACGTTTTCACTGTTTATTGGAGACATTGTTTGCTCCTTGAAGAATATGAGTTGTGCAACAGCCAGTTAGGAATTAGTACTCATAATCATCGTAATAATTTGGTGCTATTCTTGAACCGACGTTGCTGTTGGTTCTGTGGTAATCGCTTTGACTTGTTTGCGGAGCTGCCGGTGAGATGATCGTGCGCCGGCGGATATCTGTTGAGGAAAAATATGAATCACTATTGTAATTGTTATGATTTTGAGAATTTTGCTGATATTGATGTTGGGATGGGTGGTGTTGTTGTTGTTGTTGAGGAGATTGATGATAATTTTGAGACTGAGATTGGGTTAATTGAGGCTGAGACTGTGACAAAGATTGAAAAGATGGTGTATGTGCGAAAGAGGAGGAAGCAGAAGTAGAAGAACTAGAGGGTGATTGATTTTTATATACAAAAGATTCAGATGTTGATAAAGCGGATGAAGTAGCTGAAGGAGAGGAGTATATACTCTGATACGGACGGTTGTTGTTATTGTTATTTTCATGATGATGTTGATGATAGTGGTTTGATTGATGCGGCGAAAGCGGTTTAAGCGTTGGATTTAAAGCATCATTAAGCGTGACATCGTAATCATTCTCGTAGAGCTCATCCAATGTAGCTTTACTAGATGGTTGTGGTTCGGGGCGTGGTTGTGATACTGGTATAGCACTACGTGGTGGCAGTGTGGTACGTGGCCCAGAGTCACGCAACAGCGGAGCACCATGTTCAAGAAGATGTACACCGGAGTTGGTCGAGAACATATCGATCATACTTATGTCGGTGGTATGTGATTCATGAGTTTTGTGAGCGATGCCAACCGGTTGTAGACCTCTTGGCAAATATGGACTGCCACCACGTGATGGCAAAAATGGTCTTTTGACAACACGTACCGAAGCCGTACGGCTGTTGGGTAAACTATTTTTACTTGCTGCTGTGGGTGCATCATCAAGTTCCTCTGCTTTATCTACATCCAATTCATCGCTGTTGACCAATGACACGGCCTGGGCGGCTGGGCTTCTTGAGCGACTAGGTATGCTGGGTATGGATTTGCGACGGCCGACTAGTAAACCACCACGTCCTCTGCTTACATGTTTGGGTTCCACTTCTTCTGTGTCGATTTCTTCTGAAGGATCGGGTTGACGTGGTTTTTTGTATCCCTTTCGAGCAGTAGGTCTGGTGCGTTTAGCTGGACGTTCATCATAATCGTCATCGACAAAATCGACATCATCATGGATTGGTGCACGGCTGCGTGTGCGACTTGTTAAAGGATTTCTGCGACGACTAGTACCACGACGTGTATAGCGATCTTCGGTCTCATAGTCTTCTTCTTCCTCGGCTGCTACTGCTTTCTTTTCTGTTAGCGGTTTTCTAAGGGTTCTGGTAGGTTTGCGCCCCAGAATACCTCGCTTGGGCGCAGGCGTTTCTTCCTCTTCATCGGCAACCTCATCCACAATACGTTTTTTGCTGTGACCACGACTGTGAGCACGGGTATCATCATACTCCTCATCTTCATAGTAGTCTTCATCTTCAACATGAGCTGCTGCGGGTGGTGCTGATGTGGTAGCGGTTCTCTGAACAGGGTATTGGAACTTATTTTTCGCATTGACTGGTACAGGTCTCGGAATTCGTGGGGGAGCTCGGGGACGAGCATAAACTGAAGAGGGTGCTGCTTTGGGTGTTACAAACTCTTCTGGAATCTTCGAGCTTGTTTTGACTTTAGAAGAAACATCTTCATCGGCAGCAGCTTCTTCTTGATCAGGTATTTTGGATTGAGGTTTTTCATATTCATCCAAATCGTCTAAATCACTGGCTGGTGAGGGGGTTGTGGAGCGTTTTTCATTAATACGTCTGCGTCCAGTAGTGCGACGAGGTGTTTCAACTGGTTCAATGACCTCATCAGCAGGTAAAGCAGGCTTTCGACGACCCGTCAAGGGCCGATCGTCACTAAAACTTCGCCTTTCATCGGCATTAGCACGACCAGCAAAAGCGCCAGGCTTCCGGCTGCTTAACTTGCGTCTTTCAACACCTGCCGCAGGCTTAACACGAGATTTGGGTTTTTCAAAACTGCGACGATCTGTATCGTAATCATCTTCGGGTTCTATCTCAGGTTCGCGTACACGATCACGAGCATTGGGGCGTCTAATAAAAGTAAAAAGTTAAAAGTATTATTAATAAAAAAAAAATATCATGTCAAGAATGCAAATACCTAGGTTTTTCATCGGCAAACGAACTTTTCTCATCCACATATTCATCGTCATATTCGGCTATTACTGGTTTGCGGTGACGTGGTCTCTGCTTACGCCTTCTATTAATGCGTTCTTCATAATAATCCTCATCATATTCATTGTCTTCATAATAATAATCATCTATTGGCCGGCGATTAGACGGTCTTCTCAGAGGCCTTAATGGTCTTACAGTACGTCTGCGTTGTGTAGGTGGTGGTTCAGTTGTTGTCGTCGTAGTCGAAGTAGTGGTGGTAGCCATATATAAATCATCGTTTCTAGTTGAAAATAAAAGCAAAATAATTTTTTATTTATACCTAAACCTAAAACGATCATTTCACAAGTTCATTTACCTATTCCAATAATTTGTTGAGCCCTCACAATCAACATCGGATACAAAATGACAAATAAATGTTCTCTGGTCGAATGCCGTAAAGTTGGCGCATAAGAAATCGTGACGTATGCCATATACACAATGATGATAAAGCTGTAATAAAAAAAATATGTGTTACGATATGTATACATACATACATATGTACATACATACATACATACATACATACTATGTATGTGAGTATGTATTTATGAATACAAAATTGTAGAATTAAGAAAATTATAACTGAAAGTATTCCCATCATGTGGTTTATATTCATAAGTTCCCACTAAACAATACAAGGTAATTTTCAATTGTTTTCAAAACTTTAACAAACTTTTCTAGGTCAAGATCAAGTTAAATTGGTATTTTTATGAATGGGCTTCTTTAGTTACATACATATCTGATATGTGGGGTCTTTATCTTTAAAAATTCTGGTTTTATAATTATTTTGTATCTTTAAGTTTTTAAAGTGTTTCTTTGTCGACAATAAAAAATAGTTTCCGATAGATTCTTTAAAATTGCCATACATATGTACATATACTATTCTCTGTTTAATTTTCTGAAAATTCGTAATAAAATTTAAAAATTTTTTTTTTATTTATTTTTTTAATAAACATTTTGTATTACTAATTTGCTTATCAATATTATTTAAATTGTTTTATTTTTTAGTTGTCTTTTTTATGCTTACCTGACATTTATATTCTATGGACGCATAGAAACCATCATGCAAACCATCACATTTAAAGTGTATTTCATCATCAGTTGGTGTCGTTGACAAAAATGGATAGCTTGACAGATTATAACTGAAGTATAAAAAAAAGGTAAACATTTAATTAGTTTTAAAATGTTTTTATCATGACAGCTATAGATTTTAAAAATTCCATAATAAAGGGCCTTAAATAAAGTGTCAGAAACTGTTAAACTGGATAACAAGAAGAATTTCCGTGAATAAAACAAAGTGTTAAACTCACTGTTGAACTTCATTTATAAAAAATTTTAACGAAAATTTTTAAAATTTTCAAAAAATATGCAGCCACTTTATTATAGCCGCCGTCTTATTAAGTCATGTTCAATTTATTACCCTCTCAGTTCACGCGGTAAATTTGGATCCCAAATATAATCAATTTGCGGTATGCCAGTCAATTTAGAGTCTTTAGTATTGCTGGCAGCATTTTCGGACTGAAATTAAAAAAGAAGGAAATTTTTAATACGTAGAATAATAAACAATTTTTTTTAAAGAGGTTAAAGAGTACGAGTTGATATGTTATTGATTCAAGTCGCTATTGTAATTATTATATGATTTTTCTCATAAAATTGTTATCCTTTTTGAGCAGATGATCAAATTCTATCAAAAATAAAAAGTTTTTCTAAAAAACATATCACATTAGCTATCAATCAAGCAACCCTACACGTTATGCTAACTATTTTCAGTGTAGTGTGATAAGTTGATTAAAGTCAACCACAGACTCACATAATTTCAACTGTTAAAACTCAAAACGTTTAAGGACTTGCAGCCAATAGTGTCAATAATCCAGTTATTGGCTGCACCATCCAGAGACTAAAAGGTTTATAGTGATTGCCATATATGAAAGATGGTAAAAGAGAAAAAAGTCAATTGAAGTACGAATACATAAAAAGAAAAAGAGAATGAAGATGTAGTCGTAGTCGTAGTACAGAAAAATAAAGAGATTTAAATACAAATGGGTGACATCTAGATCCCCTCCGCTGTAAATTTTTTTAGATAACTAGCAAAGGTCAACATTGCTCTTGTTTAGTGTGTGGAAAGCAACAAATATTCACTTAAGCTCTAACGACTTCTTGCAGTAAGTGCCGAACAGTGACAAAGTAACTGTTTCACCGTCTCCTACTAATCCTCACAGAGACGGTAGAAGTCGATTGAGCTTGGTTGCTATTTTGCATTAAAAGAAATAAGAACTTTTGTTTTCCTCTGCGATATTGTTGACCAAGGTGATTTTGCAACAATGCATCCTGGAGCGTTTGCGAGATCCCTAAAGAGTCTTTTTATCTTCCTGTAAAATTCACACACTGAGGAATAGGAAAAATAGTTTCTATCTAAGAGTCTTTTCTTAACAGCTCGTCAGCCTTTTCGTTCTTAGGAGTACCAGATTAACCTGGGATACAGCAGAGCGTTACGTTGACGGCTATTCTCCTAAGTGCGCTTTTGCAAGCATTTATATCTGCAGACTGGACTACGTTAGATATCAGAGTAGCTTGATTGTCGACATTGAAAGTTATGCGCTACAACCCTGTTTGATTCATTTTGTAGACCAGTTTAGAAGCTTCATTAACTGAAAAAATGTTCGCTTGGAGTACTCTGTATTAGTTACTATACGACTTCACAATCCTTAGTAATTCGCTGTAAATACCTGCTTCAGTTTCAGAGTCCATTTTCGATTCATCAGTATATATTGAGATTTTCCCGAATGTTGGATGACTACTGATACATACTGCTCTTTTCGGGCAAGTGATCTCAACTGTAGGAAGTATAAAATCGAAGAATAGTATCAGATAGTCTGTGCTGTTGATTATATCCCTTAGTTGGTTCATTCGTTCGTTGGAGTGCCCCGATTGTGAATCGACTTCCTCCTGTAGTCATAGAGCACTCTCTACTGCCAAACCTTTCACATATAATTCCAGAGGCGAAGGCTTAGCACGGCATTTAGAGTGATGAGTACCGAGGCAGTTCTCTGTGCCTTGTTCATTGTCTTTAGACGAAAGCTATTCGAGGCGAAATTTTGTCAAACCGATTATTGGTCTAACTATTGCGGTGTATAGCTTAAAACGGTGCAAGGCTTGAGTCAACAACTTTTTTCTACATAATTCTTGCACGTATGTATATAGAGAATTCAAATCATTTTTGACTCGTTTTTCAGTATTTCTTTTCCAGCTTAGTTATTTTTCTAGAATGATACTGAGATAAGTCGTTTCTGAACGGATTCCTATCCAGAATCGGACCCCCGATTCCGTCAGCAAAACATCCATAGAACAATGAATTTTTTGTAAATACGATAAAGAAATTTTAACATTTGCCGTTAAATCAAATTTTATTTTGAAATTCCCTATACTAAATCATGGAAATTTTAAAATTATTTATTAGTTTTAATTAATGCTTTTTTTTTCAAAGTACTACAAAAAGTTTACACATAATCTTTGTCATCAAAAGGCATTGTTCACAAGAGACAAATTAAATAATTATTTTCGTTAGAAACAAAAGTCAATAACTTCAAATACGAAACAAAGAATACAGAGAACTACTAAGATCGCCTCTATTTATACGTGAGGGGTATAATAATGAATTTTACTTTCGCCTTAAACAAAAATTTTATTAACCTTTAACGAGCATGCAAACAAAAAATTATGTGGTTGTAGACAAACCTAAAAATGGTTAAGTGTGTAAGTGGAACAAATAAATGTTATTTTTTTTATCTATTTATGAGTGTGTTAACTGAAAATTTAAATACATTTTAAAAGCTAATAAATTCATACGTAGAAATACATACAAACACAAATCATTTGGAAACCTACATTTAAAGAAGATTTATGGCAACACTTTTAATTTCAAAAAGATAGTGATAAATAGTTGTTTCTTTAAAGCAGTCATTTACTATTTCCTATTTTTAGAATATTTTTGATAAGTTATTTATTATAAGTTGGCCCGACGAACTTCGTGACACCTCAGAATAAAGAAGTTTTAAGCTTAAGGATTAAATGAATGAATACTTAGAATGAATTAAGTTCATAAAAAATAAAAATGAAATGTATTTTAATTAGATAGAAATTGACGTGGAATAACATGTGTTAGCAAGCCATTTTCTTTTTGAAATAAATCTTTATTAACGTCGCATAATGCCCTAATTTCTGTTGAACTTCTTGTTGGATGTGTTGACGATTCCCTTCATTAAAGGACATCGTATTGTACGAAATTTTTCCTTTTTTATTTTTGTCCAATAGAGTAGATGTTTTAACCACGAGAGGGTGCCCCGGTGGACTAGTCAGTAGTGTGCTGGTCTGCTAGTTTGTGGGTTTACGGGTTCGATTCCCGCCATAGACTCTGGACTGGTCTGCTTCTCATTCTCTTCTCTTTCTATTCTAACTATTCTATTCACATGGAACGCACAACATGCCAATTGGGCATAAGTGTATACCTGTCGTGGGTTTGGGCTTTTAGTGCCCCTCCTTTTCAACCTAACCTAACCACGAGAGAAACAGTCAATTTCTAAATTCAGGTCACAAACTTTCAAGAATTGGTCTAAACGTCATGGCGAATGCAAGACTAGTCGTAAATTTCTTAAAACATCATCTAGTATTGCCGCGTGAATGATATCTGTCATTGGTTTTCTTACAAAAATATTATCTATAAAGATTGCTCTTTAAATTCTTTACTTATACATAGATAATTTTCGATACATTTTATATACATACAATGTGGTTCAAAAGTCACCGTGGTGTTTAAAAATTAAACAACTTGTTTGTTAATTTTTGTTTCCAGATTATATAAATAACACCTGGAGAATAAATAATGGAAAGATTCACAACTGATCAAAGAACTAGAATAAAAGATTTTTTTTTTATTTAAATCATCGATGATTCATAATGATTCATTGCTTAGTTCATCGTCACCAACATGGCACAGTTAAAGATTTGCCTCGAACCGGTAGATCATGTTTAATTCTCACTGCGGAAAATATTAAACGTGTAGAGCAAAGTGTTTACGAAACTTCAGAAACATCTACCAGAAGTCACTCTGCTCAGCTATAAATGGCTCGTACGTCATTACGGCATATTTAAAAGAAAGATTTACTGTTAATCCCATATATGGTGCAATTCGTAAAAGAATTAAAACAGAATTAAAGCAGATCATTGTCAATGTCATAATTTTGCAGTTAAATTTCAACAGTTGACAAGAAACAAAATCAATTTTATTAAAAATCTAATTATTTTCATCACCCATTTGTTAATAAGCAGAGCTGTTGGTTCTGGGCTTCTGAAAATTCAAGAGCCATACATTAACGCCAATTGCACCATATTAGGTGCACAAGGTGATGAGGCGTTACATCTAAAAGAAAATCATTAGGCGTTACTTCTTCGAAAAATAGGATGGAAGTGCTGTAACCTTAAAATAGGGGCGGTATCGGTTTATGATAAAAAATTGTAAGATCCTGCTCTTCAAACAAACTTGAGATGTGGTTTTTGAGCTTTGAGTCACTGCCCACACTGCCCGAAATATAACGGCACTTTAAAGTCAATTTTTTTGGAAAGAATAATTTCCAAAAAATTAAATTTTTTAGCAACCGACTATTTTGTTTGAGATTATTTGAAGGAGCTAGTATATTGTTACAAGGCCAAAATTGTTGCAGAAATCGCTACAGCTACAAATTTTGAAAGATGTTATGGAAAATTTTCTAAAACTAGCCTTTCATTGCGAAGCTGAAAATTGGGAGATTCTTTAAATGACATTATTTTCCATACTCAGAATAAAAAAGATTTCCATTTTTTATATTTTATAATCTAAAGAAAATATTTATATATAAAAAAATATATAAACGAACAAGTTATTGAATTTATAAAACCCACCATGCAGAGAAAATTTAAGGCATTTTTTAAGGTTCAATTATAAAAGATGTTTCATAATTTGTATACCCTTTACACAGTGCAAAAGGGTATATATAGGTTTGTCATTCCGTGTGAAATTTTTACAATTTTCATTTCCAACCCCATAAAGTATATATTTTTTGAAAGCTTATGATTAAGCTCTGTCAGTCTGTCCGCCTGTCCGTGTGTATGTTGAAATCAACTTTTTGAAGCCCCCCGACATCGCCTTTACCCGCGTAAAGTATATAAATATCAGAAATATTCGGGAGTAGATCGGTGTTGAAAATCAGTTACAACGGCCCATAAACAACTGAGATATGAGCAAAAAACCACTACCACCTCGTTTTTTTCACAACAACAACATACATATAAACGTGGTATACTGGTTAGAGAAAACATGTCATCGAATCCTAGCTGAGCCAAAAAATTTTTTTTTAATTTTTATTTGTTTATTTGTTTAATTTTTTCTTTATTTTTTATTTTATATTTATTATTTATATTTTTATTATTTTTTTTATTTTTTATACCCTTCACCTGTGGTGCACAAGAGTATATATAGCTTTGTGATTCCGTTTGTAATTTCTACAATTTTCATTTCCGACCTCATAAAGTATATATTTTCTGAAAGCTTATGAATAGAGGAGTCGATTAAGCCAAGGCCGTCTGTCCGTCTGTCCCTGTGTTGGTTGAAATCAACTTTTAGAAGCAACCACATATTCCTCAGACCTGTGTATGGTATCTTTTGGAAATATCCGGGAATGAATTGCTATTGAAGTTCTAAGTTGCATTCATTAGTAGAAATAACTTCAACACGCCTACTTTAACGACCACTTTCATTGAAAGACTACAACAACTTCGACACGCCTACTATTACGACCACATTTCTCGTTATCAACTGTTAACGAAATATAAAAGCTCATAAAACCGACCAATTTGGAGGTATGATGATGAAATTTGCTACATATTTCTTTCTAGTCAATGTTATTGTTATGTTAGAAAATTTAGGTGACACGCCCACTTTAACGCCTACCTCCCAAATAACGGTTTATCTCAAATTCATATTGTTACAGATTTATTTTTAAGTAGCTTAATTTACATTATAATTTATTTTAGTTGTAGTAGTTTAAGTTACTGTAGTTTTATTTGTATTAGTTTATTTTGCTGGTTGTTCGAAAATGTTGTTTGTTATTTTGTGTAGCATACTATTAGGCACTTCTATTATTCGTGCATATTACTTAACGTCTTAATTTAAATTTAACGGTTTTCGAATGTACTAGAATGTACATACGAGAACTTTGTCGAATGTTACCGAACACCACTATGTTACTATAAATAGCCGAACAACACAGCTAACGTGATCAGTATAACAATAGAGCTTGTAAAGCGTGTATCAAAGTGTGTTTGATAATAAAAGTGATAAGTGTAATAAGTAAAGTGATATTAAAGCAATCTTTGAGTGTGTTTAAGTAAATAAAGTGCTCCTAATTTTATAACGAATTTCAACTATTTTTGATTGCAATAAAAGAACTCAAAAAGATTATTTAAAGGAAATAACCCAACGTTTATAAAAGGTATAAACGTAACAATATAATTTCTCTATGAATAAAGATTTTGAAATAATAAAGGACTATATTGAAACATCTAAGTTGCATTCATTAGTAGAAACAACTTCAACACGCCTACTTTAGCGCCCACTTTCATTGAAAGACTAAATTTACGAAAACATTTTACTAGCATATCGAAGTTAAGAAAGTGATACATATTTTAGTATAAAGAGATTATTGCATAGCGATTACTGTTAATAACAAACAAATACATTTTGTGCCATAAATTGGGTTATTTCCCGGGAATTTGAGTTATTTAATCTTCTCGATTTCCCGGGATTATTTTTCGGTATCCCGGGAAATAAAAAAGGTGGCTACGATTCGAAAGCAGATGTTTATATTGAAATTTAATTCTAATGATTTTATTTTTGTTCTCGTAGCTGAATTTTTATTTTTTTGTGCTCATATTTGATCTCGTATCTAGAGAATACAATTTTTTTTAATAAAAAATATTTTTACTCAATTTATGTTTTAAATTCAAGTTTCTTTATTAATTTTTATAGTTTTAAAGTGTTTCTTTTACATTATAAACTGTTTTATGCTTTTTAATAAAAAGTTGTTTTTTTAATTAAAAACAAGTTTACTTTTTATTTGTTTTGCTGCGGGATCCCGGGATATTAAAAAATAAATCTCGCATTTTCGGGAAACAAAAATTTTCGGGAAAAAAACCCTAGCTTCAAAAGAACGGAAAACTGGTGGTGGGTATAAAAGATTCGGCACAGCCGAATATAGTGCTCTAACTTGTTAAAATTTTTTTCGGTCCGTCAGTCTGTCCTTAACTCAACTGGATGGATTTTTTAAATTTAATATAGCGATACCTTGGTCCCTGGGTTAACATAAAGCGTGAAAATATCTCATTTCCTACAAAAAATAAAAAATACCAAATAAAATGGCATTTACGGACACGACAGAACTAGGAAGATAAGATAAAATTCCACTAACTCTATTAGTTTGCACTGGCAACGATACCAGAGTTTATCTTTATTTAAATGCAATACAAAAAAATATTGATGGGGTCAGTAATGTGGACCGGGTTCAACAGGTATTAAATTAGGCGTCCATGAAAACAGATTTCCTATTTTATTAAACTGCATGTTAAAGAAAACAAAATGCCAACCGCAGCATTCGAACATTAGAATTTCTTTTCTTCCACTTACCTTTTCCTCTTTTGCTGCTTCCGGCGCTGTTTCCTCTTCCGCAGCGACATCTTCTGCATTCGCCGCAGTTGTTGATGCTGTTGCCGTTTTTGGTGTAGTGGCAATGGAAACTTTTTTAAATGGTGCTACCGCATCAACATTGACTATGACTAAAACTAAAAAAGCTGTAAATAAAACAAACAAACGTTACGTAACATTAATAATAATCAGAAATAAAGGTGATAAAAACGATCGAATAAAATTGTAGATTGGAATATAGTGACGATTTTGATGAGTGCTGAAGTTTGAAATCATGATATTGAACTTGACTTGCAGACGAAAAAGTTTTAATAAAATGTGTTATTTACGGTTTTGATTGTCATTATGACTTAATGATACAAGGTTACCATTAGTTAAGTGTTTGATTATTAATTGATGGCGTGTTTTTCGAACAATAAAGCACCCCACGTTAAATGCTGATGATTAAATTTTGTAATTTTTTAAAATGTTTGTCATCGCAATTTGTATCGTTTAGTATTAACCCTAAAGTATGAACGTTCGTCGAGCACATGTCTCTTATTACTATTTTTACGGTTAGTACTCTAGGGTTAAAACGTGATATGTATGTCTATTAGTGGCAGCGATTGACAAATGATTAATGTTAAATTGTAAACTACTGGTCTCATGTGTATTTATAAAATACGAAATTTAAAAAATATTCTAATAGATGATAGATTTGAATTTGTGAAGAATTAAAGTGTTGAAAACCTTAAAAACTGTACTTTAACATCTAAGTGGAGCATTAAGCATGAGACAATGCGTTTTTAATGCTGAAGAGAATTTTAAAAATAATAAAAGTTTTGTGGCCTCTGTTTGAAACTATCGTAAGACATTTGGTCGGTATAATCAGGATACACTTATACAGGGCGCGGTGCCAGCCCAGCTGATAATTTTTTTGAGTCCCTATGTTTATCAAACTCCATATATAAAACAGAATTTCAGTCCCAAAAATTGTCAAACTCCTTATATAAAAAAAGAGAGACAAAAAATATTCTCTCTCTGCGCTATCACCGTATGTGATTACACCATGTTTTATTATGAAAAGAGTAATTTTTTTAAATTTAAGGTAACTACAAGCACTACAAAGTCAAAAAATAATATAAATATGGAGGGTCAACCAACACGACAAATTTACCTTAATTAGTTGTCTGATTGTCTCAAGTGGCGAAAAAAGAAGAAAAAATGTTGCATAAATGCTAATGTACGCTATGAGTATCGATATCGAGGAACTGCATGAGAGTGTGAAAGTTCAGAAGCATTAGTAAAAAGTCGTGGGCACGATTTGCAATTTTCAAAAAGCTCTGTAAAGCGTGTACTTACTGAAGAGTTTTAATGCTTACAAAGTTCAATTGATGCAAGAACTGAAGCCTAATAATTATACACAGCGAAAAGGTTATTGAATATCGACAAGTAGATGCGAATTTATCGTGCCTGAAGGTTTTGCAATTAGTCAAAATAGCCACATTTGGGATCATAGGAATCAAATGTGATTGTCGGGTAAAAGAAAGCATCACAACACAGAAAAAAAATTAAATTTCCCATAAAGAAATTTGGAGAACCGAATAAAGTATTTGTTTGAACCTATCACTTAATTTGTTAATTCAAACAAAGAAAAACAATTAATTTGCAATACAATTTTATGTTTGAATCTCTAAGATTTTGTAATAAAATATTTCAGATTTTTAAACAAATTGTTAACAGAAACAAATAAAAAGTTTATTGAAAAAATTCACAAACATTTTTTAGATATTAGTTCAAGAATATTTAGAAAAAAATATTTGTTTAATTAAGACAAAAATTTCAGAGAATGAATCAATGACAAGCCATTTAAAAATCATTTCAAATCTCAAATGAACTCTTAATCAAACAGAATTATTTAATTAATGAAAATAGATGTATGACACGCCAGACAAGAATAAATCTTCTTCAAGGTCTTGTATCAAACTAAAATATTTAAGTCTACAGTGTCTTAAACTAAATAGGAATTATAAAATTAATTATAACAAGTAAGAGTGCTATATTCCGCTGTGCCGAATCTTATATACCCTTCACAACGTGTAGTCATGCAATTACAATTGTATGTTTCCAAAAAGAAAAAAAAATGTATTAAAAAAAAAAAAAAAACAATAAAAAAAATTAAAAAAAAATTGAAAAAAAAAAATTTTTATAAAAAATTAAAAAAAAAAAATATAAAAAAAATAATAAAAATATAAATAATATATAAAAAAAAAATAAAAAATTTTTTTTTTGGCTCAGCTGGGATTCGATGCCACGTGTACTCTAACTAGTATATATGTACATATGTTGTTGTTGTAATTGTGAAAAAAAAGTTATGGGGCGATTATGCTGAATTTCAATAGCGATTTATTCCCTGATATTTTCAAAAGATTGATACCATACTCAGATCTGAAGAACATATAGTTGCTTCTAAAAGTTGATTTCAGTCAACACACGGACAGACGGGCAGACAGACGGTCAGGGCTTAATCGACTGCTCTATTCATCAGCTTTCAGAAAATATATACTTTATGGGGTCGGAATGACAAAGCTATATATACCCTTGTGCACCACAGGTGAAGGGTATAAAAATAACAGACAATGAAAGCACTTTAACTATAAATAAAAGAACTTAATTTGTTGTTTTAGCCCATCTGTTAATTTAAGGAAATAATCAAACAAAAAATTATTTAAAACAATTAAAATATTAATAGAAATTGAGATTAAATTAAGGCAAACTTTTATTTGAAAATATTTTAATTATAATTTTTTCTGTGAACGTGGGACAGTTTGGTACTTATTTTGGGCTGCAGTCATAATTGGGTTAAACTACACTTTTTGCATTTTAAATTACAGGGAAGCTTCTTACGCAAAGTTTTTTTATTTGAATCAGCTGTTGTGTGAATTTTTTTTAAACTAAAATAAAAACAATTTATGCAGAAATGGAAAAATATATTGAGATTTTTAAAGAATTTATTGAATTAATTGAGACGATTTTGGGAGTGTTCCTTGTATTCAGAACGAGAAATGAGTGAGTAAGGCAAACATACGATGTCTTATGTAATACTAACTTCTTTTTGGTAATCAGTATTGTCTTCATTTAACACCCGAGCGCCTCGTGATTTAATAAAAATGCGTTGAAGGAGGCTTTTCAACGCTGCTATATGTACAGGTCCAAATCTAACGTACGCATGTTTTGTTGCTTTTGCTTATCAAAAAGAAAAAATATTTACTTTGATACGGTTTGGTAAGAAAAATATCCTATTCTTTTAGTCCCCCTGGATCCGCGCTGGCATATATAGAATATTTGTATATCTATCTGTACCTTATGCATCGTTAATTTTTAAAGATTCCTTTTTAGTTAAAATTCGCTACCCATAGAATACTACGGAAATAATGTCAGAAAGACTTTTCATAATCGAAATTTAGCGTACCAATTGTTTGATGGATCTGCATATTTTTAGAAGAAACCTTCTGCAAGATCATATATGTGTGTGTATTCACTTACATATTAACATAGTTTTATTTTATTATACCCTTCACACAGTGAAAAAGGCTATATATAGGTTTGTCATTCCGTGTGAAATTTCTACAATTTTCATTTCCGACCCCATAAAGTATATATTTTCTGAAAGCTTATGAATAGGGGAGTCGATTAAGCTCTGTCAGTCTGTCCGTCTGTATGTTGAGATCAACTTTTTAAGCCCCCCGATATCGCCTGGACCCGGGTGGGGTATTAAAATATCAGAAATATTCGGGAGTAGATCGGTATTGAAAATCAAAAACATCGGTACATAAACAACTGAGATATGAGCAAAAAACCACGACCACATCGACTTTTTTTTCACAAAAACAACATTACAACAACAACATACATACATACATACAAACGTGTATACTGGTTAGAGAAAACGTGGCATTGAATCCCAGCTGAGCCAAAAAAAATTTTTTTTATTTTTTTTTAATTTTTTTTTTATTTTTTATTTAATATATTATTTATATTTTTATTATTTTTTTTTAATATTTTTTTTTTATTTTTTTTTGTTTTATATTTATTATATATATTTTAATTATTTTTTAAAATTTTTTTTTTAATTTTTTTTAATTTTTTTTTTAAATTTTTTTTTTTTATTTTTTTTTATTTTATTTTTTTTAACATACATACGTAAATTTATAATTTTACAATGGGATGTTTTTATATATGTATGGTTTTTATATGTATGTACGTATATCATATGGAATGGTGATACAAACTACTGTTATTGCATGACTACACGGTGTGAAGGGTATATAATATTCGGCACGGCCGAATATAGCGCTCTTACTTGTTCATTTTTATGTTTATTACCTGCTGTTATTAACGTCCATCGTTTAACATGCTTCATTGTTGACAGACCCTGGCTATAAGAGAAATATACACAGATACCTGTAAAGACAAATTGTAAAAAAAAAAATATTAAAAAAATGTTTGTTTAAGCCCAATAGATTTGTTTATTATTGATAACATATTATTTATTTTTTCATTGAAGTTGTGCAAAAATTATGAATAAACGATTTCTAACGGTACTTTAAACGAAACACCCACAACGAAAAACAAATAATAAGTTTTTGTAAAGAATTCTTTAAGTCATTGATCTTTAATTTGTATACCCTTCACAGTGAGTGTAAGGGTATATATAGGTTTATCATTCCTTGTGAAATTTATATACATATATATTTTCTTAAAAGCTTTCTTAAAGCCCCCATACATTTTCATTTTTTTTTACGGCCCTTGGTTCCAACTTGGAACCATAGGAATCAATATATATACATTTTCAATAACCGTGTAAGGTACTAAAATATCAGAAATATTCGGGAATAGATCGGTAATGAAAATCAGAAATATCGCTTTATAAACCACTGAGATATGATGAAAAAACCTAGACAACCTCGTCTTTTCACACTAATACAAACTGGATGAACGTAGGTTCGAATTCCAGCTAAGTCAAAAAACAATTTTTGTTTTTTTATTTTTTTTTATTATTATTTTTTTAATCTAACAAAAACAAATTACACGCAAAACGTCCACTTCTGGACCCTTAAACAAATGGGTTAAGAAACTTCTTCGGGTTTTAAAGTCTTACTTTTTATGTTGTACTGTTTTTTTATTGTTTCTTCTCCAAAACCAAAGATATTTGTGTGTGTGTGAGTGTGTGTAAAATTGTATACATACATATGGATATAAATAATTTGCTTGTGTCTTGCATATTTAATTAGTTTTTATTAATTTAACATTTTCATCAGGTTTGTTTATGCTGTTTATTTGTTGCTTTGGATTGTTTTGTTGTTTGTTAAAGGTGATTTTTGTTGCATTTAACCGCAAATTTTTTTTTAATTTTATGGCATTGTTTTTCTTTGTATCACAAAAGAACGATAATTTTAAATAAAAAAAAAAAAAAATAAACAATGAAGAACATTAATAACTTTCAGCAGTCGTTAATGTGTATGAGTCATTGAGACGGGAAATTTGTAACACCCAGTAATTTTGCAAATGTTGAACATGTGTTAATAATAAAATTTTATTAAGAAGATTAATTTTAGATAATAACATTTTTAAATATTTTTTTCACTTATAATTTAAAAAAAAATACAAAAAAATTGATTACACCATAAAACTTCATTACCAAAAAGCGCTTCTCGAATCACTTACTTAGTGCTTGTAGAAGATATTTTCATGAGATGTCCCACTAAGTACGTCCTTTGTTTCATGTTTACCAAGAGCAGTTTAATTATGCCTACCCTTTACGCACTGCTGAAAAAAGTAGCAGCACGTAAGAGAGAAATATACATATGTAAAAGAAATTACTATTGAAGAAAATTTGCCTCTTTTTCTACTGCTAAAATAAAAAGCAGTACATATGACATACATACATGTACACTTGCGGCAAGCGAATGGAGTCTGCACTGCTTAAAATATTAAAAATAAATAAATTTGGTGGTAGGATGTTGACCTTTAAGCTGGATTCAACCATAAAATTTTAGTTGAGAAAAAAATTTTTTATATTGAGTATCATGGTACAAGTATCAGGTAGCCTCACTAAAACAGCTGATTATTTTTTTCTCTACCTTAAGGTTTAACTTAGCTGTCAAATTTTGTTTATGTGTGTGTATATATTGTGTACGTATATATTCTACCGCCAAAAAAAACACGCACACACATTTGCTTTTTGACATTTAAGTTGTCGTTTTCCAGCAACAAAATACATTTAGGATTATGTTGTTGCAGAACTGAGGCTACCTGATGATTGTACCATGTTGAGTATGTTTTACTTTTGAGAGAGAGAGAGAGAGAGAGATTATTTTGTTCAGAAAGTTTTTTCTTGAATTGGTTTAATTTTAATTCTTGTTCAGTAGAAACTGAATTGGGATGCCATTTTTTTTCAATATTTACATGAAAATTGAATTTGGTTGCCACATCACACAGTGTCAGTACATTTATTATACAAAAATTGTTTTTGCCGAAAATCAACAACTAAAATGGAATTTAATGTAAATATTGCTCAAAAATTAATAGAAGAATTAAAAAAACCAGGAAGAGAATGTTTATATGACATGAGCAATAGGGTTTTTCTCACTGCGACTCATTTTATTTTCGATTTTTTTTTATAAATTTCTTTTGCAAACAAATTGACTTTATGCACTTCAATTAAAAATAATAATTTTAGTTTTCTTCTATCCGACATTTTCTTCACATATATTTTAACGAAATAACTTACGTTTGTATTTATTTACACAGTTTGCTAGCGGTGCTGCCACTTTGTACAACTGTTTGCATTTTTATATTATATGGCAGCTTTGTTTTTTCGGACAAATTTTCTTAAATGGGTGAATCGTTCTGCAGAAAAATCTCAGTAAAAAATGTTATTCTCCGGAAAAATTTTTGTTCAGAACAAATGGGTGAATTCACCTTTAGACGTGCACAATATAGCATACAGTATTCCAATACAGTCTACATGCATTGCAAAATATTATGATTTCTTTTATTAAAATTGTTTTTATTAATATTTTACTTATAAAAATATATTAATTCAAAAAAAAAAAAAAATAATAATTAAACAACAATTCATAAATTTGTTTAACTTAAATTAAAATTAAATTTCTGATTCAATAAAAAAATTTAGAGAACCTTACCTATCACTTTATTTGTAAATTCAAACAAGAAAAAAATTAAAATTTTTTTCTTATACAATTTTATGTTTAATTTTAGATATTAGTTCAATGATATTAAAAAAAAAATACTTGTTTAATTCAGACAAAAATTTCAGAGAATGAATAGATGACAAGCTATTTCAAAATCTTAAAGAAATATTTAATCAAAGAGAAAAATTTAATTAATTAAAATAGTCAAGAAGAAAGCTTCTTCAAAGTCTTGTATCAAACTGAAATATTTAAGTTTACAGCATCTTTAACAAAATGAGAATTATAAAATTAATTATAAAAAAAAATAATTATAAAAAATTAATTTGTTGTTTTAGCCCATGTGTTAATCTAAGGAAATAATTAAACAAAATATTATTTGAAACAATTAAAATATTAATAGCAATTGAAATTGAATCTAGGCAAACGTTTGTTTGAAAATATTTTAGTGATAATTTTTTCTGTGTTGACATAAAAAAATCAACCTAAGTCATTTAAAAGTGTACCTAATGTTCAAATTAAAATATACATATATTTTGTTGAACTTCTTTTAGAATCTAACAAAGCTTGTGTACGTCTTGGCATTGCAAAAATTATGTTTTTGGTCGCATCTGCAGCAATTTTATATCATATGTCCGCAAACACTCTTTTTTAAAACTTCCTTGCAAGATTTTTATTTTTTCGGGCACGCCGGGGTTTAAATCGTTATCCTGCCAGAATATCCATTTTGTCCAATTCCCTATTTTATTAGCGGAAGTCTTCAAAGAGCCCCTCAAAAGATTAAGGTAAACTAACGATTCTTGGTTCTTAGTATCAATAAAGACTAGATTTCCTTTTCCAGCAGCTGACAAGCATTGCCAAACCATAACATTGCCTTCTCGTGCTTTAGAGTTGGCAACAAATTTTGCATTGCAATGGCTGCATTAGGTTTTTCTTAAAATCGTTGTTTGCCATCGTTAACCAAATATGTTAAATTTAGAATCGTCACTGACGAGAACATTTCGCCAAAAATCCATTTCTTAATTTTTTTTCTAGATTCGCCAACTCGTACTTACTTTGCTATCAAATGGCTTTTTTTGAAATACGGCGGTGAAATCGATGACTCTTACATCATTTAGCACAGTTTTGGAATGAATTAAAATATTCTTGGATTTTACAAGATCTTTTGCAATATCAACAGCACTAGTTTAAGCAGCGCATAAAGGATCGAAGTGCACGGATAACATTTTTTAGGCAGGCTAAGATCATCAACATTAATTTGTAGTATCATCCTAATAAGTAAGTAATTTATTTTATAACCTCTACATTATTTAATATATCGTCGACTTAATATGCAAACCTGCTAACTCCCTTTTAGCAAATTTTACAGGAGAGACAAAAAACTTCTTATATTTCATATTTTTAGCTTGAGGGAAAAATCAAAAATAAATAGTTGGTTTATTTTATGGTATTCTTCATGTATGACATCAATCTATAAAAATAAAAATCGTATTAATTGAGTTACTAATCGACACTGAACGAGTAATGTACTGGACTTAGTAGTTTTTCTTATAAAAAATTTTCTGTGAGAGGATTTAGCAGTTTTTCTTATCAAACCTTTTAACACACTTCAAGACTTAAATTGAAGAAAAAATACATGCTGGTCGATTGTGAAGTGCTAGTCGAAGTGGATTTAACAGGTTTGCGTATTAAGCCGACGATATGTATGTATGTTTAAAAAAAAAAATACATAAATTCAAAACTTTTAATACTAAAAGTTTTGCTAAAGCCTTCTTTCACATTGAGTTTTGATTGTGTTGTACACGAATCGACGAATTTTTTAGCGTTTTATTCTTCATCAGAGAAAAATTATTTGAAAAAAATTTTAATTTAAAAGCAGTATAATATTTTTGCGATATTCTAATTTAAATGAAAGGAAAATGAACATAGACAAAAAATTCCTTAAATAAGGGATTCATGTTTTCCAATGCAACAACTTTCAAAGTTAACGGTTTATATAAGTCTACTGAATCAGAAACGACGAATCTTTTAAATACTATGGCCCGTATTCATAAAAAATATTTTAGGTTTATTGAAGGCTCATTTGACAAATTTCTCTACAATATCTGTCAAATAACCCTTTATAAACGTAAAATATTTTTTTGTGAATACGGCCCTATATCCATAACGATCTTATAAATATAAAATTTATATTTTTCCAAAAACGTTTTTACACAATTTTAGTGTTGTATTTGCAAAGCTTCTGCACCGATACATCATTCAAAATATAATCATACGACTCTACTTATTTCCGTAATGTAAGCAGCTGCCGATTTAGACCACAAAAATATCATATAAGACGACAAAAAGAAATTTTTCGGTGACCGGATTCTCAATTGATCGGCGCAGGTTTTTGATCCAATGTTGTAAATTTGTATTTACAGTGTTGTTGTGACGAAAGTCAGAAACCGCTGATTTGGTTATTTGATTATTATTTTGATGTTGTGACCACATTGCAATACCGTGATCAAAGTCGGGACAGCATTGTGCTGATTGTCTTTATCTGCCTGGGTAGGCTAATGTCAAATCATTGTTCACTTTAATTTAATTATACATTCATGTTATAAAAGTTAAAGTTGTCACTTTTGAAAGGCTGTTATGAATTGTATATGAAATATTTTGGTCAAACTAAAAACGGAAGCAAATTTATGTGTTTCTGTACTTTCATATATCAAATATTATTTATTGAAAAGTAATTTATTGGTGGTAAATATGTATGTGTTTAAAACAATTAATATTAGTCTCTGCTACATTCACCCAACCACACATTAACAACCGTCTTTTCCATAACAATTTCAATTTATTTGAGTTTATGTGTATGTATTTCCGTTAACTGGTTGAACTAATAATTAATACGTTTATAAATTAAATGTTATGTATTAATTAATTAATTAAATAGTAATAAAAAAATCGATTTTTTTACTATGACATACAATACAATATATTACAGTTGGTATAACAAGTTTGTTCAATTATATATTGATTTATTTTCAAACTGTTATACTTAAACATTTACGGCCTTATTCATAACAAAAAGTTAGCCACAGTTTATACACTACGTACAACGAGCTGCTAACTAGAATGCCGATTAAGCTTGGCAGCTCGTTGGCACAGAGTTTATTCATAAGAAACTTTTATCCTTCTGCCAACTTTTCATAAATCAACTCTGAAATTGCAAGATACTCCTCAAAAATGCAACCATTTTTTGTATATCATCCCTGATTTCGACATTTTATGTTTTTCCATCCATACCAGGGTACACTTACACAAGGTGGCGGTGTGTTCTGGAGTATGTCAAACTACATATTAGAAAAATGATTTAAACTCCGGAAATTGTCAAACTTCATACCATAAAAAAAGAGAGCCGAAAATCGCTCTCCTTTACGCTATCAAATTATGTAATTACACCTTGATCCATACTAACAATTTTTAAAATTGAAAATAAAGAAATAGAGTCGTATTACAGCTCTGGTCGGGTCAAGAGCTCGCGCGTCATTGCCATTATCTCTTAAGGGCAATCAGGCCGTCCTTTTTATCCGACTTCGAGAGTTTTACGTTTCACTCTCGCGTGGTTAATTGTGTGGCGTCGCGTAACTGTTTTTTGGATACAGTTTCCAGACTATTCTACAATTAACCGCGTGCATATACAGTATTGTTCGAAACCTAAGCAACTTTTTCCCACTAAGTGATAATAGACTCATATCTTTTCCTTAAATAAATTTATAGAAAATATTTTTTTTATTTACTACTACACAATGTGTCTATAACCTAAAAATAACAACAAAAATTAAATTCCATTCTTTTCGAAGTTATAATAAAATAAAAACAAAATTAACTTAAAAATTCGCTGTTCAAAACCTAAGCAACTTTTAGTATTTGGTATGATATCCTTTGTTTCTTAAGACCTCAGCGCATCTTTTGGGCATAGATTCAATTAGATTTGATAGAATAGATGTTGGTATAGCTTCCCACTCTGATTTTAGACAGTTCATCAACTCCTGTTTATTTTTAAAGCGTCGAGTTCCAACTCTCCGTCTTAAAATTCCAAAGAGGTTCTCTATGGGTTTCAAGTCTGGTGATTGAGGTTGCCAATCCAAAACTTGAACCCCATTAGCTGATAACCAATCCTTGACCAACTTCGATTATTGTTTTGAGTCATTGTCATGTTGAAACACCCATCGAAGTGGCATTTCCCACTCAGCATAGTTAAGCATGTGAGTTACTAAAATGTCTCTGTAAACAAAACGGTTCATTTTTATTTGAATTTCTACAAAGGGACCAACACCACTGACCGAAAAACAAGTCCAAACCATCACATTGCCACCCCCATGCTTTATTGCGGCTTTTGAGTACCGGGGATGTAGCCGCTTTCCTTTTGGTCTTCTCACGTGGCAAACTCCATCTGAATTTAGTAAGTTAAATTTAGATTCATCACTAAACAAAACAGTTCTCATATGGATTGGACTATATATAAATGTATGTATAAATTTAACTTACTAAATTCAGATGGAGTTTGCCACGTTATTTAGGTTATAGACACATTGTGTAGTAGTAAATAAAAAAAATATTTTCTATAAATTTATTTAAGGAAAAGATATGAGTCTATTATTACTTAGTGGGAAAAAGTTGCTTAGGTTTCGAACAATACTGTATTTTAATTGGATTTACTGGAGGAGTACCAACTAAACTCAATTTATTCTAACTGAAGGAGTTCCATAAAACTCAGTATAATTAATTTTTCAGATGTCTCCGACTTCCTATACAGAGGTATAGGTCGATTTACGGAGCCGAAACCAACGTGGAATTTGGTTACGTACCTCTGCCAATCAATTTTTAGAATAAAAAAAAAAAAAAATTGAAAAATAAATTAAAAAAATAAACCAACAATATAATTTTTTATAAAAATGGAAAAGCATGGCAAACGATCTAAAAAATTAAGAAAAGAATGAAAATGAAGGTAATAAAATACTGGTAATGTAAAACAACAACACAGAACAGCTGTTTTTCACAAGTTGGCAAACGTTTGGCAGTTCGTTAACAAGAGTTGAGCAAACCGTTATGCTAACTTTTTGTTATGAATAAGGCCGATGTTGTACATTTTAGCAATCATATTCAAATTACAAATTGCATGAAAAAGAAACTAATTTTATTTAACTTATTACAGTCAATATTTATCAGACCTGGGGGATCTCAATTACATTTCAATTACAATTACAATTACATGTAATTTGTAATTGAGGTAGTCTAAATTACAATTACAAGTAATTGTAATTGAAAGTAAGGACTTAAGTCAATTACAATAAAATGTAATTGTAACTAAAAAATGTCAATTACAATTACTTGTAATTGTTAATTGAAAAAAATCAAATACACATTACATGTAATTGTAATTGAAAATGTTCAATTACTAATTACAAGTAATTGTAATTGTAATTAATCAACAAATAATTACTTGTAATTGAACAAAATTCAATTACATTTTTAAAACCATAAAATAAAACTTAAAATTCTTAAAACGATTTTCTAAATTATATGAAAAAAAATTGTGTTATTTAAAGCAAATAATAAATTTTTTTAAATTGGTTCCTTGTCTTAATTATTTTTCAATCAGGTATGTGATGAAAAACGATCGATTTCATTTCGATCATTATTGAAATTTCAATTCGGACGTGTTCGTAACATTTTTAAACTGAAAATTATTAAATGGTAAAGACTGGCTTATATAATATGTAATTGATAATTTTTGTAATTAAATACTTTTTTGACAATAAATACTTAAAAAAGTAATGATTACTTGTTTTTTTTAAATTACTTAATGAAAAATTTTCTTTTCCAATTAAATGTAATTGTAATTGGATTTTTTTCCAATTACAATTACATGTAATTGTAATTGGAATTTTTTCAATTACAATTACATGTAACTGTAATTTAAGAAAACTTCAATTACAATTACATGTAATTGTAATTGATTTTTACTTCTTTTTCAATTACAATTACATGTAATTGTGTAATTATAGGTGTAATTAAATACAAAATGTAATTGAGACCCCCCAGGTCTGATATTTATTATATAACTGTGGCAATAAGGAAAAACTGCTTATGTCTGTTTTTATAGTTTTTCAGGAAAGCACTTTTAAATTTTTAATTTGATTTTTAAAAATTGATTCCGTCTTAATTACAAATTATTAAATGAATAATTTGCTATATAAAGGGCATATTGTTTTTCGTAATTTAGCTGAACTATAAGCTGAAATAAGTTATTATTCGAAATAATATTGTTCTTTGAAAAAATATACGTAACACGTTTTTACACTATAACTGCCTGTTAAGTTGTCCAAAATAGTTGAAAGCCTGAGGGTAGTTTTCAATTCCGGAATCGCAATGATGCGATTATCTCAATTTGAGCTTATGTCGACTTGAACAGTTTTTCCTTTTTGCCACAGATAATATGATATATAACAAGGCACTAAAAAATGTTTTATTATTTTAGAAATATTTATGTTAATATGTATATACATACATATACTGGCAATAACGTAGTATTGGCATCGTTTTTTGAAAAATATAAAAAAAATATTTAAATATTTTTTTTTCTTTTGTACAAATGCATTGTTGACTTGTTTGTCTGTTAAATTTAAATTTAAATAAAACAATACCAAATTTATTAACCAATTTGTATCATTAATATATTATTTTGAATGACTTAACAATGGGATGTTTACACTAGAGGTGGCGTTATTAAGTATTATTTATTTTATAAATATCCGTAGAGTAAAGAAATTGAGATTCAAAACTCTTGATTAATTTGTATGTGTATACTGTTGGTCGTATATTGATAAAAATTCAACAGTATATTCAAGTTTTAGTATTATTAAGTGTATTCGTATGCAAAGATAACACAATTAATACAACGTCAGATGTGCAAATACGTCATATCAAATAACCGTTTTAATTTTTAAAAAAATACATACTAAAGAAAAAAAAATAGATAAAGTTTTAAGGAAAAAATTTAAGATAGTTGGCTGTTTTTTTGGAAGGGTTTGGAAAATTGCTTTCAAATTAGTATTAAATCTAAAAATGAAATCAAAATCAAAACCCACATAAAAAATCACAATAAGAACAAATGGTAATTCAAAACCTCTCTTTTCGATACGAAATATTGTACTTCTTAAAATATTTTGAAATTATGTTGCACATTTAAAAAATGTAATTTAAAATCAATGTCAATTTGTTTGTTGGGTAACTATATGCATATGCATACAGACATTCGTACCTACATACAACATACCTTTAATATATTTAAATTTGATTATAAATAATACGATTTGTGCTGCCTTAAATTGTCGTTTTGCTGCGCCCCAAACTAAAGTAAAAATTATCAGCCCAGCTGATGGGGAGACTTTATGTCAACATTGGTTGAATTTGCCTTATTAATGCAGGGAAGGGAAATATGATTTTAAATTCGGTTTTAAACAATTAACCTACGTGCACTTTTTTGATAATAAATGTGCTAAATTTATGTTTATATTGCTTTTACGTCATTAATAATGTGTTTCAAACCATTAATTCCTTTTTTTTTAATAAAATTTTATTATATTTAAAATGTAAAAACAACTTTTCCATCCCTGATATAAGAATTGGCCTTGACATAAAACATCTCATGAAAAGTTGCTTTGTTGTATCAATTCGCCGTTGCATATACCTTATGGATATGCCTTGGCTTTGTTCTTCGGTGGTTATGCTTTAAATTGCATCGCCAAAAAATAATACGACCTCGAATTCGCCATTTTGTTAATAAGAAAATCTTTATTGTATTTAATTATATACGAATTTTGTTTGGAAAATATATTCTATAAATTTTACTTTTATTTCGAATATAATAGTGTTCAAGTTTTTAAATTGAAGTAACGAAAATTTTCTAGTATTCTAAAGCAAAAAAAAACTTTATTTGTTTGGTTAAAAAATAAGAAAACTTTTTAAAAACCTTTTTAGAACAATGCAATCGTTTTGAAAGACCTAAATATGTACAAGGTTGCCTTTTATGATTTCGAAAATGGGCCACCAAAGTGCTGCAATCTGGTAACGGACGTTTTTATTGTAAAGTTTAACATTTCTGACGTACACGCGCTAATCTGTGTTGTTTACAGTAACTTGAAAAATCCATTTCGGCCAAAACTATATTGTTAACATTTGCGTGCGATTATTTATTACAACTTTCGACTTGTATTAAACCAACAACAGAGCATAGATGTACCTAAGTCGATTATTAGCGATAAAGCATTATCAAGGACCAGTGTTTTTCGATGGTTGACTGAATTTAATCGTGGCCGTAGTTCGCTTATGGAAGAGTTTCGTAAAGGTCGTCCAAAATCGGCTGTTGTTCCGAAAAACATTGATGCTGTCCGTGATACTGCTAGATCGACATTTAACTTATCGTGAGATTGAGGTAATCTTAAATATTAGTAGGACCAGCATACATTTAATATTTCTTAAACATTTGGCTGTAAAAAAGATTTGATTTGTTTGTTCTTACATACTTAATTTGATAATAACTAAAAAAAGCTTGTATCAATAAGTCGCAAGATATTCACAAAAAATTCGATCGCGGTGATTTAGAATATGTGATAGGTGCCGAATTGTGGATCTACGAGTATGAGCCCAAAAGTAAATAGCAGCCGACTGTATGGATCTTCCAAGACGACCGAAACCGAACAAGAAATAAGAAAAACCAACTACCAAAGACAGATCATTCTCAACCACGACAATACGAGCTTATAAACATTGCCTCAGATAAGAGACTTTTTGAGCTCTCAAAACATTGATTAAATACGTCTTCCGACGTATGGTTCTGACTTGGCACCCAAAGGCTTTTTTATACCCTTCACAGAAAAGTGAAAAAGTGATATATGTATATAGGTTTGTCATTCCATGTGAAATTTCTACAATTTTCATTTAAAATTTTCTGAAAGCTTATGAATTGGGGAGTTGACTTAGCTCCGTCAGTCTGTCCGTTTTTTTTTTCTTCTGACCGTCTGTCCGTGTGTATGTTGAAATCAACTTTTTTAAGCCCCCCGACATAGCCTGTACTCGCGTGAAGTATTAAAATATTGGAAATATTCGGGAGCAGATCGGTATTGAAAATCAGAAAATCGGTACATAAACAACTGAGATATGAGGAAAAAACCACGACAACCTCGTTTTTTTTCACAACAACAACATACATACATACAAACGTGGTATACTGGTTAGAGTGAATAAAATCCCAGCTGAGCCAAAGAAATTTTTTTTAATATTTATTTTATATATTATTCATATTCTTATTGTTATTTTTTTATTATACCCTTCACACAGTGAAAAAGGGCATATATAGGTTTGTCATTCCGTGTGAAATTTCTACAATTTTCATTTCCGACCCCATAAAGTATATATTTTCTGAAAGCTTATGAATAGGGGAGTCGATTAAGCTCTGTCAGTCTGTCCGTCTGTATGTCTGTCCGTGTGTATGTTGAAATCAACTTTTTGAAGCCCCCCGACATTGCTTGGACCCGGGTGAGGTATTAAAATATCAGAAATATTCGGGAGTAGATCGCTATTGAAAATCAGATATGAGCAAAAACCCACGACCACCTCGATTTTTTTTTCACAAAAACAACATTACAACAACAACATACATCCCAGCTGAGCCAAAAAAATTTTTTTTTTATTTTTTTTTTTACATTTTTTTTTAATTTTTTTTTTATCTTTTATTTAATATATTATTTATATTTTTATAATTTTTTTTTAAATTTTTTTTGTTGTTTTATATTTATTATATATATTTTAATTATTTTTTTTAAAATTTTTTTTTTAATTTTTTTTTTTAAATTTTTTTTTATTTTTTTTTAACATACATACGTAAAGTTATAATTTTACAATGGGTTGTTTTTATATATGTATGTACGTATTTCATATGGGATGAATGGTGATACAAACTACTGTTATTGCATGACTATACGTTGTGAAGGGTATATAAGATTCGGCACGGCCGAATATAGCACTGTTACTTGTTATTATTTAAAATAAAAAATAAATTCCGATGTTAACCCTCGTATTCTTGTGTGTCTTTATTTAAATTAAATTTAAGATTGTATCTTCTACATAGAAACTATCGAAAATGTTAAAATTATTAAAGCACTCCTTAAACCAGTGAATGCCAATGTATTTAGCAAGATCTGCGAATACAAAAATTAATTTAATAAAGAGTTTTTTCAAAACTACAAAAAATGTATCAAACAATACTAATGTTTTTAAATTTTTCATTAAATTTTCTGTAAGCAACTTAACGGTTATTGTACACCAAAACAAAAAGCTTGTCAATAATTTTTATAAAAACCTAATTTATTGATAAATTTAAAAATTAATTTTTTTATACAACAATTAAAAAATGCAACATACTTATGCATGTTTCTATAAACAAAAATTGTATCGAAATTATTCTAAATAATGATCATTTATTGAATATTTTTTGTTTTTGCCAAAACTCCTGCCCATCCCATTTTTTTTTTAAATTCATTCTATTATAGGGTGTACTAAAACAACTCTTCCACATAAAAAAAATAAAACTATTAATAAAAGTTAGGCAAAAATATAAAACAATAACATAAAAATATTTTGGAAAATTACTGATTCCATAGTCAAAGCCATACTGGGAGAAGTAACCGTACGAGTATCAAACTACAGTCTTGTGCATACAATGAATAATCTATTAAACTTTTGAAATCAAAACAAATTGTTAATTGTAACTAATCGCATAATTACGTATTTCAAATACACATTTAATTTTTAAAATTTTGTTTTGGCGCTCAGACACAGTCTTGAAGTCATTATTATTCAGCAAAACGAAGTCTTAAAACCCTGCAGTTAATAATGCAAGTTGTTGAGAACATGACTTTTGATAGAATTTGTTGTGTTTTTACGTTTATTTTACCATTTGGACATTTTGAACTAATTGTTTCATTTATAAATATTTTATTTATATGATTTCCATTTTACAAGTACTTTTGATTATTTTTTTTATGGAAAAAATATACTTAAACTAACTAATGCTCTTGTTCTCCATTCCAAGTGAAATTAAATTCTTTGGTATTGCCATTGCAGTGTTGTTATTTATAACAACAATACATAAAGAATGATATAAATAAATATTACACCGCGCGAATGATTTCCCGTAAGCTGACGTATTTGGTCCACAGTAAGGGTTGTCAAGTAAAAATTTTCCAATTAAAACACAGCCGACAAAATTTTTTATACAACAAACTATATGAATTGAAAGTAAAATCATTGCTTAGTAGACATACATTTATATATTTGCTTATTTCTTTAAAATTTATAAATACCAAAATGCCTACTATGTGAAAATGTAATTTGGTGCGAAATAATGTTTGTATTTGGTTAAGAAAAAAATAAATTATTTTCATCATTCTAGATATTATGAAAGTATTGTATGAAATCTGGTAACACCATAATTAAAAAAAATCGTTCTTTAAAATTATTAGCCAAAAGTAACACATGCTGCGTAAAGTTTGAGTACCAATATGGGTTGCCATTTTGTTTTATGTGTGAAATTTACAATTTCTTACGAAAAATGTATATATTATCTGAGAGTTTCCAACACGTCATTAAAATCACTGACACTTAGAAATTATTACCAACAGTTAAAGTGACGTCATTGTCATGACATGCACAAAACCATTAAATTTTGTACACGCAAATTCGTTATCTTTACGCTATCATTCTTGTATAACAGCTGTAAGTTGAAATTTAATTTAAAATTAATAGAGTGCCTAAGGCTGTGATTTAACTATATATAATTTTGCTTTAATTTAACATATTAAAGGATAGCCTGGATAATAGACATAGTGAACCGATTTCCAGAGGCGGAAAACAGCGGGTTTTTTTTTCAGTATGCCATATGAGAGAACCCGGCATAACCTTCTGTATCGACCTTTGGTGAATGCAGAAATTTATTTTTGTCTTCTTACCCGCAAAAAAAAAAAAAAAAATCCACCATGGCCATTATTTTATGAGTTTGTCATTCCGTGTGAAATTTCTACAATTTTCATTTCCGACCCCATAAAGTATATATTTGCTTAAAGCTTATGAATAGGGGAGTCGATTAAGCTCTGTCAGTCTGACCGTCTGCCCGTGTGTATGTTGAAATCAACTTTTTGAAGCCCCCCCGACATCGCTTGGACCCGGGTGAGGTATTAAAATATCAGAAATATTCGGGAGTAGATCGGTATTGAAAATCAGAAACATCGGAACATAAACAACTGAGTAATGAGCAAAAACCCACGACCACCTCGATTTAAAAAAAAAAAAACATTTCAACAACAACATACATACATACAGACGTGGTATACTGGTTAGAGTAAACGTAGCATCGAATCCCAGCTGAGCCAAAATTTTTTTTATAATTTTTTATATTTTTTTTTGAAATTTTTTTTTTATTATTTCTTGTTTGTTGTATATTTATTATTTATATTTTAATTATTTTTTTAAAATTTTTTTTTTAATTTTTTTAAAAATTTTTTTTTTTATTTTTTTTTTTTAACATGCGTAAATTTTTAATTTTACAATGGGATGTTTTTACTTGTTTTTTTAATTTTGAAGACTTAGTATAATGACTAGGTCATGATCGTTTATATCCACTAAAATCACTACAGTTACCAGAACTGCAGGGACAATGTCAAAATTTAAGTGCATAAGCATGAGTTTGCATAAGACTGTGAGTTTGTGCGCAAAAAAAAAACATTTGCTTGACCCAGTTTAATTTAACGCTTTTAAATGCCATTACAATTTTTGGCATGTCTTTTACGGAAAGAAAATAATTATTTGTTGTTTTTAAGAAACCTCTATTTTAGGTTTAAAACATCAAAGTGACACCTAACTGTCTAGAGTTTTTTTACCATTTGAATGTGGGTCAATAACTGCGTATGATTTAAACATGACTCTAGGAATAAAATTGTAATTATATAAACATTTATTAAGTATTAAAAATATTTATTATTCAAAAAAAAAAAAAAAAAACTGTGTACAATATATGTTTGGAGAATTTTTGAAATAATAAACTTGGCACAGGCATTAGTTTTTGCTGACTGGTAGTCTGGGAATCTTTTAAAAGATCATTTGACATCTATGACAGTTATAAAGCCTGAAATGTTTTTACACCCCAAATTGAGTTATTTTATTTTACCGTAACGCAGTGTCTGTTTGAACTTTATACAGTGCGAGACAAATATGTGTAAGTGTTTGTGAGTGTAGCGTTTGGTTTTCTATAAACGAATTTGGGTACATCAGGTCAAAAAAAAATAATTTTAAATTTTTCTGTCCAATCTACATGATTTCAATCAACAAAAAATAAAATTGGGAAATGAAATCTTATAACAAACAAATACATATTTGTCTCGCACTGTATCTCCACAGACAATATCCTAACAACTCGAGCAGTGCTTTATGATATTTTTAAGTTTTAAATAAATCTGCTTGTGTATACGTTTATATTATTAAGTATTATTTGAAAATTTATTTGAAAATAGTTTTAAACTAATACAATAGAATTGATAACTTTAAACTGACAGTTTTTGTAGTTTAAAGTATAAACATTAGAATGAATGTTATTATGGCCCCATTAAGAGCATATTTTAATTAAAAAATATTTATAAATCTCCATTATTTGAAATGAGTTCGAAGATTTGATTTAGCATAGTTTTTATAAGTTTTTAAGATATTTCTTTAGTGACTCTTTCCCACTCATCAATAACAAAGGGTTTGAGCTCCATAATTGTGCCATATTGCTTATAGATTCTGCGCATCATGATTCCCCAGATGTAATTTCATATTTTTCATAGAATTTTGGTCTATGAATTTGGAATTCTTGGGAATTCTCATTGTGGTATGTTTTCTGACTCTAGTCACAATCGGGCTTGGTTGCTTTTATTCTGTTGGTCAAACCCTTTAATTTGATACCAATATTAAGGGGCTTAAAAAGGATATAAATTGAAATACAAAATATGACTCATATGTATATTAATTTATTGTACGCGCTTATGTAGTGGCGGCCATCATGACTTTTAAATACTTTATTTGTATTATATTTAGCTAGTCAAGTCCTTTCACAATTTGATTTCACCTATAATGGAAAAGTTGTGTAATTCTCGAGTGAGTTGGAGACGAAAGAATTTTCTAAAAAGAGTTAACGAAACTATACTACCGTGTGTTTTGTTATAGAGGCTTATAAATTTAAGTTGGTAACACTTCTTTAACTTTTAACTGACCATTAAGTCAGCTGTCAAGTGATTTATGTTAAATTGGGCTTTTCAACATGAAAAGACTGAGTCATGAAAACCAAGGTGACGATTCGTAAATGGGCTCAAAACAAGATTGCCGTTGATCCCGATTTTCATAAGCGAATCTTGTTTAGCGATGAAGCTTAGTTTGAATTGAATAGATACGCTAATAAACAAAACTGTCGTATTTAGAGTGATAATAATCATCAAGTGTATCGAAAATTGAACCCCTAGATTAGACAAGCCAGCCGTGACGGTCATATGTCAGAAGTCATATTTAATGCCAGAAGATTATATTTCGAATAAATAAAGTAAATTTCATGTCAATTTAAAAACTTCATCTTCGTTCAAAATCTATACCTTTATAAGAAACACCCTTTAGGTTAGGTTAGGTTGAAAAAGAGGGGCACTAAAAGCCCAAACCCATGACAGGTATACACTTATGCCCAGTTGGCATGTTGTGCACTCCATATGGAAAACGGAATTCCCAAAACAAAAATCACAAACATAATTCCCCATAAATAACGGACTAATCCAAAAACCCAGTCCCCTCAATGTAATTCCTTATGGATCTCCAGTTCGGGTTTCCCAGGTATTTCAAGTTCGGCATAGTATCCACTGTAAAATTTTCGCGTCCCAAACGCAGGACAATGACAGAGGTAGTGTACCAAAGTCTCATCCTCTTCCTCGCATGCTCTACATGTTGTTTGCTCAGATAATCTCATGCGAGCTAGATGAGTTCTCAACTCCGTATGACCTGTAATTACACTGGTTAGTTTTCTAAGTGTTGGTCTACTTAGTCTCAGAATCTTTTTTGATTTCCCAAGATTTGGGTCACCCCATAGTGTTCTTGTCTCTTTACCGACATCAGTGCTTTGCCATTTTCTGACATGTTCCTCCATCGCCCAACATTTAAGTTCATCCTTAAATTGTTTAAAGGGTTTAGCATTCTCCAAAGTTATAGTACTCAGAAGAGCTCCCATTTTGAATAATTAGTCGGCTTTCTCGTTACCGATCAGCCCGTGATGGCTTGGTATCCATATTATCTCCAGATGTTCACAATTTGCATATTAGTTTATCTCTCTCTCTCTCTCTCTCTCTTGCATTGCAGGACGTTCCGGGATTCAACTTTATCCTTTATCAGTGTCTTAATCACTGATTGGCTATCCGTAAAGATACGAATCGGGGTGTCGCTATTCGTTTCCTTTATCCATTTAATTCCTTCCGTAATCGCCATGATCTCAGCCTGGAATATGGTATTGTGATCTGGTAGACGGAAGTATTTGTTTATATTTCGGCTTATGTCGTATAAGCCCATTCCAGTTTGGTCACCAATCTTTGAACCGTCTGTATAAAGATCGATTCCATGGGTGTTTCCCATCCTGGTTATTTCATCCCATTCTCCCTCTTCTGGTATTATGGTGATACAGCTATTATTTTCATATTTCATCGGAATTTTATCACATGTTACTTCCGTAATATTTCCCATCGGTAAGATATCCGTTACTTACTGGTCTTACAAAAGTTGTATATATGGACAAGGACAATTGTATGTATATAAGCGAACCAAACTATTTGATATTGTCGAAAATTCAAGACATAAAAATCGGCTTATCGAAAATTCGAAAACCGAGAAATTTACAAAAATAAAAAATATAAACAGTTTCTTCTATTGAGCTTGAGATCACTTTTCTTAATAAAAAATAGTTTCAATTTTATTTTCCGATATTTCGCTACCATATTGGGTAGCTTCTTCAGGGAAAGTTTTTACAATTTTTAACAATTAACAAGCTACCCAATGTGGTAGCGAAATATCGGAAAATAAAATTGAAACTATTTTTTATTAAGAAAAGTGATCTCAAGCTCAATAGAAGAAACTGTTTATATGAATTAAAAGATCGAAAACATTTATTTATTATAAAAATAAAAAATGTTAAAAATATGTTTATATTAAAATAAATGCCTTTCGTCATTATTTTTTAAAAATTGTCACTTGAACGTAATGTCTTATTTGCACAATGATTTTCGAATACCCTCATATGTAATGAATACAATGCAAACAAGTAAGAGTAGCCGTATCGAATCTGATAATACCCTTCCCCATCATGTATATACGTATAATCCCACATCGTAGCATAACCTATATTTCATGTTATACGCCATTTGTCCTTATTATTTCCGACGCCATCCTTGATTTTGAATTTTCACGTAATTATCTGAATTCTACTAGTCACGCCCTTTCATTTGATATCCATATTGATGGCGTTAAAAAAATTGTTCCGCCATTTTGTTTTAGACGCCATCAAGGATTTTAAATTTGTTAATAATTTATTGTATTCTTCTGGCCAAGCCCTTACATTAGATACCAATATTGAGGGGGTTCAAGAAGTTACATTTTAAAATACCAGATTTGGCCAATGTATAAATTTATTGTCCGCCATTTTGTAGTGGCGGCCAACATGAATTTTAATTTTTTTTATAGTGCTTATATTGCGCTAGTCAAGTCCTTTCAGATTATACCAATACTCTGACTGACTCTCTCGGTTGTCTTGAAGCTGAAAATAATTGATTTTTGTTTGCCAATAAACTTACCGATTAGAGCACGCTTTATCCGAAAATTTTCACAAATATCTTTATAGGCATATTTTATCTACAAATAGTACCAAAGGTACCCATAAATTATTCTATGGCTGAAAAATTTTAATTTTAGTGGTAAAAATATAGAAAAAAACAGAGGCAGTCGTGCTTATTTGCTCATATCTCAGAAAGTTATAGGGCGATTGTGCTGAATTTCAATAGCGATTCATTCTTGGATATTTCCAAAAGATTGATACCATACGCATATTTGAGAAACATGGTTACTTTTAAAAGTTGATTTCAACCAACACACGGACAGACAGACTATAGTAACAGATTTTTTTCTACAATTAAAGGCTATAATACACGGCATGTTGACTTTAACATTTGTGAGACATATGTAAATCTACATGTCTATCAAAATTGTACTTTTACACGCAACCGTCGCTGACTGCTTTCCAGCAGCGGAGATTTCTGCCAACGGCTGTTGTCAGATGTTTTGACAGAAGAAAATAGAGCGCGCTCTAATTGAAATTTTGTCAGATGTCTCAACACATGTTTTTTACAGAAGTAATGCTTTAAAGGTAACACACGACATGTTCGTATTAAGCAGTGTGGAATTTGACAAGTCAGATGTAAAAAACGTGTCGTGTATTAGCTCCTTAAGATTTTTATTTGGATAAATGAAGATTTTTCTAAAAAAAAAATTCTGGCAGCACTGTCTACAACTGATTCTTGTTATTGTTTAGTACGTACGAACACAAGCGAATGAAAACCTTCGAAATAGACAAATTTTAATTGAGTGACCAGCTTTCTTTCACTTGGGTTTTCTTTCGACATTGTTACAAATGTTATTAATTCTCCGCTCGATTATATTTCTGAAAATTTTTTGCTTAGATGTTATAGAGCAGCCATCACAAAACTTATTTTAAAAAGAAATTGTTTAAAAATTTGTTGACTATTTTTTATAAATCAAAAAATTTTGAGGTTTTTGCAGCATAAAGTGTCCTTAAGGTCACCCAAGACCCATAAAATATAGTTTGTATAAAAAGTGCTTTATGGTGTAAAAATTCGCAACGAACACGTCTACCTAAGAGGGTTTCTACCTTAATGCAGATTAACGTATAAACATACAAGTATACAAAAATACAAACGTACATACATACGTTCATGTATATCGGTTCCAGTTTTTAGCTTCTGCAGTAGTTGTTGCTGTTGTTATTGTTATTTCTCCTTCTTTGTTATAAGGTCTACCTTTTAAGATTATATCTTTTAAACTATACAAACTAGCAAACAAAAAATAAAAATAAATAAAAAGAAACAGGTAAATCACTTGAAACTACTTAATAAAAAAAAAACAAACAAGTTGAAGAAGTAACATTAATAAGATTAAATAAAAAGCAAGAGTGAATATTTAATTCACTTGCTGTATGTAGCAAGAAAAACCTGTGGTAGAAGATGCGTTTTTGTCTTAAAAATTGCAAAATGTTTAACTTTTTCTTGTTGTGGCTGTTTTCTGTTTTGCATCTAGACCTCTTTATCTGAAGCTGACATGTTGTTGATGGAAGAAAACTTGTTTTCTTGTTTTTTTGTTTGTTTTTGTTTAAGTACTACATGTACAAGTAGTTTTATTTATTTATTTGCATATTGACACTGTCACTATTTTTTTTTTTTAAAGATATATTTACATATAAATATGTAGTGCAGGCATATTAGGAAAGAAGGATGCGAATGCATGTGTGAATGTGCTAAACTTGTTGTGAGTAGGGAAGTTCACAGTTTTCAATACCATTCTCTCTAGGCATACGTTAGGATCGGTCGTTGAACGCCTATAGCCAGTGTGTCAACCTCAAAGATTTAATTATTGGCTTTATAAATACAGTATACGTTAGGTTTGTTCTTTAAATGTTAGGTGTACGTTAACTTCTTTGGTTCACTGTATATATATTTTTTTTATTAAATACAGTAGACTCGCGGTAACGTGAACTATTAAAAACCGAGCGTGTTCACGTTTGCGAGGTTGTTCATGTTGTCGAAGGTGTAACTCTTTTAAATTTCCAAACAAATTAGACATGTGATTTAAATCAAATTCATATATTTTTTGGCATTTCGGATAAGTACGTTAAAATTAATTAAAAAAGTGTGTTACCTTTTCTTCTGCATCTCCTAAGGAGCTAAAAATGTTCAGCAAGCATTTTGCTATTGTTTTCTTTTCAAGACGTTGCCAAGTTGAAATAACCAATAGCGTCCATTAATAGTTAAACCAATTTTCAAAAATGGCAGCTGTCATCCATTACAATTTGGTGTAATTGTAGTCCACAGGAGATTCAAAATTTCTAAAAGAGCAAAGATTTTTTGCCTTTCCAATCACAAGGAGTTTAACTTTAGAATTTTGGTAGTTTTTGTGAAGTTTTTCACGAAAAACTTTAGATTAGATCATGCTAAATCAGCAGCGCGCACTAAACTAAACCTGTGAAATCATTGACGGGGATACCCCTTTTTATGAAAACGATTTGGATAACCGACAAATTTGTTCACGTTATAAGGCTTTCTTACTGTGATCACGCTACAGAGTAGTCAGTATAAAAAAATTATGTTCATCTTATCCGGTGTTCACGTAAGGCAGTGTTTTTGTTACCGCGAATCTACTATAGAATAAAATTAAATTTAACCGTACATCAAGTGCTAGCTGGTGAAACTCTGAGTCCAAAAATTATTAAATCGGTTTAGTATATGAAAAGTAATGCAAAAATCTTTGCGTTATTTCACTTTCCATCACTTTTTATTTCTAGATAGATTCGAAATGCGTAGTAATGTTTTCAATGTACATTTCTTTACTAAGCATGTTTTTTTTCTTTGTATTAGCTCTACTTATGTTAACAGGTAAAAAGGGGAGTTTTCTTTTTTTTCTATTAGTTCAAACTATGTCAAGAGCGATTTAACGCTAACATTTAGCACAACAACAGTATGCATGTTCTAGTGATGTATATTCTCATTCGAAAAACTTAAAATACTCTAAGCAACCATATTTTAATTTTAATAGTATTTAATCAATAGTTATGGATAACAAATACGTTATAAAATATTCTGTAACGTTGGCATGATTTTGTTTCGATTACAAAATAATTGTTGTGTCAATAAAAAATAAAAGTTTTGTTAAGTGAAAAATAAATGCGGATAATTGATTAGGAATTAAAATTCCTCATACGCCCCTTAGTCTCATTTAAAATAAACTATAAATGGACTCCGAGTCCTTGTTTACGAAACTCTCCACAATTAGTGATAGCAACTATAATTTCGTGGTTACAAAAAAGTTGTCATTAAAGAGAAAGCAATATAAATCTCACCCACCACTACATACGTATTTTGCCTCTCTTTGTGATGAAGGCTGGACTAGACACACATAAAGCATATTCAGCAAGCATTGTGGTAGTCTTGGCGGAAAAACAATTTTTATGTAAGACATACAAACACATCCCAAAAAAAAAAAAAAAAAATTTAAAGTAGTGCAAAGCGCATCACATTTTAAAGATTTCTAAATTATTTGTGTAAAAGCAATAATTATAAATGACTCCCCTCCCTTTTTGAATTTTTTTTCGATTGGAAAAATATAGAAAAATGTCGCGAAAAATTTGTGAAATCCGAAATTATTTAACACTTGAAATCAACTTTTAGAAGCAACCGCATGTTCTTCAGATCTGTGTATGGTATCAATCTTTTAAAAAAATATCCGGGAATGAATCGCTAATGAAATTCAGCACAATCGCCCTATAAACTTCTGAGATATGAGCAAATAAACACGACTGCCTCGGTTTTTTCCCATATTTTTACCACCAAAATTAAAATTTTTCATTTATAGAATAATTTATAGGTACCTTTGCTACTATTTATAGACACAATATGACTCTAGAGATATTCGTGAAAAATTTTGGCTCTAATTGGTAAAGTTATAGACAAAAAATTTTTTTTTAAATATATATTCCAAAAATGTACAAACAAAAATTAATTTTTTCAGCTTCTAAACAACCGAGAGAGTCAATATTGGTATCATCTGAAAGAACTTGACTAGCGCAATATAAGCACTATAAAAAAATTAAAATTCGTGTTCACCGCCACTACAAAATGGCGGACAATAAATTTATATATGGGTCAAATCTGGTATTTTAAAATGTAACTTCTTGAACCTCCTCAATAGTGGTATCAAATGTAAGGGCTTGGCCAGAAGAATACAGTTAATTATTAACAAATTTAAAATCCTTGATGGCGTCTAAAACAAAATGGCGGAACAATTTTTTTTAACCCCATCAATATGGGTATCAAATGAAAAGGCGTGACTAGTAGAATACAGATAACTACGTGAAAATTCAAAATCAAGGATGGCGTCGAAAATAATAAGGAAAAATGGAGAAATATAGGTTATGCTACGATGTGGAATTATACCTATGTACATGATGGTGAAGGGTGTTATTAGATTCGGCACGGCCGAATATAGCACTCTTACTCGTTTTTTGTTGGTTTTACATTAACAAAAAGTACTCGTACGTAAAACTTTCCAAGTTCAAACTACCGAATACAGCGTGACTCCACTATAAATATCTCAGACATATTTAAAAAAATATAATTTCGATAACTCCATCTACTGTCACACAAGAGTGTTCGTTACGTGAGTGTGAACGGTGAACACCCTTAATACATATTAAAAGATGATTTTCTTTTATTGAATATTTGGTGTCACTATCTCATAGTTTCTGGCAAGTTAAAGTTATGCTTAAGTTAAATTCAAGGTCAAATGTATGGTATAAATTTTTAACACAAACAAAAATTTAAATAAATTTTCGTATTGATGAGCATGAGTGCGTAAACGTCTATATATGTGAGCTTTATTACTAAATATGTGTGTGTGTGTGTGTGTGTGTGCATAATAAACACATGTTTGTATATTTATTTAAGTCATTTAACTAAAATTTTTACGATGCAGTATAACAATATGAAGATAATAAAAATCAAACCATGATATTCAATGATTTTGACTTAAAACTAAAGATTTTAATTTGGTACAAATATATTGGTGATTGGTGATATTGAAATTTTCGGTTTTTATTTGGTTGTAGTGTGCCAGTACCAGTTTCATTTTTTATTTGAATTACATTTTAGTTAAATTGTTTCTTTTAGTTTATTTTATGTTTTAATATTAATCTTTATTAATAGCTGTGCTTGTGTATGAACTAAAAACTTATTGATAGTTATTATTAATGCGCTCTTATTAACTTGACCGACCTGTTGCTACTAAGTATCAATCAATATAACGGAATCATGCAGATCAATTTAAAGCTTTGCGCAGACATTTTTGTGACTCAACAATTCACGCCTATATTAAGTAATAAGTGATAATAATTGTTTGATCTACCTCTACCCAAACCATTCTCTTAGAACGTTTCACATGCATTGAATGGGCAGTGGTATGTCTACACCAAGCAAATTTTAGTTTTTATCTAATTTGTTTAAAAGACTTTTATTAAATTGTGCAAATACATTAAGCTCCTCTGACAATACTTTATAGTGGTTAGAAAAGTGAGCTTACGCTTACGCAAAATAAATATTATTTTTGTAATTAATTTAATATTTTTATGAAACTTTGTACATAAAGGGGGTGGATCGCTTTAATCTTGAACCAGCGTTTATTTCGAATCTGGCAATACTTATGTCATTTCTGTCACTAAATTTAATATATTATCTTCGTTGAACGATATGAATCGATTAACGCTTGAGCAACGTTGGAATTTATTGAAAATTTATTTCAAAAACAAGGAAAATTGGTAGGAAACTGGCATTGGACAAATTGGCACGTAAATGGCACACAAAAACATAATTTTTTCGGATGAAGCTCATTTTCATCTTGCTGGGTACGTTAATAAGCAAACTTGTCGTATTTGTAGTCCAGAAAATCTAAACGTTGTTTTACAGAAGCCAAATGCACCCATTATTTTTTGTCTACAATAAATAATTGACAATTTTAGAAAATTTGTTAAAATAAAAAAAATAAAAAATCAAAACAAAGATTTCTTATTGAAGCTTTTTAAAATTTATTAAATTAAAAAAAAAAATAGAAAAATAGTTTTAAAAAGGCTATGGCAGGATACGGATAATACATAATTACTTTACTTTTTTTGTTTGATATCTGAAACATATGTTTGCTTTCTAGGAAGATGAACGCCGAGGCAATCTTAAACTCGTTGTGATACACACCAGAGAACTGCAACGAGCACCCGTTTTTATGATTTATGATACTCGCCTTAAAACGAGTTGCGGTGTAGTTAATACAGCCTATTGCTTTTGCATCTACTCGCCAGGCTCGTAAGAAATTGTGTTTGCAACATACGAGCATTTAGCAAACACAATGAAATTTATATGAGTTCTGTATTGTATTGCTTCGTAAATATACTACAACTAATTTACTCTATTTTATTCAATGTTCTCTATCTGCCCTTCATTGACCTAGAGTCAGGGTTGCAAAATGAGAACATCAAAATTGTACCAAGAAGCTCATAAAATTGTACTTTTTCGACCCCAATTGTACCAAAAAATTTTATTTAAAAAATTTTTTTTATTTTAAATAAAAGCCTGAAAAAAACATAAACGTAACATAAAATTGTACATTAAAATTAATTTTTGTAATATTAAAATTAACATTTGTACTTAAAAATTAATTTATACTTAAAAAGTATATCTTGAAAAAAAAAGAAACTGCACTAAAATATATGTATACATATATATGTACATATTTAAGCATAAAATAAATTACATAAAACGTCTAAAAGTTGTTTGAAAATAAACAGGTGAATGTAAACAATTAATCACAAAAAATGATAGCAAAAATGAGTTTCCATCGTAAATCAATCAAGACGATAAACTAGGGAAATTCTGTAAAAAAACATAAACTGAGAAAGTTAGTAAATTGTACCAAATGGGTAATTGGTGTACCATTGTACTTTTGAGGTTTAAATTGTACCACAAAAAGTACAATTGTACCAACTTTTGCAACCCTGCCTAGAGTTATAATTGTCTGAGTACACAAGTGTTTACTCGCAGCATTCGTCATTCGTAGTAATATTTAGAGCAGCGTTGCCAGATGGTTTAGGAAAAAATCAATGATCGTATAGTTAAGTAAACATGTGAATTCATTATGAAATAAAATGAATTTAAAAGTTATTACAAGAAAAATTGTCGTGAACAATTTTAATTAAAATATATAATGAATGCGACAGGCTTATGAATCACAAATTTTTTATACGTCATTTTCATTTATATGTAAATAATTTTACAAAAATATTGACCAATGGCAACGCAGCGCAGTCCATTATTTCATTGTGCGAATTTACTTTTTATATATTTATACATTTTTGAAAACAAATTTTACAACAAACACACAATTATATTCTATAATGCTAAAGATGCACATAAGAACAATTTTTTAAATGGCTGAGTGCGCTCTTTATGTAATTTTTAATTTAATGTATTTAAAATTTTATAGTTAATAATAAATAAAATACTTTAAAAAAGCATTACTATTTTTCATCTATAAAATAAATAACAAAACATGCTCTAAATCATTTAAACGCCTAAAACCGTCTAACCTACGACAAATCATAAAATCTGGTAGCCACGTTTTCACTTAATGTTGAATTTTAAATACACAAATATATACTAAATAAATATATGCCGTGAATGTTGTTGTTACGAGCTAGTCGTAACACTTAAGTCGTGTAAGTTAAATACAAAGAAGTTACGGAATATGAAAATAGAAAAAACACGAAACTTTGCTTTAAGTGGTTGTGATATTGACATGTACAAGTAAAAAGTTATTGTGTAATATATTCGCATGAAGCTCGCTTTGTATGAAAAACGAGCCAACGAGCCAAGTATCCGAGACTAAGAATGATTTAGTAAACAGCGAGTGCGCTCGCAAGTATTATGTATTGTTGCAGTTCTCTGATACACACTCATCGCATTAACGAGCGCCTGGCAATCAAACACTCCGTGTTAAGAGCAACGAATCCATAATCAATTCGTACGTATACATATGCCGTTACGTGCATGCCGCAATTTAATGGTTAATTGACTACCCATGGCCTTTTGTTTTTTTACTGTTTGCTCCTATAAGTTGACCTCATGCATTTTAGGTGAAAAGAAATCGATATTTCATGAGTTAATGATCTTAGAATGAACTCATTTACACTATTGATTTAGAAGTCATGAAAATATAATACACTTGCTGAACTTCCAAATTGGCATGAGGTCTATGCATTTATTAGAATGAAGTGCAGTTCATTAGTATATCTACTTATAGGAAAAACATGATCTCCAATGATTGCTAACGTTTAAATTATTGGTATCAAGGTCTATTAAATAAGGTCTGTGCAGCTCTACAAAAACAAAAAGCAAAAAAAATATACGGGCATTTTGTTAGTGTAAAATTACTCTGAGGTAGTCAAAAACAGCTGACTAAAATACCAAAAAATTCATCCAGGTGAAATTATCAGTCCATCTGATGGGAAACGTTACTGTCAAACTCTATGTATAAAAAATTATTTTTTATGAGGTATTTGACAGAGAGCAGAACAGCAAATTCGCCGTTGCATATACCTGTATGAATATGCCCAACGCCTATTAAATTTTGTGTTTTCATTTTGTTTAACAATTTTTTCAAGACAACAAAAATAAATTGTGTTAATAGTAAATATTTGCTAAAAATATGGCTGATAAAGATAAAATAGAAGTCTAGACGATGTCTTGAAGAAGCGTGCTGTTTCACAAGGTATGTTGGGCCAGAAAGATGCTCGTTTTGCTGCTGGTGTTGTACAAATGGTGCGTGAAGGCAAAATAACTAATCGTTGTATTTTCTGGGCCTGTGAGCCAAGTAATGGCAAGGCTGCTATAGCTGTTGGTGTGGCTCAGTCCTTGGGTTATCAAACGCCTTTTACCAGCATGAATAAAAATCATAAGTTGAAAAATTATCAATCATAAAATTGAAACACATAAATGTCGCCCTAAAAAGGTAAACAAATTTTGACAACTTCGAGTAGTAAACATAGGGGAGCAAAAAACGATCAGCTGATTAGTTGAACAGACCTTATTTAATAGACCTTGATTGGTATTTTCGCGATCGAAACACTTCATCACTCAGCATATTTGTCTTTTTAGCCTCATTTGTCTTCAGTTTTGTAGCCACTAAATTTATTAATAAAATTTTTCTATAATTATCTTCACTATTTACAGATTACAAATGCATACAATTTCACTTTTAGATTAAAAAACAATTTTTTTATGTTAAAACAATTTAAAATTGTCCTATTTTAAATAAACAATATTATATTGCGGCAATAAACACAACAAAGAAAAATAACATGCATTTTCTTTTTGTATATTTGCCGCATATGTCAAAGAATTTTCTAATAATTCTTATCTAATATATAAAATTTTCGTGTCGTGGTGTTTGTGATTAAACTCCTCCGAAATAGCTCGACCGATTTTCATGAAATTGTGCTTATCGGGTAGATCTAAGAATCGGTCAACATCTATTTTTCATACCCCTCAACGCCACGCCTTTTTTCACGCCCCCTCAGGTAGGCCAGACTACTGGACCGATCTTCTTGAAATTTTCACATGATATATCTAAGACTCTGATATGATTACTAGGATACTTTTTTTACCACGTCTATTTAACGCCCACTTTTTTTAATAATGTACTAACATCGATATAGTTTTTAGTATTTTTCTTCAAATTGTACACAATCGGCCAACATCTATTTTTCATACTCCTAAATATTTAAGGTGACTCACCCCCCCTTAGGGACACCTCACCTTAATAACGTAACGACTTCGATGAAATTTTAAACTGCATACTATAGAACACATATGGTTTACGTTTTTTCTTAATGTAAAAAATATTTCCTAGAAATTATGTATATGGCATAACAACGTTTGTCGGGTCAGCTAGTTTTTTTATATAACTTTAAGTAAAAACTTTATATATTTGAATTTTGTGTCTTGTAAAATGTATTAAACCAACTGCAACTGCAAATTATTTATAAAAAAAATAAAAATATAAAAATAAAAAAAATATAAATAAAAATTAAAAAAAAAAATGTTTGGCTTAGCTAGTTCTGAAAAAAACGAGGTGGTTGTAATTTTTACCTCATATCTCAGTTGTTTATGTTATTATTATGTTATTTTTCTGATTTTCAATACCGATCTGCTCCCGAATATTTCAAATATTTTAATACCTTACGCGGGTCCAGGCGATATCGGCGGGCTTCAAAAAGTTGATTTCAACATACACACGGACATGCGGACAGACTGACAATTCTTAGTCGACTCCCCTATTCATAAGCTTTCAGAAAATATATACTTTATGGGGTCGGAAATGAAAATTGTAAAAATTTCACTCGAAATGACAAACCTTCCTCTCTGCTGAAAAAAACTCAAAAAAGGTTGGTCTCTATTTCGAAAGTACGAGACGTTAACGTCCTTTTGCACCAAATTCTATTCTTTTAATTGGGATGCAAGAAGCTCAGACTTGTTTTTTGAGAGCTAAGTTAAGAGATAGAAGTAAATAGTTGCCATTCATTGTTGCTACAAGGCGCTTTAGTGCGCCCACTCTGACGTTGTTTGCTGCATTACACATATTTGGTCAATATTGGGTACCTGCGGTAAATTGACAATAAAGTCTAAATTTTTTAACCGATTTTTATGGTTTATGGCTTTTTAAAAAATGTTGAATATTTGCTTTAATTTTTTTTAATTCCATTTTTTAAGTGAAAGATATTACGAATTTTTTAAAAAAAAAATTTTTTTCTCCATTTATTTCTGAATAATTCCAAAACGATAAGGGATAGAGAAAAATTATATTCAATTAAAATAAATACAATTTTGTTACACATCTTCTGGTGTTAGGATGAAATAAGTCTCCGTACCTGACTAATTAAGGGGGAAAAATTTGCCACGCCCATAAAAAAAAATCCCGATCCGATGGAAAAAAAACCGACAACGGATTTGAGTTCAGCGCATCAAAACCCATATAGTCCACATAGTTTTATTTAATGGAGGATTTTGCTGCTGAGCAGTGTAATGTGTCTGTATTTGTCAAACTTATTTTTTTTATTTTTGTTTTACAATAAATATGTAGTTTGGAGCAAGGTGAATTCATACAGGTGAAATTATCAGCCCAGCTGATGGGGAAACTTTTTGTAAAAATTGGTTTAATTCGCCTTGATTTCATTTATCAATGCAGGGATAGGAAATGTGATTTTGGTTTCGGTATTAAACAATTAACTTGAGTGTACTTTTTTGATATTAAATGTGCTTAATTTATGTATATTTGTTGCTTTTGCGTCATTAATAATGTGTTTAAAAAATTTATATCCTTTTTTTAGTTAAATTTTATTATATTTAATATGTAAAAACAACTTTTTCATCCCTGATATAAGAATTGGCCTTGACATTAAACAATCTCATGAAAAGTTGCTTTGTTGTATCAATTCGCCGTTGCATATACCTTGTGGATATGCCTTGGTTTGGAGTTTTAAATTTGTTTTGAAATAGAATTTTGTTTAAATAAATATTTTATTTTTTACTTTTAACAAAAACATTTAATTTAAACTGGTGTTGTTTGTTATTCCCAATACAATTAAATGATATTTAAAATAATGTCGTTTGTTTTTTCAGTGACAGTATTTTCTTCTATCTCTATACGGGGTTTCTTTTGATTTTTTTTGCCTTGTAAATTTATTGAGTTTCCTTTAATACAGTTTTTATAGTGTGGCCATAACATAGTATTAATTGTTTATTTATTTATTTTTCTCTCTTCAATTTCGTTTGCATTTAACAACAAGTGAAACTTTACTTTTTATATAGAGTGTGTGTGTGTGTTTTTTTTTATTTGTTTATTTCGATATTCACTATAATTATTTATTATTTGGTATTGTTTTTGCATTATATTGTTTAAGTTTGTTTTTCTGCAATTTCCTCATTTGATAGAAATTTAGCCATTTTTGCCATAAATTTACAATATTGCAATTCCGGTTTGGTACATTTTTATAAATGTTTTATTCATTAGTTTCAGAAAGCTCTTGTTAATTGCACTGTTTCTTTTGTTTTTATTTATTTTTATGTTTATTTTATTTGTCGGTTTTGTGTTGTTTTGTTTACCAGAGTCTTACAATTAATTAATTGTTATTTTATTCCAAATCAGCTAAATATGCAAAACTTAAACTTAACTTTTTTTTGTTTTGGTTTGCTAAGATGTAAATGTATATTTTTTTTAATGTATTTAGACAGCTTTAAATGAATGGGTGTGTGCCGTAGTATCTTTCGGCAATGTTTAGTTATGATTTAAATATGCACACTGTTGCAACCACATTTATTTGCAAATCGAATGATTTATTTTTTCCAACAAAAAAATTTTTTTTTCATGTGGTCATAAAATTTCTATTGCATAATTCTATGGCATAAATGATAACACTTTTTTTTTGATTGCCACAATCGAAATTATTCTGTACATACATACATACATACATGCATACATACATACAAATTATCAAAAACTATACTTTAAAATTACAAATATTTTTTATAGAACAGAATGATTGTATATTGAAAATAATATTAAATGTAAAAAATAATTAATGTTTAAAATTTATAATTTAATAAAACGGTGTGCTTAAATTGTGCTACTTACTAAAGGCCATGACCGAGGCATATCCATAAGGTATATGCATCGCGACAACAAATACAACAATTAAAAAACACAAGTATTTTGTCTTTGTATACAAGCCGGCATATGTCACACAATTTTTTATACCCTTCACACAGTGAAAAAGGCTATATATAGGTTTGTCATTCCGTATGAAATTTAAAGTATATATTTTCTGAAAGCTTATGAATAGGGGAGTCGATCCGTGTGTATGTTGAAACTTTTTGAAGCCCCCCGACATCGCTTGGACCCGGGTGAGGTATTAAAATATCAGAAATATTCGGGAGTAGATCGGTATTGAAAATCAGAAACATCGGTACATAAACAACTGAGATATGAGGTAAAACCCACGACCACCTCGATTTTTTTTTCACAAAAAGAACATTACAACAACAACATACATACATACAAACGTGTATACTGGTTAGAGAAAACGTGGCATCGAATCCCAGCTGAGCCAAAAAAAATTTTTTTTAATTTTTTTTTTAATTATTGTTTTATTTTTTTATTTTTTATTTTTTATTTAATATATTATTTATATTTTTAATTTTTTTATTTTTTTTTATTTTTTTTTTTAATTTTTTTTTTTGTTTTATATTTATTATTTATATATTAATTATTTTTTTAAAACTTTTTTTTAATTTTTTTTAATTTTTTTTTATTTTTTTTTATTTTTTTTGCTTATTTTTTTTAAATTTTTTTTTTATTTTTTTATTTTTTTATTTTTTTTAACATACATAAGTTAATTTATAATTTTACAAAGGGATGTTTTTATATATGTATGTACGTATTTTATATGAGATGAATGGTGATACAAACTACTGTTAGTGCATGACTACACGTTGTGAAGGGTATATAAGATTCGGTATGGCCGAATATAGCACTCTTACTTGTTAAATGTGCCTTAGTGACCTACAAGCCATTCCTATCGGGGCAGCACGCTTTCTGGTAGATGTTTTTGGTGTTTCGTTATCACCTTGCTCTACACATTAAATATTTTCAGCAGTGCGAATAAAATGTGATCTACCGATTCCAGGCAAATCTCTTTAAATAATTGATCGCTGATCTAAAAAATACAATTTTATTCTTCTGGTTCTTTGTTCAGTTGTGAAAATTTCAGTTATTTAGTATAGCCTTCATCTGTGGTGCCAGGGGTATATAAAGCTTTGCCATTCCGTTTGTAATTTCTACAATTTGATTTTGAATTCTTACATTGTTAACTACATTCTACTAGTGAAGCCCTTTTATTCGATACCCATATCGATGGGATTAAAAAACAATTTCCGCCATTTTGTTTCAGACGCCATATTAGAATCGTCTTTGAATATTATATCTCTGTCAGTTTTTGACCGATTTTTTTGTTATTATTTTTTGGGAAAATTTTTGCAAAACTGCTAATTTATGGTCGTTATTATGAAAGGAGAGTGTGTTTTATTTATTTATTTTTTTTTTAATAAATAAACCAAATATAATACAATTTAAACTTATTTAAAAAAAAGACAAACACATTGAAACATATAAACAAACAAGTTTACAAAATTTTCTTTCTTTGCAAATAATAAAAATACAAAGAAAAAATAAATAAAAAAAATTTAATTTTTTTTGATAGAAAATGAAAGCAGCCGCAATAGAGCAGTTAAAAAAAGTTTTTAAATGAAAGTAAAATTGGAATAAAAGTGTTATAAATTTCTTACAAAAGTACGTTATAGCAAATACAATTTGTATAAAAACATAATTTTTTTAACACGCTAAAATGAAGGTTGTTGCTATTTTTTTTTCTTACTTCAAAACGATTTAAAACACACATTTATATGCTAAATAAAGTTATGGGAGGCATTTAGCAAAAAATAAATAAATAAATAGATGAAAATTTATATTTTTACAAAATTCATGTTTCACTCTTTATTAGTCAGTTTAAGTTGATTAGATACATAGCTAATTTACTGAGCAGTTGAAAGTATTCTTGTTTATATAAGTAATACAATTCTTCTTCAAGAAAAGGGAGTTTAATATTTTTGTAAATTACATACTACAAGTATGACAAAACTAATATAAAAAGTTTAGATAATCATTTATCGCAAAATAAGAAAAAATAAAATTTATATAAAAATTTTTAAAAAATTTTATTTTGCTTCTTTTTGTGGCTTTTTCATCTTCTGATTATAAAAATTAGTGAATGTCTAATGGTTTTATTTATTTCAAATTAAATTATTTAACTGTTTTCTCTCTCGTTTCTCGTACTTGTCATCGAAAACAAATTCTATAGGCTTGTGGATTTTAAGACGGATGAGCAGTACACAGGCGAGTGCGTAGTAAAATAAGTATTTCTATTGCGATCGTCTAACTAACGTTTTGTTACATTATGCTTTTTGCCTTAATCAAATGATAATTTTGCCACTATGTTTGATTTCATATTTTGTTAATTTTTTTCAAACGAAATTTTATTTTATTTTTCACTATTCGTTGGAAACCCTTACCCTACGTTGCCACTAGCAACAATTTACTTGCAAGTAGTGTATACGTATTACTAACGAAAAATCAGGAGAAATGTAAAAAAAAACACAAAAATTTTTTGAGTGACTAACACAGCACAGTTATGTGGGATGTGTGCTGGGAGTCAATCCTGCCAAAACGGAACTTGTACTGTTCACAAGGAGGGACAAAATACCGACCTTTGCTACGCCTAGGATAGTCGGAGTGGCACTAGCGCTATCCGATAATGCCAAATATTTGGGTCTCGTATTGGACAGCAAACCAAACTGGAACCTGAACACAAAATCCAGTACCACTAATGCGGCAACTGTATTATACTGCTGCAAGAGGGCAATTGGCCTTAATTGGGGTATTAACCCCAGGAACTTATACTGGCTATACGATTCTGTCGTCAGACCAATTCTTTATTACGGAGCGGCAGTCTGGTGGGTGGCGCTGGAGAAGAGAATCCGCCAGGACAGTTTCGGACGTATTATGAGAATGGCTGCAATTATGATAACAGGTGCTCTTAGGACCACACCATCTAAGGCACTGTTCACTATTTTAAACTGGTTACCACCAGACATCATGGCTAAGCAGATGGCTGCGGACACCGCACTGAGGCTAAATGCCACAAACGCATGGAAGTATGTGAATTATGGACATGCAAGAATTTTGGGTATGATGAATATTGCTTCTCCTATTGATTACAAGGTACCTGAACCAGCATTCGATCCGGGTTTCGTGACGAATATACCGGATAGATCTGAATACGACAACGGCATCCGACCTCCGGAGAATGCCATCCAGATATTTACTGACGGATCGAAATCACATGCTGGAACTGGATGTGGTATCTTTTCGATCCAGTTGGGTTTGGAATTGTCCCTTAGGCTACCGGATTATTGTAGCGCGATACAGACCAGATTAATGGCTATTAAGACAGCCGTGGAACGGATTCAGTATAATGAAATATCTGGCAGGGATATTTATATATTTACTGACAGCAAGGCGGCTATTAGGTCCCTTGAGAGTGTGTATAGCACATCGAAAATTGCCCAGGAATGCCGGGTGTCTCTTGAGGAGATAGCGAGACATTCGACGGTTACCCTTGTGTGGGTTCCAGGACATGGGGATATTGATGGTAATAATAGAGCAGATGCACTTGCAAAAGCCGGTACTACCTTAGTTTCGGTTGAATCCAGTTGTGCTTTGGGTATTCCCTTATCGAAGGGTAAAAAGCTAATCTTGCATCGATTATATTTGGATGCCAAGGAAAGATGGGTGAGAGAACCCACTTGTTTGGAAACCAGAAAGATCTGGCCTGACATGGATGTGCATAGGACGCAATATGCAGTGCATATGCCCCGAATCCACCTTAGGAACCTCATAGCGGTCATTACCGGACACTTGCCTATAGGTACACATGCGAAAAGGCTGAATATCCCTTACAACGACTTCTGCAGAAGTTGCGATAACGAGGAAGAGGAGGAGACGACTGAACATCTTCTCTGCAATTGTCCTGCATTCGGGGACCTGAAACGTTAGATTCTAGGTCAACGAATACTTGTAAGTAAAACTTGTCTTTCAGCAGTTGATCTGGGAAAGATCCATACCTTCGTGAACAGGACAGGATGGCTGAGGAACGACGGCCAGAGGACATAGACGAACGGGCGATGGTGCCTACGGTATCACAACGGGACTCTCGGAGGACCCAAGTGAGCTAGGCCTTCGGGCGGCTGCCGGATCTAACCTAACCTAACCTAACACAGCACAGTGCAAGTTCATTTTTTAAATTTCGTCAACAAATAAACTTCAAATAAATTCAAAATAAATAGTGCTACTTCAATTGTTAACTAAGTGTTGCTAATAGTCACTATTAAACGTTACGTGTAGACATATCATTTTTTAATATATATATTTTTTTATCAAAAATTAATATGATGTTAAAACTTACATTCTAAATGAATATCTTTGCTTTGCGTTTTCTCAATATTAGCTGAATTATTTACCACAGTTGTATGAAATATTAGTGACTTAAGAAAAAACTCAGTATTCGACAACACTGTTTTTCGTCTTGTCATTTTACTTGCCCTAAGTGTGAAAATTTTACTTACTTAAAAATTTCTTTGCAAGCTGAGTCGCAGGTAGCAAAAGTGTGGTTGTGTTAGTAAAAAAGTGTTAGAGTATTGTTTTTTTTCACTTGCACTTGCATGTGGCATCGTAGGGTTAAATAAAATAAAATCAGCTGTCTTGTGGTAACAAAGCAACAGTTGTAATTCAGCTCTGGTCGGATCAAGAACTCGCTCGTCATTACCATTATCGCTTTTAAGCAATCAGGCCGTTCCTTTTCATCTGACTGTAAGTGTTTTGTGTCTCACACTCGCGTGGCTAATTGTGTGGCGTCGTGTAACTGTGCTTTGAATATGGTTTCCAGACTATTCAATAATTAACCCCGTGCTTTCATTTTAGTTGGATTAACTGAAGGAGTACCAACTTAATCCATATATTTTTTAACTGGGGAAGTACTAAACTAAATTCTTTTACTTGTAACTGACGCAGTTCCATAAAACTAATTGTAATTATTGTCCAGAGACCTATTTTATTTATTTATTTTTCAAGTATTTCCTACTTTCTATACAGAGGTATAGGTCTACTTACAAAGCCATGGAAACCATACCCTGGCTTTCTGGTCATGCATCTCTGGCAATCAATTTAGGAATAAAAAAACAAAATAAAAAATTAATTTTTTTAATATTTGATTAAAATTTTCTCTACAAAAACGTTTTCAGTAATTGCAATAAATTTAAGTGATTCACGCTTTCTTTTTCTGCAACTGTGTCCCATGTTTTGCTGCTTCCAAATACGGGGCTGCTAGTTGCAAGTTGTGGGAATCCCTTCATCATGTCAACCAATTTTTGTAACTGCACCAGTATTGTTTTTTGAGAATTTAATTTTATTTTGTTACTTCTATTTTTAAACATGTTTTTCAAATATATAAACTTGTAACGTGGAAATAATTCCACGTTCATATTTAACTATTACCATAGTGTAACGGCCACATTTGAATGTACTGTTTTACTTCAAATATACTGTTTTATGCACAACACCTTAAACAGTCTTAATTGTAGTCTTTTTAAAGTCTTTGTATTGTTTTTGGTACTTTTTATTGAATTGAAATCCCGCCCGTGCTCAATTTCATCCCAAATTGTATCCGTAATTTACGATAGTGTAAGTGCATAAATACAAAAACCACAGAGAATGTTATTGTTGCTTTATCAAAAATTTACTTAAAACATTAACATAAAAGTTAAGTTTAGAAAACAAAAAAAAAACAATTTCACTCTCAATATTAATTAAATATTATATTTAATATAATATTCTTTATTAGTTAAACTTGCTTTTTCAATTTAAAAATGCAAACTATCAACTTTCTTTTTGTAAAAATCACAACTTTTGACATATCGAGCCATAAAACTAGTAAAAACAAGTAAGAGTGCTATATTCGGCCATGCCGAATCTTATATACCCTTCACAACGTGTAGTCATGCAATGTGTATGTTAAAAAAAAAATAAAAAAAAAATTTTAAAAAAATAATTAAAATATAAATAATAAATATAAAACAAAAAAAAATAAAAAAAAAAATTTTAAAAAAAAATTTTAAAAAAATAAAAATATAAACAATAAATTAAATAAAAAATAAAAAAAAAATAAAAAAAAAATTAAAAAAAAAATATAAAAAAATAAAAAAAATTTTTTTTTGGCTCAGCTGGGATTCGATCCCACGTTTACTTTAACCAGTATACACAATTGTATGTATGTATGTTGTTGTTGTAATGTTGTTTTTGTGGAAAAAAATCGAGGTGGTCGTGGGTTTTTGCTCATATCTCAGTTGTTTATGAACCGATGTTTCTTATTTTCAATACCGATCTACTCCCGAATATTTCTGATATTTTAATACCTCACCCGGGTCCAAGCGATTTCGGGGGGCTTAAAAAAGTTGATTTCAACATACACACGGACAGACGGACAGACTGACAGATCTTAATCGACTCACCTATTCATAAGCTTTCAGAAAATATATACTTTATGGGGTCGGAAATGAAAATTGTAGAAATTTCACACGGAATGACAAACCTATATATACCCCTTTTCACTGTGTGAAGGGTATAAACAGAAATAATTAGCTGACCTTAAAACTACCTTGCAAGTCAGGCTTTTTTCGATTGGGTAAATTGCCAAAAAAACAGCTGTTTGAAAAGCAAACAATAACAAATACAAAATTTCATTTTTGTTATGACTTGATAGTTTTGTTTGCCTTAAGAAAAATGTAGTGTTTCTTATTTGTAGATTTTTTCTTTTTTGAGATGGGTGTACTTATTTTTAAGATTGTAAGTTTTAATTCTGCTATACGTTTTTACAATAAATAAATCAACTTTAAAGTGTATTTGGTTTCGATAAATTGAGAATTTGTTTACGATTTTTTTTTTATTAATACCTATTTATGTAAGCATGTCTTATAAAAATATTTAACCTTCATCTGATTTGCTCATGTATGAACAAATCGTATAAAATTATATTTCCTTTCTAAAACCTGCTTAGTATCAAAAAAACGCACCTAATAACACGCGCCTCAAAAGGTGGTTTTAAATTCAGTCTACTGTGTAAAAGTAATTAACAACCATTACATGATAAGATTAATAATGTTTAGTGTTTAATAATAATTTGTAATACAAAATAATATAACACTTTACCAAATCTTACAAAAAAGTGTTGTACAAAAAACTATTCTAGGTATTAAATATTTTTAATTAGGCAAAAAGAACGTAAGTCAGAAACTGTAGTCTTTGCTAAAATCGAAAAAAATATGAATTTTTAAGAATTATTACCTAAAGGGCAAATGATAACGATTGGTAGCAGTTGAGTTAGAATTAATTTAGTGACACCAAACGGAAGGGAGAAAAGTAAAACCCTATCAACAACTTACATTAAAATTTTTTTAATTTGCCTAACGTCAGACAATTTTTTTGTACACTTTGTTGCGGAAACTTTTCTAATTAAAATTAAAGCGTATTTAATTTTAATTTTGTATTCTTTTGAAATACTTTATTTCACGTTAAAAATATTGCTTTCTAAACTTTTTTAATAAAAACAAATAAAAGTGCTATATTGGGCTATGCCGACTCTAATAATACCCTTTACCATCATGAATATAGGCATAATGAAATTTTTTTTGTTATACACCATTTTCTTTATTATTTCTGACGCCATTTGTGCATAATTAACTGTGTTTTACTAGTCAAGCACTTTATTTATTTATTTTATTTGTCAATTCCTATACAACAAGATTTATCTTATATTTAAAGTAAAGGAAAGTAGTTTTTATAAATTAAATTAAGGATTACACATTAATACAATTACATACACTTAGTTATATTAACTATAAAAAAAATTATACTATAACAAATACATTACAATTAATAGCAATTTACTGTTGTGCAAAATAAAAATCCAATAAAAAATGGTTAAAGCTATTTGCGTTGCTATTGAGTTGTTGAGTTTGGGGAAGAATATTCCAAAGACGCGTCGCGTGTATAAAGAAGTGCCACTCAGATACAAGAAGACGGTGTAAAGGAATTATAATCTTTTTTCCTCTAAGTGATCTGGCAAGCCTAATCTTGTCTATAAGATATTGAGGAGCTTCTGAATAAATAATCTTATGCAAAAATTATAGAACGCGTATGTTAAGAAGATTATCAAAGGAAACACCGTAAAGTTTAGCGGAAAAATTAGAAGCATGGTCATATCTTCTCAAACCATACACATATCTAATTATGTTATTATATAAAACGTTTAATTTCCTTTTACTAATTGAGTCGCAGCTTGCAAAAAGCTCACAGCCGTAAATTAAACCTGGAAGAAGATAGGATCCCTAAGTTTCCATATCCCTAAGGGAGTAAAATATTGTGCACTTTCATTTGATACCCATGTTGATGGGGTTAAAAAATTCGTCCGCCATTTTGTTTCAGACGCCATCTTGAACTTTACACTTTTTTATAGTTTACTGTATTCTACTGGTCACGCCCTTTCATTTGATAAAAATATTGTGGCCCATCAAGGGGTTAAGTATGATAGATATACCAGATAGAACCATATATAAATTTATTCACCTCCATTAGAAGCGGCCATCATGGATCTTAATTATTTTTATAGTGTATTACTTTGCACTACTCTAGTCCTTTCATTTGATACCCATGTTGGCTCTCTCGGTTGTATATAAACTGAAAAAAATTAATTTTCCCTTGTAAATTTTAGGAAACACACCGAAGCGGTTGAATTTTGGTGCTTACACCTCAGTAATTTTCAAACCGATTTCTTAGTTTTTTTTTAGAAATAATTTCTGAGACCATGGCTTATAATTTGGTGTCTTTAACACGTGTCCAAAAATTATTTTGGAGCTTTGAAAAATTGATATACAGTGCTGTCTGGGTAGAGCGAACTAATTTTTGCAGAGTGATTTCACTATACCCAGGTTGTTCACTAAATCAGGTTTTTTTTTTATTTAAAAAACTAATTAATTTATTTTAAATGCACTTATAGGTTATAAATTTTATTTATTTCCATGTAAGACTAAAGTTTAAATTTATGCCTGGAGAAAATGAGTAATAGTTGTATGTTTCTTTGGTTTGTTTACCGATATTTGCACTGCTTGAGCGCGAAGGCAATGTAGATCTTGTATATTCGCGAAATTTGTAGTATTAGCCTCAGCCCATTCGATACCCTTATCAAAAACCTTAATGGGTTCAGTGAGCTGATATCGGTTTTGTGTGCTGGTGTTTCGCCGTTGTCTTCATCATCTGATATTTCAAATATGCCGACGACGTCTTGCTCAGAATTTGGCTCTCTTTTCTCTATTGACACAATCTTAATGGAACATGCGCGCAGACTTAAATAAATGAACACACATAGAATGCGTATTTGTGAGAGTAACTTGTCAACTTACTCTAAAAGAATCGTTACTTTACTGTTATTTTATGTTCTCTTTAATTTTTATACTCTATTTCTTTGTTTTTCTCCCTCGCCAAACCTAAAAACTCACAATAAAGTATGTTCACTCTATAGAGGTTCAGGAGTGTTCACTCTACAGAGTAGTCAATGTAAACATTCTGTTGTTCATTTTAACGAGGTATTCATAGCATCGGGGGTTCACTCTACCCAGACAGCACTGTATTCAAAAAATTTATTTTCTTAATAGCTTTTGCTAAAAACTTTTCCGATTAGTGATTTTTTATCTCTAATGGTATACCATATCTTTCAATAGTTACCCAGCAAAAAAAAAAAAAAAAAATTGGAAGTAGTGCAAAGCGAATTACATTTCAAAGATTTCTAAATTAATTTTGTAAAAGCAATAATTATAAATGACTCCCTAAATGCGAAGCAATTTGTCATAAATGATGTGCTTAAAAATTAATGCAAAATCATGCAGAATTTCTTATACAATTCATGTAAACAAACGAAATTAACTCATGTCACAGCGGATGCTTTTCACCATTTATGCATGAGTTCTGTGCACTTGTTAAAATAGAGTTCAGTTTATTAAAATATTCATGTAAACTCATGATCTCCAATGACACGCTTATGTTAAAATCATTAGGGTTTTCACCTAAATTTAATCACTTCGTCACCAGTTGAGCCCCTGCAAGTTCACTTTTTTGTCATAGATTTTTTTGCTGGGTACTAGCGTCTCTATACGTTATCCTAGGGCTAAAAAATTTTAATTTTTGTGGTAGAAATAAGAAGAAAAAAACACAGGCAGTCGTGTTTAATGCTCATATCTCAAAAAGTTATTGGGCGATTGATACTACACACGGGTCTTGACGATATTCGGTGTTTTCAAAATACTGATTTCAACATACACGGCAGACGGATGACTCCCCTATTCAAAGGCGTTCAGAAAATATATACTTTATTGGGTCGAAAATGAATATTGTAGAAATTTTAGACGAAATGACAAATCTATATAAGCCCTTACACTATATGTAAATTCTCTTATAATGGGGATGGGTATTGATAGAAAAATTCCCATACCTCAAAAGAGTGTCTCAGTAAGAATGCCCTTTTTCATTGCAAAATAAAAATACGTAGTTTTGAGATAGTCGTAATTTTTTTTATTGGATTGTAAAGAAGACATGTTCCGAAAAGTTAAAACGCGTAATGTTGGTGGCCAGTTGACATCAGAATTTCTTGAGATAATCTCTGCTGGTAATCTATGCTGCCATAAATATATTGTTTTGTTTTATGCGCGGTGTGGCAGGGGTCTGCGTCTTGCTGAAACCACATGTCCAGATTCATGCCACAAGAACTCCGTTATAATGTTTCTTACGAATCCCGTTAAGTCACTGCAATCTCAGCCTTTAGGTCCAGAGTAAGCTGAATTTCGTAAGCTTGAGGGTGGTGTGATCTTTTATCCAAATTTTTTGCGTGGTGCTTTTTAAAATTTAAAGTTTTATGAACGATGCAAAATTGATGTTTTCGAATTTTCGGTGACACTTTCGTTTACAAGAGCAATGTTTTCAAGAGGCCGACCGGTACGTCAGAAATTTAAAGCTGAAAGTCCATACCACACGTTCTCGCGTCAGCGCATTCTACGCATTTGAATACCTCATACGCTTTTTGCATTCCAAGTTACACAAATTGAGAGATGTCACACTCATCATCAAAAGTCATCGATAACCAAAATGAAGAACATTCTCCGCTTTGTGCTCTGTAACTTAAAACGTTCAGCTACATTGATTCAACTTTTTTGAGAGAGGCGTAGGACACAAGAAAGCGTAGAATGCGTGGTGTGAACTTTCAGCTTTACTGTCCATAACCGACCCAGTTTCTTCAATTTTTTTGACACTCTGTGAAATGGTTGGTGCAATTAATCGACTGAAAATTCTTTGAAGCTTGCGAGCGGTCTTAGCATAACTTATTAAATTATTGTAATACAATTAGTTTTCACGATGATCGAAATAAACATATGTGACAGCTGCCAAGTTTAAGAATTGCCAATTGCACAAAAATAATTTAACAATAGATTTAATACTCAGACACCTTTTACTTGGATGTCGTTAAGTGTTTTGCGTGTTTAACACTCATTATTTATTTGAAACTTAAATTCAAAATTTATTTTAAGAATGTAATTCTTTTAAAGTTAAAGCTGATCTACGTTAAAATTTTTAATAAAATCAGCTGTTGAGATGTGGTCACGTCACAAGCATGCAAACGTTAAAATTTAAAAATCTTAATTAATTAACATATTTAACAATATCTTAACACTGTGTCAAATAACACAACAGCACGGCAGTTGTTGAAATTTTTATTGAATTAAAAAAGACCTTGACAGTTTTTTTTTCAAAAATTATTTAAAAGAATGAATTATTATCCTAAAACTTTTATGTTACTTGGTTTATATGTATGTATGTATATGCAAATTTTATTAACAAAAACATCTATTAATAGTAATTTAAAGGTACAATTATCTTAATTAATGTTTAAACAACAATAAAATAATTCAAGTCACACATTTTGTACTCAGTATTCATTCATGTTGATTTTAATTCATCTAACAAAATGTCAAAGATGACGGTTGTCACCTTGACAGTTGCAAGACAATACTAAATAAAAGTAATAAAAAATTAATAACATTCAAGTTGTATTTTTATTGTTATGTATTATAGGAAAATACGTAACAAGAAACAGAGATGGAAAACTGAATTTGAAATAACAAAAAATAAAAAAAAACTGGCTTTATAAATAAAAATGTCGATTGATTTATGTCAAAACGTATAAAAAGAAGAATTAAATTAAATTTTTTTTTTTATTTTAAAACTGGTCAAAGTAAGCATTATTAAATTATCAAATAAATTTCGATGTCAGTTTACATTAAACCCAAATAGAACCAGTTTTTGTATTTAACAAGTAAGAGTGCTGTATTCGGCCGTTCCGAATCTTATATACCCTTCACAACGTGTAGTCATGCAATAACAATTGTTTGTATCACAATTCATTTAATTAATATGGAATACGTACATACATATGTATATGTTTCATTATCTTTATAATGACTTTATCCGCTTAAAAACATCCCATTGTAAAATTATAAATTGAGTTTATGTTTAAAAAAAAAAAAAAAAATTAAAAAATTAGAAAATAAAGAAAAATAAAAAAAAAAAATTTTTTGTCTTAACTACGTTCAACCAGTTTATATTGTTGTGAAAAAAGGTGGTCTAGGTTGTTTGTAAAGTGATTTTTCAATACCGATCTGGTACCGAATATTTCTGATATTTTGGTACCTTACACGGGTCTTGGAAATGTCAAGGGGCTTCAAAAAGTTGATTTAAACATATACACGGACAGACGGACAATGCTTAATTGACTCCCCTATTTATAAGCTTTCAGAAAATATATACTTTATGGGGTCGGAAATGAAAATTTTAGAGTTTTTACCTAGAAATACCCTTTCACTTACTGTGAAGGGTATAAAAAGACTTTAAGGCCATTTAAAATCAGGCAAATATTTGCCCAAATAAGGGTAACCAGTATTTTCGATAAATATTTATTTAATTTTATGTGATTTGTATTACACCAATTAAAAGGGGTGGCCAAATTTTAAGAGCCGATGTTGATTTTGAATGAAACACAAATTGTTTAGGAAATTATTGTCATTTCTTTTTATAATGATAATATTTGTATGGTTCAATAATGTATGAAACAAAATATCGGCCAAATGGCCCCCGCTACCTCAGCGGCACACCTTCATCCGATGGTCCAAATTTTCAATGACAATGCTGATTTTCAATTGTTGGGCACGATGACGAGTCGAAGTTGACTGCTCTTTTGCCACACTATCAACACTTCAACGAACTAATAAGGCATTCACAGATGTTTTTTACATTTCATACAGACCTGTTTTGCTGAAATTTAAATATTTTGTATAATTCTCCCGATTTTGGAGGAATATGAACGATTATGTTGACCAAAAGAATCACGAAATGCACTTTAGCGCGTTGCTCGATTGTGTATCTTCCCAGGGTTCAAATTGAGTTAGTCTGAATTTAAGAAATGTCAAATAAAATACAAAAAAAACTTGACGTTTAGGTGTGGTTCTCATTCAACATCGGCCCTTAAAATTTAACCACCCCTTAGTTAAAAACTATTAAAATTCATTGATATTTTAATTCGCTTCAATTTAGAATATTTATAGTTTGAAAAAACTTTTGTTTATTACAAAAGAAATTAATACTCCAAATATTTGCCAAATGTGAACAGAGCCTTAAAGTCTTTTTAAATACAACAACTCGTTTCATTTCTGATGAATCTTAGCATTTAAGATTTCTTTTTTTTTTACTGACTAACTGAAAAATATTCATATTAATTTTTGAAAAATTTTATAAAATATGTTTTTAGGCACATAACACTTGGGCAATTATTGCCAGTAACATATTGTGTCACCTACTTTAGAAAGAAATATTTTTTTTCAGAAACACAAGCTTTTTTCAACTTAACCAAAGATTTTTGTAGTATTTCTGGCAATGAAATTAGGTTCAATTTTTTTTGTTTTCAATATATTTGTAAGAATCAAAATTTCCTTTGTATTTAGATAAACAGACAGCAAATCACTTTCTGAGTCAAATAAGTAATGTTTACCTGCCTGTCTGTCCAAACTTCGAAGAAATTTAAGTTGAGAAAGGGCATCCATTGAGTCAACCAATCGTAGAGTGGTCAAAAAATAATAAGAAATTGGGGTCGATTGTGAACAGTAAGGCTTCTGTGTGTCCAATTTCATAAAGCAGCGAATTTGACAAAAAAAAAACTTCACCTTCATGCGTACAAAGTCAAACTTACTGAGAAGCTCAAACCATCTGACCATGTAAAACGCCGAAAATTCATTCAATTGGAAATGGAGCAAAATAAAGTCAATGATTATTTTTCAAAAAAAGTCATCTTATTCGATAAAGCGCATTTCCATTTGAATGACTTCGTGAATATCCAAAATTGACGGATTTAGGATTTAGAAAATGCTCATGCTATCCATAAGAACTGGCTGCGAGATAAGGCCTTACTTTTTTGAAGATGAGACCAAAATTGCAGTGACTGTGAACGGCATTCGTTATACGAAGTTCTTGTGGCATGGATTTAAACGACATGCGGTTTCTGCAAGCAACGACTTTCAGAACACATTATCTCAAGAAATTCTGAGGACTACTGGCCACCAAGATCATATTTTTAACGCAGTGCGATTTTTATCAATAGGGTTATGTGAAATCTGAGGTTTATTCGAATAAACCAGAAACATTTCCTGAACTCAAATCCAAATATCAAACGCTTCAAATCTCTATGAAAAGATCATAAAAAATTTCTTCTAAAGTATAATGGCCAGTCATCAGAGCCATGGAGATATTTTATTTGTAATCAAGCGGAACATGCCTTGTTTACAACTATCTCAAAAAATACGTGTTTTTTATTTAAAAATGAAAAAGTGCATTTTTACTGAGACACCCTTTTTTATACATAATTAATTGGTAAAATGTCCTTACATGTAAAATTTATATATTAAGGTCACACGTTTTTTATACCCTTCACACAGTGAAAAAGGGTATATATATGTTTGTCATTCCGTGTGAAATTTCTACAATTTTCATTTCCGACCCCATAAAGTATATATTTTCTGAAAGCTTATGGATAGGGGAGTCGAATAAGCTCTGTCAGTCTGTCCGACTGTCCGTCTGACCGTCTGTCCGTGTGTATGTTGAAATCAACTTTTTGAAGCCCCCCGACATAGGTTGGACCCGGGAAAGGTATTAAAATATCAGAAATATTCGGGAGTAGATCGCTATTGAAAATCAGAAACATCGGTACATAAACAACTGAGATATGAGCAGAAACCCACGACCACCTCGATTTTTTTTTCACAAAAACAACATTACAACAACAACATACATACATACAAACGTGTATACTGGTTAGAAAAAACGTGGCATCGAATCCCAGCTGAGGCAAAAAAATTTTTTTTTTCATTTTTTTTAAATTTTTTTTTAAATTTTTTTTTATTTTTTTTTTATTTTTTATTTAATATATTATTTATATTTTTATTATTATTTTTTTTTAATTTTTTTTATTTTTTTTTTAATTTTTTTTTTTATTTTTTTTTGTTTTATATATATAATATTTTTTTTTTTTAAATTTTTTTTAAAAATTTTTTTTTTTAAATTTTTTTTTTTCGTTTTTTTAACATACATACGTGAATTTATAATTTTACAATGGGATGTTTTTATATATGTATGTTTTTTATATGTATGTACGTATTTCATATGGGATGAATGGTGACACAAACTACTGTTATTGCATGACTACACGTTGTGAAGGGTATATAAGATTCGGCACGGCCGAATATAGCGCTTTAACTTGTTTTTAATTGAAATTGGTTGTGTGCAAATTTTACAGCAAGTGTTTATTGGCGCGTTGCAATATTTAGGACAAATAGTCATACGAAAGTATAAAAACAAAATGTCGCGTTACATACATGTGTATAAACACATAAACTTTATTGTTTTTATACCCTTCACACAGTGAAAAAGGGTATATATAGGTTTGTCATTCCGTGTGAAATTTCTACAATTTTCATTTCCGACCCCATAAAGTATATATTTTCTGAAAGCTTATGAATAGGGGAGTCGATTAAGCTCTGTCAGTCTGTCCGTGTGTATGTTGAAATCAACTTTTTGAAGCCCCCCGATATCGCATGGACCCGGGTGAGGTATTAAAATATCAGAAATATTCGGGAGTAGATCGGTATTGAAAATCAGAAACATCGGTTTATAAACAACTGAGATATGAGCAAAAACCCACGACCACCTCGATTTTTTTTCACAAAAACAACATTACAACAACAACATACATACATACAAACATGTATACTGCTTAGAGTAAGCATGGCATCGAATCCCAGCTGAGCCAAAAATTTTTTTTTTTTTATATTTTTTTTATATTTTTTTATTTTTTATTTTATATAATATTTATATTTTTATTATTTTTTTTTTAATTTTTTTTTTATTATTTTTTTTGTTTTATATTTTTTATATATATTTTAATTATTTTTTATAAATTTTTTTTTTTAATTTTTTTTTTTAATTTTTTTTAAAATATTTTTTTTATATTTTTTTATTTTTTTTTTAACATACATACGTAAATTTATAATTTTACAATGGGATGTTTTTATATATGTATGTTTTTTACATGTGTGTACGTATATCATATGGGATGAATGGTGATACAAACTACTGTTATTGCATGACTACACGTTGTGAAGGGTATATAAGATTCGGCATGGCCGAATATAGCGCTCTTACTTGTTTTAAGTTTTGCTTTCATGTCTGTTTCTTTCAAGATGGTGAAGCCAAAAATAAATGAAACAAAATTAAATAGATAAAAAAATAATCAGCAAATTAGATTTTTTTTATAAATTTTAAATAATCAGATTCATTCCTGAATTGTAAATATTTAATAAACGTAATCAATAACAAACTTCATACGCCTGTTCAATATTATAACTATTTTTAATTGATTTTATTTGTACATATGTATGTATGCTTGTGTGTATGTATGTTTTTATCCATAATTTTGTATAACTCGTGTATTATTGCAAATAAATTGAAATATTGAAAGTTAAAGTATATTCATTAAACGGATCACGTAAAATTTAACACTCTTGGACAAATGATTTAATACGGGGTTACGTTATACTTCATGAGTTATTATTGCAAAGAAATTAGGTTAAATAAGTTGTTTTTTTTTTATTAAACTACAAGGTGCTGCAAAAGTCATCACCCTATAGTAAAAATGTTATTATAGCAGCTCAAATGACAATTTTGATTTGTTTTAAATCCTTTAAGAAGGTTGATTTTTTTTGCAGAGGGGTAGACTGATATTGAGAGTCAGAATGAGTGTAAACGTTTTGTGAATTTCTCTTATTTAAAGGCAAGTGCAGTGGAGCTGTCCAAGTTTGGTGGACATATTGGAAATGATAATTCTGCTAATTAGCCAACTTTCGTATATCAAAGAAATCTCTCTAAATCGAGACCAAAAACAGTCGATTCTTAAACTGGCAGAAGAGTTTAAAATATTCAAGATTTTTAGATGAGACAGACAGACGGCGTAACAATATATTCCATTTTGAGAGCGTTTTTCTAAAGTACTCATTTTATCTTTCTTATTAATCCTAATGTTACCATATATTTGGAAAATGTCATAAGTTTTTTAAAAGAACAAATATGTTTTAGCAATTTTGACGCAACGAAAAAAAAATAAATAAAAATAAAAACAAGTAAGAGTGCTACATTCGGCCATGCCGAATCTTATATACCCTTCACAACGTGTAGTCACGCAATAACAATAGTTTGTTGTCACCATTCATCTCATGTCACCATTCATCTCATATGAAATACGTACATACATATAAAAAACATACATATATGTATGTATAAAAACATCCCATTGTAAAATTACAAATTTACGTATGTGTGTTAAAAAAATATAAAAAAAAATGTAAAAAAAAAAATTTAGAAAAATAAAAAAAAATTAAAAAAATTTTAAAAAATAAAAAAAAACAATGAAAAAAAAAAATAAAAAAAATATAAATAATAAATATAAAATAAAAATAAAGTAAAAATAAAGTAAAAATAAAAAAAATATTAAAAAAAAAATTTAAAAAATATTAAAAAAAAATAAAAAAAAATTAAAAATAATATTAAAAGTAAATTTAAAAAATATAATAAAAATATATAAAATAAAAAATAAAATAATTTTTTTTTGGGCTCAGCTGGGGTTATTGTTGTATGTTGTTTTTGTGTTAAAAAAACGAGGTGGCCGTGGGTTTTTGCTCATATCTCAGTTGTTTATGTACTGATGTTTCTGATTTTCAATACGGATCTACTCCCGAATAGTTTTGATATTTTAATACCTCACCCGGGTCCAGGCGATGTCGGGGGGCTTCAAAAAGTTGATTTCAACATACACACGGACACGGTCGAAAATGAAAATTGTAGAAATTTCACACGAAATGACAAACCTATATATACCCTTTATCACTGTGTGAAGGGTATAATAAATAACAATAAAATAAGTGTGTTTGAAGTTACTGCTATAGATTAATTATGAGTCGTGTTTCTTTGGCAGTGCTTTTGTCTGAAGGTGCAAACTCAGATTTGTTTTGAAATTTGTGTTGGAATATGGTTCTACTGCTAGACATAATTCTACTTTTTAAGCACAGAAGATCAAATTTGAAAATCATAGATTATTGATAGAAAACACTGGTTTATTTGCCCAATAACATGAACTCGCTGCACAAACTAAACTCAAACGCAATCTCTGCTCAAAAAAATTTCACGTCATTTTCTTACAGTTTACGTTAAAGACACTACTTTGGAAGTAAGTTTTTAATATTTCTTTTTTTCCAGCGTTTAAAGCCCCATTTTGCAAAAGTCAAACATAAACCTGAAGAATGTTGTTGTACCTTTCAAAGTCAAAGTAATCGGTAGTTAAAATTTCAAAGTTTAATTGGCCCACCCTATATCAAATTGGGATTAAGTATCATTGCGGTCTGTGCACTTCTTTAAAACGACGTTGGTGAGGCCATGACTGTCAATGCCGAGTAACAAGGCGCTACGAGCCACAAAGCAAGCGCCAAAAAAAAACTATGGTTTTCTGTCTTGAAATTTAATTAGCCGCGAGGATTGGGTAATTTTTAATAACGAGATTTTTTGAGTGGTGTACTAAAGTCAAAGAAGATAAGAGATAAGCCGTTATCGACCGATGTCCTTAGCATCAACACAATTTAGGTTCTGGCTCAAATTCAGATAGATCTGTGAGGCTAGACCAGGGGTCACCAACTGGCGGACCGCGGTCCGGATCCGGACCGTAGACCTATTTTATGCCGACGTTCTGTTAACAATACAAAATATTTTAAATTATGTAACATCAAATTATGAGAAATATTTTCGTCTCGACATCAGCCTTTGGTGATGATCCGTTAACTAACAAGTAATGGGGAAACCTATTCCAAAAAAAGATAATTTGGGAGCGATAACACAAACAATTTCATTAGTAATAGTCTTGGATAATGAACGCCTGAACTTCCCTAATTTAAAAAAAAAAAATCTGCAATGACAACGAGCTTGACGTCTGCTAATACAAGACGTTCATTGTTGATCTAAAATCGGAATTTGAAAAGAGATTCGCAGATTTTAAGAAAATTGGCGTCGATATCCTCTGTAACATTTACTCTCTGAATCCTGGGGATGAATGGTGTAATGAAGCTGCAAATATTTTCGGGAGTAATAAGGCTTCTCTCCAGATGAAAATGATCGATTTCCACGAAAACACAATTTTAAAACACCCACATATGCTTGTGAAGCAGCATTTTCGAAGATGAACTTCATTGAAAATAAATTCCGGAACAGACTTGCCGATGTACATCTTCAAGATTTAATGAGAATAGCCTGCACAAACTTCAGGCGGATAGTCTAAGACAAAAAACTTAATTTTTCTCATTAACTTGACTTTTGAAAATTCTAGGAAATTTGAAAACAGAGATCAAGAGACACGTCGTGCAAATTTGTTATTCGCTCAAAAGGGAAAAATTAATAAATGAGAATTCATAAATACTTTTACGAGTATTTATAGTTTAAAACTGGCAACAATTCTCAATTTTTTATTATTTTGTTATGCATGTTATGTTATCAGCTGTTTGTGGGTTTATTTTTAAAAATTTAAAAAATTTAGCTTTTGTTTGTTTTCTATAGAATTTGCGGTTTATTTTTTCATAATTTAAATTAAATATTTTTTATTACTTCTTCAATACTTCTACCACATAAAATTTTAACTGTTTTAAATTATACTTGATTCGAAAACAGGGTGTGTGAAAAAAAACGTCATGCAAATTTTCTTTTTAGCACAACGAATGAATGCCCTTAATAATTTTTTATATGAAAAAAGTTTGAGTCTTATTAAAAATCAAATTATCATGGATATTTAGTGAAGTGTATGTTCGATGCGGATCAGGTTTCAAAATACTTTTCGTTTTGGTTTTTACATTTTATTTAAAGCCACGCTTGAGATGTTTTGCAATCTTGTGTTGAGATTTTTTTAATATTTTTATGTTTTTTTTTTTATTATTATTATTATTATATTTTTGTGGCAATAGATTGGAGAAATAAAAAATACACTGATCAAATAAATCAAACTCACCTTAATGATTTTTTGGAAAAATTGAAATTAACACAGAAAGAAAACGTTGCAGTTTTAGTAATCCAAATTTTTTGGTAATCGGAAATCCAAACGTTGTTAATGTGTTGAAATTTTCTTTAAAAATTAATTGTAAAATAAAATAATATTTTCGATTTATGATTTTTTTTAACAGCTCTTTTCGTTGTAAAATGAAATAAGAAAGAAAAGAGCAAAAAAAAAAAACAGCAAAAAGGAAAATTGTGAAAATTTTTAAAAACAAAAAAAAAGAAACACTAAGACTGCATTTAAAATATAAAAGACACGAAAAATAATATATTTTTTATAATTGTTTCATATTTTTTTTAAAATTACTTAACATATTAATTTTTTTTCAACTGCTTTAAATAAATATTTTTTTTTGCATTTTCAACTAACTTCTTTTTTTTTTGGTAAAATTTTCTTCTCCACACACAATTTTATTGCAATTTTTCTTTTGTTAAGTAAATGTTGGTTTTTCCAACAACTATATAGGAAATTTACAACAATGCGTTAACGTTTTTAAAAACCGTTCACTTGACTGCTCATTCGCAGACTAAATCAGTTGGTTTGTTGGCCAACTTCTTGTTGGCTTAAAGTTGTTTTTATTGGATTTGGCTTTTTACAATATGATTTGATTTGATGACTCTATGGTGAGTTTTCAGCTGATTTTTAAACTGTTGCTCTCTGGATTTGACTCAATCCGTTATACTCTACCTCACAAGTGTTTTAAAGAAATATACAAAAAATATAAATAATAAATTTTGTTGTTGTTTTTTAACGTTTTTATTTTAATGAAATATTTTTTTTTGCGCCTGTGCAACCTTCTCCCCCATTCGATTCTCTTTGCTTTTATATTTAAAGCTCTTAAATTGTTAGATTTGTTTTTGTTTGTTGTCTTATTTTTAATTTTCATTCTTTACACGTTTTTCTATTATTAACTATTAAGTATTTTCTGTTTTTATATCAATATATTTTTTGAATCGTTTTTTCCATTTCTCAATATTCTGCAATCGTTTTTGATTTTTATATATATTTTGTGGTTTGTCTCCTTCTTGTTATACATATGTACAAACATAAATATTTTCGTATATAAATTTGTGCACACAGTAGCGTGAAATTTAATAGCTGTATATTATTTAATGTCTCTTTTTATGTGTAAAGGGATTTGTTATTGTTGTTTAATTATTGACACACATATTTAGGGAGGCTATTAGCATTTACTTAGTGTAATTTTGTTTTATTTAATAATATGTTTGACTCTACTGCTAGTGTTACTTTTTCTTTTAACTTACAATTTAAATAAATATAGAGTGGTCAAACCAAATCACAAAGGTAATCTATTATATATAAAAGTGAAACTCTGTCTGTCTGTGTGTGTTAGCTGTAGACTCCGAAACCGTAAAGCCGATCGAACTTAAACTTTGGCAAAGTGTTTATGAGTGGTAAAAACTGGGCGGGGTTACGCCCATAAAAAATAAGTTATCATTTTTAGCTACTTGCACTTGACCGATTTTTCTTAAACTTTGCACACATATTGAACTCTCATGATTATACAATTTTGTAATTAGAAAAATGGGCAGTGCTACGCCCATAAAAAAAGTTATATTATGTGAAACAAAATATCGGCCAAATGATCGCCACGGCTTTGGTGGCATATTTCTATCCGATTGTCGATATTTTTAATGACACTAAGAAGTAATTGCGGTTTAATGTCGTTAATGTGCGGAATTATGTTATCGCTTAACTCTTGAATTGTTCATGGCTTATTGACATAATTTTTTTTATATCCCCAATGAAAGTGGCAGCCAATTAACTTCAACACGACGTAAGATAACACAGCGATTGAATTTCTTGCGCAAAAGGGCCATTGTTTCTTTGGCTGTGTGGCATTATGGAACCGTTTCCATATCATCAATTTTCCATAGGATGCCTGTTATCATCTCGCAATAGCGAACACTATTCACGGTAACTACTTGGCCACCTAATTTTCCTATAAACTGCACCAAACAGGCACTCTTTGAGAAGGCATCGACTTCTTCTCGCTGAAGATTATTTTCTTTGTAAAGTCACTATTCACTTCTGTCTGATTAACCAAACATTCGACGTATTTATAACGCTTGAAATGGTCAGTAGGCTTCAGCTCTTAAGTTAGTTGAACCTTGTTAGCATGTAAATTTAAATCTTTATTCAAAATTTGCATTCTATATTTAGAGTCCTAACAGATGGAGAAGTCGATTAAGCTATGTCCGTCCGTCCGTGAAGGTGTTGAAATCAAATTTTTTAAGTCCCCATATATCCTACGGACTCGTGTATGGTATCAATTTTTCAAAAATGCTTTTAAAAACTTTGTAATTAAAAATCAGTTATTTTGATCTATTAGCGGCTGAAAAACACAGGTTTGCCTTTTTTATTAAGAAAAAAAAAAAAACAACAACAAAAATAGGCAGTGTCGGGTGTGAGTGTGTATGATGGTATGCAAAAAAAATTTTTTAATTTTGCAAGCAGTGCAGACTTCATTCGCTTACCAAATTGCATAAACTGAAAGCTAAACTTGTTTGCAAGGAAGCGTAACGTAGTATGTCTTCTATACCGCATATTATTTCACCTAATGAAAAAGTAAAAAATTTATTTCAGTATTAATTTTTTCTTTATATTTCTTGCTACCAACAGTCCGGCTTTAGCAGCAGTGTGTAAGGGAAAGGCATTATAAATCTGCTGCTGGTAGGGATAAAATAAGTGCATACTAAATGCAAAAAATATAACTACAAAGTGGGTCATGACATGTAAAAATCAAGCAGAGGGCAAATAACGGCACAAGATCACGATCGTGGTCTTACTCTAACGTTTGAGTTTGCTATGCTTTTGTTATAGATATTCTAATAAGATTTCTACATCTTTGATCACCTTTGAATGGCATATTTTGCCTCCAGGTAGTTTGTTGTCGTATGTATAATGTGTGTCAACTCTATTAAAACAATTAGTTCCTTTAAAATTCCAAACCAGGTAATAACTATTAACTTGCACGATACTGTATGCGGCTGAAAATAAATATGTTTTTACTTTACATTTAATGAAAAATTTTAATCCGCGATTCCATTTGAACGCGTTTTAGTTTTTTCTATATATTTTATATACAAATACATATGTACATACATACATACATACACATGTCGTTCAACAGGTTTTATTTTGTCATGTTTTATTCCAGCTTTTTTTTTGTAAAATTTTTTTTCATTATTTTATTTAAATTTTGCCAACTTTATTAAATCTTTATTTCTATTACTATTTTATGAACAGAATTATTTCAGAAATGTGTTTATTTTCTTGACAATTTGTTTGAAATTTCGTTGGTATTTTTGGTTTTATCTTTTCAATAATTACCAAGATTTGTATTTAATGTATTTAAGGAATTGAAAAAAAAAGACACAAACGAATATGGCAATATAATTGCAAATGATAAATTTAAAAAATAAATAAATAAATAATTTAAAAATATATATTTCTTTAATATATCAAGTATTTAAGCTCTTAATTAATTTTTGAACACGCTAAAAATAACAAAACACAAGCCATAATATACAAAACTATTGCTGAGAAAAACTGACAAATCGGCTTAAAACTAATTGAGATATAAACGCAATAATACAACTACTTTGGTGGTTTTCCTAAAATTTATAAACGAAAATCTCTCTTTTAGCTTTTGACAACAGAGAGAAGCGGTCTTGACTAGCAAAATATAATACACTATAACAAATGTAAAATCCATGATGGCAGCCTATACAAAATGGCGTACAAAAAACTTATATATGGGACAAATCTAGTATTTAAAAATCTACAAACTTTAACCCCCACAAATATTATTATCAGTAAACCATGAAAGAGTTTAAATTCAAGAAGGCGCCCTTAACAAAACGACGAATAATTTTTTTCTCAACCCTACCAATATGGGTATTAAATGTAAAAGCTTGACTAGAAGAATATAACTAGCTACGTAAAAATTCAAAATCAAAGATGGCGACGATGTGGTCACGAATCTCATGTATGTAAAAATGTTTATGTGACTTTTTTTTATATTCCATAAGGCCCTCTAAGCACCCCCCATAATAGTCAAGTTACGCCCTTGGTTTAAGGTAGGATTTTGTCGGACGATTAACAGTTTATCTTTATTACAATTTAAGTTTAAACTTCTAGGTTGAATGAACTTGTCTTTATGTAGGAAAGGGGGAAGCAGGAAACAAGAGCCACCTCCAACACCCACACTCGGCGATCAATATGGTCCATTGTGTTAAAAACTTGTCTTTAACTAACCACTCATTTTACATATATCCAACTAAACCGGTGTCCCGGTGGACTATCTAGTAGCGTGCTAGTATTCCAGTCTGTGGGTTGCAGTTTCGATTCCTGCCTGAGACTCTGGTCGATTTTCACAACAACGGTCCAATTGCCTTTAACTTTTACTTACCCCCACCCCTGCCCAAAAGATTACCAGAGCTTAGTGTTGTAGGCGTATCGCCATTTCTAATTAAATAAAGTACCGGAACTAAATTGTGATATAATTAAAACTTACTTACCAATTTTAATTTAAATTTTTTTTTTTGTTTATAACATACTTAGTTATATGTCCTTAGACAAAAATTGGTTCTTTGTTTAAGTTTTACTTTTTTTAATTTTTCAAAAATAAAAAATTTAAAATTTTGCCAAGAAAACAAATTTTTTTGGTAAAGCTTTGTCGACATGTGTGAAGCTACTTAGAAAAATTGGAAATAATTTAAGCATTACATAAAGATAATTTTATTTAAACAATTTTTGAAATCGAGTTAACTCTTCTGAAGTCAAGTCTTAATAAATTTTGTAGCACTCCCTTAATTTTTGTTGTAGTGCTATATAGCGAAAACTAGAGCCATTTTAAAATGATTGGATCAAAGTCTCAAATAACCTAAGAAACGGCTTTCTGTTTTAGAACAATAAAAAGTGTGTAGACCTGTGTAATTGATCCACAATGTCTCACTGTTTCGTATGGATCTGGAAATTTTTTGTTTTATTTTAGATCTATGCTAACAAATCAATATCTTTAAGTGCTTTGAATCAGGAAATTCAATGCAGCATCACAAAAATACAATAATAAGTTTAATGCGAATGTGCATACATAATCTTCATAATTCTATTCTTAATATTTTTCTTATGCTTCAATAAAAATTGCTTGAAGTAGCCTATAATAATGAGGACTTTTGGTCTATGAACACAACTAAATCATACATAAATCGCTTCTGTATGTATTTCTACAAAGCTTGTGAAGAGGATTTTAGAATTTTGTAATTCATTAAAAAAAAGTTAAAAACAAATAATTTTCCTCAAAATTCCTCTAACAGATTGGAAAAATTGAGACCAGCTCGTACAAAATTATTTAGAAATAGAAAAAGGTATTAAAATAAAAATTAGTTTCAATTTTTCATATAAAAATGGTGTTCGAATTTAAAGTATCATCTGTTAATGGAAATCGCTACTTGGAGATGATGCGAAAGTTTTTGAGAATATGTGGTTTTAACAGGATGGTGTCACTTGCCACACATCTCGAGAGGCAATGGATCTTTTTAAAGAAAAGTTCGAATATCGCATTATTTTTCGTAGAAGACAAGTGAATTGGCCAACAAGACGTGCGATTTGATACATTTAGACTACTTCTTGTGGATTTTTTTTTAAATCGAAAGTGTACATCAATAATCCCACAACAGTTTAAGAGCTTAAAAACGTAATCGAAAATATTGAAAAACGTTATTTAGAATTTTGATAAATGTTTGGAATCCTACCGAACCAGTAGGGGGATCCTATTAGTAATATACTGAAATAAAAATATTCCTAATAACTCAAAAAAAAACTTTTTATTATTAAAATAAAAATGATAGCTCAAATTCATCTTGTAGCCTCCTATCATTTATGTCATTTAACCTAATAACAATATAACTGTTGTATTATTATATTACTTTTATTACTCCTACTACTAGGGATGCCAACTAGAGAGATTCTAATCCCTTGTGATTGTGACACAAGTTTTCAGTAGCTAAAGTTACGAAGTCAACACTTTAAGCAATAAAAACTATATTTAAATTTTCAACTTAAATATTGTATTTTTTTTCTAAGTGTTATTCATTCAGTATTTATTTTCTGTAACTAATAATGCAGACATTTCCAATCGAGTGATGGTAATTGCATACATATACCCGTTCGTACCACAAACGAAAATTAACATTTGAATTTGAATACGTATCGCAATAAAACATTTTATGTTTTTATTTTTATTTATTATTTTCCTAACGTTTATTGGCACAAATTTGTGACACAATTTATTTAATGATATAATATTTATTTAATATGTTTGCTTTTGTTTAAATATTTTAAAATGTATTGACATTGTTTTTGAATGCAGACGTTACCAAAACACTATTATTCATTCATAGCATATATTGGTACTATAGGCATCGTGAAGTCGATATTAATGTTAAATTTATATATAATTAAAATTCATTAACAAAAAAGGTACGGAAAATAGTTACAGTTATACATTTTTAAAATAAAAATTTTATATATAATGTAAGTAATTTAGTACAGACAGGTACTGTACCAATGTGCACTTAATGCTTAACTAAATCATGAATATTTACGCAAAAATTACAACAACAAAAAGTTGAAAAATCATATTAAGCAAAGAAATTGACGAAAAATCAATAAACATTTTTTTCAATAATGTTATTAAAGTAAATGCATATACATACTTTCATGTAAACAAATACACATATTGTATTAGAAGGGCTTAAGGTAAACTCTGGGATTTACGATAAAAAATTAGTGGGATTTTGTTTTATTTTTCCACAAAAAAAAAAAAGAAATAACTTTAAACTGACAAGCTTTATATCATGACTTAAGCTCTGTACAGACGGTTGTTACATCTGACATAATTGCTTTACCTAAACATATGCTAACAATGGAATGACAATGAAGAATTGCTTTCATAAGGTAAATTGTCAGTTCAGACAGTTGTCAGACTTTCATCAAAAAAGCTAACAATTTCATTGGCAGATATTGTTCTAACAATAATTTTTACCTGACTATGTTGTCCGGCAAAAAATTTTAAGTTTAGACGGTTGTCAGATGACGATAAAAAAAAATTGTTAGATGGGTTGTCAGAATTGCTTTGGTCTTGTTGTTTTTTACAATTTTAGATTTCTATGGCGTCTGGGAATCTGAAATCTTCCATTGATTTAAAAATGGAATACTTTGTACCGCCCTCTTTAAATTCACAATAATTTTTTTTTATTAATTATCATTTTATTCTCCAATTATTGACACAAAACTAAAAAAACAAGAAACATACAAGAAAATTAATAATTTTGTTTTGCAAAACAGCTGTTGCATTGAAATAACCTTTTAAAGTGATGCCATATGAAAAAACATACTTAAAATTCCTACGTTTCTGAAAAATTCTCCCAAACATGTTGTAGTACACAAAATAAAGAAACTGACAAATAGATTAAAGAACATTATGTATAACCTATAAATTCAAGATGGCCGCCAACAAAATAGGTGACAGATCTGTATATATGAGAAAATTTTTGTAATGAACACTACCCTTAATAGTGTTATCCAATGAAAGGGCTTGCAAATTCTTGATCTAAGATGGCGTACAAAACAAAATGGCGAATTACATATTTTTTCCAACCCCACTGCAAAATGACGTACAACGGTATAAGCCAATCCTATATTAAGCATATGTGACAGCGCATAGAGATAGGGACCTAAGGGTAAAAACAGGTTTTGTTCAGAAGAGCCATTTTAAAGATTAAATGATTTTTTCAAAATGGTTCATAAGAAAAAAAAAATTTGTTGTAGTTTCGTAAAATCAGGTTATTTTGTTATTTAGTAGGGGAAAAAATTAAAATAAATAAATTTTACCGTTACGCCCCTTTCTATTTGCGCTTAGAATCGTCGACTTTATTCAATTTAAACAGGAAAATACTTAAAATATATCTGCTATAAAATATTGTATGAACAAAATTGGTGTGCTACTGTTGTTTCACCAGACCATCAAATAGTAAAATCCCCTGAATAAAAATGTTTATTCCCTATAGAATTTGTATATCATAAATTCACCTAAAGGGATAAACCCGCTAACCTAGCAAAGCTAGTGGCAACTACATACATTTATTATAGGACTAAAACTACTCTCCCTATATACATATCAGGTAATATTGGCATGATACTCATACACAAACATTTAACTTGCAAGAGTTGTTATTTTGCAAATAGTTTTATTATTGTTACTAATACCGAAGTACTTTGATGAAGAAAAATAAACCAAAAATCGATTACATCACATGACATACATACATACATAAATATGTATGTGAAAGTAATTTTACTCACCGACGACTATTCATGGCGGCATTCTGTTACTCATTAAAAATGTAACGGGACCAAATAGATAAGGAGACAAGGTGAGACAATAACAAGACAGCAACTGCAATATTTACTGTGGTTGTTGTTATTGTAGGTTTAAAAAAAATCGCTCTAAAATCATTATACCTAAGTATTTACTTCATATAATTGTTATTTTTTAATTTTGTACTCAAAGTTATTTACTAATTAGAGCTTTTTTGATATTGGCATGGCAAGAGCATACATATATTGTACATTTATTGTTGTTCTAATGTAGTGGGTATGCACTCAATCGTTTGAATGCAATCGATTACACTGGCAGTCAATAACGACTTTAATAAACAACAAATCTAAAATAAAATAGTTCTAATCAAATCGAAAATGCATTTCACTCAGCTAGAGTCGGATAACTTATTTTCTAAGATATTCAAAACTAAAATAATTTATTTGGCTCTTCAAAATTTAAAGAGTGGAGTTAATATGAAATTAACGATGCGACTACATAGATGTTATAGATCACAGATAATTTTTATTATTTAATATAAAAGGTCCGCCAAATAATTTTTTTTTTTTTTTTGAAAATGCTATAAAAAAAGTGTAGCTTCGGTTGTGTGGCATGAAATATCTGGCAGGGATATTTATATATTTACTGACAGCAAAGCGGCTATTAGGTCCCTTGAGAGTGTGTACGGCACATCGAAAATAGCCCAGGAATGCCGGGTGTCTCTTGAGGAGATAGCGAGACATTCGACGGTTACCCTTGTGCGGGTTCCAGGACATGGGGATATTGATGGTAATAATAGAGCTGGTGCACTTGCAAAAGCCGGTACTACCTTAGATTCGGTTGAATCCAGTTGTGCTTTGGGTATTCCCTTATCGAAGGGTAAGCAGCTAATCTCGCATCGATTATATTTGGATGCCAAGGAAAGATGGGTGAGAGAACCCACTTGTTTGGAAACCAGAAAGATCTGGCCTGACATGGATGTGCATATCCTATATCCTCATTTTCCTTGCTCATTTTCGAAGAAAAATGGCCCAATTATGCCTCTGGACCAAAATCCGCACCAAACTGTGACTCGTTTTGGGTGTATCGGCTTTTCAATGTATGAGTGCGGGTTTTCTGTGCCCCAAATGCGACAATTTTGCTTGTTTACATACCCGCCAAAATCAAAATGAGCTTCATCTGAAAAGATGATTTTTTTGGCAAAATCGGCCAAAGTAATGTCGCAATATTTTCCCGGGGTTGTTCAAACGTATACACAACCAAATTCGTTCAGCGGAAAACTAATTATCTGTCAAATCAGACATGAGCTAAGTGTTACCATTCACGAAATAAGCACTGAAATACAATTGGAAAATTCTGAAACACAAATAGAAATTTCTGAAATATAATTGGAAATTTCTGAAACGTAATTAGAAATTTCTGAAATATAATTGGAAATTTCTGAAATATAAATGGAAGCTTCTGAAATATAAATGGAAATTTCTGAAATATAATTAGAAATTTCTGAAATATAATTAGAAATTTCTGAAATACAATTGGAAATTTCTGAAATACAATTGGAAATGGTGTATAACATAAATAATTTAAAACTTTTAAAATTGTTTTGTCCAACAGGAATATCTTCTTATGTTATGTCTTATGTTCCCCTAAAAAGATAAAAAATTTAAAGTGCTTTTTCTTACCAATATGTCGCAACTTTGAATAACACTGATAATGTTTAACTATATTATGCTTAATATAATAAACCTAAAATTTTACTATTGCAAAAAACATAAAATTAAGACAATACAATACTCTCTCCTTTCACAAAAATTTGCAATATTCATCTTAGTTTTATTATTTGTAATTTAAATTAAGTAATAATGTTTACAATCAGTCCTCAAAACAAATATACATTACAAAATGTAGTAATATAAAATAAATATTTCTGTTTCATGTTCTGAAATACAATTGGAAATTTCTGAAATACATTTGGAAAATACTGAAATACATTTGGAAGTTTCTGAAATACAAATAGAAATTTCTGAAATACATTTGGAAAATTCTGAAATACATTTGGAAAGTTCTGAAATACAAATGGAAAATTCTGAAATACATATGGAAAATTCTGAAATACAAATAGAAAATTCTGAAATGCAAATAGAAATTTCTGAATTACAAATAGAAATTTCTGAAATAAATTTGGAAAGTTCTGAAATACAATTTGAAAATTCTGAAATACAATTGGAAAATTCTAAAACACAAATAGAAATTTCTGAAATACAAATAGAAATTTCTGAAATACAAATAGAAATTTCTGAAAAATAATTGGAAATTTCTGAAATATAATTAGAAATTTCTAAAATATAAATGGAAATTTCTGAAATATATTTAGAAATTTCTGAAATATAAATGGAAATTTCTGAAATATAAATGGAAATTTCTGAAATACAATTAGATATTTCTGAAATACAATTGGACATTTCTGAAATACAATTGGAAATGGTGTAGTTGAAAAAATAAACGTTAGATGGCGGACCCTTTATAAGGTTTAACTTTGAACTGAAATACAGTGGGACAAAAAATATTGGTTAAATTTTGTTTATTTATTTATTTTTTTTAAATTTTTTTGTATTAAAATGATTCTGGTAAAAAAATTCTAATGATAAAACCGTAGCTGCTTTATAAAATGCATATAACTTGGCTAGCGTCAGAAAATAAATTGCATCCAATAAATACATACATATATCTAAATATATTATCTTAATTGCAAACAAATTATTTTTGAATTAAGTAGTATTTCGGAGAATAGTGGATATTAAAAAGTTTGAAAAGTTTATAGAAGTGATCTGTTTTATTTTCTATTAATCGAAAATTATCAAAAATCTGCTCACTGTCTTCATTGTTATAATTTTTTTCTTTTAGATAATAATGTCGAATATCGGTAACATTAACAACAACAACAATCACACATATACCCAAAATGAACACAAATGTTTTTTTGGTGTTTGGGTTTTTGTAGGTCTATTGGTCGTCGTTATAGTTTGCCAAATATGATTAGTTGATAGTTTTAAAACTGTTACGAACGAAAAAAAATCTTTTGTGCTGTTTTTAGAACCCAAACGGTCACTCTGTGTGAAAATATTACATGTGTTTTGTTATTGTAACAAATTACATGTTCGTTTGGATCGTTTGGATTTTAAAAACAGCTCATTTAAGGTAACCCAAAATTAGTGTTGCTCTTTTTTTCGATTCTTTCAAATACTCTAATCACTCACAAAATTCAAAAACCAGCTTTGCCGGCATTACTTTAATATCTTCTTGATGAGGAGATGCAAAAGATAAACGAGAGGTGGAATGAAAAATAGCATGAAGTGCTTTTAAAAAAAGAACTTGTTGTTAAAACTTTAAACATAAATACAATCACTTTATGCCTTATTTATTTACAAGTAAATATTTTGCATTTGATTTTAACGCTTTCAAATTGAACTCAACTGAAGTCGCCATTTGCTCGTTTCGAGTACCTAAAGTTGGTTAAAGTAATTAAGAGCAAAAACGTAGGTACGTACATATTTTTATTATGACTGTTGGAATAATTTTTGTTTTGTGAATTGTATTTGTTTGATCTATTAAAAAGTTGTAAGACTGGTTTAGTTTTATTTTTTATTTAACATTTAAAAAAGAAAAAAAAAATATTATTTTAGTTCAAACTCTTATGATTTGTGGGTAACCAATCAAAGAGATTTGAACATGTTTACAAATATATTATTGTTTTTTTGCTAATAGTTATAACAGGTACTTCAACATTATGAAAATACATTAGGTCTGTTTGAGTTTATCATATCACATGTGACGTCTGTTGCAGTAGTTAAAGATTTTTTAGAAAATGTTCTTAGAGTGACGTAAAATAAATTTTTTATTTATAAAGTAAATACTAGCAGAACCCTGCATTGTATTCCTAAGGAAATTTATTTAAATATTATCTTCTACTATTTGTAAAGTACGCAGAATTTTCATAAATACAATTACGTCGTTGCTCTAACAAGTTTAGTTAAGTGTTTTTTACTGAGTTTACAGGAGATAAAAAAAAAGAATTTTATTTTGTTACTTTGCAGTATTAAACTGACGCAACCAATCAAGGTATCCTTAAACGGTTTGGAGGATAAATGTAATTCAAAGTAGAGCAATAACAATTTTTTTGGCCCAGAAAAAAATCTGTATGTGATACGCGAAAACTGAAAGCGGACTTAAATTTAACGAGTTGATATCGCTATATTCCACATATTTATGTTCAGGGACCAATTTTTTTTTTGCAGACCAGTGTAATACATTTATGATCTCGTAAGCAATACATTTGTAGCCAATATCTTAAAATAAATAAATTAATTAATTGGCCGTTTAAACATTTCCCATTTAAACTAATTTACTTTTTTTCCTTTAATTATTATTCTATTAACATATGTATATAAAATTTGTCCTATATTACTTATTTACCAAAAATGTTTATTTCTATATTTCTTTCTAATAAAAATTTTTCTATTTTTAGTAGGGTACAGGGTGCCCCGGTGGACTAGTTAGTAGTGTGCTGGTATGCTAGTTTAGGGGTTGCGGGTTCGATTCCCGCCAGAGACTCTGGACTAGTCTTCTTCTCTTCTCTTCTCTCTTTTCTATTCTATTCTTACTTTTCTATTCAGGCATCACAATGGGATCATTATAATGGACCCAAGTGAGCTGCACAACAGCTGCCTGTTCTACCTAACCTAACCTAGTAGGGTACACTAGAATATTTTAAATCAAAACTTTGTGTTAAAGAAAAATATAATAATACTTTGTTTTTGTTTTAAAAAATTAGGATAAAATACAATTATATCTTTAACTTGACTTAAATGACTAATATCCCCATCTACTTGTGCCTTTGTTTCTTTGTCCGTTTGTCTTTTTGCTAGTCTCTATATTGGACATGTAACACAATTTTAAACTTGTCTTTTTGAGATGTTTTGTTTGCAAAAAAAAAAAAAAATAAACATTGTTTTTTTGCACAATCCACTCTCTTAAGACCTTGATGATGTTAAATACAACTTAACGGCAAAATACGTCAATGCATTCCATGTATTATACACGTTATTTTTTTTTTCCTACCAACATACACTTTAATGCACACGTAAATTCTATTGAAATACGATCAACAAAAACAAAAATTAAATGTAAAGTTATAAAACCTTTATTTCTAGATAAAGTAGAATAAATCAACACCCCCCTTAATATAAATATGCATGTTATTGGGTACCTTTGTAAAGGGTGGCACAAAATTAGCAATTTTTATTTATTGATTTTTATTTGAAAGCATCTTACTAATGAGACTGCTGCCGTTTTTTTTCTTACTTCAAAAAAGTTTTCCTTTTTCTGTGCCCTTTTTATGCAATCGATTTCTGTGCGAAAACTAAGATTTTTGTTAAAGATGGATTGATTTAGTACCAAATTTAAAGTGTCTTAAAGACCTGTTCAGTGTAAAAAGCATTATTTCTTAAATTGTATGATTATTCTAATAGATCTCTAAATATTATTAAGTCAATATTATTAAAAGAAAAATGCCAAAAATTTTAAAACGTTTTCATTAAATACCCTTCAATGTACATATATCTCTAATTGATCTTTATAAGACTTTTAATTTGGTACCACGACCACGAAAAGAAATCACCTATTTTTGTAAAAGTCATTTCTGGGTTATAAAAAGGGCAAAATTTTTTCGCAGAAAAGAAAACGGCATTAGTCAACAAGTTAGAGTGCTATATTCGGCTGAGCCGAATCTGATAATACCCTTCACCATCATGTACATAGATATAATCCCCTACCATAGCTTAACCTATATTTCATGTTATACGTCATTTTTCTTTATTATTTCCGACGCCATCCTTGATTTTGAATTTTTACGTAGTTATCTGTATTTTACTAGTCACGCCCTTTCATTTGATACCCATGTTGATGGGGTTAAAAAAATTTGTTCCGCCATTTTGTTTCAAACGCCATCTTTGATTTTAAATTTTTTAATAATTTACTGTATTCTAGTGGTCAAGCGCTTTCATTTGATACCAATATTGTGGGGGATGAAGGAGTTACATTTAAAAAAAACCAGATTTGGCTCATATATAAATTTATTGTCCGCCATTTTGTAGTGGCGGCAATCATGAATTTTAATTTATTTTAGTGTATTATATTGCGCTAGTCAAATCCAAACTGATGATACTAATATTGCCTTTCTTGGTTAACCAGAAGCTGAAAAAATTGGTTTTCATTTGTAAATTTTTGGAATATATATTTTTCAAAAAAATTTTGCCTATAACTTTACCGATAAGATCCCGATTAATCAAAAATTTTTCACTAATATCTCTAGAGGCATATTATATCTACAAATAGTAGCAAAGGTACCTATAAATTATTTTATGGCTGAAAATGTTTAATGTTTGGTGGTAAAAATATGGGAAAAAGCGGAGGCACTCGCGTTTATTTGTTCATATCTCAGAAAGTTATGGGGCGATTTAGCTGTATTTCAATAGCGATTCATTCCCGGATATTTGCAAAAGATTGATACCATTCCGAGGTCTGAGGAACATGTGGTTGCTACTAAAAGTTTCAACCAACACACGGACAGACGGGCAGACGGTCAGAGCTTAATCGACTCCTCTATTCATAAGCTTTCAGAAAATATATACTTTATGGGGTCGGAAATGAAAATTGTAGAAATTACAAACGGAATGACAAAGCTATATATACCACAGGGGAAGGGTATAATTAAATAAGAAATATTGTACTTAAAACTTGCATGCATATGTCAGGGACCGTAACGGTTATAAGTAATTATGTAATATCAAAAAAGTTATTTTGTAAAAATTATTTTGTGACTTAAAAAATAAAGATCCATATAAACAATTATTATACGCTTTACAAGTGGTGCCAAGGCTACTTATATATAGCTTTGTCATACCGCTTGTAATTTCTACAATATTCATTTTCGACCCCATAAAGTATATATGTATATTATGAGAGCTTATGACTAGGGGAGTCGATTGAATAATGTCCATCTGTCAGAATGTCGGTTAAAATCAACTTTTAAAAGCCCCCACATATTGCACAGATCTGTGTGTGTGGTATTAACCTTTAAAAAAAATATATTTATAAAGAGTTAATCGCGGTTGAAATTCACCACGATCGCTCCATAACTCCATAAAAAAATCAATGTTTCTCAGCCCTACGATAAGTACACGTTTGCTACAATTTATAGACATGCCTCTATTCTGCCGATATTCGTAAAAAACTTTAACAAATCGGTCACTTAAAGTTATAAGCAAAAATTATTTTTAAAAATAAAAATATTTTTTAAATATATAAAGTTACTAAAGTTTCTAATTAATTTTTGGATACCTTAGTATGCCGTAGTCTGGAAAATTATTGCTGGGAAAAACTAATAAATCAGTTTGAAACTAACTGAGATATAAGGACAAGAATATAAACGCTTCAGTACTTTTCCTGAAATTTACAAATGAAACGATTTTTTTAGCTTCCGGACAAAAACGATAAAAAACAAGTAACAGTGCTATATTCGGCCATGCCGAATCTTATATACCCTTCACAATGTGTAGTCATGCAATAACAATTCCCAACATACCAAATAGAAATAAAACTGCAATACCACTTGTGAATAATATTATGACAATAGTGGATTCACAACTGTTTCTGAACAGTTCGTATGTATGCACACATAAACTATGCTTCTTAAGTACATACATATGTACGGTAAATTTGTCAACAAGTGCAGTTTTATTTGTTGACAAATTTCTTTTGTGTTTTGCATTTAGTGTTCAAATTTCAAAGTGAATAAAAGTTATAATTGTGTTGTGCGAAAAAATAAATGGTATGTAATATTATTTACAATAAAATAATTAGAAATGCCTTACAAATATAAAAAAGGGTTAGAACAGAAACAAAAGAAGTAATTGAACTTGTTTTAAATAACAAAAAACCAAAAAATAATGAATTAGAGAATATAATTTTCGTAAGCTTATAGCCTTTTTACACTTACTCACATCTTAGCGGAATGCGTGGAAGATGTTGAAAATGAAAAAAACTTGTTTACATTTGCAACATCTTTCATCCTTCATCTTTCATCTGTCATAATATTTTTTTTACATGTTTGCGCATATAAAAATTAAAAAAAATGGATTTAAAAATTCTGTATTAATTGTATTAATTATTGCCCTTGGAGAGCAATTATTATTACAATATGCAGATTTTGTTAGAGAATGAAGATAATTAAGATATTTTATTTAATACGACATATTTCAAGTCCACTCGTTGTATGTATTTTTTTTTGTTTTTGGCATTTATAATTTTTTTCTAGTGATGCCATGTAAATTTTTGCAACAATATTTGTTTTTTCTAGTGAAGACACTAAAATAATCGAAAGATGTTGAGTGGAACAAAATGATTTAGGAACATCTTTAAAAGATGTTGAGATATGTTGACACACAAACACGTACAATTCATATGGGAAGATGTTAACATCTTGTTGATTTGATGAAAGATGAAAGATGTGAGCAAGTGTAAAAAGGCTATTATTCTACTATTACAAGCAATAGCTTATAATAATCGTGTACATTTAAACTTATGAATAAGGGTTCCGTTTCGATTATTCTATAATTGTTACACAAACATTTTACAATCGATTCACAACTCTTTTACAAGCTTGCGGCTTGTGTTGGTAAGCTTATTATAATATTATTCACAAGTCATTTGGTATGTTGGGTTGTTTGTACCACCATTCATCTCATATCTAATACGTACATATGTACATACTTATATACTGGTTAGAATAAATGTGGCATTGAATCCCAGCTGAGCCAAAAAAATTTTATTTTATTTTATTTTATTTAATATATTATTTATATTTTATTATTTTTTTTAAATTTTTTTAAAAAATTTTTTTTTACATTTTTTTTAAAATTTTTTTTAATTTTTTTTTTTTTAGTTTTTTTTTATTATTTTTTCTTATTTTTAATATTTTTTTTTTTTTTAATATTTTTTGTTTGGTATGTTTTTTACATGTATGTATGTATGTTGTTGTTGTAATTATGAAAAAAAACGAGGTGGTCGTGGTGTTTTGCTCATATCTCAGAAAGTTATTGGGCGATTGTGCTGAATTTCAATAGCGATTCATTCCTGGATATTTCCAAGAGATTGATACTATATAGAGATCTGAGGAACATATAGTTACTTCTAAAAGTTGATTTCAACCAACACACGGACAGACGGACAGACGGTCAGGGCTTAATCGACTCCTCTATTCATAAGCTTTCAGAAAATATATACTTTATGGGGTCGGAAATGAAAATTGTAGAAATTACAAACGGAATGACAAAGCTATATATACCCTTGCGCACCACAGGTGAAGGGTATAATAAAAAAAAATTACAAAAAAAAATTAAAAAAAAATTGAAAAAAAAAAATTCTAAAAAATACATACATACATACATACATGTAAAAAACATACCAAAAAAAAGAAAAATTACAACAAAAAAAATATATATTAAATATAAAAAAAAAAAAATAAAATATAAATAATATATTAAATAAAATAAAATTTTTTTTGGCTTAGCTGGGATTCGATGCCACATTTATTCTAACGTGTACGTATGTACGTATTTTATATGAGATGAATGGTTATTTCATGACTACACGTTGTGAAGGGTATATAAGATTCGGCACGTTACTTGTTTATTTTACTGTTATGTAAGGGAACATTCAGATGATTTAAAAGCTGCTTGCTGTTTCCTTTGATATTATTTGCAAGATAGAATAAATTTTACAATAAACATTTGTAATAAAATCGCAACCATTATTTTTGAAATTTTGCAAAAATGTATGAGAAATGAGCCAAGCAAAAAATGCGCACCATTTAAGAATTTTTTTTTTTTATAATTTAAGAATAACATAATTTATTTAAAATAATAATTATATTCCTAAAAAAATTATAAAAATTGTTATAAACAAATTATTTTGCAACATCCTGTATGCATATTTGTATATCTATTTTAACAATTCCGCATGTTATTGATGTTTCTAAACTTGATCGACATCATAAAACAAATTTCACACTGTTAAATAAAAAGTATTTGTTTTTTTTAAATCGAGGATTAATTTAAAATATTATAAAAATTATTTATTTCCAGATACTGAATGTTTAGAATAATTTTTTTTATATTTTAAATAAGTATTGTTGACTTTTTTTGTTGTTTATATATTTTGTTGTACATAGATTTTTGTTTGGCTTTAGGTCATAAAAATTCAATTTTGTTGTTTTATTTTTAAAGAAAATATTTAAAATTTCTTTTAAATTTATTTATTTTATTCAAATATTTCTAACGATCATCATCAGGGATATTAAAAAATATGTTTGATATAATTTTATATCGAGTTAAAAAGCTTATTTATTTATAAGTTACTTAACAACTAATAGAAAATAATAAAAAAAATATAAAAAAGTTATTGGATAAAATGTTGTAGAATAATTTCTGTAATTTTAGAACTATTTACGCAATATTCTAATATTGGAATTACATACTTATATAAGAATGTCGAATAAAGAATTTAAAAAAGTAGTAAATAAAATGTAAAAGGAATTGTTTTTTTTAAATACTTTTTAAAACAAGTTACTAAATTTGAAACATGTATTTAAAAGCAAATTATACTTTATTCCCAGTAAATAATGTATAAAAAACATGTTTATTATACACTTCAGTAAGAGTAACAAGAGTACTACTTACTACCTTACATACATATTAACAGTCAAGTCGATTTCTTGTAACACAGTTTACGCTCAAATAATATTTACAAGCGATTTTAATACAAAAAAAAGAATATACCATTAGAAAGGAAGCGTTTAAAGTTGCTACAAACATATGAGCAAACCACATGTATGTAACAAAACAACATGTGCTAATGCCTGCTAGTACAAAGTGTTTTTGTAAAAGGTGCTTTATATGTATGTATGTTTTTAAAAACAATACGAGAGAGTGTAACTTTTAAACTTCCGTTTTAAAAATGCTTGTTGTTTTATTTATTCATAGTGGAGTGTAGGGGTATATATAGGTTTGTCATTCCTTATAAAATCTCTACAATATTCATTTGCGACCCCATAAAGTATATATTTTCTGAAATCTTATGAATACAAAAGTCATCCGTCTTCCTGTGTGTATGTTAAAATCAGTTTTTAGAATCCACCGAATATCGTCAAGACCCGTGTGTGGTATTGAAATATCAGAATTCTGTGGGAGCCGAAAATCAGCACAACCACCCCATAACTTTCTGAGATATGAGCAAATAAACACTACTGCCTCTGATTTTTTGCTTATTTTTGCCAAAAAATTAAAAATTTCCAGCTCTAGGATAATTTATTGACACGGTTGTTACTAGATTTGGTATGCCTCTGGAGATACTCATGACAATTTTTTTGACAAATGGGTCACTAATCGACAAGTTTTAGGCAAAAATTATTTGAAAAAATATAGATTTTTTTAAATACATATATCAAATTTTTATAAACTCCTTAATAATTTTTGACAACGATTAATATACCACATTATAATCCCTAATCTCAGAACTTATTTCTAAGAAAAACTTACTATACGTTTTAATTCAACTGAAATATAAGCACCAGAGTACAAAAGCTTTGGTGTTTTTCCTGAAATTTACAAACGGAATTTAATATTTTTTAGTTTCTATACAACTGAAAGAGCCAATATGGGGATCAACTGAAAGGGCTTGAGTAAAAAAATATACATAGTTAGCTATGAAAAGAGAAAAATCCAATATGGCGTCCTAGATTAAATGGCAATTGTATGAGTCGGCTTTGTAGCCTTTAACCCCCACAATATTATTATCAAATAAAAGAGCTCGAACATTACAATGTAGTAAACTATTAAAAAAGTGTAAAATCTAAGATGCAGTCTAACACAAAATGGCGGAACAAAATTTTTTAACTCCAACAATATAAGTGTCAAATGAAAGGGCTTGGCTAGTAGAATTCAGTTAGAAAAAATAAAGAAAATGGCGTATTACATGAGATCTGAAATTGGACGAATATAGCACTCTTACTTGTTTTTTATTTTTTGTTCACAGTTTCATGGACTTACTTTTAAATTAGGGATCATTTTTTGCTGATCCAGCGGTTTTTAGGAATAACATTAAACTTTGGGGACCGGGCTTAACATTAACATTTTTATAGTTTCTGTAATATTTATTTGCAGTCCACACTTAACTATATAAAAGAGTTGAGTTAGAATTTTGTCTGTAGGCGTGCTGGTTAAAATTATATTTTTGTAGCCTCTAGACCAGCAACATCAACCCATAAACTACTGAGATATAAGCAAAAAAAAAAAAAAATACAAATTTCACTCTTTTAAAATAAATTAAAAAAAAATAATTTTGTAAAAAAATAAAAAAAATATTTTTATTAAAGTATACATCATAAAAGCGAAAAACTAATTTAATATAACTGTTATAAGCGTTAAGCGAACATATTTTGGGTGTTAAATAAAACACAACAAATTGAATGAAATTATCAAAATGTTAACTTTATTAGCTCACAAATTTTATAGCATTTAATATTTTAAAAATAATTCCTGGCTATGACCTTTGCGTCTGTGCTTATGAGCGCCATTCTGTCCAATTTTTCCGGTAGCATATACATACATATGTAAAAATAAAAACACAGCCCAGATTATATCTATATTTATTAATATTTTTTACTTTGTATGACGGTACCACGACCATTTTTCTGTTGCTTTTCTTTTTGCATAACTACGCAAATCAAAATTAGCGATTTTTTAGATAACGTTAACAATATTTCAAGAACACAAAGTATCAGTATCAAAAGTCAAATTCAATTAATTTTTATATGCCATATGATAAAGATAAACAAATTTATTAATGCAGAAAAAAGTCAACCATAAATCGATAGACTTTAATGACAGTACTGTTGCTGTTGTTGTTGTTGCTATTATTGTTTACAACTTTGCTTAAAACTAATGAAGACTCAGCATCGTTTAGGTCAATACCAAAATGGACGATATACCATTCACTCACCAGATAGACAACAAGCGTGATGAGACCGAGTTTTAAATAAATTTTTATAATGTCAAACATATTTTGAAATGTTGTTTGCAAATATGACCACATTTTGTTCTCCCTTTCAATCTTCGTTGTTTCTCTCTCCATTATAAAGTCTAATAGTTTTATGTGTAAAAAGTGGTTAATTAGTTAAAATATTTTATGATAATTTTACAAACTTTTTGTTAATTTAAGCTTAATTTTTTTTCACAAATTTTTATAAATTAGTTTTTAATTCTTGTTTTATGGGTACATATAAATTAAAAAAAAAATATTTAAAAAAAATATATACACGTTGTTTGTTGGCTTAAATATGGCTAAAGGTGTTGTAATTGTAGTTGCCGCCGTTGTTGCTGACCTTGACTTTGAAATTTTTAGTCTTTCCTATACGAGCTAAAGACAACAGTTATTAATCTATGAGGTAAAATGACGTGAAATTTATCATTTAAATGAAACCCAGACAGACATCGTTTTTTGTTAACTGAAATTAAAAGAAAAAAATTAAGAAAAATTTATACATATTTTTTTAAGGAATTTATTGTTAAATATATATGTACAGATGTATGTATGTAAATACGAAAAAATTATCTGGTCCCTACTGCCACAAATATATTTTTCATAGGAATTATTATTTTTTAAAGATAATTTTAATATTTTTTTTTTTTTGATGGTGTGACTTAACAAGTTCATTTAAAATACAATAAACAGAATCACAAAACTTGAATATATCACACTTATTTGGCATACATCAGTACTAAAAATCTTGATGTCCCTGAAGCATGTGGATTTTTGCCTCACTTTTCTAAAGACTTGTTAGTAATTAACTTTTGTGGATTTAACGTTTTTAACATTAGGCAAATAATGGATCAAAATGACGTAACCATTAAGATACATTCAGTTTTGTCCTAACAAATAATTTTGTATTTATTTAAAAACTGTCATAATTCAAACAAACTGCAATATAAATCCTTTGTTATACACGCAAAAAAAATAATAAAAATATGGTTGTGGTAACCATAATCGAAGAGCAACATACTATGATTGAATTGTATGATTATGGTTAAAACATATAATGGTTACCAGTTATCATAATTATATTTAATTAAAGTATAATGCAATAATCATATATCTGTGGCTTGCAGCTAAAAGGGCCAATGTCAAAATATTTACTTTTGAGAAAACTTGAATTGAACTTTAACTTTTATAGATGCTTTCATAGTGACGTTGGCCAGCATTTTATTTATGAAGCTGTTCTGGGTTAAGTATGACGTTAGCTGTTTAACCATAATGAAATAGAGCAAGCAAACAAATCTAATGCAATGATTAACTCAACAGAGCAAAAAAGTGACATTGGCCTTTTTAGCTCCAAGCCACAGATATATGACTATAGTTGAAATCGACAATCTTTGCTTTTTTACGGCAAATTATTGCATTTTGCTTTAAATTACATAGATAAACAATTGTAATTACCATTTTAATTGCAATTTTTATACCAATATTTTTTTACATTTTCTCGTTTATTTTTAAATTTCTTTAATCTTCATAGGGTCCTCAAATCGTACTTACGGTAACGTTCTATGGGTTAAATTTGACCCAGTGAAAAAAAAGCAGTATTAAATTTTCAAAATTTTTTTTCATTTTTTTTTTGACATCTCAAACTTTTAAAATAATAAAACAAGGCATATTAATTCATCAGGTAATTGCAGTTCGGAGAGAATTATTTGTTTATATTTTTTTATATATGAAGTTTGACATTTGAAATAAATTAGAAAAGAGAGAAATTTTGTTTTTATTTATGCATTTTGACAGCTGAAATTTAAAATAAGTGTTGAAAAAAATAATCAGCTGGCGAATCAAGAGTACCTGATGAATAAATATGCCTTGATAATAAAAATTTATTCAGCAAGAAGAATAACAGTTGAAATCTAAATATTATTATAAAAATTCATTGCTTGATTGCTGTATAATCATACTGTTGTCTTACCTATTATTTAATAATTATTTGTAATTTTAAATGCTTTTGAATATAACGTTATTTTTGTCATAATAATTTTTTTAAATCACATTATTTTAAAACGACAATCATATCGAAATTTAAAGGAAAAGTAAACAAACATAACATGATAAAACTCAAATAAATGCTTGATTATCGTGACAAAACCTATGATGAAATAAAATAAATTTAACTATTACTTGTTTTCGGCAACCAAATATTGGTATAGAGAATATAATATGACCATCGTGATCATGTCGTAATCTTGGCTTTCCTTTACGTGTATATTTTGGCTACATGCAAGAAAAACTATTTGACAAAAATAATGGTAACGCTTATTTGGGTAAATATTTGTCAAATGTGAATTTATCTTTTATACTTATACATACAAATTTAAATATTCACAAGTAAGAGTGCTATGTTCGGCCGTGCCGAATCTTATACACCCTTCACAACTTGCAGTCATGCAATAACAGTAGTTTGTATCACCATTAATCCCATACGAAATAAGTACATACATATAAAAAACATACATATATAAAAACATCCCATTGTAAAATTATAAATTTACGTATGTATGTTAAAAAATATATAAAAAAAATTAAAAAAAATAATTAAAAAAAATAATTAAAATACAAATAATAAATAAAAAACAAAAAAAAAAATTAAAAAAAAAATTTAAAAAAAAATAAAAAAAAATTAAAAAAAATAAAATAAGAATGTAAATAATATATAAAATAAAAAATAAAAAAAGAAATAAAAAAAATAAAAAAAAATTTTTTTGGCTCAGCTGGGATTCGATGCCAAGTTTACTCTAACAAGTATACACGTTTGTATTTATGTGTGTTGTTGTTGTAATGTTGTTTTTGTTAAAAAGACGAGGTGGTCGTGGTTTTTTGCTCATATCTCAGTTGTTTATGTACCGATGTTTCTGATTTTCAATACCTATCTACTCCCGAATATTTCTGATATTTTAATAACTCACCCGGGTCCAGGCGACATCGGGGGGCTCAAAAGTTGATTTCAACATATACACGGACAGACTGACAGAGCTTAATCGACCCCCCTATTCATAAGCTTTCAGAAAATATATACTTTATGGGGTCGGAAATGAAAATTGTAGAAATTTCACACGGAATGACAAACCTATATATACCCTTGTTCACTGTGTGAAGGGTATAAAAATTGCATTAGACAAAACTGTTACACCCAATTTACATGATGAATTTTATGACGTCCAATTTTCTTAATTCCCTTTTGAAATTGTAACCAAAAACTACTCAAATTTATACGATGTTTTTTTTTTGACGTCTAATTTCTAATTTGTATTGTAGACTATTAAATTTATATTTTTAATATTTTTTATTTTCTTTATTTTGAATGTCGAAAAAACTTATTACTGTTTTATATTTTTTTTTATCAGTCAAAAAGCACAATCCAGTTGATGAGAATATAAGAATAAAACGTAACAGAAAGAACAAAAAAAAGGTATAAAGCGAAGTGTCAAAAAAAACTATGAAAACAGAAACCATGTCTTTTTTTCTACCCCCCTTTCTTCTCTACACATCTTGCTGCTAAACAAAAAATGACGTCCAAAATTGGACGTCATAAAATTCATCATGTAAACCTACTGTTAGTCATGTGTGTTTGTAGATTAATATACAAATTAGTGTGTGTATTTTTGAATGCCTATATATGTATATTAATAAAAACAAAAAATCTCGATTCTAGTGTCAAGAACACTGTCCCAAACGCATGGCACTGATAACGGTAGTGTTACAAAATCCCAACTTATTCTTCGTATTCTCTACATGTCATGTCATCCGACAGTCCCATAAGAGCTAGATGAGTTTTAAGCTGCGTGTGGCCTGTTACTACACTAGTTAATCTCTTAAACGTTGGTGTACTTTATTTAAGAATTTCCTTTAATTTCTCAAGAGTTCGGTCACACCATAATATGTTTGTCATCTTAACCGTTAAAAGTATTTTGCCACTCTCTGACGCGTTGCTCCATCGCCCAAACTGTAAGTCAATTTGTTTAAGCTTTTAGCGTTATCTAAGATGATGCTATTTAGAAGTGATCCCCATTTGTCGATTTATTCGTTTTCAATTATGCCGTGATGGCTTGGTTTTCCTATTGACTCTCGATGTGCACAATTCGCATGCGAGCTTATCTCACTATTGCATTGCAAAGCATTCTGAGATTGAACTTCTTCGTTCATTAAGGTCTTGAGATCTGGCGAAGATACGCGAAGATACGAATCGGAGCTTTATCAGTCTCTTTAATCCATTACCTTCCGTAATTATCATAATCTCAGTCTGGAAAGAGAAATATAATCTGGTAGATGGAAGTATTTAACTCTGTTTTGGAATATGTAATAGAAGCCCATTCCAGATCGGTTATTAGTATTCGACCCAATCGGTATTAAGGTTGGTTCGTTATATGTTTCTTATCCTAATTACTTTATTTCATTCTCCCTCTTCTGGTATTATGGTGGTGCAGTTAACGCCCTCATGTCTCTATAGGAATTTGTCGCATGTCTGCGATGTTTTCCATTAAGGGCCATTTTACAACTTGCCGTTAGTTAAAGGCAGGATTTTGTCAGACCGGTAAATGGCTTTACATCTTATATTATTATATTTATTATTTTTTATCCACTAAATATTATTATTAATAATAATAATAACATTAAAAAATGGAAGGTGTAATAATGCAAAGCTATTAATCGAGCACAAAAAATCCTACCTTTACCTAAAGGTAGGTTGTAATAATGGCCCTAAGTAAGGTATCGGTTATTCTTTGGTTTCTGGTTTTATGGTCTCTCACCAGCCATTTACCCATTCAGTAGTGGTTAGGGCTGCTTCATATTTCATCTGTATCTCAATCTGTAATATTGATAGTATATTCCCAATAGCCATTTGTGTTGTGTTTCTAATGGCACTGCATACAATGGGTTTCAATTACTGCTTGAATTAAATAAGTGAAGTAAGTTATCTACTATTTCTTATCCCACTTTGCCAGTTGTTCTACTAATTGCTTTTTTAAATGGGGTTTAGATGAAATAAATACCAAATTTATCTTGATTTCAAATTTGAAAATACCGAATTTAGAATTGGCAAAACTTGATTAATTTTCAACTTCCTGACATACATACATATCTTTTGCCAATATCAAATAGAATATTTGCATTTAATCTAAATTGAAAAAAAACCTACTCCAAATTATTATTTAATGTCACAAAATAATGTTGCAATTTTTCAGAAAAAAAATAATAAAAATTTATAAACAACACAATAAAACCAGTCTGCTGCTGATATTTTTCTCTTCTTCGAATTGAAGTTGATTGCCTTCGGTTTATGGCTACAAGTTGATGCTAGTACCTGTCTGGCTGTTAAGCTCGTTTGTTTCTTAAAGTTCGAAAGAAAAATCTTTACAAAATAAACAAATTTATTATTATGAAGTACTTAAACGTGTGGAGAACATTTTAATATTTTGAAATATATAATGTTTGTCTTTTAGTGCAGACGACAATAAATGTAAAACACACATTGTAAAGAAGCAAAAAAAAAAAAATACTGTTGGTTTGGTTTGAGTATTTAAAAATGTTGAAGTTGAAACAAAATGCGTAAATTTTATATACAAGCATTATTCGATGCAAAAAAGCACATGCATTCATATTAACATTTCGACATTAAATAAACAAGACTCACTAGTAGCGATGACATAATGAAAATTTTTTAATTATAATAAGATTCGAATATCTTTTTCGCCAAACTAAGACTTTTAAGATGTGCTTAATACCTTTCATACGCCATTTTTTAATTCATTAAATTTATCTACCTTGATCTAGGTTGACCTTATCTCAATAAAAGAAAAACTTTTTGTAGTTAATTACAATTGCTTAAGATGTATTTACCTACTTGATTGAGGAAACATTTTGTCGAGAGAAAATTGTTTGAGGGACAGTTTTCTGTATCACGGATTATTTATTTTCAATACTTCTGTTGGATTAAATTATAGGCACAACTATAATTCTGTGGCTTGGAGCTAAAAGGGCCAATGTTAAAATATTTACTTTTGAGAAAATTGGAATTGAACTTTAACTTTTATAGATGCTTTCATAGTGACATTGGCCAGCATTTTATTTATGAAGCTGTTCTGGGTTAAGTATGACTTTAGCTGTTTTACCATAATGAAATGAAAGAGCAAGAAAACAAATCTAATGCAATGATTAACTCAAAAAAGCAAAAAAGTGACATTGACCCTTTTAGCTCCAAGCCACAGAATTATCAAAGCAAAAAATGAGTTCGAAACTTGACTTAATATTTAGTATACTTTTTGAATAGTAACGGCCTTATGCCTATTTGGCAGGGAGTGCACAAATTTTGTTGTTATATTTTCGCCATTTTTAAGCCGCTCTTCTGACAACGCTGCTTTAAGGTCACTTGTGCTTGTACGTTTTGTCTAATTTCTCCCACAAATACTAAATGGGATTTAGGTCTGGGGACTGCTGTCTTATATGCAAGCCACATCTTCAGATCGTGAGCTGAATGCATTGGGTCATTGTCGTTGCAGATGTGAATGAGCCAGGTAGATTAAATTTTTCTGCACTGCTATTGACATTTTCTTTCAAAAAGTGAAGGTAAACGGAGTTCCGCAATGCCCGCTGCAGACATACAGTCCCAGGCCATAACACGTCCGCCACCATACTTTACTGTAGATGTAAGATTTTTTTTTTGATATGCAGTGTTTGCTTTCGACAATACTTCGGAATACCCATCAGGTTGGAAAATATTAAACTTGCTCTCATTTTACATATGACTTGTCAAATTTGCAAATCAAAATTGATACAAGTCGTGTGAAAGATAGCTCTCGATTTGTTTTATTTATACAAGAAAAGCAAAAAAATTTTATAAAATTTAAAAAAAGCACAAGTGCTATATTCAGCCTTGCCGAATCTTATATACCCATCACCATTCATATTATTAATATGAAATACGTACATACATCCATATATGTTTCATTATCTTTATAATGACTTTATCCGCCTGAAAACATTCCATTGTATAATAATTAATTGAGTTCATGTATGTTTAAAAAAAAAATAAATTAAATAAAAAATAAATATAGATAAAAAATAAAAAAAAAACAATAAAAAAAAATAAAAAAAAATAATTTTTTTTTTGGTCTTAACTGGGATTCGAACCTACGTTCATTCAGTCTAGGTTTTTTCATTATATCTTAGTTGTTAATTGAGTGATTTTTCTGAAATCCAAACTGCTTCCGAATATTTCTTATAGTTTGGTACCTTACACGAGCATTAACAATGTCTGGAGGCTTCAAAAAGTTGATTTCAACATACAAACGGACAAACGGACAGTGCTTAATTGAGTTCCTTATTCATAAGCTTTCAGAAAATATATACTTTATGGGGTCAGAAATGAAAATTGTAGAAATTTCATACGGAATGACAAACCTATATATTTGTAGCTTGGAGCTAAAAGGGCCAATGTCACTTTTTTTTCTCTTTTGAGTTAATCATTGCATTAGATTTGTTTGCTTGCTCTATTTCATCATGGTTAAACAGCTAAAGTCATACTTAACCCAGAACAGCTTCATAAATAAAATGCTGGCCAATGTCACTATGAAAACATCTATAAAAGTTAAAGTTCAATTCCAATTTTCTCAAAAGTAAATATTTTGACATTGGCCCTTTTAGCTCCAAGCCACAGATATACCCTTACACTCACTGTACGCCCTGTTTATACTAAGCCAACGATAAGTAAAAGTCGTATAACAAATTTTTTAGTTAGAGCATGTTCTATTTTAACCTGACGAAGAATCTGACATCAACTGTTTTTTTTTTTTTTTTTTTTTTTTTTTTGTAAAAATAGAAGAATGTTTAGCGGCACATAACAAAGCAAAATACAACAAGTAACAGTGCTATATTCGGCCGTGCCGAATCTTATATACCCTTCACAACGTGTAGTCATGCAATAACAATTGTTTGTATCACCATTCATCTCATATAAAATACGTACATACATATGTCTATACTGGTTAGAATAAATGTGGCATCGAATCCCAGCTGAGCCAAAAAAATTTTATTTTATTTAATATATTATTTATATTTTATTATTATCTTTTTTTAAATTTTTAAAAAAAAAATTTTAAAAAATTTTTTAAATTTTTTTTTTAATGTTTTAAAATTTTTTTTTGTAATTTTTTTTATTATTTTTTTTTTATTTTTAATATTTTTTCTTTTTGTAATTTTTTTTTTTGTATGGTTTTTACATGTATGTCTGTATATATGTTTTTGTTGTAATTGTGTAAAAAAACGAGGTGGTCGTGGTTTTTTGCTCATATCTCAGAAAGTTATTGGGCGATTGTGCTGAATTTCAATGAATATTTCCAAGAGATTGATACTATATAGAGATCTGAGGAACATATAGTTGCTTCTAAAAGTTGATTTCAACCAACACACGGACAGACGGACAGACGGTCAGGGCCAAGGCGAATTCATACAGGTGAAATTATCAGCCCAGCTGATTGTGAAACATTTTGTCAAAATTGGTTGAATTCGCTTTGATTTCATTTATTAATGCAGGGATAGGAAATGTGATTTTGGTTTTGGTATTAAACAATTAACTTGAGTGTACTTTTTTGACAATAAATGTGCTTAATTTATGTATATTTTTTGCTATTGCGTCATTAATAATGTGTTTAAAAAATTTATATTCTGTTTTTAATCAAATTTTATTATATTTAATATGCAAAAACAACTTTTCCATCCCTGATATACGAATTGGCCTTGACATAAAATACTATGGGGTCGGAAATGAAAATTGTAGAAATTACAAACGGAATGACAAAGCTATATATACCCTTGTGCACCACAGGTGAAGGGTATAATAACAAACTAGTAAGCATTTAGTATTTTTAAATTTGCTTGTTAATAAAAAATAGAAAATTGGTTTTTTCATAGTTTAAACATTTTTGTGTAGATAATATTTTAAAAAAATTCGAGGAAACCATTTACATGCTTTATTTATAAAAATTGTTTTTTAACAAAAATTGCATGCCAAAAAAAAATGTATTCAAAATTGATCAAACAAAGTTTTCGCACAAAATCCATTATTGTAAACAAAAAGAGGTTTTGTCAGACGTAATTTCAAATGTACGTGCGAAAGCAAAAATTTTAAACCAAAAACAAATTAAAAATTACGATTTTGACAGACATACGCAATTACATACGAATCGCAAAAGTGACATGTTATATCTAAAATTTATCACTTCCAAAAGCAGCTTAAATGATAGAAGAGTTCATTGATTCGGATTTCAGAATTTAATTTGTCGCAGTATTTATACAACTTTAATTTAGTTTAATTAAAATTCTTATTTGTTAAATGCATTTCAATGCATGTCACATTAAACTAATTTTAACTTGTTTTAGCTCTTAGCTTCTAAAACAAATTCAAAATGGGTCGATTATAGATAGCAACCAAATTTCAGTTTTAATGTCATCTTTAACTTCGTAGTTGCCATTAGCGTAGCTACAATTTTTTTCTGGGGGTGTCAAAAGCTTAAATTTTTTTCCTGCTAAACCCTAAACAGAGTTATTTTATATGTAAATGTAAATACAGTGCTGTCTCGGTAGAGTGAACTAATTTTTGCAGAGCGATTTCACTATGCCAGGTTGTTCACTAAATCAAGGTTGAATTTTTATTTATTTAAAAAACTAAATAATTTATTTTAAATGCATTTATAGGTTATAAATTTTATTTATTTCCACGTAATACTAAAGTTTAAATTTATGACTGGAAAAAATTAAAAGATTACCTTTGAGATATGACCTTAATGGAACACGCTCGCAGACTTAAATAAATTAACACTTCATAGAACGCGTATTTGTGAGAGTAATTTGTCAACTTACTCTAAAACAAGGCAAATTCAATAAGGTGAACTCGTCGCTAAAACAACTACAAAGTGAAAAAATACAACGTGTATTTTGTTAGTGTAAACCATACATGGGCATACTGCATTATTTTTTTACTGCAGCAAGCGTTTCAGTAATCAGTAAATGCTTACTGGTAATGAAAAGTATATTCCATTCAGTAAACTTTACTGATTACTGAAATTTTTTCAGTAAAATTTACTGATTACTGAAATTTTTTTTCAGTAAAAAAAAAATTCAGTAATCAGTAAAGTTTACTGAGTACTGATTTTTTTTTCAGTAATCAGTAAAAATATACTGGTAATGAAAATTCAAGTGCAGTACCAGTAAAAAAGAAAAAATACTGAAGAAGTACTGGTACTGCAAAGTGCCCATGTATGGTGTAAACTAACTTGAGCTGTCAAAAAGTTGTTTACGTAATCAAAAATAAAAAACACGTTTGTTTACATATACTTACATATTCACAAATAAAAATAGTCTGTTTTATTTAATTTAATTTTATTTTTTTAAGGTTTTATTAAATTTTTCACCATTCACAATTTTTTTATCTCTTTTTTTTTTACAATTTTTTAAGAGAATTTGCACAATTTTTCACAATTTTAAAAAATTTTCAATTAATGGCGCCCACAAATATAAACAATAAAAAAGTAGAAGCACACATAAAAACACAAACAAAATTTGACATTTCAATATTAAAAAGAGTGCTCAGCTGATAAACAGCTGCTTTAATAACTTCACCTGATGTAAATTCGCCTTGCTCTAAAAGAATCATTACTTTACCGTTATTTTATGTTCTCTTTAATTTTTATACTCGTTTTCATTGTTTTTCTTCTTCGCCAAACCTAAAAACTCACTATAAAGTATGTTCACTCTTTAGAGGTTCATGAGTGTTAACTCTACAGAGAAGTCAATGGAAACATTCTGGTGTTCACTCTAACTAGGTATTCATAGCATCGGGGGTTCACTCTACCCAGACAGCACTGTAGTTAAATATTTAAAATTCTGGATGGGCAAAGACAATCCTGGGGGGTGCAATGCCCATTGTGGTTGCCAATATAATCACTGCTTTACAATTTAAATTGGCAGCTAGTTAGAGTTACCATCTGTAATCTGTGTGTTTAGCATATGGCAACGCAACTGAGGTTCAGGTTTCATCGATAATTGACCCATAAATGCTATAATTGACTTTACAACTTTATTAGCTTTTTTTGATTTATGATTTTTTTTTTTTTATGTGTAAACTATTAATTAAGTGTTAGTTTCTGAAAGACTTTGGCTGTAAACTTTATTTAATGGTCTTTAATATAAAAACAAAAAAAGTAGACAACAATTTAAGTTTTTTTTTATTATTAACTGCATGAGTTTGAAGACAATTTTTCCATAAAAGATGTTTAATTTTTTTCATGCAGTATTTTTTTTAAAATAATTTTTCTGTTTTTATTTCGATTAACCTAAAAAAGAAGAAACATTGCCGAAAATTTGTATTACATAATTTTTTTTGTTTGTTTCTGTAGGTATATAGAAGTGTGTACGTATGTATGAATGCATGTATGTATGTATGTATGTATGTATGTCCGTAAAGAGAGATAAAAACACTCACGCCTATGGCTCAATTTGTTTGAATGTATTGCAACTAGTCGGTTAGTTGTTGGTTCATTGGATGTCTGTGGTGTAAGTTTTTGGACAACTATGGGTTTAAGTATTTTGCTTTTGGGTTTTGACTGTTTTCTGTGGGTTTGTTTTAATTCATTTCGCTTATTGACTTATTTGTAATGGTGTAAATTAACAAAACGTGATTTTGTGTACCCAGTTTCAGTAACTTTATATATAAAACTATCTGTGAATACATACGTAAATAATGTATGTATATACATACATGTACATACATATGCATACAACAAATAATCCCCTTAAATTAAAGAAATAACAACAATAAAATCTTTTATAAAAACACATTAAATTTAAATAAACGAAAAAAAACAGTAAAAAAGAAATGTGGGTGCCATGCATAACATGTTGTATTTAAATTTATAAATAAAACATAAATCGATGTTTAATAACAAAAAGGTTTCGTATTCCAAAACACTCACCACTATTTTATATTTAATGAATTTTGATTAATTTATTTATATTTTGAAATTGGACTACTGGCAGCTTTAATGAGTTTGAATCGATTTTTTTTCATAAAATTATTACCAAAATTCAAGAGAAGTTGTTTGAAAATATGTATGTGTTAAAATGAATTAATTTTAATTAACTGTACACACATTTCAACAAGAGAATTTATAATAAATTATATTGGTGTCGCATATCTATTGAAATGTTTTGATGAAGTGTGTATTTGTCAGACTTTTAACACATGATTAGGATAAAAATATTGTCTTTTTAATAATGATTAACTGTGTTAATTTTTCATTTTTGATTTTTTTGTTTCAATAATAAAACATTTTAAGGTATATGACCCACTTTATGACAGGTGAAAAAGATACTATTTAAGAGATTGTAACGTAACACCCATCTAAAGTATATCAAACACTGTTCGTCCATCCCTTTACTATTTCCGTCTAGGCTATTAGTTTTTTATATAAAATTTATTTAATTAAATTTTTTTTATTAATACGCTGTTATTTGGTCAATTATAACGCTAATAGACATTAGTTTACACTTACGCACACATACGTATGTATATTATTTAAACAAAACATTTAATTCGCCCTCACTTTATTTATGGCGAAATAAGCAAACATTAAAACCGTCAAATAGTTAAATTACTGATTAACCTCAATATTTCTTTACATGCCAATCTACTCGTAATTACAAATTTGTTTACTTTTAATTTGCAATAACTATTTTAAACGCCATTGAAACTCTGTTAAGAGAAACAGAGGTAACAACAAACAAACTCGACCTTTCTCTTATAACAAGAGAATCTTTGTTATTGTATGGTCTAAACAAAGTGATAACACTAACTTATACATATTCATGTATATGTAAGTATGTATGTATTTATATAAGTAAATCATATTTTTTTATAATTATCATATTAAAGCAATTGAGAACCAAAATTATTATATTAACTAAAGTATTAAACAATTGATTTGTATATTCCAACTTACCTAACGTTTTTAGTATTCTAATTATTTTATTTCTTCTATGTACTAACAGTAAAACATTTTTTATGTGCTTAACTTTGTTAACAATACTTGTTTTTTTAGTATTTGTCATTTCAACCTGACATTTGTTAGCAACAGCTGTTCTCTTTTAAGCAAAGCTTTAGCCCAATATTGTATTTCGTGCTTGCGGATGAAAAGCTTTACTTTGATTTAAGCATCCTAAAAGTATGCTGCATTATATATTAACTATAAATTAAAATTTATATTTGAAATTATTGGGGTGAGAAAATTAGTAGTTTTATCTTAATGAATTGTTTAGTAATTTATCCAAGATATTTTTTATTACAAAAGATTTATTCAAAATAATAGGTGATTTATAAAAATTTTTTCCTAATTAAAGAGTGGTTTCAAATTTTGTATAAAAAATATTCACAACTTTCTGGAATTCAAAAAAAAAAATATATATAAATAATAATAAAATAAAATGAATTATACCTTGAAGTTATCGAATATTTGCTGTTAGTAAATAACACATTGTACATTTTTTGTAAGAGTAAATTAAAGAAATAATAATAGAAATTTTATTATTAAAAACTTTTTTTAAAAAATATAGATGAAACTACTTTTTTTCTGCAAATATTAAAAGAATTTTCTAAAATTTTGTTTTATGAGCAGAGTGTAACGAAAATTTAAATAAAATTGTAGCGATATGAACTTTTATGTGAATGAAAAGGCTATAAAGCGGTTGAAAGGTGTTCAATAGAAATTTTTATTTGGGTTACCATCTCAGATAGTCACGTTTGTCATATGCTATTTGGTGCTTTTTAGCATAATTAAAGCCCTTATGACACTTGCTTTTTTCTGTCTCTTCTTAATCTAAGATTCCAAGAGTGAAAAAGTAATGTTTGAAAGAGAAAACTATGCATATTTTTGGCATTTTTTCTATTTATTTTCAAAGTTGATCTTGTATAAATTGGACAAAAAGTAACTTTAAATCGCTATAATAATAGTTTAACTAAAAATCCCTGGTTTCAAGTATAAAACTAAGTAGTTGGCAGTACTGTATCGTTTTGAGCTTGAAATGTAAATTTTAAAACTTTAACGGCTATATGCATAAAAAGTAGTTATTTTATGGTTATAGTGTACAATAGTTATTAAACGCTTTTTGTGTTATAACCCACTAATAACAATTTGTATTTATAAACGTACAATAAACCTTTTATAGTTATTAAATGTTTGTAGTGATTTTATTAGTATGTATGGCAACGCTTTTTATATTTAGTTGTCATTTTATTGTTAGTGGTGCTTATAACTACTATAAGATTTACCCGGGTATCAAGTAAAGGTAACATTTTTTATAAAATTAAAGCACAAAAACAACATCGAAAAAATAAAAAGTATATAACTTTGGTATATGAAAAACTTTGAGCAAAAATTATAATACAAATATTAATTATTTAGCTATTTTGTTAATAACAATAAGAAAAGTATTCGGGTTAAAAGTTTGTTTACGTTTTTCTTACATCACTATTATAATTTTTATACCCGCCACCAAAAAAATGGTGGGGGTATATTCATTTTGTCATTCCGTTTGTAACACATCAAAATATCCATTTTAGACCCCATAAAGTATATATATTCTGAATCAGGGTTTGATTTGATGACGATCTAGCTATGTCCGTCCGTCTGTCCGTCTGTCCGTCTGTTGAAAGCACGATAGAGGTCGCACAGAAAAAGCTAGGGGGCTCAAATTTTGCCAGAATCTTTCTTATAGACAAGGTTTGTTTGGTATTGAAAATGGGCTAAATCGGAATATTAGGAAGAGAGTTATAGCTCGTAAAGCAAGAGTAGGTCGAAAAAACCGTGTCCTGCTAACATCGAATAAAATGGAATTGTGTCCAAACGCATTAACGTATCGTCATGAAACTTCGAATATATATTTCTCGAGTCAAAGGAATATTTCTCCCCAAAAATTTCTTAAATCTATGCATTAGAAAAGGAGTTATAGATCAAAATGTACGAAAATTTATACCGCTCAGTGTATATTTGAAATTTAAAACGTAATAAAACTGACAAAACTATATGTACGATTCTGAAATTTTGCAAACATGGCTTTTTGGTCAAAGTCTTCGTTATAACGGAAAATATATGTGCCACGCCCACTTTTTTCTTTAAATTTTTATTAAAATATATTAGTCATATATATTAGCATTTATTCATTGCAGACGGCATCATATGTTGAAGGCGCCACTACATTTTGCAAACAATGTGGATGATTGATGTCTTTGCTAAATATCACGTTGAACACTAGATGACTCTAATCACATTTTTGCTAACAAACTCTTTTATATTTTGGACAAACTACAAAGAAATTTTAAAGGGGTTTGTGAAAACGAAAATGACCGAGGTTGTTTCCAAAAATTAACTAGACTAATGATTTGTGCCCAACTTTACATATAGGTGTACCCACAGTCTTAAGGGGTTTATGATTTAAAAATATTTAAAAATAAATGTGCCACAGGGTGATTCAAAATAGACATTCTCAGCATTTTGCTAAAATGGGAAATTTATTAGTAAGATTTTGATTTTTAAACTTCTATAACATTTTGCTTTTAAAAGATTTTCAAACGAAATAAGTTTTGTATAATTTTAAAATTTGTTAGCCATTAGTACATGAAAATAAATTGTTTATAATGTTTAGAAATAATTTTCAAAGTCAAAAGTTTCCTAAATTCCCATTTTTAATAGAGCATAACTTCTAGAGAACATAAGATAACAAAAAGAAATTAGCACCATTTAGTAGATAAAACTCTTTTCTATACCCCTATACCCCATTGTATACCCGAAACGATCCGACCGTGAGCACCAGACCAATTTTTGTGACACAAGGTCAAAATTTTTTTGCAAAATATTAGTAAAAGAGCTAAACAAAAAATTTTTTGTAATGTGTTTTTTAAGTGTTTTAGTTTTTATACCCCCCCCACTAAAAAAATGGTATGTATATATATATTCTGAATCGGGGTTTTATTTGATGACGATCTAGCTATGTCCGTCCGTCTGTCCGACTGTTGAAAGCACGATAGAGGTTCCACCGAAAAAGATAGAGGGCTCAAATTTTGCCAAAATATGTCTTATATATAAGGTTTGTTTGGAATTGAAAATGGACTAAATCGGAATATTAAAAAGAAAGTTATAGCTCGTAATGCAAGACCAGGTCGAAAAAAACCGTGTCCTTCCAACATCGAACAAAATGGAGCTGTGTCCACCAGCATCAACGTAGAGTCATGAAACTTTAAATATATACTTCCTGAGCAAAAACAATATTTCTCCCCAAAAATTGTTTAAATGTATGCATTAGGAAGGGAGTTGTAGATCAAAATGTACGAAAATTCATACCGCGCAGTGTATTCTTCAGTATATTCAAAATTTTAAACCTAATAAAACCGCCAAAATTAGAGGTATGATGATCAAATTTGCTACGTTAATAACAAAGAAATACATTTTGTGCTATAAATTGGGTTATTTCCCGGAAATTCGACTTATTTAATCTACTCGACTTCCCGGGATTATTTTTCGGGATCCCGGAAAATAAAAAAGGTGGCTACGAATCGAAAGGAGATGTTTATATTGTTTATATTGAAATTGAATTCTAGTGATTTTATTTTTGATCTTATAGCTGAAGTATCTGTATTTTTTTTTGTGCTCATATTTGATCTCGTATCTAGAGAATAATATTTTTTTCAATAAAAAATATGTTTACTTAATTTATATTTAAAATTCAAGTTTTTTTTATTAATTTTTATAGTTTTGAAGTGTTTCTTCTACATTATAAACTATTTTATGCTTTTGAATAAAAAGTTTTTTATTAATTATTAATTAATACAATTCTCCCGATTGTGGACGAATTTGAACGATTATGTTGACCAAAAGAGTCACAAAGTGCACAAGGTGCATGAAATGCATTTTAATTTAAACGCTCATTTCATAATAAGCCTGAATAGCTTTAACGCATAAACAATTTTATGATTTTATAAAAAAGTTTTTTTTATTAATTAAAAACAAATTTACTTTTTATTTGTTTTGCTGCGGGATCCTGGGAAATTAAAAAATAAATCTCGCATTCTCGGAAAACAACAATTTTCGGGAAAAAAACCCTAGCTATAAAAGAACGGAAAATTGGTGGTGGGTATAAAAGATTCGGCACAGCCGAATATAATGCTCTTACTTGTTTAATTTCATTTAATTTTAAATATGTTAAATTTATTATTTTCTTTTGTATAAATATCACTTATCTATATGTCGAAAAGTGTTAATCTAATCAATTTTAATATTTCAATTACTTTTTTTTTAATTTTTTACAAAATTTCCTTAAAAAAATTTTTTAACACCAATTATGCATGAAATGTCGCCTTATTTTTGGTTTAAAGAAGGGTAAATCAAACAATAAAATTTTTGATTTTATAAATGGTTTATAAAAGGTTTATAAGTCTATTAATGGTTACCGAATGCAGCAATAGTGAATTTTGCTTAAAAATTACTTATAAGCCTGTTATAAGTTTTTATACATATGGCCGTAAAGTTTCATGATTTTTCTAATATGGCTGAACTCTTTAAAAAAAATTTAAAATTAATACTATGATTCACTAATTCAAATTTTATTGAATTGTAACATAAATAGGAATTTTAAATTACATAGTAGTATATCGATAAAGAGTGCTGATTATGAAATCGTAGCTGATTTCGAAAATGCATTTCACTCGGCTAATATTGGAAATAATTTTAGAAAGAATATTCATAAAAATGATTGCAGTTTAATTTAATTTGAATTATAAAATTAAATAAAAGAATAAATGAGCTTAAGCCAAAATAAATATTCACATTAAAATTAAATATATAGAAAAAGTTCGAATGAAATATTAATATAAAACTTAAAACTCTATATAATTGAGTCAACTGAGACCTATACTACCAATATAATAAAATAAAAAATAAAAATTAATAGCTAACAGTTATATTTTAACGAAAAAATTCGATAGAAAATGTTAAAAAGGAAGTTAACTTTTCCCGTCTAAAAATAAAACTTATTTGAGGAGTCATAGTTTTTCCGTCAGAAAATAAAATTCGTTTTATGTCAATTAAAATCGATAATCTTTCACGGAAAGAACTGATGAACTGTTGAAGTTCTTTTTTTGAAGTGGAGACAATATGACAATCAAGCTTTGCAGTTTTTTCAGAGGCCTACCATGGTTATCGATTTTTATAGTATTTTTTTATGCGTTCTATACAAAATGAAGTACAGTGCTGTCTGGGTATAGTGAACACCCGATGCTATGAATACCTCGTAAGAGTAAACACCAGAATGTTTACATTGACTACTCTGCAGAGTGAGTGAGTGAGTGAGTGAGTGTCATGGACCTCTATAGAGTGAACATACTTTATTGTGAGTTTTTAGGTTTGGCGAAGGAGAAAAACAATGAAAACGAGTATAAAAATTAAAGAGAACATAAAATAACGGTAAATTAACGATTCTTTTAGAGTAATTTGACAAGTTACTCGCACAAATACGCATTCTATGAAGTTTTTATTTATTTAAGTCTGCGCGCATGTTCCATTAAGGTCGTGTCAATAGAGAACAGAGAGCCAAATTCCGGGCAAGACGTCGTCGGCATATTTGAAATATCAGATGATGAAGACAACGGCGAAACACCAGCAAACACTAATCCGATATCAGCTCACTGAAGCCATTAAGGTTTTTGATAAGGGTATCGAATGGGCTGAGGCTAATACTACAAATTTCGCGAATATACAAGATCTACATTGCCTTCGCGCTCAAGCAGTGCAAATATCGGTAAACAAACCAAAGAAACATACAACTATTACTCATTTTCTCCAGTCATAAATTTAAACTTTAGTTTTACATGGAAATAAATAAAATTTATAACCTATAAGTGCATTTAAAATAAATAAATTAGTTTTTTAAATAAAAAAAATTCAACCTTGATTAAGTGAACAACCTGGGTATAGTGAAATCGCTCTGCAAAAATTAGTTCACTCTACCTAAACAGCACTGTAATATGTTAAGACACATCTCTATGTTCTTCTGTAGTACAATGTATGTATATTTGAATCCATCTATACAATAGTCGAAGGGTACATTAGTTTCGTTTTCTGGGTATATATAAAACTGCCATTATCTAATATCGAATTGATAAAAAAACTAAATCCATTATTTTAAATTTTATATATTGAACTCACAAAATTACTGGCTTTACAAGGTAAATAAGATTGATATATTATATGTAAATCGGCGAGTTTGCTAAATTTTTGATAACAGAATTTTTTAACGGATATCAGAGGCGGCGGCTTAAAAATATTACAGACGGTTCATCTTAGCAGGCACTTAGCTGATCTGAATAGTTGTCATAGTACAATAAACATATAATACACAGTAGAATTATTTTAGGTCAGATTTTACTTGAAAAGCAACAACAAGTTTTTCAAACTGTTTGTGAAATCCTAGAACATTATAGCAATATGACATGTTAGGACACCTTGTGAATAAAGTAAATATATTCGAGCTTAAACGGCTTTAATTTTTCTCCTTTTCAAAACATAGCAAGTCATTGGACATTATGCAACCCTTTTATTTTCCTTAAAACTTTTGTATGCTCAACGCGAGCAAAAAAATATTTTTGTTTTTATCATCTTTATTAATCACAATTATATTTATAAAGACAAATTAAAATAATGCAAGAATAAAAAATTACAAAAATATTTGAAACTAAAATTAAGTAACAACAAATTTTACTTATAATGTTAACATTTTTATGTGGGCCAAAACGTTTCAAAAAATAAACTTAGTTAAAAGAAAATAAAATACAAAAGAAAATAAAATAGAAAACAAATTACAAATAATTTTTTTATTACATATTTCTACTAACCAGCTAATTGATTACACAAAAAAAAAATTAAATTTCTGTGTCAATAACGAAATCTATAGAGCTACGTAAAAATTTTGTTTAAATTAGGACCTTAAATCTATATATATAAAAGTGAAACTCTGTGTGTGTGTGTGTGTTAGCTATAGACTCCGAAACTGTAAAACCGACCGGACTCAAACTTTGGCAAGTTGTTGTACACATTCCAGGGAGTGTTTATGGGTGGCAAAAAGTGGGCTGGGCCACGCCCATAAAAAATTAGTTATAATTTTGGACTTGACCGATTTTTCTAAAACCTTGCACACATTGAGCAGTCATGACTATATAATTTCGTGATTAGAAAAGTGGGCGGGGCTACGCCCATAAAAAAAGTTATAATTTTGAGGTACTTGCTCTGGACCGATTTTTTTGAAACTTTGCACACGTATTGAATTGTCATGACTATATAATGTCGTGGTTAGAAAAGTGGGCAGGGCCACGCCCATTAAAAAAAGTTATAATTTTTAGCTTTTTGCACTTGATATTCAATTCAAATTCAGAATGCATTTTTATTCATTAAGGGGCGTAGCAACGCGCGCCGGGCTTTTCTAGTTGCAAATAAAAATAAAAAAATTAAAAAATAAAGAAAACTCAGATTTTTTTTATAATATATGTACATAATTTTATTTGAAGTAAGATTCAAACAAAACGTTTATAAAAACAATAAAAATAGTTATAGAAAATAATATTAGTTTTAGGCAAGTTTTTGTTTAAATATATTTCAATAATAATTTCAACAAAACACATTTCAACAAATATTTTTTAAATCAATTTATTATTTCTGGACAAACAACATTGACGAGTTCAATGAGGAGCAATTTGTTTCATGTTGAAATCTCAGTTAATATCAATTCTACATACAAACCTATTTATAACGCAATGTGTATCCATATTCTTTTTTTTATTTGTGTGTTATTTATTGTGTGTTATTTATGTGATATTCAATCATAGTGGCAATAATTTAGATCAGTTTTGTGTTGAGCTAAAACGAATTGATTAGATACAATGTTGTTACAAGAGCTGTGAAAAAATACTTCAATATTTGTAGTTAGTGAGTTTGTTTTTGGAGTAGTAAATATAATTTTAACAATTAATAGTGTTATACGCGGCCATGCCGAATCTGATATTACCCTTCACCATCATGCACATAAGTAGAGTGACCATATCGTAGTGTAGCTTAGATTTTATATTACACGCCATTTTGCTGTATTATTTTTGACGGCAATCCCTTTCATTTGATACCATAAATGCCCAAAAATGTTTTGCAGCCGTATTGGTGAGAGAATTTTAAAGTAAAGTGCTATGAGAAAGTAAGGGCACAGATTTTTATTGAAATTTAGTTAAATTAAAAACTAAGCGTTAAGATTTCCATTAAAGTTTAATACAAAGATATGGTTCTGTAAATGCTGAACTTATTATTTTTTTTACTTGGTAAAATGGAAAATTATCAACAAATCTTGCAGTTTTAAATTTGACTTTATAAAAACAAAATATTTGTCTGATTTCATTATATTTTTTTTACGCACTGTATTTTAATAAATATCAATACAGCCGCTAAGCATTTGCGCTCGTCACTGTCTTATGGACGACTAAATAAAAGAGTGTAAAAATAAAAGAAGTGGGGTTATAAACAATTGTTTGATGAAATAGGCACCTATGTTTGATACCCATATTGATAGGATTAACAAAAAAAAAATTATCCGCCATTTTGCTTCAGACGCCATCTTTAATTTAACACTTTTCGTTGTTTACAGAGTATTCTACTGGTCAAACCTTTTCAATTGATATCAATATTAAGGTGGTTGAAAGGAGTACAGCAAAAACAATTTTGCACTAGTTTAATGTGAATAAGAGGACTTCTAATTGATAGGTGCAAGAGGTGGCACAAAGAATGACTTTTCCATATCCAACATAGTTAGCCATTAATGATGTGCATCAAAATACATGCAAATATCAATTAAATGCATGCAATTCATGTAAAAAAACTTTATTAATCCATGAAACATGGGTCTCTTTTCATCTACTATTCATGCGTTCTATGTACTTATAAGAATGAAGTAAATTTTATTAATATTTTCGTATAAAAACATGATCTTCGCTGGCACGTTAGTGTTAAAATCATGTATGTTTCACCTAAAATGAACCACTTCATTATGGCTAGAACTCATGCATTCACTTTATCTTTTGCATGTCTTTTTTTTCTGGGTAGTTTTGACCCATATATAAATTTATCATACGCCATTTTGTAACAGCGGCCATAACGGATTTAAAATTTTTGTATAAAGTATTATATTTTTCTAGTCATGTCCTTTTATTTGATATCCATTATGACCATTTCTCTTGTATAGAGGATGGAAAAATTTGATATTTGCTTGTAAACATTTGGAAAAGCACATTGAAGCAATTGTATTTTATTGTTTATATCTTGGTTAGTTGCAAATTGATTTATCAGTTTTCTCTCAGCAGTAATTTTAGAGATTACGGTATGTAAATTGGTGTCTTTAGTGTGTTCAAAAATAATAACCGGAGCTTTAGTAGCTGATATATTAAAAAAAAATATATAATTTTCAAATAACTTTGCGGATTACTGACTTATTGGTTCAAAATTTTGTATGAATAGCCATAGGGACATGCTTTATCTATAAACAGTAAAAAATGTTTCTATAAATTATCCTAAGATTGATGAATGTTAACTTTTATGATAAAAGTATCGAAAATAAACGGAGGTAGAAATTGATATTACGTATAGAACTGTGCAACACGTGGAGGTTTTAAAAGTTTTTTTTTTTTTTTAACCAGCACACGGACAGACAGACAGACAAAAAGACAAAGGAACATTGCTCAATCGACCAATCATAAGCTCTCAGAAAATATATATTTCATGTGGTCGGCAATGATGAACGTTGCAGAAATTACAAACGGAATGACAAGACTAAGTATATAAACCCTTGCCACTACAGGTGGCATAAAAATAACTTTATAATTTTTTTTGTAAACACCCTTTAAAATAAATAAATTACGTACGGTCCAGACCATCCATCAATTCGTTCGAACAACGAACAATTTTTTGTGCGCACATGAATTTGCCTGGTGTGGACCGCTTTTGTCGATATTTTGTTCTTGTTCAAACAGCGTTGTCAGAACATTTGTTCGAACAACGATGTTTGATATTAAAAGGCATTTTGAAAAGAAAGAGACGACACATAAAAAAATCAACAAAATACACTTTATACGTTTTCTCCATATCAAAGAACTTGAACAATTTTTTCGACAGTTGCTCTGCCGACGTTTTGTTTTACTAGTCTAAACAAATCGATGGTTCGTCTCAAGGCGAATTCAATAAGGTGAACTTATTAGATCAGCTGATCATCAGCTGTTGACTACTTCTAGGGACCACTTGTTAATTTTTTGTGTTTGTGTGTGTTTTTTTATTGTTGACATTTGTGAGCGGTGTTTTATTTAAAATTACAAAAATTTTAAAAAAATTGTGAAAAACTGTGAAAAACCGCAAAGAATTTGCAAGCAAATAGTGAAAAAAGTGAAAAGTTGTAAAAAAGATTAAAAAAATTGTGAGCAAATTGTGTTGTTAACTTTTTAATTGTTAAAAATTATTATTATTATTTCAGAACAATGCCTTCTTGCTCGGTATGCAAAAGAAAATTTTTAAAGGGCAGTGTGACAATGTTCACTGTTCCCAAGTCACAAACTAGCAGAGAAAGATGGAGCGGCCATTGTTTGTAAATCTTCCTCAATATGCGTGGAAAGTTGAACGAATTGTTTACTATCATAGTAGCAAAGCCTGTGGCCCAACCTTTGTAGCTCCAATCAGTATTTGTGAGTACGCTGGCCTGGAGCTGATATTCTATATTTTTGTTGGTTTAGGTTTTTTATAATTTTGCCCAATTAATCTTGCTTTTTTAAACTATTTTATTTTTCTTCAATAAATGCTTGAATAAATGAAAGAAAAATTTGTAAAACAAACGCTGTTTTTCTTTATAAGTATTTGTGAATTTGTCAACAACTTTTTGACACATCGTTTTATTTTACACTAACAAAATAGACGTTGTATTGTTTTTTCTTGTTGTATTTTATACCTAAGCTGTCAAAGTACAGAGATAAAAACAAATTCTTCCTCTTTTTTTCTTTTGCTTACGTCAAAATTCATATATAAAAAATTAAAGAAAAATATTTTCTCCACACCTAACCCAGGGGTCTCTACGTAGCAATATTTATTACCGCAATTGTCAAATTTGATTGCGTTCATAGAAATTGCGACGTGTAGACCGCAAATTGATATATACAGTCATTTATTGCGCAATCATTGCTCTGCTGATTGCTTGAGCAATTATGGCCGCAAAAATTATGTCAAAATCGTTTAATTTTCTTTCAATTTTTTGGTTTTCTTTGCAGAAACAAATGAAAATTAAAATAATTTTACCTGATAATAATTAAGAGTGAGGTATTCCAAAAAAAACCCCATAAAAGTTAAAACAAAAATAATAAATTTTATAAATAATTTACTTCTGTCGTGTTCTCCACCCAATGAAAATAAACATACTTTAGCAATAAAGTGCCGTTATTCTGCCGACGTTTTTGCATATGCTCAGCAATAAAAATTGCTACGTGGAGACCCAGCGTAATGAATAAACAGGCCATAAAATGCTATTGTATTTGATAACATAAGTATTAAACAAACTTTGTTTCTCTCTTAAATCGGTCGTACTATTTTATATTCAGTAACAAGTAAAAACTCTTTAAAAAAATTAAAAAAAAATTTTTTTTTGTACAGAATTTATAGAGATACATAAAGCAACTTGCCCAAACATTCATTTGAAATAAAGAAAAAAGCCTGATTAAAATTTGAATATAAATTTTTCATATTTACTGTATTCACAAGGTGCCCTAAATTCAAATTTTCTAAAATAATAAAATAAAAAGTGTAACTGTTGTGAACGATCCTTCATAACTAATTGTGATACATATATCAATTTTGATTCGCCGATTTTGCTACATTTTTGATAACAGAATTTTTCAACAGATATCAGCGGCGGCGGCTCAAATATTACAGACGGCTCGGCTTAGCAGATTCTTATCCGATCGCCTACAGCACAATAAACATACCATACACAGTATTATCATATTAGGGCAGTTTTTAATTAAAAAGCAACAACAATTTTTTTAAACTATTGTGAAATCCTAGAATATTATGACAATATGACATGTTAGGACACGTTAAGAATACAGTAATTGTTTTGTGATTTTTTAAATATAATTTTTTTTTTATAAATTTGCCTTTTTAATAAAAAAAAATATCAAAAGCTTAATGTGTTACAATTTCTAATAAAAAAACTATTATTTTATAATACGAGTAAGAAATTTTAAAGTTTTAATTGATTATGAGAACATAAAAATATTATTTAAATATTATTTTGGCTATTTTTATTATTCGATTCAAATTATGAAAATTGTCTTCTCATTTCAACAAAGAAATCGCAAATGTTCACTCAGTTAATCGAATGAAACCACCTTATCAGCCTTAAACTTGTTACTTTAATTCTGTACCGACTCCTTTAAAAATTTACGCTTTAATCTCCCATTAATTCTACAAAATTTTAAAAAATATTTGCAAATCTTATAAGTAGCCGAATAACTGCAAACACTATGACGCTGTTAATTTTCTCACAAATTCCTAACAGTCATTCATTCAACGGCCTCGATTATTTCATATTCTGCATCCAAAGAATGATCATAATCGATATTGTATTTGTTTTTGATTTTGCTCTTGTAGTCTTTCAATTCGTCATTATCGATGTTGTTGGCATTTGAGGATTTTTTCAAATTGTTGTTGCTTTTGCTCTTGTTATTATTATTTTGTTTCTGTTGATGCCTCTGCTGATGACCACTGCTTTTATTTCTACTATTTGTTGTTGTCACACTGGGTTGTTGGTATTGATATTGTTGTTGTTTTTGTTGCTGCTGCTGCTGTTGTCTACGCTGTTGCTGTTGTTGTTTGGTTAGTTTTTGCTTTTCATTGTTGTTATTATTAAAGTGATTTCTGCTATTAAATTTATTATTATTTTTTTTATTATTAAAACTATTGATATTGTTGTTGTTGCTGATGCTTATGTCGTTAAGATTGGCACCACCGCTGCTTTGGGTTAAAAGTAGTTGGTGTTGTTGTTGTTGTTGTTGCTGATGTTGATTTTGTTGCTGTTGCTTTTGTTGTGAGTATTTAATGTGGCCTCTAAAACTATTTTTGGTATTATTACGAGTAATTATTGTTGGTGTTGTTGTCAAAGAAGAAGAAGAGCCGTAAGAAGTTCTATGTCTACCTCTAATTTCTGGTGGTAGTGGTGGTATTAATTCCAAGTGTAATTGTTGTTGTGGTTGTTGTTGTATTAATTTTGCTTTAGCATTTAATTGTTTTTGTCGTTTGGGTAACTGCTGTTGTTTAACTAAAATATCATGTTCCTTATCATCTTCATTTTTGGAACTTCCTCCTTGTTGGGCCTTATATCAAATACTGTTGTCCTCATTGCCAAATTGATTGGACTCTGCGGTTCGATAGAGTTCATTATTGTTTTCATACAATTGTTCGGCCGCTGGACAATTTACATTGGACCACCAATCACACACACGCACTGCTTGATTGAAGACCGTGCCATTGGGACACAAGAAGGAATATTGATGACCGGAATGAAGACACCAATGCCAAACCTAAAAATATACATAAAAAAAACAAATTTCAAGATTTTTATGAATTATTATTTTCAATATATTTAAAAAATATTTACATTTGTTTTTTATGAAAATATTAGATAAATTTACTGTTTAAAGGAATATTTCTTTTAGACAAGGTTTGTTTGGTATTGAAAATGGGCTAAATCGGAATATTAGGAAGAGAGTTTTAGCCCGTAAAGCAAGAGTAGGTCAAAAAAAACCATGTCCTTCCATCATCAAATAAAATGCAATTGTGTCCAAACGCATTAACGTAGAGCCATTAAATTTCGGGCGTATATTTACTGGAAAAAAATATTTTTTTCCGTAAATTGCTTAAATCTATGAGTTAGGAAAGGAGTTATAGATCAAAATGTACGAAAATTTATACCGCACAGTGTATTTTTTGGTATATTCAAAATTTAAAACCTAATACAACTGACAAAATCAGATGTACGATTCTGAAATTTTGCAAACATTGCTTTTTGGTCATAAGCTTTGTTCTAACGGAAAGTAAATGTGACGCGCCCACTTTTACGCCTACCTCCCACATAACGCTTTATCTCAAATTCATATAATTTCTCTATGAATAAAGATTTTGGAAGAAATGAAAGAAAAAAGTTTATATGCAGAAACTATTTCGACACACCTATTATAACGCCCACTTTTCACGTAATCTACTGTTAATGAAAATTAAAAATTCATAAAACCGACAAAGTTAGAGGTATGATGATTAAATTTGCTACAGATATCCCTCTAGTCAATGTCACCGTTATGCCAGAAAATGAAGGCGACACGCCCTCTTTAACGCCTACCTCCTATATAACACTTTATCTCAAATTCATATAATTTCTCAATGAATAAAGATTTTGGAATAATAAAGGACTATATTGAAATATCTAAGTTGTATTTATTAGCAGAAACTATATTCACACCCCTACTTTAACGCCTAAACTAAATTTACGAAAATATTTGAATAGCACATCGAAGTTATACAAAGAAAGTGATACATATTTTAGTATAAAGAGATTATTATTCCATAACGATTACAGTTAACAACAAAATAATACATTTTGTGCTATAAAAGTACAACATATTGGTGGAGGGTATCAACAATTCTGCACAGCCGTATAAAATTAGATAATTTTATTTGATATAATTTTGTTTTAATAGAACATTTTAGAAAATAGTATATTTTTAGAAAATTTCTCAAAAATAAAATTTCAATTTTTAATAGGTTTCCTATTTATAATAGTTTTGTATATACTTACATACATACATACATAAATAACGCAATGTTTTTTTATAGAATTTTTTATATAGATTTTATTTTAATAGAACATTTTAGAAAATAGTAAAACTTATAGCTTTTTTTTATGTAGATATATTATATAGCGTTTATATTGTATATTAATTTATACAAAAATTAAAAAAAAAATTTTTGATTTTGATAAATTTTTAAATTTTGTAACAATAACACAGGTCAGGATTTTTCATGATTTTTTGAAAACAAAAAAAAAAAAATTGCTATTTTGACGTAAAAAATATATTTTTTTCTTTACTTTTTTATTATAACTACGAAACTACACAGAAAAAAATAAATATGAATTTCAATTACAAAATTAATACTATTAATTAAAATATTATTTGATTTTGCTTCAATCATCAAAATGGTACTATTAATTAAATAAAAATTAATATTTTTAATTGAAAATATATTGTGAAAAATACCAATTAAAACAGTATTAAAAAATTAATTAATATATAATTTAATATTTAAAAATAATTTTAATTAATTTAATCACTCCTGTAATTGGAATTTGGGATTAATTTAAAACATGTATTAACTGTATCAATAATATAAATTATTGAACCAGTTTAAAAAAAGAATCCGGAAAAAATTTACATATTTTTTTTTTGATATTTATTTTTAACATACATACATACATCAATATACATATATGTATGTATGTAGGTACATACATTTTGAATTACACTGCATATATTAAAAGTATAAGAAAAATACAAAGCATAATACAATATAACACATTTAGGAACTGGTGGCATAACCAAACATCATATTATCAAAAATAAAGGAGGTGCATCCTAGACCTAAGTGCAAAGAAATTTTACCCATTCAAAATTTGATCAAACGAAGGAAAGAAACTCATATAATTACTTACATTTAAGGTTAGAATCCAACAGAACTTACCGGGCTGCAAGAAATATTGACTTTAGTCCCATCTGCAATAAAGTTCTGTTCCGTTTTCTTTGAATATGTATGTATGTACTTAGTAGAATTTTAATCTGCTAAACCACCTTTTATTTTAATATTACCCACTTTATTAACCAAAATTATATTAAGACTTTCCTTCAAATTATATTAAGACTTTGATTCAAAAAGAATTCATGACAAAAAAAAAATAAATTTTTCCTATTTTATTTTTCAATATACTTTTTTCAACTGACAGAAATCTCTAAGTTTTTTGAAAAAATTGTGTATCAAAGTATTTAAAAATATAATCCAAATTTAAGAATAAATCAATTAGTCAATTAATTAAAAAAATTTAAGCAGTAATTTTTTCTGTGTAGTCATCCGATTAAAACACAATATATAAACAGATTAAAGGCTATGTAAATTAAAATTTTTTAAAGTTTATTTTAAGAATATCGGACTAACCGTTTTCGAGTTATTATTGACTATGTGGAGCAGCGTCTAAAAAAAATCTTCAATTTAAAAAAAAAATTTAAAAAAAAAAACCTCTCCATAGAATTTAAAACTTGAACGATATTTGTACTACTGGAACCACAACACATCAAAATTGCATAGTGGTCTTAAAAGCATATTAAATTTTTAAAATTTTGTTGCCTTGTGTAATTTTACTAAAAAGAATTCAAATTTTTTTTTTTTGGTATTCCAAATGCATCTCCATTCAGTGTTTATTTAGAAAACATTATTGACGAAGCTAAGGCCACTATTACAACCGGAGATTGCAGGGCAGTTCAACACTCTACAACATTTTACCAAAGAGCAAAAAAAACTTAAGGATATGCCTGTTGATGAATGAGTATATAATCTAAATAAAATTGTAAACATCTCATCATAAAATCGTTTCTTTTTCCTAATAATAAATTGAATTTTCTCAATTCAAATTTGTCCTTTCTTAATAATAATTTTTATTTTCCGAATTTTAATTTGTTTTTTTTTCTCAATTTTAATTTGTATTTCCTAAGTTCAATTTATTTTTTCTCAATATTAATTTGTATTTCTCAATATTTAATTGTTTTTTTTTTCTCAGTTTCATCTTCTTGAAAAGGTGTAACAAAAACAAACAAAAATTGACCTCGAGTTGAGAAAATTACTTCTCGTTGTTCTCTATATTTAGAAATATTTAAATAAATGTTCCATTTTTAGAAAATTATTTTAAGTTCTACAATGATTAAAGAATATTCGACAACTTTCCTATTTTACATCAATTTGGTAAGTCTTGCATTTATTAAAAATTACAATTTTATCTCTATTAAAACAATTTAATATAATTTTACTTCACATATTCCAAATATTTTAAAAATTTTTTTACTTAAGGAATAATTCCAAAATGTCTTTGATTTTACCTGGCATCTGGTTTCTGTATCAGCATAATATCCCGGCAAACGACCTTGACAATTAAAGGACAAACCCTTCGGCACTGCATCATAAATAGGATAATCCACACCGGGTTCATAACCATCAATTTGCTAAATAAAAAAAAATTAAAAAATATATATATATATTAATTCAACAACAACATTAGCGACATAACAATTTTGAGAAAAATTTATAGATTTCGTAATAAACACTTGTACGGCATGATCTTTAGCTATACATATGAAAATTATGAATGAGTTAGTGACCTTCAGATGACACAGTCTAATGAAAAAACGCATAACAATTTTTAATGGATGCTAGTTAACAAAAACAAAAGTAGATAAAAAAATAAATCAAACAAAGAATAATTCTCGAAAAAATCTAAAAACAAAATAAATAATAAAAAATTGAAACACACAACAAAAAGTTACAAAACCGTCAAATAAATACTCTGCAAAAAAAATCATACAATTACACACACACACACATGCATAAGTTAATAGAAAAAATTAATTAAAACTTGAAAAACAATATACAAACACACAAAGAAAAAAAATGAATTTAAAATTCTAATTTACGTTTTGGAAATCACATAAAAATCATTAAAATAAAACCATAAAACAATAGAAAGATAAACATAAACATGCAGCCATATACTGATGTTGCCACAGAATAGACGAAAATACAATACAGAAGTTATTTGCAACGAGGATAGATGGAAAAGTTATATCAAAAAAGGTATGGAATTTTTTTTCAATTTGTTTTTAAACAAATAAGAGTGCTGTATTTGGCCATGCCGAATCTTATATACCCTTCACAACGTGTAGTCATGCAATAACAGTAGTTTGTATCACCATTCATCTCATATGAAATACCTACATACATATAAAAAACTTACATATATAAAAACATCCCATTGTAAAATTATAAATTATCGTATGTATGTTAAAAAAAAATAAAAAAAAAAATTTTAAAAAAAATTAAAAAAAAAAATTAAAAAAAAAAATTAAAAAAAAAAATTAAAAAAAAAATAATAAAAATATAAATAATAAATATAAAAAAAAACAAAAAATAAAAAAAATTAAAAAAAAAAAATAAAAATATAAATAATATATTAAATAAAAAATAAAAATAAAAATAAAAAAAATATAAAAAAAATATAAAAAAAATAAAAAAAAATTTTTGGCTCAGCTTGGATTCGATCCCACGTTTACTTTAACCAATATACAAGTTTGTATGTATGTATGTTGTTGTTGTAATGTTGTTTTTGTGACAAAAAAATCGAGGTGATCGTGGGTTTTTGCTCATATCTCAGTTGTTTATGAACCGATGTTTCTGATTTTCAATACCGATCTACTCCCGAATATTTCTGATATTTCTGAACATACACACGGATAGACGGTCAGACTGACAGACTGACAGAGCTTAATCGACTCCCCTATTCATAAGCTTTCAGAAAATATATAGTTTATGGGGTCGGAAATGAAAATTGTAGAAATTTCACACGGAATGACAAACATATATATACCCTTTTTCACTGTGTGAAGGGTATAAAAAACAACAGCAGCGATGCGATTGCGCTGAAGTTAACCATGAACCCAGTAGGGCTTACTTCTCAAAATCTATTTAATGCTCAAAGAAATGGTTAAATACATTGGTCTCTAGATATAATTCCCTTAAAAAGTTTTAAAAGAACAAAAACCCTATCCTGTGGATCCTAGTTCTCATTAAAGGCTTTCTGCATGAAATCATCAAAGCGCTGATAAAACTGTTAACTGTTTCGGAAGCATAATAAAAAGTTTTATGCAAGAAAACTACTTAAAATGTATTTAAATTTCGTCTTGCTGATGGTATAGAATTCAGAATCCGTGTATTCTACTCGTCAAGCCTTTTCATTTGATACACATATTGATGGGGTTAAGAATAAAATTGTCCACCATTTTGTTTTAAACGCCATCTTGGATTTTAATTTTTTTTAACAATTTAATGTATTCTACTCGTCAAGCCCTTTCATTTGATACCAATATTGTGGGGTTGCAGGGAACAAAGCCGTTATTAGCATATTTGACCCATATATCCACCATTTTATTTATACCGCCATCTTGGATTTTATACTTTTTCATAGTTATATGATTATCATTGGATACCAATAATGAGGGGGTTCAAGGAGATACATTTTAAAATACCAGATTTGACCCATATTTAAATTTATTTTCCGCCATTTTGTAGTGGCGGCCATCATGAATTTTATTTTTTTATAGTACCTTAGAAGCTGATAAGAATTGGTTGTCGTTTGTAAATTTTTGGAATATATATTTTTAAAAACATTTTTTTTTTCCTATAACTTTACCGATCAGAGCTCGATTTATCCAAAATTTTTCACGAATATCTCTAGAGGCATATTATATCTACAAATAGTAGCTAAGGTACCTATAAATTATTCTATGCCTGAAAATTTAAATTTTGGTAGTAAAAATATGGGAAAAAACAGAGGCAGTCGTGTTTATTTGCTCATATCTCAGAAGTTTATTTGGCGATTGTGCTGAGTTTCAATAGCGATGCATTTCCAAAAGATTGATACCATACAAAGGTTTGAGAAACATGTGGTTGCTTCTAAAAGTTGATTTTAATCAACACACGGACAGACGGAGGCGGCTTAATTGACTCCTCTATTCATAAGCTTTCAGAAAATATATACTTTATGGGGGTTGGAAATGAATATTGTAGAGATTACAAACGGAATGACAAAGCTATATATACACCACAGTTGAAGGGTATAATAATAAAATTTATTTAAGAAGAACAATTGAAAAGAAATAATCATTGAAAGTATCATAGCATGATTACTTTGTAATCATATTGTTGTTTCACCTATTATTTAATGATTATTATTTGTTATTTAAAATGCTTTAGAATACAATGTTTTTTTAGGAAGACCTCAAAAGTACTATTTATTATTTGTTATTATAATTTTGTAAATCATATTATTGTTAAAGGACAACCATAGCGAAGTTTTCATGAAAAGTAAATTCTAAATGATAACATTTAAACAAACACTTGTTTATCGTGACAAAAGAAAAAACTATAATATGAACGTTGTGATCATGTCGTTACCATGATTTTATTTTAGCGTGTACCAGAGAAGGCTTTGTAATTCCCTTTTATCCTTCCGTACTCTCAAAATATGAATTTTAAAAATAAGACTTTAATATTGTAAAAGCCGACATATAACCGGGCTGGATCAACTATACCTTTCTTTTTATTTCTTACTCTCTAGAGCAGAGCATTTTAATAAAATTTAACTATAAAAATTTTACGCCGATTCGCTGTAAATAAAGAGTTATCTTCTACGTTTACATTACGAGATGACTTTTCGGATCAAACTCGTTTTTAACTAATCAACAACTGCAACCAGGTTACCAACTACATATTTTTAATAAAATGAGCAAATGAATTGTTTTTAAATACTTTTTGTTGCTACCACATATTGTTGCAAATGCGACTGTTGATATTGTTGTTTTGTTTTATAGAGCAGCTTACAACACGCTATTTAACATTTGTTTTGTTTAAATTTCATTTGTTTTTATGGAAAATTGCAAAAGTGCAGAGGAGAGGAGGGAAACCCATTTTTAAGGGCTACACTAATGTTAATGATCATTGTATGACAATTAACAATAATTAAAACTTTTGTTTATTGAATGCGTATGCAACCGTAACATTTGAAGCAATTTTTTAGTTGTTATAACAATTATGCATAAAGAAGTGATTAATAGTTGAGTTACAACACCCAACAAATCATTTTGATGGCATTTCGTTGCATATCCGCTCAGCATTGTTGACTCTGACAAAATGTTAAAATATATGTATATCGATGGTCACAGGTAGAAAGGCTCTAACTGGTCCTTTTTACGAAATTGAGTTTTTCAGTGATTCCAATACATTTCATACAAATACACTTTGACACACAAATTTAACGCAATAGTATCAAAAATAACAGATTTACAAGTAATTTTACCAAAGGAATAACATAATGATAATACAGTTTCTATTACGTTTATGCGTTCTCCTGTAAAGTTACAAATATTTGAGTTAGTGCCTTTTTGCCTGTGACCAAAGTTATATACATAGTTTTTTTCCAAGGCATATTAATTCATCAGGTAACCGCAGTTCAAAAATAAATGTTTTGTTTATATTTTTTGAATAGGAAGTTTGACATTTGAAATGAGAGAGTAAAGAAAATAACTGTTAATCTATAGACTTTGACAGCTGAAACTTAAAATAAGTGAAGAAAAAAAGTAATCAGCTGACGAATCAAGACTACCTGATGAACAAATATGCCTTGGTTTTTTCTTGAATATAGATGGCAACAAATAATCAGCTGTATCTAATGATAATTTTTTCATATTTGAATATTTAGTAAAAAATTCCATTTAAAAAAAAACTTTAACGAAATTTACAATAATATTAGGGTGATCGATTATTCGACATTTTTAATAAACCGGTTTTTAAATAGTTTGAAATTTAAAATTTTAAAAAAACCGGTTGCTATTTTGAAAATTGAGAAAAAACCGGTTTACCGGTTCGAATATATAAAATATAATATTTAAAGAAAAAATTAAAAAAATATTGTAAAAAAAGATTATGATAAAAATTATATCTGAATATGAAACTTTTACAGTTTGTATACGTTTGGCTGCTCAATTACGCAATAACGCAATAACTGACATGAATGCAGTTGACTAATTTGGTTTTAATTAGTTGAATTTAAGGACAAAAGGTACGTACTCTTTACAAGTAAAATAAATAAATACAATAAATTAATGCATTCATACAATTGTACATTTTAAAATGTTAAATAAATCATTTAAACTAATACGCACTAACGTGTTTTGTTTGAAATTACTTCTGTAATTTAAAATACATTTTAAAGACTAGGGAGAAAATCTTAAAAATTTCATTTTAAAAATTCTTTCTTATACCCCTGACAGACATACAAATATAGGCATAAACTTGTTTGTACAATAGTTTAATTGAAATTTAAGTTGACAAACACTCAATGCCAATTATTTAAATTAGGATCTGGTAGGAGAGATTATTGGTTTTTCTTTATTGTAACTACACTTTTTAACTTTAATTCAATTACCTTTTAACTTTTAACGTTAGGTTTATATCCCATAAAAAAATAATATTTAAGCTCAATTATTTTTCTTATTTTACATGTGTTTTTTAAACAGCAAATAAATTTCTTACAATATTATGAAAGAATATTTAATGGTTTTTATTTGTCTGATTTTTGGGAACTTTTCGCGTACTAAATATACTAATGGTACGATTGGTTACAAAGATACATATATGAAAATAATCTTAAAAAATAAAAAACCGTTTTTTTGGATAAAAAAAAACCGGTGTATTCGATATTCGAAAAATCAACATTTAGAAAAAACCTCCAGCTGAAATAGAAAAAAACCGGGTTTTCCACCGGTTGTAAAACCGAGTAGATCACCCTAATAATACAGACACTAATTAATTATTCATTTAAATAAATGATAATTTTCGTTTTTAAATTTCTTGCAAATAATCGCACAAGTTTAACCAAAATACAGTTATACATATTTACATGCATACATACATACATGCATACATACATGCATACATACATACATTAATATATAATACAAATGTACGCACATGTTAATTTATATTTGTATGTAGTATGTTCACTAGAGAAGCTCTCGTGATAATACCATTTTAGTGTTTCTTTTAATCCCGTGATTATGCATGAGTGTAAGAAAGTTGAATAAAGTGATCTTAAATAAAACTTTTTTGTAAATTGTATTCTTGTCTTTTCAATAGTTAGAAGCTCAAAATAACTGTTGTTTGTTAATTGTTATAAATAAATCCTACTAATATAATCAATGTGAATGTTTGTATGTTTAGATATTTGTTACTTAATCACGCAGAAACAGCTGAATGGAACAAAATTAAGTTCGGCAAACAGATAGAAAACAACCTAGATTAACACATATGGGTGATTCACAAGGTGTCTTATCATGTCATATTGTCATATAGTTCTAAAATTTTACAATGGGTTAAAAATGTTGTTGTTGCTTTTCAAACAAAAAGTGTCTTATAATAATAGAACTTTGTACGCTATGGTTATTGTGCTGTCGTATTTGATAAGCAGAGACCTGTGCTTAACGGCTAAGCCAAGCCGCAATAGTTTTTGCAAGCCGTCGCCGTTCATTGTATAATTTTATCGGGCCAACATCCAAATTTAAATTTAATTTAAAATTAATTTAATTAATTTAATTAATTTTAAATTTAATTAATTAAATTAATTTTAAATTTAATTTTTGATAACAAATCACTGGCGGCGTCAAATAAGATCGGCTAAGGACTCTGCTGTTTTTGTTTATCAAACAAAATTTTATTTATTTGTGATTTATTTACTTGAGTCTGCCATTACAACATCTAAAATGTACTTTTCGCACAAACTGGCTATTACTTTGTTTTTTTCACTTTTTTTTGGCATTATGAAAGAAAATATTTATTTTTATAATTGTTTTACATCAGCTGATATAAATTCAAAATAGCACACTTAATTATGAGGGATTGTTCACAATAGTCTTAATTTTTCATGCTATTATTATAGGACATATGATTTTATGACACAATTGTGAATCCCCTAATAGTCTAACTTTTATCACAATAATCAGACGAATACGTAAAAATGTTGTAGCAAAGACAGATAACAACCTGAATGACCACATAAAGAGACTAGCTTTCGTGCCAATAACTACGCAAAGTTCCGGGCATAGGCTAGTTATAAATATTATAAAAATTATAATTTTATTAATCAAAGTAGAGAAACGAAGACCATTTGACCGTTTAAGTGTAGCAGATCAAAGTTTCTGAGGGGAATTAAACCGCAACCTCTGGACTTGCACACCTTCTAGTTCACCATGGCACGCATTATTTGTTGAAATAAAAAATAAGTGCACGAAATCGGTCATGTAATAATAATTGTCAATAATTGAAATAATTTGTATTCGTATCATAGACATTATAAAAGATGTCTTCAGTAACTATTATAAAAAAATTTAAAAACTTTGGTTTTTAGGTATAACCATCTTGAGATTTTTATTAAAAACAAAAATTTAAAAAAATCAAGAAGAGTAGTTTTCAATGACTAAAATGCTATACGATGACAAGAATTTAAAAATTTTTATTGGTTATGGCAAAAAAAAAAAAAAAAATAATTAAAAAACTCGTTCCTACAACACCTAGAATACTACAAAAAAAACAGGTAATTTGTTTTTAGTTGTCGAAAAACAGCTGAAAACACCGGGATTAGTTTTATCTTGTAGTAGAAAAGCCCGGCGCGCGTTTCTACGCCCCTTAATGAGTAAAAATTCATTCTGAATTAAAATTGAATATCAAGTGCAAAAAGCTACAAATTATAACTTTTTTTAATGGGCGTGGCATTGCCCACTTTTCTAATCTCTAAACTGTATATCCATGACAGCTCAATATATGTGAAGTTCAAGTAGCTGAAAATGATAATTTGTTTTATGGGCGTGACCCTGCCCACTTTTTTAATCACGAAATTATATAGTCATGACAGCTTAATATGTGTGTGCAAAGTTTTAGAAAAATCGATCTAGTGCAAGTAGATGAAGATGATAATTTATTTCTTATGGGCGTGGCACTGCCCACTTTTCTAATCACGAAATTGTATAATCATGAGAGCTCAATATGTGTGTGCAAAGTTTCAGAGAAATCGATCTAGTGCAAGTAGCTGAAGATGATTACTTTTTTTTATGGGCATGGCACTGCCCACCTTTCTAACCACGAAATTGTAAAGTCATACCAGCTCAATATATGTGATTTCAGAGAAATCGGCCCAGTGCAAGTACCTCAAAATAATATTTTTTTTTTATGGGCGCAACCCTGCCCACTTTTCTAATCACGAAATTATATAGTCATGACAGCTCAATATGTGTGAAAAGTTTCAGAAAAATCAGTCCAGTGCAAGTAACTCAAAATTATAACTTTTTTAGGGGCGTGGCCCCACCCACTTTTCTTATCACGAAATTATTTAGTCATGACAGCTCGATATGTGTCCAAAGTTTCAGAAAAATCGGTAAAGTTCACATAGCTTAAAATAATAACAAATTTTTTATGGGCGTGGCGCCGCCCACTTTTTTACCACCCATAAACACTCCCTGGAATATGTACAACAACTTGCCAAAGTTTGAGTCCGATCGGTTTATAGTTTCGGAGTCTATAGCTAACACACACACACAGACAGACAGAGTTTCACTTTTATATATATAGACTAGTTCGCAATTGGTACCCTGTCGTCTCACTTTAGATGAATTTTTAGCTGAACCGTTGGTTGATGGCATGGTTTTTTGTGACAATGACTTTCGTATAATACAACATCAGGTACGCCAAATATTTTTACAAGTAATTATGTTCAATATGCACATCAAACGAAGCACCTAATTAGACCGCTAGACTGGACAAACACCAAAAGCAAATTACGACATGTAATTGCCGAATTAATCACTCTGATAAAAAGGTGTTTTTAGAACAGACAATTCCATAATTATTCATGGAATTTTAATTTTAAATTTTAAACATAAAATTTACTCAAAACTGCATGTTTGATAAAATTGTTCATTTTATTTAATTTTACAAATTTGTTAAACATATTTTCACCTGAACCAATGAAAAACTTTTTCGAGCTTAAATGTTCTTGATTTGTTAACCTTGATTTGGCATCAATATCAGCTTACGAGTCTTGTTATTTGTATTGCTTGCTCTTTTCGAATGGTGATAGTATTGTTTTAACATTAATAGGTCTTTTTTGGGGCAGGGAAACGGGTAGTGAAGACGTCTGTGTTCAAGGTGGTATAAAGTGACGGAAAACATCCCCAAAAGAGTTGCTTTGTTGTATCAATTCGCCGTTGCATACATTTGTATGAATATGCCTTGAAACTAATAACAACAGCTACATAGGGTGGGCCAAAAGTCACCATGCGATTTTTATTAATTTATTGAAACTATTTCTTTTTTAATAATAAATAAAATTTAAGAAATCTTTTACTCATGCAAACGTAGACGATTGTGAGCTACAAAAAAGTGCACAAATTTCTTTTATTCGTGAGCGTATACAAACGTGAGTGAAAAGTTACTCACAATACCAACTTCTACTCACTTCCAAATGTTACATATAAAAGAGACTTCTTTTTTTTTTTCTTAAATTCATTGTTGATTAATATTTTTGCTGACTCTTCATGCGTTTCGTTGTTGTAGTCTGTTTGTGAGTCAATTAGTATTTTAATTTCTTTAGCTGTTTTTTGTTGTTGTTGTATTCCCTTTGTTTTATAAGCATTTGAGAGTGTGTGTTAATAAATAAATTTATAATTTTCGTATTTGTCTGTCTTTGAAGTTATTTCATGTTTATGTTGATGCAACATGTTGTTAGTTGTTTGTCTTATCTTGATACTTTGGCTAGTGAAGCATTTCATTTATGTCTTAAGTGTTTTTCATCTTCATTTGAGAGGTTTAGATTTGTTTGAGTGTGTGTGTGTGAGTGCTTGTGCATTACACATCTGTACATGCAGACGTGTAAATAAAAATGCAAATTTATTTCCTTTATTAAATAATTTAAGGCAATGAAAAATGCCGCCGCAATTTGTTAAATATAAGACAAGATTATAATGGAAATATTTTTTCTTTTGTGGGTGAGCTTTCGTCATTTGTATTTTGCATGTGTTTGAGGAAAATATTTTTTTGAAAGTGAGAAAAATATTTTGAAATTAAATATAAACATATCGTTGTAGAACCGTTATTTCTAATACTAATGCATTGAATTTTTGTGTCGTGGTTTATTTGTGCGACATGTATTGGAATCACCAAAAAAAAAATCAATTTCGTAAAAATACGAGTTACGGTGTTTTTCTACTTGTGACCATCGATATCACAGTACAACACATGATTTGCCAACTCAATTCTGTTAACTGTATGTGAAATAAGACCCAAAAAGAAGAATTTCTGCATCATTCGTTTTGTCTTCTTACCTGCGATTTGAAGTTAGTATCGATTTGATGTTAGTACTATCGTATAGGGGAATTTATCACGTTTTAGGCCCTGTTGTTTGACATAGCTCGACAACCACTAGCCCAATTTAGTTGAAATAAATTTTAAAAAATTAAGAATTACAATTCCCTTAATCTGTTCATATATTGTTTTCCTATACAAGTAACACTTTCGAAGTTAAAAATGAATGTATGAATGGAAAAAATTATTTTTTGCCTTAAAATTAAAATTTTTTTTTTTTAAAATACATAAAAAATCCAAAATGGAAAAAAGTTTCAAGTCTAGTTATTTTTTCGCAAAGTCACATAACCTATGAGCAAAATGAGACAAAGATCATAAAAATCGATGCACGCGTTTTGCTTTTATTCGCAATTGAGTAAATGTATGAATTTCAAAAATCAGTTATAGCCACCACCCTTAAAATAAAAATATAAATTAAAAAATTATCATGAAAAAAAAAACTTTATTTATAAAAACTTAATGAAAATAAAATAATATGCAATTAATACGCAATTATAATATGCATAAAAACAAAATTTAGAACATTTTTTCAATTATTGGCAATATCCATCCTTGTAGAAGTTGACGCTTGTGGTTCTGATGATCTTGTTTTCTTCGTAGGTTGTTCATATTCATGGTCTGAGTCTGTATCGTCATCCGAGATACACATACTATTCAAGGGCGTGTTTCTTTCACTGTGTCCACCAATTTCAATGTCTTCATCTTCGGTGCTTTCTTCAAACTGCAAACGGAGGTTTAGGTGCATCGGTATCAGCAGGGCGTTGCACTGGAAGTGTGGCAGTAAATGCAGCAGTGTATACTTTTGTTTTCAATTGTTGTCTGTTTAATCCAGGACGAAAATTTATGCATGCATAGCACCTGGATTCATCATGTCCAGTTGTGTCTTCCACCCAAATTACTGGCTTCATAAAAGATAACTTTCTACTTTTTCCGTGAATCCATTTTAGAAGGGTAGTATAACAACTGTTGCACACTGTGTTCGGCGTAAAATTTGCACCACTTAAATCTGCTTCATCGAAATAATTACAATACGCGGTTTTGAATTGGTCAGTAAACAAATTTTTTCGATCTTTTTTCTGTATTTTTCGGACGATATGACCACAAACGTAACAATATTCATCCAAATATGGGCACTTGTTGTTTTCCATATTGATATATTTTATGTTTTGTTGTTATTCACTTTTAAAAACTGGAGAAAAATCACTTTTACTGTTCGCGTTCGTCGGCACTGGCTGAATGCCAAAAATCGATCAATGCACACCTATAAATACTACGTATTTTTGAATATTTTACTGCCAGGTACTTATTAATGGGCGCATATTTTAAGGGCGGCTGGCTATATACCTGATTCAGCACTTGTACGTTTCAAACTGTGCAAAACTTTCAAAATAATGACCACCCTTAAATGTGGGTGCAATTTCTGTAAAAAAATCATATAGGTAGCCACCGGAAAAACCAAAATAATAAAAAGGTCCACTTTCCGTTTAATTGTCCACGTACATTTATTACCGCAATCATAAAAATAAAATAACCTTTTGTTTATTCCTTTTTTTTTAATTCTCAGAATCATGAAAAAGGTGTCAATGTTTTCTCCAAATAATGTTGTGCATATCTCGAGCAAATTTTTGAAATTCATACATTTACTCAATTGCGAATAAAAGCGAAACGCGTGCATCGATTTTTATGATCTTTGTCTCATTTTGCTCATAGGTTATGTGACTTTGCGAAAAAATAACTAGACTTGAAACTTTTTTCCATATTGGATTTTTTATGTATTTAAAAAAAAAAATTTAAATTTTTAGGCAAAAAATAATTTTTTCCCTTCATACATTCATTTTTAACTTCGAAAGTGTTACTTGTATAGGAAAACAATATATGAACAGATTAAGGGAATTGTAATTCTTAATTTTTTAAAATTTATTTCAACTAAATTGGGCTAGTGGTTGTCGAGCTATGTCAAACAACAGGGCCTAAAACGTGATAAATTCCCCTATACGATAGTACTAACTTCAAATCGATACTAACTTCAAATCGCAGGTAAGAAGACAAAACGAATGATGCAGCAATTCTTCTTTTTGGGTCTAATTTCACATACAGTTCACAGAATTGAGTTGGCAATCAATTAACTGAAAAATGTTGTACTGTGTATGTCAATTGAAATATTGTTGTTTTAATATTTTACCTAAAATGGCAGTTAACGTACGATTAATGTAATTAGTTTTAATTGATTATTATTTATACGTACTGATATACATACATTTTATTGGACATTTTTAATAGTTCTCAATCAGTCATTATTTACCATTTACTATTTAAAGTTATAAAAAGCAGTAAATAAAAAAAATTTTGGTTTAAAACTTTTAATTTTTGCTCCTCATAACTAAAAAAAATATTTTTTATTAAATCACAAATGCTTATAATAATACAAAGAAATTATTTAAATCTAATAAATATTGACAATAGAAATTACATATCAATATCTACAGCCTACAGCTTCTTCTTTATCACTCGCATCTGGTTAAAATGCCTTTCTAAATCTTAAATTGTTGATGCTATCAATATGAAAATTTCTATCAATGTACACATATACTTCATTAGGGCGTCAATTCTCCTGGCATAGGTAAATGGATTACCAGAAGGACAGGTGAAGTTAATTACTAAATCACTCAATTACTATCGGGTCATGGCTACTTCAGAAATTATCTCCATAGGATGCAGAACTGCACTACACCATGTTGTATACACGAGGAAGTAGATACAATCGATGATACGCAACACATCTTTTTTCAAATGTTCCCGCTGGCACGAAAGCCAGATAAGGCTAGAGCAAATGTTAGATACACTTAGAGCTGAAACTCTAGTAAGAAATGATGGATGATGAAAAAAGCTGAAATACAGTTGCGAATAACATGAAATATGTATTAAGAACAAAGAAGAAGGGCCTAGATCTGGTACAAGAATGAGACCAATGGTCTAGAAGCGGGAGTCACCTCGAAGTAATGGATCAACTTGAATAGAAAAAAAATGCATTTTTACCTCCTTAACCGCAAAAAAAATCGTCAATATTTTTTAATTTTTAAATTTACGGTATAAGTTCAATGCGATAATGACAGAATATCTGGGAAAAGTTAATTCTTATTTTATAAAAATGTTAAATGCTGAGTTTGAGGACAGTTAAAGGTAGATAGGACGACAGGACAGGCAATAAGTTTTAATTTCTTAGTTTCATAGAACGAGAATTGAAGTCTCAGGTAGCAAATATTGCACAATGGGTAAAATGTATTTTAATGTTGTAGAAAACAAGACAAATTTTTAAACATGAAATCTAGTTTCTATTAAGTGTCACCGAAGAAGAAAAAATCACTAAAAAAAATTTCTAAAAAAAATACCAGGCACAAACATTTTTCTTTTAATATCACCGAGTTGACAATGATGTTTTCAATTTAGGAAAATAAGTTATCAATAAATTTTTAGTTTCTTTCTGTAAGGAGATATCTTAATTCTTGATTAATAAATTCGAAAAATTTTTAAAAAATCTTCTTTGCCAAGAAAGTAATCAATTTCTTTAAAAGACAACGCATACGTGTAGCCGAAAAAACACGACTGCACGCACACACTTACTACTTTGATGTGTTTATTTCATCGTCCCCAGGAAACTTCAAATACATATGTATTATACTATGTTCACACACGCGCCTTAATTGTCAATTTATTATATTATCGCAATTAAGGCCTTTATTGAGCTCAATTTACCATACTAAAAATGATTTATAAATTGAGCAATATATACTTAATTGTTTTACTTATTGTCTAAAACTCGAAATACAACTCTTGAGAAGTATGTTCAGTGAGAAGAAACTTCTATAGGTGGCATTTTACATGTCAAACAAATAAAAATACAAAAATTAAGAAAATGGAAAATTGTTGATGAAAATTTAAAAAAATTTTAAAATAAATTCAAATACATACATATATATAAGTATATAAATATAATTGTAAATATATTTTATGAACAGGAAAAAAAAACTGAAGAGAAGGCTTTATTTGATGATACATCGTATTTTTTACAGCTATCAAATGCTAATCGAGTACGATAAATTGAGTCTATGTGAACACTTATTTTAATTGCTCAATCAACACTTAATGGAAACAATTAAAAATATCTGTCTGAACAAGGTATTATTTTTTTATTTAAATTGTATTAAATTAAAGTGATCATCACAATTTTTGCGCACCTGATATACGAATTCGCTTTGACACAAAACATCTAATAAAAAAGTTGCTTTATTGTTTTTTAAATTGCGCTTTAAAATATATATGTTTCACTTTGCAATGAAGTAGCATATGTGCAAGAAAGTAGCCTATCAAGCTTGCGAAAACATAAAATTAAAAAATATATACAACAGTTTTATATTGAACTTTTAAAGGAAATTCTGAAACGCTTCGATTTTTTAAGAAAACATTTTAAACATCTTGAGGTAATTATACCAAATAAAGTTTTAAGAAGTTCAGAGATAAGTCTGGAACCTTTGTTATTATCATTCCCAAATTTAACAGGTGGTAATGAAGAAAAATTTGTATCCCAATGGAAACTATTAAGATGTTTAAATATTATTTTAGACAGTGAGTGTTGTGAGTAAGTATTGTTGAGTTTTGGGATAAAGTGTCCACACATAAAAATGCAATGAACGAAAAGTGTTTCGAAGAACTTATTTATTTTGTTCAAAACTTAAAGTTTTGCCACATAGTTCAGCTGCTGCAGAAAAAAATTTTTCACAGCTTAGTTTGATAAAAAACAAATTTAGAAATAAGCTTGAGTTCCAAACAATTAACAATATTTGTCTAAGAAACTTTTAAAATTTTGTTTTTCTCAACATAGTATGAATTTTAAATTTGTTGATCTCTAAGAAAAATCACTTTACATATATATTTAATTCAATTTAGTTTTTTGCATTAAAATATGAAATAAAATAAAAAAAACAAATTTAATAAAATCAAAATAATTTTTGATTTTTGTTATTTATTTTCCTTAATTGGTTACATTTTTAAGACAAATTGGTTATACAATTTTTTTGGATGTGGCAACACTGGTCAAGGCTGTACTGTTTGTACTAACACATTTGCAACAATTTTATATTGAATTGCTGTTAACGGAAAAAAAGTGCATAAGCAAGAGTGAGACAGCAAATCTGTGTTGAATTCTTGACGTTCAAAACAATAAATTTTTGTAAAATAATGTTAAATTTTTTACATTAAAACAATAAATATTGCTTAAATTAGTTTTCCAATAATTGAGATTTTTTGATGAGTCTTTGCAGAATATACACAAGAAATAAACGGTAAGCGAAAAAAGTAGCAGAAATATACTTAAATATGTATTGCACATTTTCATAATTTTTATTTTTTTTACTAATCCAAGCCGTAATGCAAAGGACGCCTTTACCATGCACAAGGATTAAAATGAGCAGGCTGGAATCATCGACGATTAAATAATATAAGTACGTAACATAAAATATAATCATTAATTCAAAAATTAAAATTGTGTTTTATTAAAATATGTATACCCGTCAGCTTTGATCAGTATATTCATCAAGTATGATTTGTCAACTTTGACTGGTATATATGTATATCAGGTGTGATTAGTTAAGTGTTACTGATATTTATATCATTGCTGTTTAGCAAAGAGCAGTGGAGTGAGCTGTTCAAATATGTGTTCAATAGTCGATATAACTCATAAGTTAAAGGGATATGCAAAATCACAAGTACAGAAAAGTTTCCATCAATTTTTTCATTTTGCCCTTAATAACTTGATAGAAACTTTTGACCGATATATCCATCCTAGTGCCAGTCATATGACCGGTCAAATGACTGTCACTGTTCTTGTAGGGTACATATTCATATTCATCATGGCCTCAACAGCTGATCGGAAAGCATAATGTACAAATTTGTTTAATTTGTTTAATATCTTTTTAATGCAGAGATGGAAAATTAGATTTTTATTTCGGTATTGAACATTTGACTTAAGTGTACTTTTTTCAAAACAAATGTTCAAAAATTTTTGTTGTTTTTACAACCTTTATAATGGGTTTTAGAAATATAAATATTTTTTTTTAAATCAAATTTTATTAAGTTAATAAAAAAAATTACAACTTTTTCCATCCTGATATGCAATTTCGCTTTAAAGGAAAACATCTGTCAAAAAGTTGATTTGGTGTAGCAATTCGCCGTTGAATATCTGTATGAATATGCTTAGTTTGTAATTTTTGATTTCTTTTTAATAAATTAAGATAAGAATTAGTTGTAAAGAAATTTAACAAATATTTTCGTCTATAAAACCTAGATCGAATTTAAATATTGAAAATAATTACTTACTTAACTATTCTTCAAATTGACATTGCTTTTTCAACAGAACATTTCTAAAAAATTCTCGACTAACAGCAAATATTACTTTTCGAGAAAACTTTTCATATTGTTGAATATATTTTGTATTTTCCTCTTTTTTAAAAGATTCAGTTTCCGTAAGTTAATTTCTTTCAACAGCCCCTTTTATTTAATTCATTGCAACACAATCCATTCACATAAATTTACAAATTTTTATTGTAACTTTAAAACCTTAACATGGTTAGTGTGTCATTAATTTTCTAAGTAAATAGTTGGCACAGTTTGCAACATTCACCACAAAAGTGCACGACGATAAACGATTAGCTTTTGGGGCAATGAAAGGTGCAAGTACTTTTTAACTTGTTCAAACTGTTTTTTCACTTTTTAAAAATGTCATGTTGCAATTGTTGGATTTTGTTATTGTAGTATTTTCATTTTCGGCTAACATTCATTAATTCATTCAGCAGCATCTTCTTTTCTTGTTTTGTTTTCATAATGTGGCATTTCCAAATTGTAAATAATGCACCGTATAACGTAAGAGATCGTTGCTATAGTTGTTGTTGCATCTTATTTCTACACCTTTTTTAGTGGGTAATTGTTATAGTTTTTGTTGTTTTGATATCTATGGCGGTTGCAACTTGTTTTAGTTTGAAATTGTTTTTAGTTTTTTTGTTGGCGTGGGAGTATTTTTTCTCTACGACTATTCTTCTGTACAGCATTTATTTGGAAGTAAATATGTACTTGTTATGGTTTTTGTTAATTTTTTAAAGACTCATAGGAGGATCGGCAAACAGTTTTATGGCAAATCGAGTGTAGATCACTATCGCTGACAACAAAGAGACAAATGTGTGCAATCACTTTATTGAATTATCACTCTTGTCAATTTAGTTGACAGTTTTTTCGGTTGTTTGTTAGCTTAACTTCTGTTTTATTATTTTCGTTTCAATTGATGCGATTTTTGGGTTTTTGAAGTTCTCATGGGCATTGGGGAACATAGATATCTAGTCACAATATAAGAATTTCGTAAAGTGATTTAAGTTCGGAAATAAATAGCTTTGTGTAGAAACCATAACGTAACATTACTGAAAGTGATAAATTGATGTACAATTAATGGTGAACTAATGATAAAAAAATTAACTGTTTTGTTGCCATTACCAACAAATGATTAATTGTTACAAATTTCTTTCTTTATATGTTAAATATTTAGGTTCATTGTCTAAATAACTAAGTTCAAATAGTAACATTTTTATTAAAATGTATTTTATGATGTATTTTGTTGTTTTCTTCATAGTACGCAAAACATTCGAATAGATATTTATCGTGAATGATATTTACTCGAATGAATTAAATTTTCCACATTGTGACTAATAATTCTATTTGTTTTCCGAATTTGAAAAATGAAATTTGCGAGACAAATGAAATTTTAAAAAAATTGAAAATAAATTTCTCTCCACAATTTTAATATAAAATGCCTTTCATTCATTCAAATAACATAATCGAAAAATTAAAAAAAATTCGATTGACAAATAGAATTTTTATTTTTCTTGAAGAAAAGTTAGCAGCGTTGCAATTGCAGTTTATTATTTTTTTTTTGTGTTAATGAGGCCAATTTTACCATTTTATTAATTAAAGAAAATATTTTAAATTCTTAGTTTTTCCAACTTTTTGTTTCTCCCCAAATTTTTGTTACACATATTAAATACATACGTTAACGGCAATTTCATTTAGTATTGAACACCAGGCAATATGAAATTTTAAAGAATTATTGTATGTATGTCTGATTAGTGATAAAAAACATATGATAATAAACCTATTTTGATTTATTAAAAAAAATTTTTTTAAAGATTTTTTTTTCTATTTGTAGATTTTTTCTAAGAAATTTAGTTAAATACTTGTGGCAACTTGTTTTATAATATGTTGGAACACACCTAAATGCACACATGAATATTTGGTGCCGGCAGAAACAATGTTTCATATGTAGGTTTTGTTTTTGTATTTCTTGCATTTATAAACGTAATACTTCTTTATTGTGTGTTGGTTTTTTAAACTGCTAAGCGGTGCATAAACATCATACATACAAACATTACACATGTACAGTCGGATTCGGGTAAGGAAAATTGAGAATTAAAGGATTTATTTTTTTGGCTTATGCAAGATTTTCATTAATAAAAAACTTTGGATAAATTGAAACCATTTTGGTTAAATAAATAGATTGTCTACCTTTTATATTGTTTTAAAACAAAATAATAGAAAATGTTGCACTACAGTGCAACAAATTAGCTGTAGCATTGTATTTCGTCATATATTAATAAGAAATTTTTTCTACTAAGCAGTGTTTGCTCTATTGAAGTTTGTAGCTTTTAAAACAAAAAAGCTGCAAAACTGATTTTCCCTTAAGCGGACTCATTTTCTTTAAAATAACAGTAAAAATATTTAATTTTAGTTAAGTGATTCCTTCAATTAAACGGCGGCAGCTTAACCGAATCCGACTGTATTACATATACTTTTATGCACACATTTTTTTTATGTGGCGCCAAAAAAAATTTTTGTATTGTATTCCTTGCAAGGGATGATTTTCACATATACCTTTTTATTAATGTTATTTGTTTTTTAGGTATTGTTGTTGTTAAAAGAGGCATTGGGTACAGTGTGACACACAACTTTTTACCTATAGGCGCTTGACATATGCTTATATATAAAGTAACTTTTATACCGAGTTTCAATTTAAGACAAACAAGGATTTTTACTTTACTGAGGAGTATTATGAATTTTCTGTTTACATTTTCAGGTATATATGTATGTTTATATATGTATTTTGCTAATACGCATATCCTTTTAAGACTTTACCTTTTTATATAAATGCCTAATTATTTTATTAGACCTATAAATTTGCTTCTCTTGCCCACTTCATTAAATCAATTATAATTAAATTTGTGAGCATATAAATATTATATATGTATATATAAAATATAATATTTATATACGATACAGCTACTTATATACATATAAGCAAAATCCAATCTGTTAAGAACGCATTGTATGTTGTTTAAATTATTATGGCTGCTACTGTACCATATTTAATGTTAAGATTTTTTTCATACCACAAACAATAACAAATAAAAAGACGTAATTTTTGAGAGGAATTATTCGTTTTTGATTTTATTTTGCTTAGAATGAAATATATTTAATTTGTGAGAGGAATGAAACACGGCGAATTTTAAAAATAAAATTTGTATTGCAAACGAATAAATAAAAAAAAAATATTTATTGAATTTGCGAAAATAATGAAAAAACATAACTTTTTTCTTTTTTTAATTCAGAGCATAATTCAGAAAACGAGAGAAATAAATTAAATTGAATTCGCAAACATAATTTTTTGCGTACTGTGGTTTTCTTAACGTTAAACAAAAGACTTAAGACCGAAGCGTATAAATAGTGTCAAAAAATTTTCAAGTTTGTGTCCTAAATCTTCAAAAATAATGTATTAGAGGGGATGATGCAAAACATTTTCTGATTTAAATATTTTATTTATTTGTTATTTACTTAAATTGGTCTCTTAAAACTCTGTTAAGTTCAAATTTTTAATATATTATTTTTGCTCAAAAGTTGTTGTATAGGTCATTTTTTATATCCACCACAAGAAAGAATCCTTATATCAGTTAATGCGTTCGATCTATCGATGTATCTTTTTAGAACTATTCTACACGAATAAGATAATTTTAACAGATAAAACGCTTGGGTAAAATACTGTATTTTTAATGCACTAGAAATTTGTGGTACTGACCTAATAGAAAAAAAAGCGCAAATGTATGTCTATTTGGCATCTTAAAAATTCTATTTATTGAAATGCATTGATTACAAAAAAATCTAAATGTGTATATAAAAATATTCCAAACTTATATCGCATAGAATCTCTTTTTATTTACTCACATTTAAGAACCTTTTAAATTGGAAAGAAATTCATAAAAGTATTAATTTATTCTCCAATAGTTCCTTGTAATTCAAGCAATTCAGTGTGGTGTTACAAAAATTTCCAATTGTATTTAATAAATTTCCAATTTCATTTAAGATTTTTCTAATTTCATTTCAAAATTTTCCAATCGTATTTAAGAAATTTCCAATTGCAGTAAAAAATTTTTTCAAATATATTTCAGAATTTTTCAATTTTATTTAGGAAATATGATTTTGTATTTTCATTTTTTTTTTGCCTCGGCATGCATAACTGCGTGGGCATACGCTATTTATAAATAAATTATTTTTAAAAAAATCGCTAGTTCTTAAATAATAAAAATTAAATAGAGTATTTCACGGAGAGTTCATGTATTGTAATGGAGTACAAATTCTAATTGAGTGTAAACAAAATACACTTATTATTTTTAAACTATCTCTTTTCGTGATGAAGACTGCATTAAATAGAGTTTTATTCAGAGCTGTTAAATTTGGATTACGATTAGGAATCAATTAGATTACATTTTAAAAGGAATGGTATTGATTACATAATTCTCTTTTGAACAATTCCTGATTCTTAATTTATTACGATTAAAAATAATCCAAAAGTAATAAAGATTATTTAGGATTACGAGAAAATAATCAATAATAATCAAAAGAAATCCAAAAAATAATTGATTAATTTCAAGGAATATTTTTGAATATTTGTTAAAAATTTTGAATTAACATCATGTTATATATACATTTTATTTTGAAAAGTTTGCATTTGCAACGTAAAAAAACTCTGAAGAATAGAACAAACAATAACAATTTTAGTACTTCCTAAATCAACAATAAAGGAAAAAAAACGTGAAAAAATAACGAGAAACAAATTCATTCAGAATACACTCAATTCCCCAAAAAAAGTTTTAAATTTACATACATACATATATTTACAATTGGCCTTCATTGCAACTAATTTTGCAAAAGAAAAATCAGTTAATGATTGCCGCCTTGGACTACTGACGATCCCGGCAAAAGAAAACAGTCGCTTAACTGGAGCCTAAGACGTTAAGGACGTGTTAAGAAACAAAAAAAAAGCATCCCTTAGTAAATCATATTTTTGCCAACAATAATAATAACAAAAAATTAAAAAACAACAACTAATTAAATAATTGTAAAATGTCATGTAGAAAAATGTATTTGTGACAGTATTGCCATAATTTCGCCAAATAAAAACAAAAAAAATCAAAAATAATTGAAAATAATCCTTGAAAGTAGTCGAATTATTTTTTGATTACTTTCTCGTAATTTTTATTAATCTTGATTATTTTTGAATATCTGTAATCGTAATCAATTACTAATCGTGCGGATCTGAAAATTATTGTTATATAATCATTACTTTAACTTTAAAAAAAAATTAACTAATTACTAATCATTACGTTTAGTAATCATTACTTACCAGCTATGGTTTTATTTATCTTAAAAATTAAAAAGGCCTCTTCCGTATAATATAATAATTCATATGACAGCTGTGATTTTTTTTTTAACGAATTTTTTAAAATATGTGAATTGTTGTTAATTGTTTATTGTGTATTATTACAGTGAAAATAACTATCGTCGTAAAAAAGTTTAATAAAGAATTTTAGAATCTGCTTATATCCCAGCTATTTATAGATTAAATACGTCAGTTTTTGATAACACAATTTTTTAGACAATGGGCCAATTCAAAGTAGACTCTCATATTGTACTATGTCATATAATTCATATTAATATGACTAGTGACTTTGAACACCTTTTGTTAACAAATTATGTATTTAATACAAGAAAGAAGACAAAGAGATGACGCTGTTAAAAATTGTATGTATACAGGAAAGAAGAAAATATTCTCTCTGAGAGGTGAGAAGCGAAGAAATTCTCGCTGAGAGACAGTATGGTTAAAAGTATAACATAAACAATTTCTTATACATAGGAAACAAATGTGTAAAGTCATATTATTTTTTTTGTATGGAAATTACTAACAAAAATTTTATGCATGCATAAAATAATATGAAATAGTACAAATATGACTGATATGCAACCACTTTGAATTGGCCCAATATGTGCTGCAATCGGGTTCGTATGACTTTGATGGCTATGAAAACTTGATTTCAACCAACAAACGAAGATATAAACAAAAATCTTAAATCGTCATTCCTAATCCGGTCAGTTACTAACATTGTAAAAAATACATACGAAATGTTTTATTTAGATTTATTTAGGATATTTGTAAAGAAAAATGTTCAAAGAGTATTGTTGGAGAAGTCATAAATTTTTCAGAACATGGTTTATACTCCGAAGAATAAATAAAGGGTCCGCCATCTAACGTTTGTTTTTTCAACTAGTGCTTATTTCGTGAATGGTAACACTTAGCTCATGTCTGATTTAACAGATAATTACTCTTATCCTTCCGCTGAACGAATATGGTTCTGTATACGCTTGAACAACGCTGGGAAATATTGCGACATTACTTTGGCCGATTTTGCCAAAAAAAAATCATCTTTTCAGATGAAGCTCATTTTGATCTTGGCGGGTATGCAAACAAACAAAATTGTCGCATTTGGGGCACAGAAAACCCGCACGCATACATTGAAAAGCCGATACACCCAAAACGAGTCACTGTTTGGTGCGGATTTTTGTCCAGAGGCATAATTGGGCCATTAGCAAGGAGTGGCCGTTACAGTCAATTGCGATCGTTATCTGGCCATGTTGAACGAATTTTTGTTCACAAAAATTGAAGAGGAGGATATTGGCAACATTTGGTTTCAACAGGACGGCGCTACGTGTCACACAGCCGAAGCTACACATTTTTTATAGCATTTTCAAAAAAAAAAAAAAGTTGTTTGACAGACCCTTTATTTGTAGACAGCTTTGCATAACAAAGCATTTTTAAATAAAAACAATTCTGAAAAATACGTATGTATTTACACAGTCCAATTTTCAACCGTGATAATCGATTAATAAAAAAAAAACTGTTCCCTATTTGATTTTTATTATTTTTCTTTTTGCATAAATCTTATTTATGTATATACATCAAATATAATTAAAGTTATAAAAAAGATAAAAAAAAACATAATAAGGTATTTGTTGCCATACCTTTAAAAACTGTTACAGGTTAAATATTCTTTAAATATTTAAATTAAAAAAAAAAATTAGCAATGTACGGGTGTTTTTATAGAGGTATAGAACATTAAAATTAAATAAAACAAATATGAATTTTTTTTAAATTGACGACAGATGTGTAGAACAATTTGTTAAATTTTTAACTTTCGGTTGTGTAATTCTGTACATAAACAACATTTTTTAAGCTTATTTGAAGAAAAAATAATTTTTTTTTTTCTAAATTCTTAAAATTAAAACAAACAAATTAAAAATTGTTTATCTTCTAATGGTGTTATGCATAATGAAAACTGTGCGCTAATTAACAAGCTGCCTTTCGTTATGGGAATAAACTCATAAAAATGTTACCAGCTTTATTACTTAACACTATTTGGCGTAACTAAACCGTTCTGAAGGGTGCAATTCGCCCCCTAGAATTGTTTTTGCCTCCCCAGATTTAAAAAAAGTAACTATTTAAAATTCATAAAATTAACTCAGTTTAAGATTTGAAATACCACAATTACACCCCACCAAGAAAAAAATTGTTTAAGCTTAAATTGTTCAAACAATTTTTTTTTAATTTAAAGTGAAAAATGAAAAATTTTGTTTGTTTATTAAAGAAATTTTTACCAAATCTAATTAAATATAATTTTCGCTAAGTTTTATATTTCTTTTTTTTTAATTTTTTTTTTTGCATAAATAAAGAATTCATTTTGGGAAAAATTTTATACTAAAGAAAACCTTTTTTTTAAATTAACTTGTTTCTACAAAATGGAAAATGTTTAAGAAGGTTGTTGTTCATTATAATATTAATGATTGATAATAATAATTGAATTATTATTTGGAGCAATTTTATTTACAGTTTTCAGTTGCTGAGCAGTCATTATTGTAAGAATATTCTGTTTGCACTTTGATGTCAAAACATTTCAATTATTTTAAAAAAGATTCTCGTTTTAGGTAATTTGTATGTTAAAAAAGAAGTAGTTGTCCGAAAATTTGTTACCTTTAATACTTGAATGATCAGGTATACTTATTAAAAAGCCTTCGCAAAACTATTTATATGCACTAATTTTACGAACTCTTGGTACAACTCTATTGAGCTATTTTGTAAAGCAATTTGTAACGAAATTTACTGTTTATATTTAATACTAGCTAATACCCGGTGTGCTTCGCCACCCCAAATTTTAGTATTTAATTCATATGGCAGGTGCCGCGCCCACTATTGTTAATGCACCCATTTTTTCCATAAATGTTTATTTGAATATTAAAGCTGCTCTTGCAAAATTTTACTACTCTAATCGATTTCGTTTTCCAAATATACGAATTTTAGTATATAATTCATATGTTGGTGCCACGCCCATTACTGATAATGCACCCATTTCTTGCCTAAATGTTCATTTGGGTGTCAAATTTGCTCTTGTAGAATTTTAGTACTCTAATCGATTTCGTTTTCCAGATATACAAATTTTAGTATTTAATTCATATGGCAGGTGCCACGCCCACTATTGCCAATGTACCCATTTTTTCCAGAAATGTTTATTTGGATGTCAAAGTTGCTCTTGCGAAATTTTACTACTCTAATCGATTTCGTTTTCCAAATATACGAATTTTAGTATTCAATTCATGTGGCCACGCCTACTATTCCAAGTCCGCCCATTTTTTACCCAAATGTTCGTGTGGATGTCAAAGCTTACCGTACTTAATTTGAAGACTCTACCTGCATTAACTTTCGTGATATATAATATTTAATACTATTTCTTTAATAGGGCGTGGCACCCCGCCCACTTACAATTTCAAACGAAAGTATAGCCTATAGTTCCTTCCAGACATACAGAAAGATTCTGTGAAAATTTCAAGGAAATCGGTCTAGCCGTTTAGCCGTCTATAAAGCACAAACAAACATACAAACATACAAACATACAAACACACATTGATTTTTATATATATAGATAGATAATTAAATTATGAATTATATTCTCTATTCGAAACATACTAAATTCCAAGGATTCATGTAGGGTACATATATAAAAAGAGGCATTTACATATAAAGTTCTCATGTTCATCACCAGCCAAATATACATATATATTCATTAAATTAAAAGAAATAAAAATCTTTGTATTGTCAATAAAATTGCTATAACGTTTAGATGCCTTCACTTTTTGATTTTTTTTTCTTTTTTTTGAAAAGGAAAAAATCTAAAAAAAACCTTAATAAAATGTAATTTGATGTAATGGCTAAAGTACACGAATAACAATAGTAACAAAAAATAATAGTATATTCATACTATGTATTAAGTAAATACATGCTCGTACATGATCTTTTTGGTAAGTTTTTTGGAAAAAACAAAAAAAAAACATACACACACAAACAGGCAGATAGACAGAAAGATAGAGGGACGTTTAAACGGTCGTAGAAACAATGTAAAAAAGATAAACTTTGTACTTACCCCACTGACACAAATGCAAGTGAATAGTAAAATAAAGATGACAGTAGTTGCAACAATTTGATGCACTTGTAAAAAACGAAGATGTTTTCGTTGCATGATTTTCCTATTTTTATTATGTTTCAAAAAAGATGTTGTATACTCAGTATTGTTGTTGCTGCTACTATTATTATGGACCATAATTTGTCTTTAGATTGTAAGTGAAGTGTAAAATAAGTCGACACAAAAGATGCTGCTAAGGTTGTTGTTGACTATGTCTTTTGAATTTTTTTGATTTCTGCTGATTGCAGTGATTGTATTGTTAGTACCAAAGAGAAAAAATAAAATTGTTTAATGATTGATAGATGGTTTATTTACACGATAATACGGGATTATGAAGTCTAACGACAACATACAATCAAAAAAGTACGTTCTAAAGTTAAAGTTTTCGAAAGGATTTTTTAAGATTTATAAGTTTTTGTAATCACTTTGGCGGTTTTATGTCTATGTTTATTCCCACGTAGCAGTAAATTTATTCGTCTGTTTCAACCACAAAATTTACAAATAAGTTTTTTTTATCTTCTTAGATCTTGTATAGACACCACAAAATCTTTTTAAATTAATTGCTTAACACATGCGGTTTGCTTATTTATTTTTTTATTTAAATATACTTTATTTATACTTTAGTATTATCTATATATTTAGTTTAAACAACAGTCAATTTTTGTTTACGCACTTTGAACTATGCACATCTTGTTATAAATAAAATCTTTTTTGAGTATTTTAAATGTTGTTTTCATTAGGCAGCCACTACTCTGATCTTGTTGCACGTGTTACTTCGCGACTGGTTTTAATGCAAAAGCTTAAAAAATCTGCAAACATTTTTGTTTTATACCAACGTCCAAAAACACACAGCTTCTAAACCACAATACAATGTCTAAACAATATAAACAAACACACACACACGTAAGCATTGTTTCAATAAAAAACGTTTCAACAAATAAAAATAACACAAAGTTCTCATTGTCATCATTATGATCTTCAGAGTGGCAACGCCATAATAAACATTTAACAGTAGCAAAACAAAAGACCAACAACCAGAGACCTGCGCCGATTATTTTGAACGGCGGCGGCGGCTGACTACCAAAAAGACTGGCGGCGGCTGAAAGCCGGCTGTGAGCCGATATCTGAATGGCTAGCCATATTTTGTTCAGCTCATACAAAAAATCGGCTTACCCGGCTCAAATGTATCGAATTTAATATACATTTAAATATTCAAATAAAAAACAGTATGCAAAGAAAATATTTATTTAAAATAATTTTCCCGTTAATAAACATTTGGCCAAAATAACTCCAGACAGGAGAGTCTCCTGCTGTTTTTTTTATTAAAACTGTTTGGGATTTATTTTTAACTTCTTGTTTTGTGTTTAATACATCTTCTTAATTTTTTATGTCAAGATCTGACTCCGAGCTGGAAGCTATGTCTTCTCTCTCCATTTTTTTAAAAAAACCTGTAATTTTTTTATTTCCGCTCATAATTACCTTTACTTCAAACACAACTTAAACTTTTAAAAGATTTCAACGAACGTTTGTACCAGTGATGTAATGTAGGTAATTATTTCTCGTATTGCGTTCTTTCTAAAACCCACTAATAGTAAATATTCAGCTGTTTTCTATTGAAATGAAACGATTTTTATGCTAATTAGATTTCTTCTCTTTTTATACCCTTCACCTGTGGTGCACAAGGGTATATATAGCTTTGACATTCCGTTTGTAATTTCTACAATTTTCATTTTTGACCCCATTAAGTATATATTTTCTGAAAGCTTATGAATAGAGGAGTCGATTAAGCCCTGACCGTCTGTCCGTGTGTTGGTTGAAATCAAATTTTAGAAGCAACTATATGTTCCTCAGATCTGTATATGGTATCAATCTCTTGGAAATATCCAGGAATGAATTGCTATTGAAATTCAGCACAATCCCCCATAACTTTCTGAGATATAAGCAAAAAACCACGACCACCTCGTTTTTTTTACACAATTACAAAAACAACAAACCTACATAAATACATGTAAAAAACATACAAAAAAAAAAAATTAAAAAAAAAATATATATTAAAAATAAAAAAAAATTACAAAAAAAATTTAAAAAAAAAATTGAAACAAAATTTTAAAAAATTTTTTAAACATTTTTAAAAAAAATTTAAAAAAAATATAAAAAAATAATAAAATATAAATAATATATTACATAAAATAAAATAAATCTTTTTTGGCTCAGCTGGGATTCGATGCCACATTTATTCTAAGCAGTATATACATATGTACGTATTTTATATGAGATGAATGGTGACACAAACAATTGTTATTGCATCACTACACGTTGTGAAGGGTATATAAGATTCGGCACATCCGAATATAGCACTTTTACTTGTTAAGACAAACATTGTTATAATTTGAGCAATAAAATTCAAGAAACTGATTTTTTTACATTAAAAAAATATTTAAAAATACATAAAAAAAAATTAAAAAATATATCGGCGGCTTACTTTAAGCCTATTTTTAGCCAAAATAATATCGGCGGCGGCGGCTGCCAAAAATGATCGGCGGCGCAGCTTAGCCGGCTGTCAGCCGTTCGGCGCAGGTCTCTGCCAACAACTACACCAAATATACCGTAATTATTATCACAAAGCCTAAAACAACAAAATGGGGAGAGTAAACAACTCATCTTGTTTTGATTGTGCGCCTGCCATCCAGTGTTGCCGATCTATCTTTAGTTATTAAACAATACTAAAATATTTGTTATAATACCTGAATAGTAAAATGTTTTATGTAATTTTTGTCTAAAATTTGTTTCAGCAATACGCTTTCTTTATACTTTATTAAACATAAAAAATTTCGTTCCTTCTTGTTTTTTTTTTTAACTTTCTAAAGGAACTATTTTTAGTACAATAATATTAACAAAAAACTAACCTAAAAATTAAATTGTCACCTCTAAATAAACAAAAAGTCAAACTTTTGAAATAAGAAAATTTAAAAATTAAATATTAACATTAAATCCATGGCATATTACTTAATTCATGAGGTAATTGCAGTTCGGAGAGAATTTTTTTGTTTATATTTCTTATATATGAAGTTTGACGTTTTGAAAAAAGTGAGAGAGAGGAGAGAAATTTGTTTTGTTTTCTATAGGCTGAAATTTAAAATAACTGAAGAAAAAAATAATCAGCTTACGAAACAAGACTGCCGATGAATTAATGTGCCTTGATTAAATCCTTGAAATTTAAGATTGAATTTAAATTTTCTTGAATCAAGATTGAAGTTTATACTGAAAATAATTTTATATGTAGAAATGACCTTGGAAAATATATATTTGACCTCAATTCTATATTTAATATCAGATATAATTTAATATAAAAATTAAAGCATGAAAAATTTGGCTAGTATCCTGCAGACCAGATTTAATCAAATTGAGTTTTCATTTTTCAATTTTCTGATATTTTGCCATTTTTAGAGAAATCTAGATTTTTAAAGGATACACAACATAAAATATTTTTTTAATATACAATATGGATATCAAACTCATATATCAATTTGGAAACAATACGTAGTATAAGAAAAAATATTTTTAATTAATTTGTCAGAACAGAAAAAGTTCTACTCTATATCTTTGAAAACTACATAATAATTTTGTGAAAGTATATGAAAAGATACTTGTCTAGTATTGGCAAAATTATCCTTTTTTCATATTTTACATTAATTTATCACATAAAAAAATTTTATTTTCCTTATAAAAGAAATAAAATTAACAAAAGAACTTGGACAGCATAAATTTAAATATAATTGTGTTCATTCGTTTACTAAAAGTTTTGACTATTTTTTATTGAGCTTTACTATATAGTTAATTTTTTTTTATAAAATTTTGTGTAAACGGAAGAAATCTATTACAGCTCAGTAAAAAATTGTAATTACTTTTGAGTAAAATAACGAACATATTGTTGAACAAAAATTTTAATTTTGAAAATTTTAAGATTTTCTTTCTATGTTCAAAATTATAAATTTTTATTTCCCACCAGAGTAAGACATGAGAAGGCATTTTATTTCACTTTTTAGGAAGAAATATTACCCAATAAAATTTTTTTGCTATTTAAAGCCAAAAAACATTCTGCAAGACAAATTGGAAATATAATTATGTAATAATATAACAATAAGTTCACTAGCCAAAATTTATCCAAGAAATTTTATTTTGTTCCATTGCAATAATTGGCAACACTGCAGTATTTTAACACCTTCTTGTTGCTGTTAAGTCAATCTTTTTAATTGTTGTTGTTGTTGTTGATTTTGTTGCTACTATTTTATCAAAAGCATTTGATTTTTCTCTGCATCTTCATTACTATTTAAAAAAGTATTGCTCATCATTTAACTCGGCGTTAATATAAAATGTATACTCTCATGTTTGGTTTGTTTTCCATTTATTTGCTCTACTCTTCTTTCAATTGTAATTGATCTAAATTTTTTCTGAAGGCCATATTTTGTTGGTCTATGATGGGGGAGTATTTGTAAGTGCTATGTGCTGTGTTTGAAAAAATTTAAGATGGTCATTATATAAAGAGGATTAGAAACGTTTGTGACCCAAATACTCCTAAATATTCATATGCCCATAAATATATACTACGTATGTATACATATATGCGTGTATGTATGTATGAACGTATGTATGTATGTATGTATATACTTTATAAGATGAAGTGGTAGTACAACTAGATGTTGTTGATAAATGATGAAAAAACTAAAAAATGCTATTAAAGCGGTAGCAAAATATAAAAATAATTTAAAGCGATTAAAATAAAATTGAATTTTAACTTTTAGAGAAGAGTTGATGAATTATACTTATAGGGCGATAACATAGAGCTTAAAGTAGGAGGGAGTAGTTATTCATATGTTTTATTAACAATACATACATATGTATGTATGTATGTATGTACATACAACATAACAATTATTCAATTTAACTGAAGAGTAAAACGAAATTATATTTTTCTTTTATTATATATTTTAAATTTAGTAAAAACTTGTGTAACTATTAAAATTTAAGCGAATAATTTATCGGCACTTATTTATTATTTCGGTAATTGTGAAAAATTTATCAAATACTTTTTATTGAATTAGATATCATTAAAATTTTAATTTCTATTCAGAATTTTTAAACAATTAAATTACGAATTTATTGTAAATTTTATATAATTTAAGGGTTTACCAAAAAAAAATTTTTAAACTAGATTTATCTTTATAATTCCTAAAAAATATAAGAGTTTTATAAAATACAAAATTTATGAATTTATAATAGTAGAATTTAAAAAAAAATATTGAAAAGAACACTGCGGTAATCGTTCGCCATATCTTAGGAAAAATAGGATTTTTTAGGAATAAATAAAAAATTTTTAAATTTCGTTCGTTAACTTAAAAATAATGACTATTTTTAACTTGATTGCGTTCATTTACACAAATATCCATATAAAGCGTAGACAATCCAGTAAAGTTTAATAAAAAATAATTAATACTTTCGAGTTAGCGAACGAACATATAAATAAAAATAACAATAATAATAATAATAATAAACTGTCACAATGTAATAATTTTCAACAAAATTTTAAAATTAATTAAAAGTATTGCATTCATTATTGTAAAATTGTTAAACCTTTTTAATATTTTTAAAAATTATGGAATTACGGAAATATGACAATATGACACTAAGAGCACCTTATAAAAAATGCTTATTAATATTTATTATTTTTTATATTTTTATTTAAATTTTTGTTTTTTATATTTTTATTTTTTTTATTATTTTTTTTGCTTTTTTTTAATATTTTTTATTTTCTTATATATTTTTTAATATTTATTTTTATTTATTTATTTTTTTTTTTTTTTTTATTTTATTTTTTTTTTTAACACACATAAACTCAATTTGTAATTTTACAATGGGATGTTTTTATATGTATGTACGTATTTCATATGAGATGAATGGTGATACAAACAATTGTTATTGCATATGTAGGGTATATAATATTCGGCTGAATATAGCACTCTGTTTTTTTTTTTTTTTTGGGTTCACACCAGACAAATGTTTGACCCAGTTATCATAGACTAACATCTTATTTCGACTTTTCAAAAATGTCAGCAAAAAATTATCAAACTAGATTTTTTTTTTAATGTGCTTGCTCTTATAAATGGTGTCCCAAAATGAAGACAACATTTGAAATTGTCGCCCTTGTAAAGTAAAGTGTTGGCGATCCCTTAAAAAACAGTCCGATAGCTGACAGTTAGTGTAAGTATAAATAGAGCGTTACACGATAGAACAAACTGTCTTCATTATTGAGCATAAATAATTTCAAAAATAATGATAGCATCGCATCACAGAGCATATACGCTGTAGAGAGCTTCTTGAAAGTTGCAATTCTTGTCCAAGACGCCGAATTGAGGTTCCTGAATTGTACCTACACTTTCACGCACTGCTTCGATATTGACATTTGAACGGTTTATTTTTGGACGACCCATGTGTTTGGCATCTCCAACGGATCCAGTCTCACTGAATTTTTAATTAATCTCTTCACAGTTGTCGAAAATATAACACTATTCCGACCGTGTTTTGTACGAAATTTTCAGAATAGCAAATGCCAAATAGTTCAAAGAATAAATTAAATTAATTGTTTCCTTTTTGGCGGTATAAGAGAAGCGTCTTGACGATTTTACCTTTATGATTTTAAAACCTAACTGTTAACGAGCAATTTGGCTCAGGGTTCTGGCATACGCTATAGATTATAAGAGATTAAACAAAGTTTAAGGTATTTAAATTCATTAATGTATTAATTTATTTCAGTTTAAGTAGTAACTTAATTTTCGAACAATAAGTTTTTTAAATTTTTTTCCAACTTTATTAAAATTTCAACTCTAGTGTTAAAATTCTTTTTAGCATGGCTACTAAGAGCAGTTCTATACGATAAACGTCTGTATTTGAGCTCCCTCAAAATGGCTGTTTTCATGTCCAACAAAAACTACTAAATCATGTCTTTCCTTTACTACTAAAATAAATGTGTCTCTTGATTTCTACTGCTGAAATAATGAGCAGTACAAAAGACATACTTTGTTACGCTTTCGTATGCAAAATATTTGAGCATTTCCATTAAAGCATTACCGTAAGGGAATGAAGTCTGCTTTCAAAATTTAAAAATTTGTTGGTGGGTTGTTTTTCAATTGACACTTTATTGTAAGAAAAATCTCATCACAAAAAAAAGTATTTAAATAATTTTTCAAAACTCTAATTTAGCTTATTCTGGCAAATACTTGCCAAATGTGAAGAGGATTTTAGAAATAAACTGAAGTAAATAATTTACTAATATGAATTGAAGGTAAACAATTTAAAATAAATAATTGATTTTGTGTTATAATTTATTTTGTTCTACTATTTTCGGTTGCTTTTATAGATTTTTGTTAACAAGTTCGTTCTGCTTATTCTCCATAACTTCGCAAATCTTCACTAAAAAAATTAAATGATACTGCGATCAGTGTACCAGTTGCCACTTGTTTTGCTTTTGCTTGGCAAGCAGCTGAACATCCATCCACTTGCTGTTGGTTGTCGTTGACCAAGATTAGCTTGACTCTTGAAAAGAAAAACAAAAAAAAATTCATTATCATTGAAATTGGATCAAAATCTCAAATTGTTGCTTGACACTAGCTGCAGTCAACATTCATTGACATTTAAACTAAAAACGGTCATTGTAAAATAATTGTTAAATAATAAAAAAAAAATAAATAAATAAAAAGAGTGAATAGATAACACTAGGCAACAGCCATTTTGTTATTTGGTTCTAGCATACTTTTTCTCATGGATTTGGACCTACTGAACACGAAAATGAATTTTAAAAATTTTTCTGTCGATTGGTTTGCGAGATACAAATTTTTTAATTTTTTTTTTTAATTTTTGGAGGTACACTTACTATTTTGAGCATATCTTTAGTCTTCTTTGACCTATTTTATCCTACTACTACTCAAATTAAAGACAATTGAGCCGTCTACAACTTATTCTCAGAAAATTTTCAAATCGGGTTAGTAGTTTTGATGTTGGCGGCTTAAAAAGGTTAAAAAAACTGGGTTTTTTTAGTAAAAATGTGGCTGAAAAATTCATATAAAAATTCATATAAAATATAAAACGCGATGTTAACAGCGATTTTAATTTTTTTACGTATAGCTGACACTTTTCCAAAGAAAATAAGCCCTTACTTAACAAAATCTGATGACAAATGGCTGACTTATTATTTTTTTGGTAAACGACCGAAATTCCGCTATTTCACGATTTTTTGATTTTCATTATTTGCACAGCTTACCTACCCAACGCAAACGAATAAATACATTTAAACTTAATTTAAAATAAACAAATTAGTCTTCGTATATTATTTTTTAATTTATTTACAGCACTACATGCTCAATGTATCGCACAATTAGCTAAACTAACGAAATTAAACTAACTAATTAAATTAAGCAAATCAACGCACAAAAAAAATGAGTAAAAACAAAGATATAAGTGTACATTTTATGCCATGTGGAAAAACTGCTGACTTCTTCTTTGTTTTTTGTATTCGCTGCAATCGGTCTTACGTATTAGGGTCCAAATATAGTCACCCATCATAGCCGTGTCATAGATGCCCTGATAGCGTCGTTCCATAGCCTTCAATTCCTGATGAAAGCGCTCGCCGTGTTCGTCGCTCACGTCTCCTAAATTCTCAGGGAAAAAATCCAAATGAGAATGCAGAAAGTGTATTTTAAGTGACATGTGCACTCCCATGGCTTCATAGTTCTTTACCAGATCCTCAACTATGTCCTTATAATTCGGGCTTTTGTTGTTTCCTAAAAAGTTTTCCACAACAAGCCTGAAGGAATTCCATGCTGCGGCTTCGATGGGTGATAACAGCTTTGGGAATTTTTCATCTTTCAAAATTTTTTTTATCTCGGGTCCTGCGAAGACTCCTTCTTTAATTTTTGCCAGCGAAAGGTAAGGGAAAATTGACCGTAAATAGGCAAAAGCTTCACCTTCTTTGTATAATTTTTTGGCAAAATTTTTAATCAAACCCAATTTTATGTGCAGCGGCGGAAGTATTATATTTTCACGGTTCTCTATTAGTGGTTTGCGCTGAACATTCGCTTCTCCAACTACAGGTTTCGTTCGTACCGGCCATTTTTTTTTATATAATGCTGATCATCAGCGCGGCTATTCCAAAGGCACAGAAAACAGCAATGTCGCGTATAGCCTCCTTGGAGTCCACACAGAATGGCCACAACTTTAAGGTCGGCGCATATTTTCCAATTGTATTTCCTATACTCTATGCATTTCAGCAAAATGTCCATAGTTTCATAGTTCTCCTTTGAATGAACCGCATGAGCAATAGGAACAGATGGCTTTTCATTCCCATTATGTAAGAGAACTGCCTTCAAGCTCTCTTTGTTGCTGTCAATAAACAACCTCCATTCGTTGGGGTTGTGAATTTGGTGAAGCTCTTGGAACAAGCCTGAAATGTCGCTGCAAAAACATATTTGGTCTTTCTTTGTATAAAATTTTGCATACTCCTTGTGACGGTTTCTGTACGCTGTTACTTTCACTTCTGAAGCCGCAAATCCACACTGTATCATCTGAGACGCAAAAAGTTCGGCTTTCTCCTTAGTGAGACCAAAATCGCGCACCCAATCGTTTAGTTCGGCCTGTGACAGTAATTTTCGCTTTGCACCCGGCTCAAATTCGCTTGCATTTGACTCGGACTCTTCTTCTGACGATTCTGCTTTTTGAAGAGATGCACCAGGGCACACTGGATATGGCACATCATGCGAATGTGGTACTGGAAGCGCAAACGATCCCACTTGAGCGTAGTTCCATTTAAAAAATCTTCCTACCCCACTGTTTGTGGTGAGGCAAAAATAACAGTCTGTGGAATGGCATAGCGGCTTTTTCCACATCATTGGTGTATCGAATTTCATATGGCGGCTAAAATTAAAATAAATTACTATATTCGCTATGTATAATGTGTTTAAATAAAAATTCTTACCTTCCGCCAGCTGCCCAGTTGGTTAAGATTATATAGCAAAGATCACACAGCGACTTAGGTGTCCATGGTTCTGTGATATTTGGTGAAATACCAAAATAATTCAAATAGTGCAATTGTACTGCTGGAGTAAACTTGTGTGCGTGATTTTTTTTTATAAACTGGCCACAAACATTGCAGAAATTGTCTGGATCGTTCAAACACTCGAACACACGTAGTATTTTACTCATTGTCTTCCTTGCGTTTTCTAAATATTAACTTCTTTACACTTTCACAGACAGTTTTGAAATGCAATTGATAACCGTGTCTCCTTATGTTTAAATATGTATGAGCATGTAGTGCTGTAAATAAATTAAAAAATAATATACGAAGACTAATTTGTTTATTTTAAATTAAGTTCAAATGTATTTATTCGTTTGCGTTGGGTAGGTAAGCTGTGCAAATAATGAAAATCAAAAAATCGTGAAATAGCGGAATTTCGGTCGTTTACCAAAAAAATAATAAGTCAGCCATTTGTCATCAGATTTTGTTAAGTAAGGGCTTATTTTCTTTGGAAAAGTGTCAGCTATACGTAAAAAAATTAAAATCGCTGTTAACATCGCGTTTTATATTTTATATGAATTTTTATATGAATTTTTCAGCCACATTTTTACTAAAAAAACCCAGTTTTTTAACCTTTTTAAGCCGCCAACATCAAAACTACTAACCCGATTTGAAAATTTTCTGAGAATAAGTTGTAGACGGCTCAATTGTCTTTAATTTGAGTAGTAGTAGGATAAAATAGGTCAAAGAAGACTAAAGATATGCTCAAAATAGTAAGTGTACCTCCAAAAATTAAAAAAAAAAAAATAAAAAATTTGTATCTCGCAAACCAATCGACAGAAAAATTTTTAAAATTCATTTTCGTGTTCAGTAGGTCCAAATCCATGAGAAAAAGTATGCTAGAAACAAATAACAGACAAAAGTTTGTTATTTGTGACCTAGTGTAATTTATGTTTGTATTAAACTTAACATCTTCTAGCACTATAGGTGACCGGTTTATTTGGTCAACAGTTTATCAATGGCTTAGTTTAATTAAAAGATTTAAAATGAGTTCTGATTAAGTATGATTGGAATTTTTCAAAAGTGTTTTGTAATAAATTCTAATACGAATAAACAGTTGGAAAAATGGTCATATGCAACTTTATACTCGAACAAATAAAATTAAATATTAAAGAACTGGAATAATACTATGCGTTCTTAGGTTTTTTGTTAAAAGAAAAAGGAAATATTGAGTAATAAAAAATAAAATGAAAAAATCTTCTTAATACTAAAGCTTTAAAAGCAAACTTTGTACCCCCTTTCAAGCACATTGCGTGTATGGAAAAGTGTGATATATGATATTGTTAAAGTGTATAAGCCCCTGGGGGCATATTACTTTAGCGGAGTGTCCACGCCTTGGTGTTATTGCTAGTTCGGGCTATAGACGTGTTATTCACACCTTTGGCTAGGGCATAGGAGAATCCTGGATCTCATACATTAGGAATTTAGAGAGACTCAGATGCTGATGGATCGCATAAATCGAGTGAAGATAGTTTAGCGGCTGCATCGCACGATCATAGCAGTTGGATTTATGCACAAAGCGGACATGGATAGTGCCATTAGTATTTTTACTGATGAGGCATAGGAGAATCCGGATCCTTGTTCCTAAAAAGCTTAAAATTTAGTTTTGCTAAAGTCTGAGGTAGTGAGGCGCGTTCAGGAGTTATAGATCCACGAACCTTTAGTATAATGAAAACACCAATTATTTATACTTTCCGGATGCTAACAATAGAATTATCTTTATTGAAGAATTTGGGTTTGTTTTAAGATGTTAATTGTAATATATTACTCATGCCACGCTGGTATGTCTAGCCTGGGAAAATCATGAATACCAATACCGCTCTACAGATTGATGTTCTGGTATAGATCTTAAGCGGAGTATCAATTTTCGTGTATGACCTTCGTTTTATCTGGCCACAACTGTAGATTTGTTATTTCTGGGTTTAGGAGATCGGGATTATATTTACCAATAGCGTTTGAGATTACTACAATCGCCTTATGACTTAAATACCTAGTATACTACAATATGCTTAAACTAACATCCAGCCGAAGCCGCTGTGCCAAACTAGTCAGCCGAGGTCGCTCTATCTAAACAGTCAGCTGAAGCCGTTTTGTCACAACAGACAGTCAAAGCCGCTCTGCGAAAACAGTCAGCCCAAGGCATATTCATTCACCACATAATCGCGGTTCAGAGAGAAACTTTTTGTTTAAATTTTTTATGTATGAAGTTTAACATTTGAAGAGTGCCCTGTAGACTAGTCGGTAAAGGACAAGTCAGTTGCTTGGGGGTTGCGGGTTCGATTCCCGCCGGAGACTCTGGAATTGTCTGCTTCTCTTTCTCTTCTATTCTTAATATTTCTATTCTTATTCTATTCTTCTCTCTATTAAGGCGTCACAATGAACCGTAATGGTCTCCGAGTGAAGGTGTGAGGGTAACTTTGCACCAGCCCTACCTACCTACCTTAACATTTGAAACAAATGAGAGAATAGAAAAAAAAATTGTTATACATTAAGTTTAACAGCTGAAGTTAAAAATGAGTGAATCAAGACTACCTGATAAATAAATAACAATAAAATGCCTTGAGTCAGCCGAAGCCGCTTTGACCGAAGCAATCAGTTTGAAAACCACTGGGCAAGGTGACACTCAAATCGCAATCCAAATACCACAAGAGTTTTTATCGCTCGAGCTTTACCAAACAGGCAAATCGTATCTTGTGTAAATGGCACCGATAACATTAAAATTTCAGTATATTTATACCAAATTGAAAACAATCCAAATCAGGATTATAAGGTGTTTCCATATTAAAATTACACAGCAGGGCTATTCACACAAAAGTTCGATTGATGTGATAGGGCGTTAATACTAAATGTAAATAAATTAGAAAATAACGTTTCGTCATATACTGGAATATATTGCCAATATTAAATATGTATGTGGTTGGCACAATATATACGTTACAAGGTTAGGAAGACTCAAATCGCAGTAGACTAGGGATCTCAGGTAGGCACACATAAATAAGTGTTAATACTATGGCCGACGCAAGATTAACAATGATGCTGGTGGTTACAAAGGATTGTGCGATGAATATTACGGGCAATCATAAGTCGGCAATGTGAAATCGTTTTCTAAGTCTAGAGAAACGCCTGTAGTAGGTAGCAATGAAATCGCTGGACAGCAAAGAGAGTAGAAAGAAAAGCGACCCAAAATAGCAGTGGTCTGCTTCGATATTCCTCGAACTCATATATTTTTAAAGTGTATAAGGAGGAGAAAAATGTATAAGTGCTTAAATTTCCTCCTAAAATGTAATACATACTTAAAACTAAGCAGAGTCACCATTAGGTGACCTCTATCGTTAGTACATGATGATTTTTAATCCCAATAAAAATGTCTTACCTTTTGACATTTATGAACAGTATACTCTGGCAAATCAGTATGAATAGATTGATCAAGGCATATTTATTCATCAGGTAATCGCAGTTTGGATACATTTTTTTTGTTTATATTTTTTATATGCGAAGTTTGACATTTAAAATTAATTAAAAAAGAGAGAGTTTTTTATGTATGGACTTTGAAAGCTGAAATTTAAAGTTAGTAAAAAAAAACTGATCAGCTGACAAAACAAGACTACCTTATAAATGAATATACCTTGAGATTGATGTTTAAAAAAAGCTAATAAATTGGCTTGATAATTTTTGACAGCTAAGAAACGGAATAATTATTTAAATCTTTTTTTTAAATAATTTAGATAATTGTTTAAATAATTTTTCAGATCTTCCATATATTTTATATTTCTACAAAAAAATATCTTAACACGGTTTCTAAAATACCACATTGTATAACAGATTATCTTACCCATTTATTTGAATTGAGTATTTAAATTAATTTTAAAAGCAAAATGACAGCTATAATCAATTACAAACGGTTTAGATAAACACAGTTGCTCTAAAACGGAAATTCTACTGTACATTAGTAGTCAAGTGTTGACTTGACTTGCTGAAAAACAATTCATTATTAAATAGTTCTTGAGTTAACAAATACTACATGCTGTTGCAAGCACTAGTTACATTAAATATTAAGCATTAAACAAATTTTAAAACATCCTAAGGAAGCAAATGATGGGCAGAACGAACATCCGTTTTAATGTACAAATCAAACGATGACCCTGGGTGACGATGGGTGGTTTAAAGAGTTAATTTTTTTTTAATTAACAACTTTGTGAGGTCACCCACACACAAGGTGGGTGTAGTACGACTGATAAATGTTTCTTAACTTCTTTGCATGAATTATTCAAAAATAAAAGAAAAAATGTAAAAGAAACAACAAAAAAGAACTTACGCAAAAGAAACCAAAATAATTTCACACTTGACGATTTCAGCTAAATCATTGCATTAATTTAATGCAGTTTTTTTAAATACATTTTATTTTTGCTTGTCTGTTTAGACTTAGATAAATTTTGAACAATAAAAAATTTATTTAAAAATGAACTGGCACAGTTTCATTTTTTACTAAGCAGATTCACACATATTGACATGATTTATTGAATAAAACTTTGTTTAATAAAATAATGAAAAAAAGCATTCAAAAACGTATACTTTATGCGAATTTATGTGTAGTGCTTAATACTTTTTTTGGCTCTAAATTTATTTTTAGAGAACTTTATTTGTATCTGTAGCAGACTTATAGGGGTTAGCGTTATTTGAGATTTTCTAAGTGGACCCTACGTAAAACCTAGGATTAGTAATGGATCAATCAAGCATAAGTGCGGAAAATAAACCCCTATCCAACAGTTTTAAATACAATAGTTAACTTCCATTCAGTTTTCAGGAAATCTTGCGACATTTTTTGTTTGCGATTACTTAATTTTAATATGACAATATAACATGTCATTACCATGGTTTTTCTCAACATGTAAAAAGACATTGTTCTATAAAGTCATACTCAAGTCTATTTTCGACTATAATAAAAGGATACACCAACATGAAAACTCTTGGGATTCATAAAAACTAATATTTACAGAACTGTAAACTACTGCGAAAAACTTCAACTACGATGATAAGCTAAATAAGGTCAATTCTAAGAAATTTCTAAAACCTAAGCAAGTCCGACATTAGCATAATCGTGATCATTATCGCACGCCAGTCAAACTAACAGGCGCGTTAAAACTGAATAGAACATGTGTAAAATAATGACTGCTAAACATAAGGAAAAGACATCAATAGGATTAAGTCAATGCCCGGCTTCGACTTATGTGACTTACATTAATACAAGGTGGCGCAAAAATAACCTTCCGATGTTTTTTGGCTGTAATTTAAAAAAAAAATGAAAAACTTTGATTCTTCTTGTGGAGTATTTTTATTTGGTCTTTTAATTTTTTTTACATCAAGTCGAGAATATGATTTCATGTAAATGGCCGCCGCCACAGTTGATTGTCATTTGAGCCCTTTTTATGGCATTTTCCATCACTTTGGCCAAAACTTCCGGCGATAGGTCCTCACATTCTTGACGGATATTGTCTTTAAGAGCTGCAAGAGTCTGAGGCTTGTTGACATAAACCCGCGACTTCAAAAAGCCCCACAAAAAGAAGTCTGGAGCGGTCAAATCAGGCGATCTTGCTGGCCAGTTCAAATCGCCAAAACGGGAGATTAGGCGCCCGGGAAATGCATCCTTCAGCATATCGGTTGTGGCACGTGCAGTGTGTACTGTTGCACCGTCCTGTTGGAACCACATGTTTTCCAATCCCAATTCATCAAGTTGCGGCAAAAAGAACTCGTTGATCATTGCTCTGTAGCGCTTAGCATTCACAGTAACCGTTTGGCCCGCGACATCTTCGAAGAAAAAAGGTCCGATGACTCCTCCAGCGAAAACAGCATACCATACAGTAACTTTGAGCGGGTGTAATCGCTCTTCGTGGGTTACACGCGGATTTTCAGTGCCCCAGAAGCGTAAATTTTGCTTATTTATGTACCCGCTAAGATGGAAATGGGCCTCATCACTCATGATTATTTTTGATGAAAAATCATCTTCCTAAATAGTCACCAATATTCCGCGTTCTGGAGCAGTGTAGCGTAACATTGTTTATTAACGTGTATTTTGCATGTGTTTACTACACAAATGTCAAAACAGAATTGACATTAGGGGCCAATTGCAAAATTTGTAGCATTTTCTGATAGGAGGATTTCTTTTGCGCCACCTTGTATATTACCTGACAATCGTTTAGTATCTTAAATTCATTAAAGGTATTTTTTACCATTACAACCTCAAGAGACTTAATCGCTAGATGTTAATGCACATGGAACAGTGAAAACTGCACCTACTTTCAACCCAACCTAATGTAAAATTTTTCGTGCTGAATTAACCAGTCAAAGTATTATTATATAATGGGCTTTCCAATAGGGACAGTTGTTATCGTGCGCATTGTTGGACATCTGTCAAATTGACTGTCATTTATTCAGTTTATTATTCCAAACCACTAGGAGGGGACAAAGCTTTTAACAGGTCATGCAAGTGATGAAATTGTTTTTTCAAAAAATAATCTGCAGTGATTATGCTCACTTCTGGATAAAGGGGCGCTACAGCAAATAAAATAAAGGGATTCGAACGGTGCGCAAACACATGAGATAAAGTGGATCTAATGCATTTCTTAAACATTATGTCAGCAAACAAAATTATGGAATTTGTGGCGATACCAATTCAAATGACTTACAAAAACGTCCAATGCAACCCGAAAAAGTCACTAATTGGTTTGGATTTTAAGTTGGTGACTGATGACTACTGTTTCTTTAAGAATGACGTTGGATAGTCACTCCATTTGGCCTTAATTGAATAATATGGACACCAACGATATATGGTTTAAATTGGACAGCGTTACTTGTCAGGTATTGTCAAGCTCCTAACATATTTGATATTATGCCCGAGCAATTTGAAAGCATTGTCATCTTACCTGGTGGCATTGACGTGGCTATAAATTTTTTATCGGGATGACAAAAGCTTAAAAAAATTTTTTTTGTGTGGGGTTGGTTTGTCAAAATCTTAAACTGTGTTCATTTTATTATTGCAAAAACACTTGCACACCCCAGAAAGGTCTAGTTAAGAGAATGCGATTTAACTCGCACGATGTTACATTCTTTACATAGTGGCATTGATAGACCTTTAAAGAAATAAACAAATTTTGAAGACATCTCAAAACACACTTTTTTATTTAAATATGTAAATCGCTGAATGAAAGACATTGTTTACAATTACATAAGCGTTAAGGAAATTTTGCAGGAGCAGGGTTATAGGTTGGCAGGGCCAGTAATGCGCTAATCACTAATAAAAGCGATTATTGTTAAATATTTTCAACACAATATTTATTTACTTCTGACTCGATTTTTTAATTCTTCTATACAATGAAAAATCAAAAATAAATGAAATCGAGCCAAAAATAAACAAATGTTGTCTTTAAAACATTCAAGTTTGAATAAAAAAAATTTATATAATTAAATGTTTTCTTTATATTAATGTTGATTTATTGTTAAGTTAAGCACCCTCATAAGCTTTGAAGGGATTTTCAGAACTTAAATTGTGGTCCGATATTTATAGATCCGATGAAAGATTTGAATTTCCATAAAAATATTTAACATTCGAATATGGCTGTGTCAGTCATAAATATTAAAATTCAATTTCGGATAGATATTTGTTTGAAATCCGGATAAAATCGTTGAATTATTGCAACCAAACTTAATTGGGTCCAAAAATTCTATACGTCAAATTGTTATGTATTAAAGAATATGGACTTACAATTACCTTTATTAGCTGCAAGGTATACATATAGACATCACTCATCTAACTCGGAAAGTAATTCAAAATTTATTAGTCTACACTCCGAATTATTATTTTTCATTTTATTTGCACAACAACCATCAGAAGAAACGCTTTATACATCTACCAACCGTAAAACTGCCTTCAAACGGGATGTAATTTACTTATGACTTGTAATTTTTGCGATTCATATGTATTTAATTGCATATGTCTGTCAAAATTGTTATTTGATAGGTGACTTATAGTTTTTGCTTTCACACGTACATAAGTCATTTCATCTGACATGATCCTTTTTAACAGATTTTGTGTGTTTATTTCGATTTATCAAATTTCAATAATTTTTTTGTGATTAATATTTTTTATAAATTATTAACTGCCGTATTAATAAAACATATTTTAGATTTATTAAAGACTTATTTGACAGATGTTGTAGAGAAATTTGTGAAATAAGCTTTCAGTAAACCTAACCTAAACCTAGATTATTTATTATTACAATAATAATAATCTATATTTTTTTTTAAATTATAAAAATAATATCTGTTTTTTAATTAACAAGCTAATTAAAAAAAAAAAACTAAATGCTAAACATTTTATTAATTTATTTGGTTTTTCCTTTGTTGGTTGGCCAAAAATAGTTGATGTCAGATGCATTGTCAGATAAAAATAGGACACGCTCTTATTGAATTTGTCATACGACATTTACATATAAATTTCACAAAGGAAATTTTTCATGGGGTTCATACAAGGTATATTAACTTCAGGTAGACGCACCGTTTATTTTGTTGCTACAAAAAACTTCCTAAATGTCATAACAAACACATTAACAGCTGATAAAAAAAGTAACAAAATGTTAGTAAATAAAAAATATTTATGACACAAACACGTCTAGTATAAAACAATGTGTGTAAACCAACAAAAAAAAGTAAACAAATTTTGACATTTGGGAAGAGAAATGCATAAACAAAACAATGATCAGCTGTGGACTTAAGTCTACCTGGAGTAAATATACCTTGGGGTTCATACAACATGTATCAATTTAAAAAAAAATTAACAAATAAAATAAAATAAATAAATAAAAAAAATTACTAAAAAACATGTCGTCTGAAAGCTCCTCTACTATGTGGGATGTAGGGATTAATTAATTACTTAATAAATATTTAAAAAAATGTGTCATGTAGAATTTGTTTCATTTCATATTTGTGTCATTTTTAATTTATGACTTATTCTTAAAGCTTCTTTATGTGTCAGTTATATTAATTTGAAGGTCATAGATTATGCCTTCTGAAAATCTGTTTGTTGATTTGGTTTGTAAATTCTTGTTAATGAGCAAAATCTGTTTTAATTTTGTTTAATATTTTTTTTCTTCTTAATCTTTGTTTTCTATACCAGTTTTTCCTACTAAATGTAAACTTAATAACAAGGTTAAAATTTGTATATTTGGTTGGTCTGTTTATTGTAAATTCCCCTTGTCTAAGAAAACTTGTGGTGTTTGTTTAAAATATTATTTGTTTAAATGTTTCGGACACACTAATTTATGAAATTACTTGTAAAACAAAATTACTTCGTTCCAAATATAGTTGAAGAGTACAAAAAGTTGAAAATAATTAAAACATTAAATGATTTTATGATGCTTCGTTGAAAAGTAAGCACGAGGCTTTAAATTTTTATATTAAAATTTAAAATTTTTTTTTAATTACATAATTGGTGAATTCACAAAGTATGCTAACTGTTGTACTATCATCATTTAAAAATGTTTTAGTAATTTGACGATAAACAATAGAATACATTTTATTAATTTTAAAATTTTAGGCATTTAAAAAAATGCAATCATTAACAAAAAATTACTTTGTGTTTTGTTGTTTTAAATAAAATTTTTTATTTGGTATTGTTTTTTCAAACAGCTGTTGGATTGCCAATTTATCCAATCTACAAAAAATGTTGGGGCTAATATCTTTCCCTCTCAAAATAACTCTTATTTATGCAATCGTAAATTCCAGGAACGCTTTTCGGTAAATTGTAATTCCGTGGAATGTCAAGGTAAAGTACGGGAATGGACTTATATGAAAATAAGTATTAAAATTCTGTTATCAGATTTAACTGTTAAAAAGACAATCATGGTGTCCACAATTTTTCTATCCAATTTAAAAATTAAAGATTTTCATTTTGCAAAAAACAAATTCTTTTTTCTTTTGCAAACAAAGAATAAAAAAAAAACAAATTAAAAAAATGTTTTATGTTTAAAAGTAAATATATTTGGTTCTGTGTAATAACTTTCAAATGAAATAAGTCTCAATGACAATAAAGATCATTATTGGGAAGATTTTTTAATAAAATAAATAATCCCATGTTACAATTATAGGGGGTGAATGCATTTCAAAGAAGAAATTTAAAAAAAAATTATATAAAATTTAACAATTAGAAATTATGAAAGAACAGAGCAAATATATCTAATTTTGACATTTGGAAAGGAACAACGGATGATCTGCTTATTAATTAAAAGAAATTACAATAAAATAAGTTCCAACCAAGAGTAAAATGAATAGAAATACTTCAAGGTATATTAATAAAATTCTCGTAACCAATCAGCTGATTGTTTTTTTAAGCATTTACATGTTGTGCCAAGTTTTTTTAATAACGTGTCTTCATCCATTAAAATTAATTTTATTTCTTTTTGTCTAAAATAGATAATTTGCAGTTTCAGTTGGTTTAAAACTTATAAAAATTTCCAAAACGAGAATATAAAGTTTTTACATTGAACTTTTTTAGTAAATTATTAAAATTAAAAAAAAAAAGAAAATATTGTGTGACATATCTATGTGTGAGATATATATGCAAAAACAAAATTTATGTGTTTTTTTTAAATATTGTGTTTGTTGCCGGGATGCATATACCTTATGAATATGGCGTGAAATACTTGTGCATTAAGGTTTTTGAAATATTTATTTAAAATTAAACTTAACTTTTCAATTAACACGTTAACAATGATCTCTGTTTTACAATATAAGGGACTTTTATACAATATATATTTTAATGATAAAAACTGTTTTACGATAATACATAAACTCATAAGAATATAAAAAAATGAATAAATTAATAATTAGGAAAATATTTGATAAAAGAGAAATGTAAATAAAATTAAAAAATTATAAAACTCAAAAAAAGGAATATGTTTAATAAACCCAGCAAAAACTAAGTAATGGCTTGCTCTTACTTAGAACTGTTTTAGTAATTACTTAATTTATATATTACATAAATACTTACACAATACAAATCCTTATTGCTAAATTTGTTAGAAGTCATTAAAATACACAACTTTTTATAATTCTCATCTAGTTTAAGATACTTAGGCCTATTAACATAATATTCAGTTTAATAAATTTAACGTAAAAGCTTACTAACTTTCAGTAAGCTTAAACTGAAATTTTAACTATAAATTAAAAATGTTCGTTAACAATAGGCAAGAGTTAGTTAACTTGTAGTTATCAATTATTATGAATGAATTTTAAAAAGAAGAAGAAATGTATACATGAACACAAATTCCTAATGTGCACACATCTGCTAATAAATTTATTAAAAATTAAATGTATTTTGAAATAATTTTTGCTATAAATTTAACGATTCTCTTAGATAAACGATATCTAATGAAAAACTCATCAGGTAAATTAAAATGATCCATTCGACTTATGTTATATTATATTTTCTTTTCATAACATAAGAAATATTTACTTTATATAAATTATACGAATGTGTAAATCTTTTTAATAATATACATATTTAAATTTAAGCATCAAATATTTTCTTCCAGTTAAGAACTTAAACGCCAAATAGTACTCGGTTTAATTTAACTGAAATTTGTCAAAATAATCTAAAAGTTATAAGATAACTGAACTTTGTGTTAATGGGTTTTGGCTAACCAAGGTTTAAGTTTTGAGTTTAGTGTTAACTGTAGGTTAATTTTTTTATAGTTAACGGCCCTTAGAGTATAAGCAATTATATTAAGGCAAAGCTGTTCATTAGCAAACTGATGACTTGTAAATTTTCATTGATTTTTTAATTCTAAAATAACGTATCGCAGAATAATTAAGCCGAATTTTCGTTTTAAAAAAAAAATTAAACGACTTCTGTAAGCACATAATTTTAATGGGTTTTTTAGGCTATTAAAATCAAGTACTTATATATTGCTATAAAAGTAAGTCCCTATTTATAAGCGAGCGTAAAAAGTACTTGCCTCCAATAACATTGCCGTTTAAAATAATGGGTTTAGATGCCAAAATGTAAGTAGTGAAGAATTATTTTCTAGTACTTTCAACTCATTATTTTGTAATGTGTTATTTTGATGGAAAATTAAACTAAGAAATAAAAAAAGCTATAAAAAGTTATAAATAAGTGAAGAGGGATAGAAGAAGGGAAATTAAGAATTATCATATAAATATATAACTCAAGGCGTATTTGTATTTTGACAAAACACTTAAAATATAATTTTTTTTTATACCCTTCACAATTGAGTGTAAGGGTATATATAGGTTTGTCATTCCGTGTGAAATTTCTACAATTTTCATTTCCGATCACATAAAGCATATATTTTCTGAAAGCTTATGAATAGGGGAGTCAATGAAGCATTGTCAGTATGTCCGTCTGTCCATGTGTATGTTGAAATCAACTTTTTGAACCCCCCCGACATTGCCTGGACCCGCGTGAAGTACTCAAATATTGGAAATATTCGGGAGCAGATCGGTATTGAAAATCAGAAAAATCGATAGATAAACAACTGAGATATGAAAAAAAACACGACCACCTCGTTTTTTCACAACAACAACATATAATACATACAAACGTAGTATACTGGGGAGAGTGAACGTGACATCGAATCCCAGCTGAGCCAAAAAAAAAATTTTTTTTAATATATTTATTTTTTATTGTTTTTCATATTTTTATTTATTTTTTTTTATTTTTTATTTTTATTTATTTATTTATTTTTTGTTTACATACATACATAAACTCAATTTATATTTTTATATACATACATATGTATGTTTTTTATATAGACGTATACGTATTTCATATAAAATGAATACAAACAACTGTTATTGCATGACTACACGTTGTGAAGGGTAAACAAGTAAGAGCACTATATTCGGCTGTGCCGAATCTTTTATACCCACCACCAATTTTGTGTACGTTTAAGGCACAATATTTATTATTTTGTTAATCGCTATAGAATAATCTCTTTATAATAAAATATGTATCACTTTCTTTGTAGAGGGTGGTTAAATTTGAAGGGCCCATGATTAAGGTGAACCACATCTAAACTTCAACTTTTTTCTTGTATTTCATTTGACATTTCTCAATCTCAGACTAACTCAATTTGAACCGTGGAAAGATACGCAATCGAGCAACGCTTTTAAATATTAAAGATTTTTATAAAAATGGGCGTTCAAATCAAAATGCATTTCGTGCACTTCGTGATTCTTCTGGTCAACATAATCGTTCGAATTCGTCCACAATCGTGAGAATTGTAAAAAATATTTAAATGTCTGCAAAGCAGGTCTGTATGAAATGTGAAAACATCTGTGAATGCCGTCTTAGTTCGTTGAATGGGAAACATTGCTGTTTTTCACGATAACGTGGCAAAAGAGCAAGCAACCTCGACTCATCATCGTGCCCAACAATCGAGCATCAACAGTGTCATTGAAAATTTGGACTATCGGATCGTGGTGTGCCGCTTAGGTTGGGGGGCCATTTGGCCGATATTTTGTTCCATACATAATTGAAGCATACAAATATTATCATTACAAAAATAAATGATAATAATTTCATAATAATTTTATTCAAAATCAACATAAATAGTCCCTTAAAATAAAACGTCCCATTATAACTTCGGTATGCTGGTAAAATGTTTTCGTAAATTTAGTCTTTCAATGAAAGTGGCCGTTAAAATACGCGTGTCAATAAAGTTTCTGCTAATAAACATAACTTAGATATTTCAATATAGTCCTTTAGTATTCCAAAATCTTTATTCATAGAGAATTTACATGAATTTAAGAGGAAGAAAGTGAATTTAAGGTTACATATTAAGGGCCATAGGGTGATTTAAAATATACATTCTCCGCATTTTTCTAAAACGGGAAATTTATTAGTAAGATTTTGATTTTTAAACTTCTATAACATTTTGCTTTTAAAAGATTTTCAAACGAAATAAGTTTTGTATAATTTTAAAATTTGTTAGCCATTAGTACATGAAAATAAATTGTTCATAATGTTTAGAGACAATTTTTTTTGACTTAGGTCAAAATTTTCCTAAATTCCCATTTTTAATAGAGCATAATTTCAGGAGAACATAAGCATAAGTTGTTAGCATGCCACCTAGTAGTTGCTAGTAGAGTAATCTATCCTATCATCTTTATCTTATATTTAGCTACAGCACAATAAATGGCGCAGTGTAAGATGAATAAATGCTAATATATATGACTAATATATTTTTATAAAAATTTAAGGAAAAAAGTGTGCGTGGCACATCTATTTTCCGTTATAACGAAGACTTTGACCAAAAAACCATGTTTGCAAAATTTCAGAATCGTACATATAGTTTTGTCAGTTTTATTACGTTTTAAATTTGAAATATACACTGTGCAATATAAATTTTCGTTCATTTTTATCTATAACTCTTTTCCTAATTCATAAATTTAAGCGATTTTCAGGGAAAAATATTCTTTTGACTCGATAAATATATATTCGAAGTTTCATGACTACGTTTATGCGTCTGGACACAATTCAAAAGTGAAAGTGGGCGTTATAGTAGGCGTGTCAAAGTTGTTTTTGCTAATGAGTACAACTTAGGTGTTTTAATATAGTCCTTTATTATTCCAAAATCTTTATTAATAGAGAAATTATATGAATTTTGAGTAAAACGTTATATGGGAGGTGGGCGTAAAAGTGGGCGTGGCACCTTAATTTTCTGGCACAGTAATGACAATGCCTAGGGGGATATACGTAGCAAATTTTATCATCATACCTCTAATTTTAGCGGTTTTATGAGCTTTTAAATTTCATTAACGGTAGATAACGTGAAAAGTGGGCGTTATAGTAGGCGTGTCAAAGTTATTTTTGCGAATGAGTACAACTTAGGTGTTTCAAAATAGCCCTTTATTATTCCAAAATCTTTATTAATAGAGAAATTATATGAATTTTAGGTAAAACGTTATATGGGAGGTTGGCGTTAAAGTGGGCGTGGCACATTGATTTTCCGCTACAAAAAAGCCCCTCACCAAAAAGCAAAGTGTGCAAAATTTCAGAGTCGTACATCCAATTTTGTTGCTTTTATGACGTTTTTGTTTTTAAATATACCGAAAAATACACTGTGCGGTATAAATTTTCGTGCATTTTGATCGATAACTCCTCTCCTAATGCATAGATTTAGACAATTTTCGGGGAAAAATATTGTATTTACCCAGGAAGTATATATTCGAAGTTTCATGAGGCTACGTTAAGGCGTTTGGACACAATTCTATTTTATTCGATGTTCGAAGGACACGGTTTTTTCGACCTACTCTTGCTTTTCGAGCTATAACTCTCTTCCTAATATTCCGATTTAGCCCATTTTCAATACCAAACAAACCTTGTCTATAAGAAAGATTCTGGCAAAATTTGAGCCCCCTAGCTTTTTCGGTGCGACCTCTATCGTGCTTTCAACAGACGGACAGACGGACAGACGGACAGACGGACAGACGGACAGACGGACGGACATAGCTAGATCGTCATAAAATCAAACCACGATTTAGAATATATATACTTTATGGGGTCTAAAATGGATATTTCGATGTGTTACAAACGGAATGACAAAATGAATATACCCCCACCATTTTTTTGGTGGCGGGTATAAAAAGATTCGGCCGAATATAGCACTCTTACTTGTTTATTTTAACAACAATATTTTTATACCCTTCACCTGTGGTGCACAAGGGTATATATAGTTTTGTCATTCCGTTTGTAATTTCTACAATTTTCATTTCCGACCCCATAAAGTATATATTTTCTGAAAGCTTATGAATAGAGGAGTCGATTAAGCCCTGACCGTCTGTCCGTCTATCCGTCTGCCCGTCTGTCCGTGTGTTGGTTGAAATCAACTTTTAGAAGCAACTATATGTTCCTCAGATCTGTATATGGTATCAATCTCTTGGAAATATCCAGGAATGAATCGCTATTGAAATTCAGCACAATCGCCCGATAACTTTCTGAGATATGAGCAAAAAACTACGACCACCTCGTTTTTTTTCACAATTACAACAACAACATACATACATAGATACATGTAAAAAACATACCAAACAAAAAAAATTACAAAAAAAAAAAATATTAAAAATAAAAAAAAAATAATAAAAAAATCTACAAAAAAAAAAATTTTTAAAAAATTTAAAAAAAAAATTAAAAAAATTTTTTAAAAATTTTTCTAAAAAATTTTTTAAAAATTTTTCTAAAAAATTTTTTTAAAAAAATTTAAAAAAAATATAAAAAAAAATAAAATATAAATAATATATTAAATAAAATAAAATAAAATTTTTTTGGCTCAGCTGGGATTCGATGCCACATTTATTCTAACGTGTACGTATGCACGTATTTTATATGGGATGAATGGTGATGCAAACAATTGTTATTGCATGACTACACGTTGTGAAGGGTATATAAGATTCGGCACGGCCGAATATAGCACTGTTACTTGTTTATTGTTTTGTTTGTATACTGGTGTATTTATTACAAAATATGTATTCTAATAATGGAGGGGCAATGTGCGGTATTTAATTCATTCAGCTGGTCCGTTCTTATATGTATAGCAAATAATATTAAAATTTTTTTGATTTAAGGCGAATTCGTAATCAGCTGTGTTTTTACGGCCACTGCATTTATTGCCTTGGTTCGAACCAAGAACTGTAATAACTTCTTTTATAAAAATCTAAATGTTTTTTTATTTTAGTTTTTTAGGCAATAGTTATTATTTTTGATTTTTATTTTTTTAGCAGGAATATTTTTGTATTCCTTTTATGGTTTAGGTTTTTTTCTTTACAAAATCGGACGTAACTGTTGTTTGCAGTTGTTGTTTCCAACATAATTGAAATAACTCCCAACTGAAAAATAAATTTTACTCTTAATTAAATAAGTCAAAACGAACTAAATTTCATATTAAAAGAAAGTGACTATCGCCTTTTATAATTTAAATGTATATTTCAAGGTTTTTTTGCAACACGTATGGTGATAGATAGTATTTAGGTGTGATGACAATTTTTGAGTCTGGTTGTTATTCGTATCAAACTATGACGTAAAAAAACGCCTAAAACCATTAATATTTCCAGACAATAAATATCGCTAAAATGTGACATCGAATAATTTAGAAATGCCAGCTTCCATAATTGTTTTTAATTTTTTTTTAAGGAGTAAATATTTTCAACTTACTTTCTCTGTTAACTTTGTTTTTTGAAAAAAAGTGTAAAAGCATTAGTTTTGAGTTTTTAAATAAATAAATGCAAACCATATAAGTTATAAATTATATATACGGTATATAATAAGTAAAACATAGATAATTTATTGTTACTCTGGTAAAATCAAAACAGCTGTAATAATTGATAAATAGTGAATAGATTTTCTATACATTTTTAATAATGTTTCATCTTTTGTCATAACGATGTTATGTTATGTTCCTTTATAACTATTAACCCTTTGACGACGAAGAATCTTCGCCTAAAGATTTTTAAAATTTTATTGCGGATTCTTTCTCGGAAACTCTACATTTCTTGACTAAACTTTTGTCAAAATTTAAAAATTGTTACTCCTTTTACGAGAAAAATCATGGGACATATGTGTCCCATTCGTCGACAAAGGTAAAAATTTGGGAACAAATTTATTGAACATATACAAGCATTTTGTCGTTGCAAACGGTAAACATGTTAACGCATGGACTAGAGTATTGCTTTATTTGAATTGCAATACTTTTGTGCGTAATTTCTGAAGAAAATGCGTTGGAGTTGAATACCGTGGATAGGGGTGTTTTGGATAATTTCACTGATTTAGCTATCGGAGCCGAATTGAAAATCGCAGATATTCTCCAGACCCAAAAACCTTCAAAGAGTAAAAATTCTAAGACTAAAGCGCCAATCGCAAAATATGTTAATAAATCTAAGGTCGATAAAAACATTTTAGTTAAAGTTCACTGGAAAAAACCCAATCAATATTATGTTTCGCCGTCTTATATCGACCCTGATTACACATATGGAAAGGTTTTAAACCCAAAAGTAAACGCTTATGAGCAGGTCCCGTTTGTTTTAGAAGTTTGCAATATAGTTTGTGAGTTCGATACACCAGTACAGTATATAATTCACCAAACAAAAATTTATTGTGAAGAAATGTATAATATTTTCTATATTACCTGAAATAAGATTGTACTGGTCTACGATGGAAATATATTCAGTACCGTGTTTATTTCGAAGGTTATAACTCGGGACCGTTTCGAAAAAATTCTTTCCTCGCAGTTGGCTACACAGTTAGTAGAAGGCTTTTGTTGTCGAAAAGTTGGTATTATCTCAACCCCACGAGGATCCTTTACACGGTAAAGACCGTGGGCATTGTCAAATTTAGCTGGACATTATCGGCCTTATTCATAACAAAAACTTGGCATAAAGTTAGCATAAAGTTTATTCATAACACACATGACAAACTCTGACTAACGATTTGCTAAACTCTTGTAAACGAGCTGCCAAACGCTTGCCAACTTGTAAAAAACAGCTGTTCTGTGTTGTTGTTTTATATTACCAATATTTTTTTACCTACCTATTCATCCTGTTGCCAATTTACAGACCGTTTGCCTTGCTTTTCCAATTTTATAAAAAATTTATTGTTGTTAATTTTTTCAATTTTAAAAATTGTTAATATAGATGGAAAAACAAAAAATGTCAAAATGATATATGTCAAGTTGATATATGAAAATTTGGCAGAGGAATAAAAGTTTCTTATGAATAAACTCTGTGCCAACGAGCTGCCAAGCTTAATCCGCATTCTAGTTAGCAGCTTGTTGTACGTAGTGTATAAACGGTGGCTAACTTTTTGTTATGAAGAAGGCCGTATGAATAAAAGGAGAAGTCAGGAAGCGATGTGTTGTTTGCACAAAGAACGGAATCGAAAGCCGAACAAACACAATTTGTTTTGCATGCAAAAAACCAATGTGCTTTACTAAGTACAGGAATTTTTTTAAATCTCAAACTGAGTTAAATTTGGGTTCTCCTTATATGAACCATTTGAAAGATAATTAAAAATTTTAATTAACTAATAATTAATATTTTTAAATTAAATTTTTAGTTTTGTTTTGTTTTTTTTTACTAAATTGATTGCTCCTTCTTTGTTTTTCAGTTATAAAATATTAAATTAAATAAAAAGAATGCATTACAAAAATTCCTTTAACGACGAATGGGACACATATGTCCCATTACATTTTTATTCCTCCCGATAAAAGTATAGAACCGATACAGCATTCGTTATTCAATTAACTTACATAAGGAATAAATATATCTAACTCTAAAGGTTTATCCAAAAGTATAAATTAGAATCCGAGATATTAAAAAACTAAATTTTCGAAAAAACTAAATGCAAATTTTTGACTTTAAGACATCCTGAACACAACTGAAGCAGGTAAAACTTAAGTTTAACACGGATACCTAAAGATGCTTTTGCTTTTTGTGGAACAAGACCGATTAAGTCAAAATAAATTATAAAATGTGGCAGTATTGATGAAAAAACCAAATGGGACATATGTGTCGCATTCGTCGTTAAAGGGTTAAAGTGGGCGACAATTTGAAATATTCACACAACTAAAAACAGATTCGAAATTTATGTAATTCAATTTATGTAACTGTTTAACAATATTTATCTAAACTAATCTTTCAAATGATGTGTAATAGTATGTACATATTTATAATTATAATAGAATACTAACAAAGGCGATAAAACTTATGAAAATTAAATCTTTTTTAAAAATTACTTAAGTTTACTGAAAAGTATTTTTATCAGATTGAGCTACTCAGTTTTCATACTTTTTTATGTTTTTAATCTTTTTAAAAAAAAATATTATAATTGAAATTATTATTGTTAAGCAGACATGATTTTACGTTAAAAAAATTAATAAAAGTTCAGCTTTGTTATTGCTGTTATTACCGCAGTTCCCACTCTTGTCAGCAATTAATAAAAAGAGGAAATTGATGAGTTTTTAAACAGTTACTTCAGCATCAATATTATTGATATCATTTCTAAAATGTACGAAGGTTAAGACATAAGCATTTTTAAATTTAATTTAAAATTCAAAAATTATTTTTTAATGACTTTTTTTTTAGCCAGAGGAAGTTACAAATGCACGTATGTAAATCAAAAGAATGTAAAATATAGGAAAAATTACATAAACGCATGTGGTGTAAATAAAACAAATAAAAAATATTAAATATTTACTGCCCTAATCATAAAAAATATTTTAGGTTTATTTAAGACTTATTGGATAGATGTTGTACAGAAATTTGTCAAATAAACCTTCAATAAACCTAAAATATTTTAATAAATACGACAGTTATATTATATCTTCGTTATGATTTCATAAATAGATGGTTTGTCAAAATCAAGCCGAATTCACATCAGTTGTTAGTACAAAGCCAGCTAAGTGTTTTTTGAACGGCACAATATTACAATTGGGTTACATTTAAATAAATTTTATGTGCGTTGGTTGAAGATTTTTATAAAGGTTGTGAAATTTGTGAAAAAAATAAAAAATACTAATATCTTATTGGCGAATAATTAAAATACAAGATATAATTAAAATAAACTAAATATTTAATATTTTTACTTCAGAAAATTTAAAATGCCTGTTGTTTTTATTTTTTCTTAATGGTTTTAATTTGACAAAATTGTGAACATTTTTTAAAGGCTTAAATTTGTTTGCTAGCAAAGCGAATTCATACAGGTGAAATTATTAGCCCAGCTAAAGAGGAAACTATTTGTCAAAATTGGTTGAATTCGCCTTGATTTCATTTATTATTGCCGGGATGAAAATGAGACTTTAGATTTGGTATTAAACAATTAACGTTAGTGTACTTATTTGATAATAAATGTACTACACAAGGCGAATTTATACAGGTGAAATTATCAGCCCAGCTGATGGGGAAACTTTTTGTCAAAATTGGTTGAATTTGATTTCATTTATTATTGCAGGGATAGGAAATGTAGTTTTAGTTTCGGTGTTAAACAATTGACTTGATTATACTTTTTTGATAATAAATGTGCTAAATTAATGTATATTTGTTGCTTTTACGTCATTAATAATGTGTTTCGAAAATTTATATCCTTTTTATACCCTTCACCTGTGGTGCACAAGGGTATACATATATAGTTTTGTCATTCCGTTTGTAATTTCTACACTTTTAATTCCCGACCCCAAAAAGTATATATTTTCTGAAAGCTTATGAATAGAGGAGTCGATTAAGCCCTGACGGTCTGTCCGTCTGTCCGTGTGTTGGTTGAAATCAACTTTTAGAAGCAACTATATGTTCCTCAGAACTCTATATGGTATCAATCTCTTGGAAATATCCAGGAATGAATCGCTATTGAAATTCAGCACAATCGCCCCATAACTTTCTGAGATATAAGCAAAAAACCACGACCACCTTGTTTTTTTTTCAAAATTACAACAACAACCTACATACATACTGGTTAAAGTAAACGCGGCATCGAATTCCAGCTGAGCCAAAAAAAAATTATTTTATTTTATTTAATATATTATTTATATTTTATTATTTTTTTTAATATTTTTTTTGTAATTTTTTTTTGTAATTTTTTTTGTAATTTTTTTTTTGTAATTTTTTTTTTGTAATTTTTTTTTGTAATTTTTTTTTATTATTTTTTTTGTAATTTTTTTTTTGTAATTTTTTTTTGTAATTTTTTTTTATTATTTTTTTTGTAATTTTTTTTTGTAATTTTTTTTTATTATTTTTTTTTTATTTTGAATATATTTTTTTTTTATTTTTTTTTTTTTGGTATTTTTTTTTTACATGTATGAATGTACGTTTTTATATGAGATAAATAGTGATACAAACATATATAAGATTCGGCACGGCCGAATATAGCACTGTTACTTGTTTAATAAAATTTTATTAAATTTAATATGTCATAACATCTTTTCCATCCCTGATATACGAATTGGCCTTAACATTAAACATCCCCTCAAAAGTTGCTTTGTTGTATCAATTCGCCGTTGCATATACCTGTAAAATGCCGTTATATAGCAGAAATTAATGTAGTAAATAAAAATTCCTATTAATTCTAAAAATGTTCTTGTAAATTAAAGAAAAAAAAATTTTTTTCATTAAAAGCAAACAAACTATTTGTGTTTTTGTGTTTTGACGTTCTCTGGTTATTTCAATCTACCTTGAACCTTGGGTTCTTTTTTGTAAATTCGCCTTGGTCAAAACTGTTGAAAGTTATTTTTTATTAGAAAATTTACGAAACATAAAAATGATTCGAAACATATGAAAATAAATTAATCCTATTTTAATTTAATAATACATTATCCGGAGCAATTCCAGTTAACTTCAGTAGTGGGTGGGATCAGGGTGTCCTTGACTTCCTGACGCTGGGGTCTATATGGACGGTTCTATTATGGGATGTGGAGTTGGATCTGATGTCTTGCCTAGCGTACCTCGGGCTGAACTGTTCTCTATCTGGGAACCAAGTAGAATGCTGAAAGACAGGATTATTTACGAGGGTGTTAGTGTTTTACTCGACAGTCGGGCGGCACTCTTGTTGCTCTGGTCATACACCATCTCGTCTAATCGACTAATTTAGACGTGATGCATAAAATAGTTGTCAATGCTTGGTAAGCAGACTAAAATTGATGCTGTTTGGGTCCCTGCGCTTAGGAGCCACTATAGTAACGAGCAGGCGGATGAGCTAGCCAGGCAGGAGACCTGCTTTGGATACTCCAAACGCAAATTCAGTAGCAAGGTCTTCATAAATTTTCTTGGCAATGTTGAGAACATGTGGCTGGGACTGGACATATGTAAAGTGGGTTACGTGGCGCTATTTTGATATTAGCCGCACATCGCAACTTACAAGTCAAGATCGGGAGTACATATCGAGCTTGTTTTAAGTGGTATTGACAGGTTAATGGATGTTAGAGAAACATGTATGACGGCTCGTACTTTCCTCGAGTGACCATTTTCGTAGTTGTATGTATTTGGAAAGGAGTAATTAGTTTTCCACTTTCTATGCGAATGTCCTAACCTGGCTGCCAATATACACAGAATGCTGGGCGAAAATATATTCTGAGATAGGACTAAACGATCTGCTGAGATACCCCGCTATTAGGCTGATTCTTAAATACATTAAAATCTATCGAGTGATGTGGTCTTCTCAAAACGGTGTCATATAACCTCCACTTGACAGTTCGCAAGTAGTAAACTATGACGATAACCAACCTACCCAAATTATAATAATAGTTGTAATTTAAATCCTGACCCTTATTTCAGCTTTATTGTAGCAATATATAGGATGATCAAACTAAAATACACGATGTTTATTAAAAATAAAACAAAAATTTTTCCAAAAAATATTTTCATATAAATGAATCTATTACAATTGTGTGTAAAAGAAAATATCGGCAACATGGTCGCCACGGCTTCGGTGGCATACTTCTATCCGATGGTTCATATTTTCAATGACAATGTTGATGTTTAATTGTTGGGCACGACCACGAGTCTAGACTGTCTGCTCTCCTGCCACACTATCGCGAACGACAGCAATGTTTTCCACATAAAGAACTGGGCGATTATGCACAGGTGTTTTCACATTTCCTGCATTTCCGGTTAGCTAAAATTTGCACAATTCTCCGGATTATGGACACATTTGGTCGATTATGCTGACTAGAAAAGCCATGAAGTGCATTTTGATTTCAACGCCAATTTAAGTAAAAGGCTTCAACAATCTCAACGCTCTGCTCAATTATGCCCCTTATCCATGGTTGAATTTATCAAACACTAAAGTAAAGAAATGTCAAAATAATTTTGGCCAAAAAACTTGACGTTAAAGTGTGACTTTCAATGTTAAAAAAAAATATTGATTTTTTTTATTTTCTCTTGAAAATTAATCATGACAGTTTTTCACAAATTGGATGTACTACAAAGTCAGTTTTGGTATCGCCTCTAAAACGGTGAAGGTTAAACGAGATTCGGTAAAGCCAAATGTGTATTTACCAATAATTTTTTTTTTTGCACTTTATCTTTTCGAACATTAAATTAAAATAAATTGTATTATCAATCATTTTACTTCTTTACTTTTGCAAATTTAATGAATATTAAGTTAAATAACAGTTAATAAAGTATTTCAAATATTCCCACGTTGAACGGATCAAAAAAGTTTGGAAAAAAGCAGCAATTTCAAATAATTTATCAATATTAACATTGAATGCCGCAACAAGTAACAAATCTACAAAAACAATTGAATATTTTAGAGACGAGTAAGTACTAGACAAAATTAACAAAAAGAAACAATTTATGCTAAATACAAAAGGTATATATTATATATGTTTGTGTGTATATAGCAAATGGATCTAAATATATAAATACAATAATATCAGAATAAAGCATTTTACTATCTGGTGCTAAGAAACAACAAACATAAACGAACTTTTTATAACGACTATTTTTAATTTTTTGTTGTTGTTGGCCATATTATATTAGTGCCAGTATTCATAGAAGACTTTGTTTATCTGTTACCATAATGTTAGTGTCTTCTTTAAATGTTTCTTTGGCAGTTTTGTTTTTGTTTAATTCAAATCTTTTACTTTTCATTCAAGCATCACTAATAAGTATTAACGAAAATGATGTTTACAATTTGGATTTTTGTGTTGAGTCATACCATTACCACCACCACTATCAACAGCATTGTCGTCATCATCATCTTGTACTGTAACATCAAGAAATATTTAAAGAAAAATATACAATAAATGTACTACATCCAGCAATTATCCATGCGTTTAACTTTTGAACTTTGTTAAATTTTTTGTACGTATGAATAAAGTTACTAAGAAGTGGTTAAAACTGAAAATCAGTGTGTTAAAAAAAAAAGCATTTTTGTTTTTGTTGGCTCGTTGAAATTAAAGACAAGTTTGTTTCTTAAGTCTTTTGTTAAATTCTTTGGGGTTTTTTTTTTGAAAGACTAAAGACGCAAACTCTAATTATGCTTAAGTTGAGTTACATGTGGAGCAATTTGTTGTCAGTGTTACTGAAATATTTTGGGATTCATTTCAATCTTCTTCATTTCTATTTAACATAATATAAGTGTTTATAAATTATATTGTAAACTTAATTCCAAGCGGTTTTGCAATAATTACTTCTAACATAAGTGGATGTGTGGTTAAATGTGTGAAGCAATCATTGTAACATCATTTGCATATATTTTTTTAATAAGACAAAATTGTAATTTACTTTATAAAAGCTTAACTTTATAAGTATAATGCTCAAAAATATTACAAAAACAAAATTCTTCACAAAATATTTTATAAAATAAAATTTTTGAAAATCTTTGTGTCTCGGCAAAAATAAACGTGAATGAAAATAACACCATCTCAAACTATGAATTGAAAATTTTTTAGGACAGTTAAAAGTATGGTGCTTCTATATGATATGACGTGTAAAAACTTTTCACTTCACAGAACAAGGATTGACCATCCCATCAGTACTTAAGCACTTATCAAACCCTATTATTAAATACCCTAGTCCTTACAAAAAGCTGCAAGTCTTTAAAGAACGATATGAAATAAGACTTCTAAAATTTTGTAACCTCTAAAAGTTTGAAGAGCAAATTTTTAATGCAGACGAAGCTGAAAAATGTTGCCCGAAAGGACTTATATTTTTACACATGAAAAAAATCAGAACCAGGAAGAATAATTTAGAAAACTAGAATAAATTGTTTAGTCTCGCAAAAAATTCACGATCATCTAAACTATTTTTCATATCTGTCGAATACAGTGAAACAAGCCGACAGCGCGCCGCCGCCATTTTTGTCCGCTTAAAACGGCTCAAGAAAGCCGACTCCAGAAGTAATTTTCTTCGAAACAGAGATGAAAAATTTAGTAAAGTATTACCGTTAGATTTTTTTTTTTAAATTTATTAGTGATGTCACTTTAAAATTTTGAGCCGCCAATTTCAATTTGGTATAGCCGCCGCCGCTTAAAAACTGCTCAGCCGCCGCCACCGAAAATTTTGCCTCGGCTTGTTTCACTGGTCAAATATCGAAGTTACTAAAATGCCTACATGAAATGATTAATTTTTAAAGAATAGTTTCATACTAGTGCTGGCAAAATATTGAGTGATTGGGTACTGAGTATCGAGTACTTGCTTTTTTTTGGATGCTTGATTGTATCAAGTAACTACTTATATTATACAATTCTACTTATATGATACAATTCTGCTTAAAAAAAATCAATCCACTAAGCGCCGTTAACAATAAAAAATTAACCTACAGTTAACACTAAACTCAAAATTTAAGCCTTGGTTAGCCAAACCCCATTAACACAAAGTTCAGTTATCTTTTAACTTTTAGATTATTTTGCCAAATTTCAGTTAAATTTAACCGAGTACTATTTGGCGTTTAAGTTCTTAACTGGAAGAAAATATTTGATGCTTGAATTTAAATATATTATATTTTTGCTTTTTTTAAACAATTGAAAGATGCCTCTACGATTAAAAAGATTTAAACATTCGTATAATTTATATAAAGTAAATATTTCTTATGGTATGAAAAGAAAATATAACCGCAGAAGTCGAATGGATCACTTTAATTTACCTGATGCAGAGTTTTCCATGAGATATCGTTTATCTAAGAGAATTGTTAAATTTATAGCAAAAATTATTTCAAAATACATTCAATTTTTAATAAATTTATTAGCAGATGGGTGCACATTAAGAATTTGTGTTCATGTATACATTTCTTCTTCTTTTTGAAATTCATTCATAATAATTGATAACTACAAGTTAACTAACTCTTGCCTATTGTTAACGTACATTTTTATTATATATCTAAAACTTCAGTTTAAGCTTACTGAAAGTTAGTAAACTTTTAAGTTAAATATATTTAACTGAATGTTATGTAAGTAGGCATAAGTGTGTTACTTGCATACAAGAATTGTTTAAGCCCGTATTCAAATTAAAATTATAATTTTCTTAATATGTTTTATACATATATTTATTTTATTAGATTTATGTATTTTGTAAAATACGACTTTGTAAAAGCAACATAGTTTGTACTTTGCCTTTTTTTAAATCCCTTAAAAGTATTGATTAGTATCGAACACTCAACTGAAGTAAGAAAAAGAGTAAGAAACATTAAGTAATGAAAAGTTGTAGAATTTGCAAACACTATTTCATGTATGATTATTTATTTGTCAGGTTTGGACTTAATAGTTTAGTGTATGTTAATTTAAATTTGAATTTCGTTCAAGCCAATTTTTTAGGACTAGAATGCGCCTTGTCATCCACCATAGTAAGAACTTTTGTATGTCTAAGTGGAAATCTAGTTTTTTGTTTTAACTATTGTTGTAAAAATTATTCAAACGCATATTTACACCCAACATATTTTTAGAATTTTTATTTTCTAAAGCAATCGAAAGTAAATTATTTTCAAAATCTGTGCGAATGTCTATTTAAGCAAACAAAAAAAAAAAAAAGTTTTTACAAAAAAAAAAAAAAAACTTTCCCTGAAGAAGCTACCTAATGTGGTAGCGAAATATCGGAATAAAATAATAATTTTTATAAAAAAATAATATTTTTTTTATATACATATATTTTTTTAATTTTTTAAAAAAAATTTTTTTTAATTTTTTTTTCAATTTAAAAAAAAAATGTTTTTGTAATTTTTTTTTATTTTTTTTTTTTTTTTGTTTTTAATACATTTTTTTTTTGCAATTTTTTTTTTGGAAACACATACGTAAACTCAATTTATAATTCTGCAATGGGATGTTTGTACGTATTTCATATGAGATGAATTGAGATACAAACAATTGTTATTGCATGACTACACGATGTGAAGGGTATATACGATTCGGCACGGCCGAATATAACACTCTTTCTTGTTTAACATGTTCTTTTTAACGATATAAATAGATTATTTTTCGGTATGTAATGTTTTTTAATGTTATTTGTATAAACTAACATATATTTTATTGAGTTGTTGTGTTTTTTTTTTTAAGTTTAATAGCCTATTGCACATTTCCATTGTAAATAATATCGGTCCCAGCTAGGACCAGGTGGCAATTTGTGACACCTTAATTAGGTATCCACTTAAGGGTTAATGAGAACGAAAATGCAGCAAATGTATTTACGAATGTGTGTGAAATAATAAACACAGCATTATCGTCTTTCACATCACATATGATAATACAGTGCTCATAACACAGTGCTAGATGATCTATTATTATTATTAACAAATAACTATATACAAATAACTTGTTGGAAAAAAAAACACAAGTAATATTGAAAATAATCATAGACAACAACCCCTAATTACTAACACAAACTAGAGCGCATACATGGCCTAACATGCAGGTCTAATATTACACATACTTCGCATGTTGGCTTTTAATACCTCAATTGTTTCTGAATTTATCGGCTCAGATAAGTGACTTTAAACTGCGTCAGTGAAAAGAATTTAATGGTAACAAATCGTATAAAAGAAGGGTACAACTAACATTTCGTGAAATAAATTATTCGCAATATGTTTCTGTTAGTATATTGACTAAAATTAAAAATCCACCACCTACCAAAAAATTAATTTCATTTTCCAAACATACACAGTGAACTAATAATACGCTTCTAACATTTACTAACGGTTGCCATGGCAATACGGAAAATGTTAAACATAAACTTTTTGGACAGTGAAAAAATAAATTACTTTTACTGAAAAAAATGCAACTAAAATATTTAAAAACTTTACTAGAGGGTCAGGTTAGTTTAAATTTATTTTAAAATGTAATATTTACAATATATTGAAAATCAATCACACTATTTTATGTATACATACATATATTTTTTTAACATGCCATTAGGAGCACATTAATCGCATTGCCGGTTTGGCCTGGTCACCGAATCATAAAAAATTGGCTGTTGCAACGGCAGATCGTCACATTTTACTGTACGACGAATTGGGAGAAAGACGTGATAAATTCTCAACGAAACCTTCTAATCCAGCAAATGGCAAACAGTCGTATGTAATACGTGGTCTATCATTTAGTCCTGACTCGACAAAATTGGCTGTTGGCCAGAGTGACAACATTGTGTATGTCTACAAATTGGGAGAGTCGTGGAATGATAAAAAAGTTATTTGTAATAAATTTCCACAACCTTCAGCTGTGACAGCGTTAATATGGTTGACGTCTGGAGCCATTATTGCAGGTGCGTATGTAATAAAATATTTATTAAATACTTATTTGACAGATGTTGCAACGAAATTTGTCAAATAATCCTTTAATAAACCGTAAATATTTTTTATGAAATTTTCTTAGAAAATCCCTTTTATAAATAAGCCAGTAAATAGTAAAAGTAAATTTACACTTTAAGGTCTCGATGATGGCAAAGTTCGTGCCCTGCACTGCAAAAACAATAAATCACAAAGTTTATATGGTGCTGAAAGCATTTGCATATCCATAGCACCCAATGCCAAGGGAACAGGATTTCTATCGGGCCACAATGATGGCACCGTAATACGTTATTTTCTAGCCGAAGATGGCAATGAATCATCTGGTCGCATTGTACAGCATCCAGTGCCACCATTTGCATTGGCCTGGCCACAAGGTGGTTTCTGTGTGGGTGGCTGTGATCAGCGTATTGTATTTTACGACACCATGGTAAACAAATAAAAGAAAATATTTTATAATGTAAATGTGACATACATACGTAGTGTTTGGGTTTTTCTTTAGGGCAGACAAATACGTACATTTGATTACTCACGTACCGAAGGTGAACGTGAATTTACTGTTGCTGCGTGTAGTCCTAATGGACAGGCGGTTGCATTTGGTAGCTTCGATCGTGTACGTATCTTCAGTTGGAGTCCACGTTTATCAGCATGGAATGAGAGCGCAACAAAAGATATTAATTTCTTTTATACTGTTACCTGTTTGCTCTGGCGGCGTGATGGTGCAAGGTACGTACATAAATATCGATGGTCACAAGTTGAAAGGCCCCAACTCGTATATTTTACGAAACTGAGTTTTTCAGTGATTCCAATACATTTTACATAAATACACCTCTTTCAAGAAATTTCGCAAGAGAAATAACATGATGATAATACAGTTTCTATTACGTGTTAACCTTCTCCTGTAAAGTTACAATTATTTGAGTTAGGGCCTTTCTACTTGTGACATATGATATGTGCTTATAAGTGCCTTTTTATATGTTTGTGGTAGTTTAACGTAAAACTTTTCATAATTTTTTTTATTGTAAAATTTGTAAAATTTTTTAAAAATTTATATTTAAAAATAAATTCCTTGTTCCATTTAAAATCCTAGGACCCATCGGATAGGACAACAACAACTTCCACAAACCTTATGTATGTGCTTTAATTTATTTGTTAACAGCTAAATTTACTAAAATGTTTAATCACCCACACGCATGTTAAGTGCTTAGTCACACGTGATTACGTGAATTTAAAACAAGCAGTTATGTATTTGTTAACTTTAAACTTTTTATGGTATTTCGGGTCCTTCCCCCTCTATTGTAAAACTTTTTGCATCAAGTCAAAGTCACCCAGTCAAGCAATGAACAATGATATGCGATATGATGGGATCGAACTATAAATGACGGTGCTATATATAAAAAACAAAAACTGCTGTATTTTGGGGCGTGGCAAAAATTTTTTTTCCTGTTTTAGAAACTTCATTGACATATATTTGATTCTAGGGGATGACTGACGCAACTATTTTTTCGACCCGCCTTAATACACATATGGATATACTACATATAATTTATAATTTTTCAGATTGGCAATGTCCAGCGTTACTGGAGCCGTCATATTATTTGAGTCCGTCTTAAAACGTACAATTTGGCAAGATAAATTTGAGTTGATTTTCGTAGCGCCGAGTCAATTATTGGTGCGCTCTATGCAAGAACCCCAAGAACAAATGAATATAGAATCCCAATTGGGTCTCGAAATTGATGATGTGCGCATAATGGGTAAAGATAACTATCTTGTAGCACGTACAGAAGAATCTCTAATATTATGCGATTTGACGCGTAATCTGGTGAGTGAAGTGCCGTGGACAGCATCGGGAAGGCATGAACGTTTTTATTTTGAAAATCCAAACGTTTGTTTGATCTTCAATGTGGGCGAATTGAGTTTAGTGGAATATGGTGAGGCGCAAATATTGGGCTCAGTACGTACTGAATTCGTGAATCCGCATGTTATATCAGTGCGTTTGAATGAACGTGGTAATACAGGGTTGGTTTCTATTAAATATTTGTATCTTCAATATTTGTAACATAAATGTTTTTGTTTCAGGGACAATAAGAAGTTGGCATTTCTTTTGGATGCCAAGACCATTTGTGTGGTTGATTTAAACAGTCAAATGGTAATTGGCCAAGTGAATCATGAGACAAAAATCGATTGGATTGAATTAAGTGAGACCGGCCATAAGTTATTGTTTCGTGATAAGAAAATGCGTTTGATTTTAATCGACATTTATTCCGGCAAAAAACAGACTCTTTTAAATAATATTTCCTTTGTTCAGTGGGTGCCTCAGAGTGATGTAGTCGTGGCGCAAAGTAACAATAACTTGGCAATTTGGTATAATATTGATCTGCCTGAACACTTAACTTTAATGCCCATACGTGGTGAAGTTATGGAAGTTGTAAGGGAAGGGGTATGTAGTTATCTCTAAAAAAGAAAACAAAATTTATCGATTAATTATTTTTATAATTAAGGGACGTACTACCGTGTGCACCCACGAAGGTCCCACCGAACACACCTATCAACTCGACGAAGGTTTGGTAGAATTTGGTACGGCCATTAATGACAGTGATTTTGGTAGAGCCATACATTTTCTGGAGACCTTGGGTGACAAACCATCCGCCAAGGCCATGTGGCATAATTTAGCCATTATAGCTATGGAGGATGGTAATCTAAGGGTGGCTCAACGTTGCTATGCCGCCCTAGGCAATGTTTCCAAAGCATTTTATCTAAACGAGATGATACAACAGGCTGATAAATATGAAGAAGCCACATTATCCCCTGGCATTTTATGTCCCGAAGTACGTGCTAAAATGGCTTTGCTTTCTTCCGACCTTAGATCTGCTGAAAGGATTTATCTCGAACAGGGTGATATTGAGGCTGCTTTGGAAATGTATAAAAAATTGCGTATGTGGGATGAAGCCGTTAGTTTGGCGGAGAGGAGAGGATACATGAATTTGCAGCAATTAAAGGACGAACAAATGTCATTTCTACTTTCGACGGGTCAAGAGGAGAAGGCTGGCCAGGTGCTGGAAGAACAGGGAGAGGTAGAGAAAGCTATGACACTTTTCCTAAAAGCTAACAAGCCAGCTAGAGCGGCTAGACTAGCCTTAAAAATTCCACATCTCATGGACGATCAATCGTTAATGATGAAAGTTACCGAGGGCTTAGTTAATACAGGTATAACTTCTCTCAGTGATCCATAACAGGGTTTCTTTTTTAAAATCTTAGGAAATTTTAAAGAGTTTTCGATAGATTCTCTGTTTAAAAAAAGGGTTTTTTTGGTTATGAAAAATGTTATTGAAATTTTCGGTATTTAAAAAATTTTCTAATTCTGGCTGTTCAAAACTATTTAAGATTTTTAACCTTTTTAGAACTCTACGAAATGGCCGGCGATATTGCCAATCGCCTATCGCGTCCAGAAGCTGCCCTGAATTTATACCGCAAAGGAGGTGCTTATGCGAGAGCTTTAGATTTGGCTCGTAAAATTTCACCTGACGAGGTTACCACTTTGGAGGAAGAGTGGGGAGATTGGTTGGTGGGACGAAAACAATTGGATGCCTCCATTAATCATTACATAGAGGCTGGTGCCACAAAAAAGGCTTTAGATGCTGCGGTTGGCGCCAAGCAGTGGCGTAAGGCTGTACAAATTGCCAAGGTCTTAGATGAACCCGAAGAGATTCAACGTTACGCCTTAGATCTATCCAAACATTTAGCTTTTTCGGGTGATATAGATGGCGCTGAAGATTTGCTAGTGCGTGCAAATCTCTTTAAAGAGGCTATAGAACTTTTAAATCGCCATGGAAAATGGGAGCGGGCTTATGCTGTGGGAGAGAAGTATTTAAAGTCCGAAGAGATGCGAGATTTATTTGTTAATTTAGCGGCCGGCTTAGAAGAGCAGGGCAAGTATCGTGATGCAGAAAAAGTTTTGTTGGCCGTAAATGAACCTGATTTGGCCATAGCCATGTATAAGCGGCGAGAGCTTTACGATTCCATGATACGATTGGTAGAGCGTTATCATAAGGATTTACTAGAGAATACCCATCAACATTTGGGCCGTACTTTAGAGTCTAAAGGCAAGTTTAAGAATGCCGAAGTTCACTATTTGGCTTCGAATGATTGGAAGTCTGTGGTGCATATGTATTGCACAGCAGGACGATGGGAGGATGGCTATCGTGTTGCCAAACAAAAAGGCACTGATGGTGCTAGCAATCAAGTAGCTTATATGTGGGCCAAATCTATGCCAGTCGAGAGTGCGGTTAGGCTATTAACGAAACTAGCCATGCTTGACACAGCAGTGGGATTTGCTTGTGATTCTGGACAATTCGATTTTGCCATGGAACTTTGTCGCTTTGCGGGAAAATCCACCGATGAAGTACATCTTAAAATTGCAATGTCTCTTGAAGATGAGGGTAAATTTGAGCAGGCCGAAGCCGAGTTTATTAAGGCCAATAAACCCAGAGAAGCTATTCTAATGTATACACATGCTGGTGATTGGAAAGCCGCCTTAAATGTAGCCGAAACCTATCTACCCGAGGCTGTGACTGAAATTCTCATAAGCCAAGCAAATGCAGCTTTAGAAACTCGAAACTTTGCCGATTACGAATCTTTGCTATTGAGAGCCCAAAGACCCGATTTAATAATTGAATATTATAAAAATGAAGGCATGTTTGATGAAGCCATACGAATAGCCGAAGATCATATCCCCTCAACTCTCAATGATCTAAGACGTCTGCAGACCCAAGAACAAAGACGCAGTAACAGTGGCCAAACCAATGATTCGAGAACTTATCTTCAAAAGGCTGCAGAATTTGCTAGGAAAGAAGATTTCCGCAAAGCTGCAGAATGTCTAATGCAAATTGATTCTACAAATGCCGAGGATGCAGCCACTGTGGAGAGAGCTCTATTAAGAGCGGCAGAAATATGTAATCAATTTTTAGAAGGTCAAGATGCCATAATTATTGCCAACCAATTGGCTCCACGTTTGTTGCAAATCAAACAAATTGGACCAGCAGCTCAGCTGTTCTTAGCAGCCGATATGCCCAAAGAAGCTGTAGATGTATTTATAACAGCCGAACAATGGTCTAAAGCAAGACGTTTAGCCAAAGAACTGGATCCCGAACTAATGGCTTACGTTGAGTTGCAGCAAAAGACTCGTCTAAAAAGCGAAGGCAATGTTGAACAATTGGCTGATATAGGTAAATTTAGAATTTAATAAAAAATGTAGTTTTTCTCTACAATTTTTTCTTAAACAATTTTTAGATATTATCAGTGCTCTGGATATGTTAGCCGAGCAGGGCCAGTGGCAACGTTGTCTGGACAAAGCTAAACAAATAAGTTCTCCAGTTTTACAAAAATATGTTGCTTTATATGCCGCTCAATTGATTCGAGATGGCGATTGTTTATCCGCATTGGAACTGTATCTTAACTATGGAGCTCCTCCTATTGAAGCAAATTTTAATATTTATACACGTATCGCTTCGGATTGTTTTACATTGAGGGAAGAGCAAATGGTGGATGGTCTATGGAAAAAACTAAGGGATTTTCTCTATAAGTTATTGCAGGTGAGAAGAATATAATGGGTTTAAGAATGTATTATTTCATGTCTTCTTTAAATAGTGTTTTTAATTTATTTTGTATTTATTATACATACATATATGTATATATTATGTGTTATGCATGGTGTAATTACATAAGGTGATAGCGTAAAGGAGAGCGATTTTCGGCTCTCTTTTTTTAATGTATGAAGTTTGACAATTTCCGGAGTTGAAATCATTTTTTTAATATGTAGTTTGACATACTCCAGAACACAAAAAAATTGTCAGCTGGGCTGGCACCGCCACCTTGTATAAGTGTACCCTAGTGTTATGTATGTACATATGTACTGAATTATGGTTGGGCACAAATCGTTATTTTAGTTTATTGTTGCCAACAACCTCGCTGGTTTTTTTTTGCAAACCCCTTTTAAATTACCTTGGGATTTGTGCAAAAAATTAAAGACATTGTTGGCAAAAATTAACTAAAGTATGTAACCGATTGACCCAATTCTGTACTAAGTTAAAGAAAAACAATTTAATACGAACTCATGTTTAATGCATGTTATGTTCATCATTTTATGGTTTAATTTGCTTTTGTTCTAATTTTTCGTTGCGCCAAAACAAACAAAAAATGTTAATGAAAATATGGTAACATTGTTGAGCATTACAAAATATGCCCTGATAATTAAATTGATTCTATCTCCTGACTTTTAGCTGCCAATGGAACCAAAGGCGGATTAACTAAAAAAAGTTTCCTGTATGCTGAAAACTAAAATTACTCCCTAAAAGTGCATAAAATTTTACATAACTACGCACAAAATAAATGTCAAATAGGTACGGTGCTTTTGTAGTAAAGCGTTATACAAGGCGAATTTATTTATCAGGTGGTGTTGACAACGCAGCTGATCTACTTTTTTATTTGCAAAAATGATGACTGCATTGTCAAATATTATTTATGTTTACATAGATTACTCCTTCCCGCGCAAAAAACACAAACAAAAACCATGTAGTTTTTGACACATCGATGTCGAAAGCAACAATAAAAAACCATGTTGTTTTTTTAATGTTGTATTTGTTGTAGAATTACCACCACCTGATAAATAAATTCGCCTTGGCATTATATTTAAACATTGTGAGAGAAAACTGAAAAAAAAAATTGGCGAAAATAGCTAAAAAGTTTGCGTAATTAAATCATATTTACCTCAAGTTGTTTCGAAAAAATAGTAAATCTAATCATGCAACCATCAAGTTCGGATATTTATTAAAATGTTTTGCCTGAATTTGTAATAAAAATTATTTGTGGAAGTGCTTTTGTTTTCAATATTTATATTAGAAGTTCATAAAAATTAGATTTACTCAATTTTAGTGGACATAACATTGTAACTTGTTCACACGTAACAGATATTTTAATCTTATTTTTAAGGCTAAACAAATGAAAATGCTCCGCGAAAAAATACTTTTTAAAACTATATGAAAAGGCCTTTATTAAAAAACATTTTTAATATTTTTTAAAATTATTTCATTGCATATTTTCTACGGAAATAATCAAGAATATTTTTGAAATATTGTTACGTTTATACCTTTTATAAATGTTGGCTTATTTCCTTTAAATACTCTTTGAGTTCTTTTATTGCAATCAAAAAAACAGTTGAAATTAGTTATAAAATTAAGAGCACTTTATTTATTTAAATACACTCAGATATTGTTTTTATAGCAGTTTACTTATTTCACTTATGGTTATACACTTATTATCAAACCCACTTTGATACGCTCTTTACAAGCTCTACTGGTATACTGATCATGTTAGCTGTGTTCTTCGGCTATTTATAGTAACATAGTGGTGTTCGGTAACATTCGACAAAGTTCTCGTATGTACATTCTAGTACATTCGAAAACCGTTACATTTCAATTACGACGTTGAGTAATATTCAGGAATAATAGAAGTGCCTAAAAGTATGCTACACATAATAACAACTTGATATCATGTTCGAACAACCAGCAAAATAAACTAATACAAATACAACTACAGAAACTTAAACTACTACAACTAAAATAAATTATAATGTAAATTAAGCTATTTAAAAATAAATCTGTAACAATGTGTATAGTGATTCCAAAGCAACTTAAATTGCCTTCATACAGCAATTGTAATTATTAAAATTGTATATATTAATTTTATATCTTATTTCAATTTTTAATTTTAGTCTCTGAAATCCTCAGACTATTCACAAGCTCCCATTACCGACCACATGGAAAAGTATTTACTAATAGCTCATTATTATTGTACACGAAGTGCTTGTCGCCAGATACAATCCCTACAGCCCATAGCAGTAAGAATTTCAATAGCTCTTTTACGCTATACCGACATAATACCGGTCGATAAGGGATTCTATGAAGCCGGCATGGATCTGCGTAATGCCGGACGAGAAGCCGAGGCTTTCGTTATACTTAATCATTATTTGGATGTATGCGAAGCTATTGAAGATGGTTCGGGTAATTTAGTAGATCACAGTGATTTAACACAAACGGATTTTCCCAGTTCGGTGCCACTGCCCGAAGAGATACATTTAAAAAAGGATCCCGATTTACATGAGGAAGTAAGGGAATGGGTGTTGGCAGTTAGCATGGATCAGCAAGTTGATCAGGTAAGCTAAAGCACGTAGTTAAAAAAATCATAAGAATGATAAGATTATTCAGTCGTAAATGTTAATGATAAAACAGAACTGGGGAATGAAAATTTTACACTTGACACTTGTCGTAAACAAGAACCAGGATATATTATCAGAAATGTTTAAATATTTTTTGACCTTCTAAGCACGGTATAGCTTAAAATTCATGGGTAGTTCCATCGCATTGACTTCTTTATAATTCCTGTAAGGACAACAGATTAACAGGAAAAAGAGAATACAAGAAGAGTTTTAGATATATAGACGATGATACAAACAAATATTAATAAAGTAAAAAGGAGTAGGGCTAAATTAAAATGATTTCGGCAAACCATCCGTTATCCTTGATAAAGGTAGGATAGGATATGTATCCTACAAGTTCCAATGTGGTCTATTATATGATAAGCACATTTATTTAACATGGTTGCCGAACTTAAAGTGACCACTCTTAGTAGCAGCTATGTCCGTAGGCCGTGTTCTTTCAAATTTATGAAAATACATGGTACGATGAGGATTTAGCCAAGGTCATGTTATCTTTTCGGAGTTCATCTTTGTTTATATGACCACTTTGCAAAAATTCTTTTTTATGTGAGACTTACAAGCATAAGAAATGAATAATATTCTAAAACTAAGCTGAGTTAGATTCGCCCCACCAAGGAAAAATATGAAGAACTTTATGTGGGCCAATTGAAAACTGAGTATCATTAATAGTGTTATTAATCCTACAGCAGTAGAAATTCAATCGAATGCACAATTCTGATCTAAGTTGGGCCAGTACTGCTCTGGTCTTGGGTGCGTTCTTTGTCTATAACAGGCAAAGGACAGCCTTCAAGGGCGACATTCATATGGTGGCCTCCACCGACTCTTTGTAAATGTCGTTTAATGCAGCTCTATATGAGGTTGGATTTAGTTGAGATTCCAAATATCTTTAAGTTCAGCCTCATACATACAAAAAATGTTACTCTCTTTAATCGGTGGAGGCTTAATCCGTTAAATGAAAAATCAGATAACCCCTTCGATAGCACCCCCAAAGTAACCGCTCAGCAAACATGACATTGTGGTCGTTGATCGTAAGCATCTTTGTTTTATTATGACATCTGAACACAGCCCGTTACAGCTATTAGCGAAGCATTTTGACATTTTTAAACCTACTGTCACTAAGTGTTACTGAGCCTAGATGGCGACACAGTCTTTGGATTTCTTTATCCATACCCCAAGTGTTATCGGCTAGTGGCTTAATTATCTTGTTCCTACTTCGGAATTTATTGCAAATTGCGGTAGCGTACGCAAAGTACATAAAAAAGCTATCAAAACTGACAAGATTTTGGATAGGTTCACTGTCTGTAATTGTTTGTCGACGACTATCACATTTTATTAAAGCCTTGCTTACTTTGTCGAGGTGGTAAAAAGATGATTTGGGTTAAGAGATTTTTAAACGAGCAAACCACTCTAGTAATCGATTGTCGCAGCTCTATGATTTACACCTAAGAGTACCACAGGCAGTGTTCCTCCTTTTGATTGCCAGTATTTCCTCATTTTTTTTTTTTTGGTAATACATACTTAAAAAACGAAAATCGACAATAACTCGAGATAATAACGAAAATCGAAAATAAACAATAAACTTTTCAACAAATAGCAGTTATTAATTATCTTATTGTATCTGCTTATCGGTACAGTGATTGTAGACTTAAGTGACACATCAGATAAGATTACGTACTTTCAATAAAATCTTTTAATAAGTAACACTGATTTAAAAGTTCGCGCTTGGTTCTTAATGGTGTTTTGGTATTTTTACAGATTTTGCCCACTGACGAACGTGGCCTATACGAATCCAGTTTGGATTTAAATGATGTCGCATGTATTTTAAGTGCATATCCGGTTAAAGGACGCCAACCGGTAACATTTCAATCTTCCATACGTCAGGCTAACCGCGATGTATGGAGTAAATTTTCGGTCGCTGTTAAATTGTCGCCCGGCAGTGAAGTAGGAGATATATTACAATTTACGGAAAAGTGGAATGGTTTGGCGAATTTCGTAATGCATTAAACGGTTGAAATATTACAAAGAAATTATGAAAATGTATTTCAAAATATTTGTAAAGAAAAACAATTTTAAAATCTTTAAATAAAGCAACAATAGGTATATAGGAAAATTACCAGACATATTTTTAATAAAAAAACAAGTAAAAGCGCTATATTCGGCCGTGCCGAATCTTATATACCCTTCACAACGTGTAGTCATGCAATAACAGTAAATTCACGTATGTATGTTAAAAAAAACAAAAAAAAAATTTAAAAAAAAAAAATTTAAAAAAAAAATTAAAAAAAAAAAAATTATTATATACATATATAATATATATAAAACAAAAAAAAAATTTAAAAAAAAAATTAAAAAAAAAAAATAAAAAAAAATAATAATAAAAATATATATAATATATTAAATAAAAAATAAAAAAAAAAATTTAAAAAAATGTAAAAAAAAATGCCACGTTTTCTCTAACCAGTATACACGTTTGTATGTATGTATGTTGTTGTTGTAATGTTGTTTTTATGAAAAGAAAATCGAGGTGGTCGTGGGTTTTTGCTCATATCTCAGTTGTTTATGTACCGATGTTTCTGATTTTCAATACCGATCTACTCCCGAATATTTCTGATATTTTAATACCTTACCCGGGTCCAACCTATGTCGGGGGGCTTCAAAAAGTTGATTTCAACATACACACGGACAGACGGTCAGACGGACAGACGGTCAGGGCTTAATCGACTCCTCTATTCATAAGCTTTCAGAAAATATATACTTTATGGGGTCGGAAATGAAAATTGTAGAAATTTCACACGGAATGACAAACCTATATATACCCTTTTTCACTGTGTGAAGGGTATAATAAATATAAATAAACATACATATGTGTATGTACTATATAATAATGTGTTTTTTTGCTTTCTAAAAGTTGTTTACTACTTTTTACTGGATTGTTTACGTTTTATATGGATATTTGTGTAAACGTACGCAATCCAGTAAAAAATATTTAATACATTTATGTAAAAGAACCAACTTAATATCTAAATTATGTCCGTTGTTTACTTTTCCAGTAACTGAGTAAATACCGAGATATTTAAAAAAAATTCTCTCACAAACATTTAACATTTGGAGCAAATAGTACGTGAACAAAAATTTTTTAAAAAATTGTAAGTTAATCAAAACAGGGGCCGAATTACGGCATTCGATATCGATCGAAATTTTTCTCTAACGATCGAGTTCGCTGTGCTTTAGGTATAGAGATTCTGATAAGAATTTTTAAATTTCGATCGCGTTCGAATGCCGTAATTCGGCCCCAGTTGTTTGATTAAAACACGTTGTGTTGTAATATATAGAATATTTTTTAAAAATTATTCGGATGTCAGCCGAGAGCATGCAATGTAAAATAAAAATGCAACATTGCTTTCAATAATTTTAGCCAAAGGGTGGATATAGAAGTTTTTCAAAAGTTATGTATAAAAATCCAGGAAAAAACTTCTAAATCGATAGTACAAGAGAAGGCATTCTTCATGCCTCCTTAAATCCAATGTTCAGTTGATGGGCACGATGATGAGTCGAGGTTGACTGCTCTTTTGGCACACTATCGCGAAAAACAGCAATGTTTTCGGTTCAACGGACTAAGAAGGCATTCACAGATGTTTTCACATTTCATACAGACCTGTTTTGCTGAAATTCAAATATTTTTCACAATTCTGCCGGTTTTAAACGATTATGTTGACCAAAAGAATCACGAAGTATACGAAATGCATTTTGATTTGAACGCCCATTTTCATAAGCCTGAATAACTTTAACTGGTTCAAATTGAGTCAGTCAGAAATTGAGAAATGTCAAATGAAATGCAGAAAAAAACTTGACGTTTAGGTGTGGTTCACATTCAACATCGGCCCTAAAAATTAAACCACCCTTTATATTTATATAATCTGGACTCCTGCACAATTCAACATTTTCTGTAAAAATGTCATTTTCAAAGATTTCATGATTTGCTATGCCATGCGAATTCAAACAAGGTGTTATAACATGTTATGCCAACTCAAACAGACAGAAAAGACAGTATTAGCATGTCATTGCAACTTAGGCAAGCTGTTGTACGCTGTTGTGTTTAATACCATGTCTTCCTTTGAATTCAAATAATAGAAATAAACAAGATTTCACAACTTTGAAAATCGTATTTTCGTATTTTTAATTCTAGCAATGTTTTTTGTTGAATTGTTAGTTTAGATTCGTTCCTTGGAGTGTCAATTTACAAAAATTCAAATGAGTCCGCTTACTACTTTAGATCAAAGAGAATTGGTTTTAAACCATTTCAAAAATGGCCACTCACAGCGAAAAATAGCTGAAATGGTTAACATGAATTCTTCTTCTACGGTCCAAAAAATCATTGAGCGTTTCACACATGAAAATCGGGTTCATAACAAAGGCAGGAAGGCACCGAATAAAATATTTAATGAGCAGGACGAGTGTTATATTTTGCGGAAAATAAAGGCAAACCCAAAACCCCAAAAAAAAACAGCCAAACCCGACACAAAACAAATTGACTTTATTTAAATATTTTCTAAATAAATCCTTAAAAGAAATTTCCTTAAAGTTGTAACTACAATTATATTAAATAAATTTCTGATTTTATTGCATATAATGTTCTATTGCAATGATTAAAATGCACTATAAAAAACATGTGCTGCATATGTCACACGTGTCGCATGCGTTGACTTTCTCATTTTCTATGCTCATGTATGCAATATCACTGTTAGAACTATGTACAGATTTAATTAAACTAATTATACACTGTCTTTATATGTCTTTGTCAAACATTCATTTTCGGCATTGCATGAATTAGCAGTTGCATTATGTGACACATGTTGCTATGTTGTATAGTGCAACAGTTGCAGGCCTTTAATATAAACCAACGATTTCCAATGACACGTTAATATTATAAAAATGCATGTTTCACCTAAATTATAGCATTTCATCATGGGTTGAACCCATACATTCACTGTTTCTTCTTTTTTTTTTGCTGGAGCAAACAAAATAGTGTAAAAATACCATGGACATTTTATTTCATGCCATTTATTTCTTTCCTTCCTAGAGAGCAAGCTACTTTAAAGAAATAAATAGAAATGGTGTATAAAAAATTTCCTCACAAGTGCTTAAATGACATATAGTCACCTAAAACGCAAACCTTTCTAACCAGCAGTGATTTTAGAGTAGAAATAAAAAAAAAATAAATTATGTAATACATATTTTGGTGAGTTTTATTAAAATTTAAGCAAATTTTTAACTTGTTTTTAAAGTAACACCCCGATTACTCAGTAATTCTTTTCGAAAATAAAAATATGTCCGAATATTTTTTTAAAATATGTCAATTAACAAAATATCCACTACCACATTTACAAGTTTAAAAATTAACTGAAAGTAGTCAAATTCAAACTAAATAAATTTTTACGTGCCACAAAAACAAATAATTATAAAATAAATGAGCAATATTTTTAAAGTGATGGTAAGTAAGTTTTAAACACTAATTTATAATTTTCTCATAAAATAATTATTTATATATTTAATTAAACGCATAAACAATTTAGTGTTCGGTTGATAAAGATGAATAACTTAAATGTAAATAATATGTGGTAATAATAAGATAATTTGTTTAAATTTTTTGTTTCTTGTTATTTTCGTGTTTAAATAATTCATAGAATTCGTAAATATTTTTATATAAATAATTTTTGAATATTCAATGTATATTGAATAAATCGCCAGCTGATGGCAATGGTGCTAAGCCACCAGTTACATCGGGTAATTGTGTTAAATCAGGTAGATTAGAAAGATGATCACGTATTTCTTTTTGTACGGCCAAGACTTTTTGGAGTTTCTTTTTGTATTCCTAGAAAAAATAAAAAGCAGTGATATTAAGAAAAAAATCATTTCATTTATAACAATTAAAAAATTCTTTGTAAAAATAAAGAATATTAAAAATATGAACTCAAGCCTGATTAAAAATTTAAATATTAGTTTAAAACGAAAAAAAATACTATAAAAATACTATTTAAAAATATTTTTAAACAATTATTTAGACTTTAATAAATCTTTAATGCAAAATAAATTTTATTTATCGTAATTGCCATACTTTGTGTTAAATTTTTATTATAAAGATTTCTTGGTAAATTTTAATTTTTAATTTTAATAACAATATTCTCTTTTCATAAAATTTTTTTCAACACTAAATGTTTTATAAAAATATGATCATGTAGAAAAATATTCAATGCAATTCTACATTATAGAAAATATTCGTACATTTTGCGACTATCAGTAATTGTATTTTTTATTTTGTAAAAATTATAAATTTTTAAATTTTCTCTTAATAAAACAAAGAAAGTTTACCTCCAACCGTTTTTCAGCTTGAATCAATAATTCCTTTTGTTCGGCTTGGAAATCCCTTAACATAGAAGTCAATTTAGTACGTTCTTCCATTTCAGCAGATAAACGAGAGTTATAGTCATTTAAAAGCTCAACTGCTTCATTCACCTAAATATATTACAAATATAAAACATTATTAGTAACTTTACAGTAACATGAAATTGACTTTTCTTTAATTTTAAACTTACCTGCGTAGCCAATTTTTTGGCAGCATCCTTATCCTCCAATTTGGCCAAGCAACTAATTTCAGATATTTCTGGTGGTAAATTAGCAATACGTTCCCTGACTACAGCATCACTAGAAGCTGAGTTTTCTATACTAATCAAAGCCTTTATAAGCTCCTCAGGTTCTGGTGGTTCACCTAATGGTAAATATGGACTCTGTTCACCATCTCCATTCAGGTCAGACATCACAGACAATGAAGTGGTTTCCTCAGTTGGTGATACTCTTGGCTTTTTCAATTTTGCTTTTTGATCGTCATGCTTACGTTTCGATTCACGTTTATCGTCAACAGATTCTTTGGTAGTTGTTACTATTGTAGTCGATAACACTCCATGTTCTTTATTTAGACGACTACGATATTCGGTTATAGTCTTGGGTTCATAAACTCCACGTTCTTCCCATATATTTAGAATGCGTCCTAAACTGCCAAAAAGTTTTTCCGATTTGCACGTCTCACCAATGTGGGAAAATGCCTTAGGTAATACATAAGCATATTCTTTGCCATATTCAGGACCTTTTTTCTTACTATTTTGAATAACATCATTGGCTAGATACATGAATGTCAATTTTTTTGCCTCCGGTACTATAGAAACAAGAAAGACATAAATCAATAATTTATAACTCTTCGGCCAGATTACCAACATTCAAAACAGTAATTTACCAGTTTGTAATTCTCTTAACCAGGTTTTCACAATGCTGGCATGATGTTTGCGATGATGTATTAACCACAAGGATAATGTTTGTATACTCTGTTGACTAGAGTTCAATTCTGCCAATTTTTTTAAAAATGCCACTTCAGTAAAAGCCGACATTCTTTTTTGCTATCAATTAATGTCAACTTCTGTCAATTTATTGGCCTTTTAAAGCCCTTTCGTTTACTTCTAGTCCAGACTTTTATTTCTAACAAATTTAATAATTTATTTTCGATATTTTATAATTTTTAACACTCGGATCAATGTTCTTTTGAAAAAAAAAAGACGATTAAGAATATTTTGCTCAGAGCCAGTTGCATATGAACAGCTGACAGTCATCTCTATTTATTCTGTTACAATAATTTCACAATTACAGAGTTGTTTTTGAAGGCATGAGGCGCATGGTTGTTTCAATTTGAGCTTGAACGATTTAACTGTTTAATCCCAGAGCATGAATAATTTAACTGTTTAACCCTTTTGCTAAAAAATTTGTAGTTCGTTTTTATATATATATTTTTGTTTAATTTATACTTTTATAATATTTAAGAATATTATATTAACTTATATGATAAAATATAATTAATACTTATATGTCATAAAATATTATAGACAATTAATGTAAAACATGTGTTTAAATTTAACACAAGTAAAACGTTTTTTGTTCAGTTTTGATCTACTTAAATTATTGGAAATTGATATATGTACATACTAGCTTGTGACGGCGGCTTCGTCTGCGTAGTTATTAGGATAAAAGGTAGACCTATGTTGTTATTTATATGTTTGTCAAATTTAACTTAATTCCATTCAGCCATTTTTTAGTTCGATAAGTAGGATTATTAATTTAAAAATATGAAAGAAAAGTCAAAACCTACAACAAAAATAATAATATTTACTCAAACAACCCGTTTAGGCTGTGTGATGATTAGTTTGCCAACGACTTCGCCTGGTTATCGTGATAAAAAGTAGCCTTTGTTTTAATCTAGGTTATTATCTATCTATGTGCCGAATTTCATTTAGTTCCGTTTTTGCGTGATTGAGTAACAAATATCCAAACATACAAACATTCACATTTATTATATTAGTAACATATTATCAAGATTTAGTTGTTATAAAAAAATTTTTTTGTTTTTAATTAAACTGTTCGAAAACGCCTATGCGTACTGGGTATCAATATCGTTAAAAGAAAAGTTTTTGCATAACATACTGCGAAACTGTGAAATGAAAAGTTTTTATGTGTAATTAAATGTAATATCATGTACAGTAATACTTGATATCATATTTATAAACTTTTCATATCCATGATAAGCAATTCGTTTTTTCTAAAGTTTAATGCAGGATTACCAGGCATCATACCAACTATTTTGCGAAATAGTACAACTCCTTAAGCTATCATGCATCACAGATGTACCGCCACTTGGTCTGATATCTTCCGATTGAATAGTTTTTCCTTTTATTCGATCAAAAACGGTTGATTGTAATTTAGCTGCCAAGTTTTTCTTCTACGAGGCGTATTATTTTCATTTTTTATTAACTTTGTAGTACGATTTATAACTGTAAAATATTGTAATTTCGCTCTTTATTTTATTTTCTTATTTAAAAATGAGTTACTCTCAAGCGATAAAAGAATCTTTATGGTAACCCAAGTACAAATGGTCTTTCTATCAAAATTAATCTAGTAGCTTTTGAGCCAATCGTGTTTAGGAAGAAACAAGACGAACACACATCAGGTGATTTCACGAAGCCAGGGGGCTTATTATGTAATTCGATTCGAATCGGAAAGACATTCGAAAAGAATTTCCGATAAGGAAACTAAATTGTATTATGTAGTACGTTCGAAAGATCAGCATAGTTGTATTTAAAAGTTTAAGGGAAATTTTTAGTCACGCACGTAAAAACTTGGCAGTACTGTGCAAATGTCATTGTTTTCAAACATAAAAAATATAAGTTTTCTTGTGAAAAAATAGAAGTAACGTTAAAAATGGATTGTGTTTTATTGTGGGAAAGTGATGAAGAAGATTCTGCTCCGGAGAGAGTGCAAAGAAAAATTATCAGAGATACATCGGATATTATGAATCTAAATGAAAACTCGTAAGTAATTAATTTGAAACAAATATCAATATGTTTTACTAAATTCATATGATTGTATGTATGTACATATATATTTTTAGATTCGTAAAAAACTTCAGGCTTAACAAAAGCGCATTTATGTACGTGTTAAATTCTGTGAAAGATGACCTAAAACTACCTCAAAGATCTAGTTCTGCCCCTCCAATATTGAAATTAGCAGCCACTTTAAAATTTCTTGGACAAGGAAGTTATCAACACAAAATTGGTCAGGACCGTTTATTGAGAATGTCTCAATCTCTTATTTTTATTTGTTTGTCGGAGGTATTGGAAGTTATGGAAAAGAATCTTTGCCCTAAACATATTGTTTTTGAAATGAGTGAAGAGAAGAAAATGGAAGCTAAAAGATTATTTTACAATAAATGTGCAATACCGGGAGTTATTGGAGCAGTTGATGGAACTTATATATAAGTAATAAGGCCAAAAACAAATGAGCATTTATATTTTAATAGGAAACTAAAACACAGTCTTAATGCAACGGCGGTAGGTTATAATGTACATATATTCATACGTACACACGGCAATTAACTGTATTATTTTAATATTTATTTTTAGATTTGTGATCATGAAATGTACATAAGAGCTATCAACGGACGGGGCTTGCCATGATTCACATATTTGAAATTTGTCTGAAGGAAGAGAATTTTTAAAACAAGAGTTTCAAGCTGGAGATACTGGAACAAGAATCCTTGGTAAAATCTTAACCTTAGGCATTTCAGCAGCAAAAACTAATTTACTATTTTTAGGGGATTCTGGTTATCCTTTGGAGCCATGGAATTTGACACCATACCGGAGTGCTACTGAAGGTTCTCCTGAATCAGTTTTTAATGAACTAAATTCCAAAGGAAGGTCGATCATAGAAAGAACTTTCGGCTTACTGAAAGCAAGATTTCGTTGCCTCCTAGCGGCGAAAGAACTGCATTATTCTCCAGAAAAGGCTGCACAAATTTTTAATGTTTGTTGCTCACTACACAATATTTGTTTACTGCATAAGGTGGAGAGTGTCATTTTACAAAATGAGGAAGATATTACTACCACATCTTCTAACAGCAACGCAGAGAGCAATGTTGACAGTCATTTTGTTAATATAGCAAAAACCATTAGAAATGAAATTAGAGATAACATGATTAGAAATTAATAAATATTAAAATCCGCAATTTAAATAAATAAAAAAACAAAGTGGTATATTTTATTAAAGTAGGTACATTTGGAAATACATAAAAAAAAAATTCACTAGCATTAATACATAGTACTTACATACATTAAAAAAATAAAATTCAGGAAAAGGATTAAAAAAAATTTATAAAGTTAAAATGTGTCGATACGTGGCTCAGAATCGGGACACATTTTATCTGCAGGTACATGCATGTTATTTTGGCTCTCTAATTCAAACATTTTCTTTTTTAGTTCGAGCTTCTCAAGTTTACATTTCGTTTTTTGCATTTCATTTTTTTTGTAAAATTCAAATTTTTCTTTTTTTAACTTACATACATACGTTCTTTTAAATAGCTGTTACGTTTTAAATATTTGTTTGCTGACGAAAGGTTATCATCCATGTCTTTTAATTGTTTCATAAGAGCTTTCTGATTATCATTACTTTGTCTTCAGAGTTCTATAGAATTTTCTTGATACTTTGTTTGATTTTGCACTTGTTTTTGCAATAATGACTGCTTATTGAAGAGATCGCGGGAACGGCTAGATGGAGTATGAATACTTAAAATATTATTTGAAATTTGTTTAGTACAATCTAAATCAAGGGCTTTTCCATTTGTTTCAATGCCTTCATCATCACCTATTGCTTCATCTTTTTCTTCAATATTTCCAATAGCAGACGTACCTGCAGGTGCTCCATACCTAGAAGTATTGCTCATTCCTTGAATATAGCTATTGAAAGCCAGTAGTTCCGACACTCTTTCCTCTAATGGTGTTAGAGAACAGTAATTACTTCGCCCTCCTCCAGTTCCCGAAAGGCAAAGTTTGTTGCGACGCGACTTTACTTTAATGTGCTGCTTATAGTCAGCCCACACCTTTAAATGTACTAGTTAGTAAAATACCTTAAATTTTAAGTTAAAATATGCATACCTTTTTCCATTTTTCTAAGTTATGTGAAGGTGGACCTGCAGCATTTAAATCTTGAGACAACCTTTCCCACAATTCTCTAGATTTGCTTTTTTCATTTGAAACATTAAGAACTTCCTTAGCCAAATCCGGATGCAATACCATAAACTCCACCATTATTTCATTTCACCCCAATTCTAAATAACAATTCCCTGGGAATTATTTCCCTATTCCCTGTTCCCCTATTCTAAATAACTTCTCCCGGGGAAATTTGTTCCCTTTCCCTTTTCCCTTATTCTAAATGAACTTCGAAATTGGGAAATTGTTCCCTGGGAAAAAAATGAGGTATTATGAAAGGTAATTAAAGGGAGAATGTAATAACAATTTTTGGGAAAAAATCCGCCAACAAATTTAAAGGGAGTTGTGACAAAAATGTAAGTATTTAATATTTTTTTATAAAAATTGTGATAAATAATGTAATTTATTGTTACTTTTAGGGCAAAAAAAACAAACAGGAAGCAGAATAATGAATTGTTTTTTAGTTTTAAAATAACTTTAATTTTTATTTATCTTTTTTTTTAATTTTTGAAGTTTTTAAAATTTTTTTAATAAAAGGTTATATTTTTTAATTGATTTTTCAAGCTCGAGGTCTTTATAAATATTTGTTGATTTATTTATTATTCAATATTTCGCTACTCCTTTGTGTAATAATAAATAAATCAACAAATATTTATAAAGACCTCGAGCTTGAAAAATCAATTAAAAAATTTTATAAAATAAAGGTCAAATAAGAGCAATAAGAAAATTGTATGCCTATTTATTTAAAAAAATGTATATACCACATACATATATAAGAAATGGCTTTATTACAGAAATTTATTAGAGATTATTCGCAATATTTTTCCTAATATTTTTCTATTATATTTTCTAATATTTTGGGCAATGGATAAGGACACCACATCATTATCCTGAGCGCTCAAATAATCTAAATTTTCTACATCGCTTACTTCAGCATTGCATTTAAAATGAATTATGCAACGCACAGCAAAATTTTGTTATTTTAGCAGCCTTTTTTGGAGCGTAGTGCAGCTATCTAGCACCAAGAATGCACCTCCATCTATTTTTTAAAACACCATTAATGCGTTCAACCATATTTCAACACTGAATTTTATTTCAACAGACTTATCCTGTGGGCAAAAAAATGCATGTTTAATTTATGAATTGTCTGTTATTATTCAAAACTTTACCAAGAAGCCAATAATTGCTGCCACCTCTAAGGTATTCTTGCTCAAGGTGAGCACGCAATTCGCCAGAATTCCAAATACATGAATCGTGACACGCTCCGGGATGTGAGGCATCAACGTACTGAATCCTCAGCTCATGATCACAGACCTTTAATTTTTTGAGTTCCGTCAACACATCCAATAACGTTTGGAATGCCATACTTCACATAAAAAGCTAACGCAGCTTTCCGTTTTTGCACTTCAGTTCTGCAGAAAGTTATCTACATTGGGCGTAGATATTCCTTATATATTAATAACTTCACCCAGAACTTTGCTAACACTACACTGAGCCACAGACACACCGTAATCTTTACCAATACCCGTTTGGTACAAACCTTCAGCAAAGAAGCAGAAAGCCGCACTTAATTTCACGATTGGAGAAATTGCAAAGGACTTACGTTTGGGCTGAATACCTTAACACGTCCAACAGATATTTGAACGCTGGTTTATTTACTCTGTAATATTTTTCTAACTTTCCAAAAGTAAAATTTACAAAGTGTGCGGCAACTTAAGTGGGTTGCTGGCGACACTTAGCATTTTCCTTTCTACCTTTTGCTTATTCTTGTGCTTCAGAGTTTTCTGCTTCAGCTATTATTATTATCAACGCTACACTAACATTTTTGTTCACTTTTAACAATTTTTTTTTTATTATTTACGAATATTCAGTTTTTACGCTAAAAATTATTAGCAAATATTTTGTCAAAACAAAACAGCAAAAATGTAAAATTCTCTCTCCCTTGTTATTCCCTTCCCCGACTGTTTAGAATAGGGGAATTTTATTCGCGGGAAAAATGTATTCCCGGGGAATTCATTTCCCTGGGAATATTTAGAATTGGGGTGGTTGTCTTTGCTTTGTGTACACATTTTTTTTAAGTGTATCCCTGTTTAAAATTTGATTAGCCTTTTTTATTAAAATATATATGTACGTATACATATTTACATTTTATGTGCTATATATTTTTAATATTTTGTTTATTTTATATAAGTATTTATTAAATTTTTAAATTTCCGCAATCAGTACTTCATTCGAATAAAACACGTACGTTAAAAACACTTTTGACAATTGCTTTCATACTACATAGTTGCATTTTCGAAAGGGATTTTTTGGTTTTTCAAAAGATAGTAACAAAAATCCCATAAACAATTTTTTTTACGAACGTTCGAAAATAAATTTCCGAAAATCGTACTATATAATATAATTTTTACGAATTCGTATTTCTTTCGATTCGAATCGAATTACATAATAAACCACCAGTTGATTATATTTTGTTCGTTTTATATTAAACAGAACAATGTCAAAAGTTTGTTTACATTAAAATTAATTTTGGTTTAAAAATTTTTTAAAGTAATAAAGTTTGTTGAAAAAAAATTATAAAAATACTAATATTTGTGCAATACCTTATTGGTAAATAAGTAAAATACAAGTTATTTTAGAATAAACATAATTTTTAAAGTTTTTAATTTAGAAAATGCAAAATGCCCGTTGTGTTTGGCCTAGTGGTTTTAATTTGTGAAAAAAAATTTAAAACGCACAACTGTGTGATATAAAGCAGCAGAAATTTATGTTATAAATTAAAAATAATTATTTATTTAAAAAAATTTCGTGTAAATTTATAAAAATAAAATTTTAATTAAACGTAAACAAAAAATTTGTGGTTTGACATTCTCCGGGCCTTTTTGTGTTTGTTGTAGGAATGTTTTCACCTGATGTGAATTCGCCTTGGGAAGGCAGATAGACAGACAAAAATTTAAAAAAGTGGTACTTTGTATTGCAGATCGTTGACTGTATACAAAGCCAATAATATTTTCACAATATTTCATGTAGAGACACAATTTTTTACAATCTTTATTAAGTTAAGAGAATTTTTTAAAAACTAAAAGAAATTTCTATAAGAATTTATTTAATTGAAAACTTATTAAAACTTAAAATGGAACATGTAAAACATACATAGTTTGTATACATAGATACATAGGCTTGTATTCATAGTCGCAAACTAAAGTCGGCTCTTACTAGAGTTAATCTTTAAGTTAAAAGCTTTTACTATCTTTTTGGTATTCATAGTCAAAAAAAGAGTATACTTTAAGTTGAGCTGGCTTTAAATAGGTGTCAACTCTTATTTGCTTAACTCTGGCACACAATTTCTTTTTAAAAAATAAAAAATGGCAACTTGATCAGCTGCTTTTCTTTTGTTTACTTTTGTTGAAGAAAACAATAAAAAATAAAAATTTCAAACGTTTTACATCTATGTATAAAATCAAAATTTATTAAAATAATGGAAAAAACAGAAATGGTAAGTCTCAATAACATATTTATGTATGTACATACACATGTACATATGTGTAATATACATATTTTTAGTTTGGCATTTAATAAATGTTTTACTTTCAGAAACTGAAGAAGCCAAGAGATGCAAATTGGAGTGCTTCTGAGAAAGAATGCCTCTGGGAGTATGTAAACGCACACTTGGATGTGGTAGAAAACAGAGGAAATGATATTTCATTAATACAGAAAAAAAATTCGTGGAAAGCTATAAGGGAAACGATGCTTTCATCTTACGAGTTGTAATTTTGTCAAATCTGTGGCGGGAATAAAAATCTTCATCGCTTAGGTTGAAGGGATTAAATCTATTTTTGTAATTTTTAGGCTTCCTTACACAAAAATCACCCTCACAATCACCAGTTATTGAAAAATCTCTTTCAATATCTTGAAATCTTGGCATTTTTTAAATTTTCAACACACCTTTTAACTTTACAATGAACAGCTGATGTTATTGTAAATAGAGTTAACAACAGGTTCAGCTGGTTTTAAATTTAGAGCCGACTTTAATGTCAAAAGCCAACTTTAAGTTGTCTATGAATGACTTAGAGTAGACTTTTTTAAGAAATTGACTTAAGTACTGTTAAAGTCGACTTTTTTGATGACTATGAATATGCCCCATAGTATATAGAACTATTGCATTTATAGACAAATATCTACATATAAACAAAAACTAATATAATAAAATAAGCTTAAAAAAATCAAAGAATCGGATTATTTTTTATTTCTGCGACCCCTGTCACTATAATTATTAGAAAATTATTTAAAAGAAGAAAAATTAAAAATATTGAGATCATTTTAAGAAATCTGAAAAAATTCACTAATTTTCGAAAAGCTCTTCTTACCAATAAAATCCCACAAATGTTAAAATAGAATAGTTATAACAGAGTTTGTTACCTAAATTGATAAGAATTTCATAACTTTTTTAGAGAGCTGCAATATTAAGCGATCATAGTTTACTTTTTCCTAGCTACAAACAGTTAGTCGAACGCGAACTCTCTCTACCAACGGTACAATTTTCGGTAAATAACGAGCAAATCAAAGTGGAACGTTAAGTGGAAGTCCAGAAAACGTAAAGATAACTGATATTAACAATAAAACAAAATAAAAAGAAACATTTCCTATAAAATTCAGACAAACATATACACAGATAGTGTTTGAACATATTGTATTTGAAATTGCTTATCAGTTTAAATAAATTGATAATTAATAAAAATCATCAATATGAATTAAAAAATAATATTAAATCTCCTTCTGATCATATACATATGTATAGTGTAAATAAATATTAAAATAAAATCCCTTTTAATAAAATTATTAAATTAATAAATACCAACAAGATGTGTTAAATTTACATATAATTATTTTTTCTGCGCAAAAATTTTATAATTGACCCATTACAGGTGAAATTTAGATTTTCTTTTTTCTTTTATTAAAAACTAATTAAAATTCAAAGGGTAAAATTATATCAAAACATTTGTATTAAATAGAAGAAGTTCAACTGTCATTTAATGGGTTAAGTAAAACCATACTATATATCTGTGCCATTTGCGAATCGTTTAGATTTAGGTACCTATATCTTGTTATTAAATTGTTTTTTAATATATATACATATGTATGTATATACATACATATCAATAAAAATATTAATTTGATTTTAATGCTTTTACAATAAAACTAAGAAAAAGTGCAACCCAAAAGATAAAAAAAGCTTTAATTTAATTGTTGTCATTAATTAAAATTTTATTATATAATTATTTGTACAAATACAAAATTATTAAAGCCGGTACTTTAATAAATGTGCTAAAAACTTAATTTCTTCTTCTGCTTTCCTTTTCTTTAATCATTCTATCAATTAAAACAAAAATAAAATTATTAATATAAATTCATACATACCTTCAAACTAACATATATACACAAGTATATTAAAAGTCAAATAATCAGTTTGATTATTGCCATTGTCGCAATCTCATTTATTTTATTCCAAAAAATAATAAAAAAAAAATTATTTTAAAGTTCTCAAAAAAGATTACAAGAAAATTTATCTTGCCACTTAAATTATACAATACATTTATTTATCAATAACAACAATTTAAACTTCTCTTTAACAACATAAATGATAATAAAATCAAAACTTATATTTTTTTATATTTGCCTAAGTTTTTGTTAAAAAAAAGTCACAATAAACCGACAAGTAAAATATAAATATTTACACAAACAAGTTTTAGTGCACATATTTTGAAATTATTATATTGTATTGACATTCAAAAATATTAAAATTAACACAAGGCAAATTCTATAAGGGGATAATACCGTTAAAGCAAAACAACAGAAAGACCGTAGAAACATCAAACGAAAAACACTAATTTAATTGTTTAATAAAAGCTACATTTCCATAAATTCATAAGTAAATAAATAATGAGACAGATATAAGCAATTTTAATTTTTACTATAAATTAAAGTTTCACAAGTATTAATTGAAATATGTTTATGATTAACCAATGATAAAAGAAGACATTTAAAATATTTTAATGATAAACGGCACGCGCACTGTTCTTAACACAAACTCACATGCGGGAATTGTATTTAAAATGTTTTTATATATATATACTATATATTTATCAGTTTTCACAAATCTTTAGAAATTATTACTAACTGTCAAAAATATTTCATATTATGCCGTGGTCAAACAAAATTTACTACCAGGTTACAATATTTTAACAAGTAACAGTGCTATATTCGGCCGTGCCGAATCTTATATACCCTTCACAACGTGTAGTCATGCAATAAAAATTGTTTGTATCACCATTCATCTCATATGAAATACGTACATATGTATATACTGGTTAGAATAAATGTGGCATCGAATCCCAGCTGAACGAAAAAAATTTTATTTTATTTAATATATTATTTATATTTTATTATTATTTTTTTTTATTTTTAATAGTTTTTCTTTTTGTAATTTTTATACCCTTCACACAGTGAAAAAGGATATATATTGGTTTGTCATTCCGTGTGAAATTTCTACAATTTTCATTTCCGACCCCATAAAGTATATATTTTCTGAAAGCTTATGAATAGGGGAGTCGATTCAGTCTGTACGTCTGACCGTCTGTCCGTGTGTATGTTGAAATCAACTTTTTGAAGCCCCCCGACATAGGTTGGACCCGGGTAAGGTATTAAAATATCAGAAATATTCGGGAGTAGATCGGTATTGAAAATCAGAAACATCGGTACATAAACAACTGAGATATGAGCAAAAACCCACGACCACCTCGATTTTTTTTCACAAAAACAACATTACAACAACAACATACAAACATGTATACTGGTTATAGAAAACGTGGCATCAAATCCCAGCTGAGCCAAAAAAAATTTTTTTTTTAATTTTTTTAAAATTTTTTTAATTTTTTTTTATTTTTTTTTTATTTAATATATTATTTATATTTTTAATATTTTTTTTTTAAATTTTTTTTTCTAATTTTTCTTTTATTTTTTTTTGTTTTATATATATTATATATAATAATTTTTTTTTTAATTTTTTTTTTTAATTTTTTTTTTTTAATTTTTTTTTTAAATTTTTTTATTTTTTTTTTTTTGTTTTTTTAACATACATACGTGAATTTATAATTTTACAATGGGATGTTTTTATATATGTATGTTTTTATATGTATGTACGTATTTCATATGGGATGAATGGTGACACAAACTACTGTTATTGCATGACTACACGTTCTGAAGGGTATATAAGATTCGGCACGGCCGAATATAGCGCTCTTACTTGTTTTTATTGTATGGTTTTTACATGTATGTAAGTATATATGTTGTTGTTTTAATTGTGTAAAAAACGATGTGGTCGTGGTTTTTTGCTCATATCTCAGAAAGTTATTGGGCGATTGTGCTGAATTTCAATAGCGATTCATTCCTGAATATTTCCAAGAGATTGATACCATATAGAGATCTGAGGAACATATAGTGGCTTCTAAAAGTTGATTTCAACCAACACTCGGACAGACGGTCAGGGCTTAAGCGACTCCTCTATTCATAAGCTTTCAGAAAATATATATATATATATATGGGGTCGGAAATGAAAATTGTAAAAATTACAAACGGAATGACAAAGCTATATACATATACCCTTGTGCACCACAGGTGAAGGGTATAATTAACAAAATGCCAATTTTTTAAAAAGTCACATATAACGCTTTTATACCCTTCACCTGTGGCGCAATTTATTTATTAATTTATAATTTTACAATAGTATGTTTTTTATATGTATGTTTTTACATGTATGTACGTATTTTATATGAGATGAATAGTGATACAAACAATTGTTATTGCATGAGAATTTTTATTGCATGAGTACACGTTGTGAAGGGTATATAAGATTCGGCACAACCGAATATAGCACTGTTACTTGTTAATATTATCTTTTATTTTGAAACATTTGTACATTATAAATTCATTCAAAGTAATGGCCATTGTTAAATATGACCTTTTCCCATCATACTGGCGCCAAAAGAACTTCTCATATTTTGAGGTCAAAAACAATTTAAGCCAATTTAGGATACCCCGGTCTGAAGTAAAGCGTATTCCAGAGTGTTTTTAATCGATCAAAGCAAATAGTAGTGAGAAGGCTCAAGTTCTGAACTATAAGACGGGTAAAGCAAAACTTCCAAACTACAGGTATTGCAACATGTGGCCGAGCGTTGTTTTGATACAAGTTTACAGTTTCATATCTAGCCGCATATTTCGGCATTTATCGGCCGATAATCGCTTCAAATGATTAGTGGTTAGTTAGTGGTTTGGCCTGACTTTGGTAGTTTTTAATAGATGGAACCCTTTTGATACCACTTAATACAGATGTACAGGTGTCGATTCAACTGGTTGGCTGGACTGGCAGACACGTGGTTAACATACTTAAGTATGCTTAACAGATTTATAACACGTACGCACGCACGTTTTAGTATATAAACCATCTATTAACTAGTTTGTTCAAAATATATATCACGCATTTGCGTAGTATACAAACTAATTACATACCGATTTGTTCAACAGTTTAGTTGTCGCCGCTTCGGGTTATCTTAATGGACCAATTATTCATCGCTATTTCTTTTGGCTTGAATTTGTATGCTACACATTTTTCCTGCTTTTGGATGAATACTGCTACTCGCAATCACCATACGTTTCGGTGTGCAATTAGTCTGCTTACCGAAAGACAAAAACTGCCTTCAAAAGATACTTCATCTGTTGTGAATCCCGTATTTTTAAGTTATACATCTCGTCGTTCATAAATTATTGTGTTCTATATGTATAGGTTCTATATGTCACATAGAACACAATAATTTACGAACGACGATCTAATAAATATTAAACATTTTTTAAGAAAAGGGGTATATTAAAATATATTTATAATTACTCTCTCAAAAAACAAAAATGTACAAAAGTACGGGAACGCATAAAACCAAAATTTAAACCCGAAAAAAGCTTGAAAAGGTTTTTATAGTTTAGTGAAAACAATTCGAACTCATCATAAGAAAGAACTATTAATAAAGTAAAAAAAGAAATAAGTTGCCATAAAAAGGAATTATTGACTTTAGTTGTTTGCCAGAGAAAAAATTCACTTTAAAATTTTTTCTTAAATTAACATTTTCATTTTTTATTGCTTAACAATTTACTAAATGTACACAATGAAAAAGTCTGGGTTGTTTTGTGCTAAGATGCATATTTCTCACTCTTTTTTTGCCCAATCGTTATATATGGGAACGGTTTTCGGTAAGATTGTTGAGTACGGGAACAGACTTAATATGATACATTTATTTTTTTCCATAAAAGGCTTATTCTAAAATGCATATGGATAAATATTTTAGATGAATATAGGACTCCATATTTAATATCTATTGTTTGCTTGATATTTAAAGTAAAATTTCTTTGATAAGCTTCGTCCGAAGCACTATTTTTATTGGGTGTTATTTTTAAATGGTAAAATGGTTACTTACTTGTGATTTTAGTGTAAAAAAATGTTTATCTTTTGATACAAACGACCATTGTTTTGCAATAAAACAAAAAATAATTGATTGCAAGAAAAATGAATTCGTTTCTGGAAGACTCTACGGAACATATTAGTCGTATCAGCAACGAAAGCCGTCATGATTCGCTGATTAATGAGAAAAAGTGGGAATGGGGTTTCCTAAGGGTAAGTAAATTATTTTGATCTATTTTATAACGATATTCATGTCAACAATTTTAACTCTACACTTGTTTTAGTGAGAGCACTTTTCATTTATTATATCTTATTATTTTTTTTTTATTGTTGTTGGTTTAAATATTTATTTTTCATTATACCCTTCACCTGTGGTGTACAAGGGTATATATAGGTTTGTCATTCCGTGTGAAATTTCTACAATTTTCATTTCCGACCCCATAAAGTATCTATTTTCTGAAAGCTTATGATTAAGGGAGTCGATTGAGCTCTGTCAGTATGTCCGTGTGTAAGTTTGAAATCAACTTTTTGAAGCTCCCGGACATCGCTTGGACCCGGATGAGGTATTAAAATATCAGAAATATTCGGGAGTAGATCGGTATTGAAAATCAGAAACATCGGTACATAAACAACTGAGATATGAGCAAAAACCCACAAAAATAACATTACAACAACAACATACATACATACAAACGTGTATACTGGTTAGAGAAAACGTGGCATCGAATCCCAGCTGAGCCAAAAAAATTTTTTTTTTTATTTTTTTATATTTTTTTTTGTTAATTTTTTTATATTTTTTTTACATTTTTTTTTATATATTTTTTTATTTTTTATTTAATATACTATTTATATTTTTATTAATTTTTTTTAAATTTTTTTAACATAAATACATACGTAAATTTATAATTTTACAATGGGATGTTTTTATATATGTATGGTTTTTATATGTATGTACGTATTTCATATGGGATGAATGGTGATACAAACTACTGTTATTGCATGACTACACGTTGTGAAGGGTATATAAGATTCGGCACGACCGAATATAGCGCTCTTAATTGTTTTATGAAAAAATCGTTTTACATTTTTTCTATGTCTGTGTTCACACGCGCAATTAAAATTACTGCAATTCTTTGATTAATCAAGAGAGGGGGAGAGAAAAAAGGAAGAAATATGCATGCATGTACTTCTAAGTATATTTTGTTTTTCCAATTTACATAGGCATAATCACGTGGTACGCACACAAATGCAATTTTTGAAGAGGACTTTATGGTATATTATTGATTGAAATAAAGTGCACTCTTTTACGTAACGACATAATTTTTTTTTTATGATTAGTGAGGTAACTAAACAAACCAGTCGTGATTCAGCTCTGGTCGGGTCAAGAGCTCGCGCGTCATTGTCATTATCTCTTAAGGGCAATCAGGCCGTCCTTTTTATCTGGCTTCGAGAGTTTCACGTCTCACACTCGCATTGGTTAATTGCGTGGCGTCGGTTAACTGAGGCTCTGGAAAAATAATTGGTGATAATTGTCTAGTGCTAGTACACTAGAACCTCCATTGGAGTAATCTAAAGTTTAAAAAAAAAAAAATAACTAAAGAAACGTTTTAAAAAAGATTTACATTTTAACAAAAATTAAATTGTTGACGTGAATATTTACAAATTTTCAGAAAATTTTTAATTTATAAAAGACCTTTCACTGATAGAAAATTTTCTGTAAATTTGAAATTTTTATAAAATATCTGATTTATAGCTTTAATTTGTTATTATTTTTCTTCCGCTTTTCAGAATCAATGCCGCAACTTGGAGTTGGAACAATTTTATCAGTCGTATATGCAACGTTTGCGTGTCAGTTATTTGTCGTTATTTATCATTATTGAACTGTTAGTAGTGGGTGTGCACTCAATAATACTGGTCTCAACAATATCGGTAAGTTGTAAAAAACTCATATTGCTCACACCTACTTTAGGGCTAGTATGCAGTTCTAAATGAATTTCAGTTTTCCATAAAAACAACCTGATTTTCAGCTAACTTTCCGTGTAGAGAAAAAATTTGTTCCTGAAATTCAGGCTGAACTGCCCTTAACTACAAAAGAATAATTCAATTCCTTTACAGAATTTGAGCAATGCTGCAGCCGATATATTTGCCTATGTCACATCGGCTTTATTTGTATGGGCTATTTTGGCTCTTAACTTTCGTGTAGAACTTATAAAACGTTATCCCTGGCTAATGTATGTAACATCGTGGTTAGCTGTTACCATACTGTCGATGACAGATATAGGTGTATCAGTTTATCACGCTTTCATCAATTTAGATATCTTACGTCCCGCCTATGGTTCTTATATACTTTATGCCGTGTATATCTTTATGCCCTTGCCCGATAATACACATGTGTTTGTGTTAGGTATGGCTGTGACGGTGTCATACTTAGTAGACTATGCTTTTATAACCTATCGTAATTTACCTGATGGTACAAAGACTTTGGATGTTGATAAGTTGGTGACCGAAAGCATATTTTTCTTGAGCATTAATTTTTTGGGCATATGCTTTCGCATGATGAAAGAGATTGCTATACGTACCACTTTTCTGGACCGTCGTAAATATGTGGAGGAGAATTTGTTGTTACGTTTTGCCAGGGAAGAAGAGGTTTGAGTTATAAAAAATTTATTTATTTTTAATTTCTCCTAAATTATTACTTTCTTTGTTTGTTTAATAGCGTAGTTTATTACTAAGCATAATACCGGCACACATTGTGAATAAAATAGAACACGATGTTAAATCGCGTCTGGAATATAAGAAAGCCAAACGACGTGGCTCCCAAAATCCTCATCATGTAGCGTAAGTTAAAAAAGGTGATTTCTATTAAAAGAAAGGCAAATTTTAAAAGTAATTTTTTCATTATACTCTTTTTAGTGAAACTGAAACGAAAATAACACGCTGGCGTCAACCGGAAATTGAGTAAGTTGTTGGAGAACTTTTTATTCCTATAAAGATAATAATGAATGCTGTTTACAACAGAAAACTTTTTATAGAACCACATGATGATGTTACCATATTGTATGCCGATGTGGTAAATTATACTTATCTAACGACCACTTTAGATGTTAAGACCCTGGTAGAAACTTTGCACGATTTGTTTGTTAAATTCGATACAGCCTCTGAGGTAAACTTCTAGGTGTAAAACTAAGCAAACACTTGACATTTTCATTTTAAAAAAATGTGTTTTTTTTATATGTATATATTTAATGTAGGAATATAATGTATTGCGAATAAAATTTTTGGGTGACTGTTACTATTGTGTGGCCGGAGTGTCAGTTCCAAATGAATACCATGCCAAATGTTGTGTTGATCTGGGATTACGCATGATTAAGGATATACGTGATGTAAGGTACAAATTCAAAAATACAATAGTTACAACATCTTTAATACTGAATATATGTATACAAAAATATCAAAAATTTAGAACACGTCGTAAACTGAATATAGACATGCGTATTGGTGTTCATACCGGCAGTATATTGTCAGGTGTTTTGGGCGCCTGTAAGCTGCAATATGATATATGGTCGAAGGATGTAGATATTGCAAATCGTTTAGAACAGACGGGCATGGCGGGCCGAGTTCATGTAAGTGAGGAGACTTTAAGGCAATTGGAGGGAGAATATATGTATGAGGAGGGAACACCTCAAGCACGAACTGATCCAGTATTGAAAAATTTTGGTATACGCACTTTTTTGATCAAACCACCAAGGGTAGTATTTAGTTTTATTGCGATTAGTTTTGTTCTTTTTATTTGATTGTCTTTTTAGTATACCTTCTATAATGAACAAAGACGTCCTTGGACTGGCGTTAAACGGCAAATCGAACAACGCTCTAAAGCCGATACTTCAACGAACTTTATGCAAAATAATATTCAACAATTTAATCAAATACGAACACAAGCGAAATTAGAAATGAGTAGAGAATTGGATAAAATGCCTATAGGGAGAATACAGTAAGTAAAAATGTAGCTAAAAATTTAATAGATTATCTTAAGTAAAACAAAGCTTATCTATGTACATATGTATGTAGGACATTAAATAAAAAACACACTATTTAAATTTTGAAAACGTAACATCTAAATTAAATTAAAATAGAGAGCATAAATACATAAATAAAATTACCTTAAAACTTTGATTTGGCAAATGCGAATAATTTATCATTTAATTTATGATCAAAATTATCAATTAAATAAAATGTACTAAAGGGTTTCTCAGTAAGTTCAAAAAGCTTTTAATTTTTTATTGGATTGTAAAGAAGACATATTCCAATTAAGTATGGAATAAAATTTATATGAAGACAGGGCATTTATATTTTCATAAAATTGTCCATAACCTTTTTACAAGAGATGTGACTGTTTTTCCCTGATGGCGCGTTGGATTTAGGATTCGAGCTCAGGAATTGTTTCTGGTTTATTTACAACTCAATATTTTCGGATTACATGAGGATTTTTTAAGCTCCAAATTCGATATTTTTATATATTCACGAAAATACGCTTTATCGGAGATGATGACTTTTTCGCTTTGATTTAACATTGCTCCATTATATATTGAACGAATTGCCGGCATGTTTTGTTGGTTTGAGCTCTTGAATAATCAGGATTTTGTACGCATGAAGCTCTGTTCTCAAAACTCGCTGCGTAGTGCTTGATAAAACTTAAAGTTATTGAGAACGATGCCGAATTTATATTATCTGGTTATCGGCGATACTATAGTTTACAACAGCAATGTTTCCAATAGACCGGCCGGTACATTGACAAGTTTTACTATTCATAACCGAACCAGTTCTTTTTAATTTGTTGACTACTCTTTGAATAGTTAACTCATTTAATGCACTTTCTTAAAAGTCCTTCGAAGTTTGCTTACTGTCTCAGCATAACTTTTTAAATTTCACAATTATAATGCGTTGTTCTATTGTAAAGCATTTCATTTTTAATAATCAGAATAAACTTATGCAAAAGCAAGGCATATTAATTCATCAGGGGCCGAATTACGGCATTCGATATCGATCGAAATTTTAATCGAACGATCGAGTTCGCTGTGCTTTAGGTATAGAGATTCTAATAAGAATTTTCAAATTTCGATGACGTTCGAATGCCGTAATTCGGCCCAAGGTAATTGAAGTTCGGAGAGAATTTTTTGTTTACATTTTTTATATATGAAGTTTGACATTTGAAAATTGAATTGAAAATTGTTTTTTATCTATAGACTTTGATAGCTGAAATTTAAAATAAGTAAAGAAAAAATAATCAGCTGACGAAACAAGACTGCCTGGGGCTCAATTCTCGTTCTGTGAAACTGTGAAATGAAAAAGTTTTTGTATAGCAAAGGGTATGGTGGCACCATATGATATTACACACAAAAACTTTTTATTTCATAGTTTCATAGAACGAGAATTGATACCCTGATAAATAAATGTGTCTTGTGTAAAAGCTGCCAAATTTCAGAGTTGCCACTTGCACAACAAATGAAACTAAATCTAAAATCGAACTAATTATGTAATAAGGCTTATTTTAAATTATTTTTTTATATAAAGAAAATTTTTGATAAAAAAAATATTTTCGCAAAATATTTATTAATAAAAAAATTAATTAAATTTTATTTTATAAAGAAATTTATATACAAAAATTTTGCTCCTTGTTTAATTTTAAAACTGATAATTTTATTTTTTAAAATTTTTCTATATTACATACATATCGCACTTGATCAACAAGAGGGTATTAACTCAAAATTTTTAAAATATCACTTTTTTCAAGAAATCAGCAAACAACATCAATATCTATTTACTGTAAAAAATTCAACGTATTCCGTTTACTCTTTCATCTCGAAAACCAATTTTGAGACCATATTCATGATAATGTAGTGATTACCTTTATTTCAACAAAAAGGTATTATTTCGAGTTAATACAAAAGTTGAAATAGGTAAGAATCGTATATTTTCATAAAAAAGGTATTATTTTGATTTGAGCCTTTATTTATGTTAAAAATAATCACACTGTTTTATTTATATATGGTTGTATTTTGAGTTGATACTATTTTTTTGATAAAATTTGTTCTATTCTATAATTTTAATTCGAAATGTGACTCTTTTTATGAAAAAATTGTTCAAATTTTTTTTGAGTTGTGACCCTTTTCATGAAAAAATGGTGTTAACTCAAAAAATAGATTTTTTTGCAATGATTGGTAAAATTTAAAACAAAAACAATGTATATATATATTTTCAAATGGAATTTGCTTCCTATGGTATATTTAAATTTTTAAATTCTGTTAAAATGTGGCCACAAACAGTTTTTTGACTCTACTGAAAATTCAAAAATTTTGAGTTAATACCCTCTTGTTGATCAAGTGCGATATATGCATGTACATATCTATATACATTGTTTTTGTTTTAAATTTTACTAATCATTGCAAAAAAATCTATTTTTTGAGTTAACACCATTTTTTCATGAAAAGGGTCACAACTCAAAAAAAATTTGAACAATTTTTTCATAAAAAGAGTCACATTTCGAATTAAAATTATAGAATAAAACAAATTTTATCAAAAAAATAGTATCAACTCAAAATACAACCAAATATAAATAAAACAGTGTGATTATTTTTAACATAAATAAAGGCTCAAATCAAAATAATACCTTTTTTATGAAAATATACGATTCTTACCTATTTCAACTTTTGTATTAACTCGAAATAATACCTTTTTGTTGAAATAAAGGTAATCACTACATTATCATGAATATGGTCTCAAAAGTGGTTTTCGAGATGAAAGAGTAAACGGAATACGTTGAAATTTTTACAGTAGATAGATATTGATGTTATTTGCTGATTTCTTGAAAAAAAGTGATATTTTAAAAATTTTGAGTTAATACCCTCTTGTTGATCAAGTGCGATATGTATATTTTTTTGTCTTTATTTTTTATTTCAAGAGTCACAAAGTTCTGCTTCGGTCGCTCTAAACGTTTGACACAAGACGAAATGGAAGAACAAAACTTTCGCCGCAACATAACCTCAATGTGTTTGTTTTTCAAAGACTGGCGCTGGGAAATGCAGTTTTTAGGGGAACCTGATGATATGCTTAAATACAGTGTCATTATGGGAGTTATAATATTTCTCTGCATTATGGTCATTCAATCGATAAATAAAGTGTAAGTTTTCTTCAAAACCTCGGAATAGCGAAACAAAAATTAAACTCAATTTCAATCAACAGACAATCGACGAATTTTTGGGCCTCTAATGCCACCTATATCGCATTAATGCTAATTTGTATATTTCTGACATGGTTTAAGAAATTGTGGATAATGTTTTTCGCTGAAACGGCCCAATCGGAACCGAATAATATTTTTGTATTGTTTTTCTTCAATGTGTCAAAGAAAATACAGAGCAGTATATCGGCTCGAATAACAATATATTTGTTAGTAATTTTAATACACTGTTCGGCAACATTCATACAATTGGTAAAAGAAAACTATTATCAAAAAAGAAAACAAACAATGCTTAAAATGTGTTTATAAAACTTTCAGTTAGATTGTAAAAATTGGCCCATTAATATAAATAACGAAAACGTGAGCAAACACAGATACATAGAACATTTCTCCAATGGTCGGGAGTGTGAAGTTGGATTTAATCCTTGGGTAAGATCTAATATTTAACAAATAACTCTAAATATATTTATGTATGTATGTATTTATTTCAAACAAATATCTGCTATATTTGCAGGGCATTACCGAAAGTTTAGAATTGACCATTTGTATGGTTTTTCTCTTTTCTCGCATACCATATGTCGTAAAACTTGCTGTAGGTGTTTTGATATCAGCCATTTATACGATTGTTATATTTGTTAGCTATGCGCCGATATATGAGGCCAGTCCTTCGACAAATGTTGCTCTGCAGGCAGAATATTCTCATGTTATGGTGATTATTATCACTTTGGTTATTTTCCATTTAATGGATCGCCAGACAGAGTTTATATCGAAAGTGGATTATAAGTAAGATTGCTTTGAAACAAATTTTTAAATATTTTTGGGATTGAACAGCAATTTTTTTCTATATATGTTTTAGTTGGAAGCGTCAATTACAAAGAAAACAAGAAGATGCTGAAGTAACAAATGCCTCTATTACAGTGTTGATCAAAAATATTTTACCTTCGCATGTGGGTAAGTTTTATAATATAGAGTTTAACGAAATGTTTTTTTTAAATAATGAACTAATTAAAAAATAATAATGAAAAGTTTTAAAAAATATGTTCATCAAAAATTAAAAAAAAGAACCTCTTCTAAGAAGTTAGCAAAAAAGATTTTATTTTAAAAATCATTTAGTTACATTTATTTAATGTTTTCGATACAAGCTGCACTATTTTCTACTTTCAGCACACATACATTCATATATTGTATACGAACGTTCAACCGATTTTTCCTGAAATAATCAAAGCCCAAGTTAGTTTCGTAAGAATATTTTTATTTCTTTTTTTATACCCTTTAGCTGAGGTCCAAAGCTTTGTCATTCCATTTGTAATTTCGTTAATATTCATTTGCGACCCAAAATAGTATATATTTTCTCAAAGCTTATGAATAGGGTAGTCGTTTGAGAAATATCTGTCTGTCCGTAAGTTGGTTGAAATCAACCTTTAGAAGAGGATTCTATGTCGTATTCTTTTGAAAATATTCAAGAATGAATCACTATTAAAATCCTGCACAATCGCTCTGTACGAGATACGAACAAATAATCACGACTGCTTCTGTTTTTCCCTTATATTTGTTCCATAAAATTCAAAAATTTTCAGAATTAAAATAATTTATAGACACATTTGGTTGTTGCTCTTACAAATTCAGTTATGTGTTTTTAATAAATTTTCAGGAGAGCCAAAAAATCATTTTATTTTGCATTTTATACGCATACCGACTATTGTTTATTTGTGAACCAATCGAGATATCCTTAAAAAATTTGGTGGATAAATGATGTAAAGTCAATAAAGGTTAAAAATCGAGCAACAACAAAAAATTAAAAATTGCCAAAAAAAAAACCGATCACGTAGAAGCAACGACGATTTGTTATTATTTATAGATATGTTATGTTTCTAGAGATATTCGTAAACAATTTTGAACAAATCGATCGTTAATCAGCAAAGTTATAGGCAAAAATAATTTGGAAAATATACATATATATTTTTTTAAATATATCAAGCTACTCATTATTTATTAAGAATATTACAAACCGTAGTCTCGAAATTTATTACAGAGAAAAACTACATAACCGGTTTGAAACTAACTGAGATATAAGCATCAAAATGCAACGCTTTGATATTTTTACCAAAATTTACAAACGAAAATCGATTTTTCTTAGCTCCTAAACAAATGAAAGTGATTGAACATAATATACTTTACACAAATTTTAATCCATAATGGCAGCCACTACAAAATGGAGTACAATTTATATATGTATGGGTCAAATCTAGTACAATATTTAAAAATGTACACAGTTCATTCAACCCCCTCAATATTTCTATCAAGTAAAAGGAGTTTGACCAGTAGAATACATGACTATGAAAAAATTTAAATCCAAGATGGCGTCTTAAATAAAATGGCGAATATATGGGTTACATATAGTAATTACTGCTATGTAATTTTTAACCCCCACCCACAATATGGGTATCAAACGAAAGGGCTTGACCAATAGAATAAAGTTAACTTTGTTGAAAAAAAAAACAAATCAAATATGACATAGGAAACAATAACATTTTGCTTTATTTATTTAACAATAAATCTGAAGCATAGGCTACGCTACGATGACTTGTCATGGAGCAGGCACTTCTTATTTAAATTGAATACATTTAGAAACATATCCGCATGTTATAACATGTTAATAGTCATAGCCTTTAAAATTTGTATTATTTTATATATATGTAGGTTTGTCATTCCGTGTGAAATTTCTACAATTTTCATTTCCGACCCCATAAAGTATATATTTTCTGAAGGCTTATGAATAGGGAAGTCGATAAAGCTCTGTCAGTCTGTCCGTCTGACCGTCTGTCCGTGTGTATGTTGAAATCAACTTTTTGAAGCCCCCCGACATCGCTTGGACCCGGGTGAGGTATCAGAAATATTCGGGAATAGATCGGTATAGAAAATCAGAAACATCGGTACATAAACAACTGACATATGAGCAAAAACCCACGACCACCTCGACTTTTTTTCACAAAAACAACATTACAACAACAACATACATACATACAAACGTATATACTGGTTAGAGAAAACGTGGCTTCGAATCCCAGCTGAGACAAAAAATTTTTTTTTTGTTTTTTATATTTTTTTTTTAATTTTTTTTATTTTTTATTTAATATATTATTTATATTTTTATTATTATTATTTTTTTATTTATTTTTTAATATTTTTTTTGTTTTAAATTTATTATATATATTTTAATTATTTTTTTTAAATTTTTTTTTAACGTCATACGTAAATTTATAATTTTACATTTTGATGTTTTTATATATGTATGTTTTTTATATGTATGTACGTATATCATATGGGATGAATGGTGATACAAACTACTGTTATTTCACGTTGTGAAGGGTATATAAGATTCGGCACGGCCGAATATAGCGCTCTTACTTGTTTAAGTCAACAAATCGATAGAATCAGAATAATCGGCATCTATAGCCGTAACTTTATATAAATTGTCAATTGCAGGATCGGAGCGAGGGCTGTAATACTCCCATACAATAATTTGAAATATTAAGGGAACTATGACTGCTTTAGACTATGAATAAGACATTCTGAAATTAGTTGCATTACAAAAGGGAAAATGTCTACAACAGGACCAGGGAAAAGAAAACTTCCAAACATCATTATTATGCATTAAATAATAAATATGCATATAAAAATACTTATATTTTCTTTAGTAAAAAAAAACCAAAACTATAATGTCGAAAATTTAAAAAATGCAAATACAGCCGAACTTCACTATATAGAAACTTCATTATACAGAAATATTTTTTTGTTTTTTTATTTATTTAAAATAATAAGGTATTTTTGTTTGAACTACATTCCATCTCCAAAAAATTCGTAGTACATCAAGGGAAGAGGAAACATGTTCTAATGTAGGTGACGTTTTATCAATATTTGCCATAACTTCACCACCCAGTTTCTCTTCATCGTCATTTGATATAATCTGCTGTAATCCACGACTTTCTAAAACACTCCTTAGAATATCTTCATTGTACGGAATATATTATATATATAATATAATATATTTTATGTCCCTTCTTCAACTTTATTAATTACTAATACCTTTTCTTAAAGAGAAATACTAATCCGGTACGTCATTTTCGTTCTCTGAACTCGGTCAACTGATGTATTTTGGGAATCCCAAAAATATTACTTATTTTCTTTATAAATAGTGTAAAACAAAGCTGCTAAAAATAGTTTATTATATGGAGACAAGACACAAGTAAAAAGTAAATATTTTTGTTTCCAAAACTTTGTTCATAGTAAAGAAAAATTCACTGTATGGAAATTCATTATACGGAGATTGAAATACATTGAAAGTGGAACGAAAAAGCTGTATTCTTGATTTTAGTTTATAAGAGGGAGAACTTCATTAAATATAAGTTCACTATAAAGAAGTTCGACTGTAGTATGAATAGAATGGTAACATTACACGTTGCACACAATTTACATTTAGATGACGTAATTATTTCTTAGCATATGTTGTCAAGTTTTTCAAATTTTTTTCTTGCGAAAAATTTATGTAGTATTATGTGAGACATTAAAATTCCTACACTTGGAAATTATTACCCACTAAGGACAAAGGTAATGTGACGTCATAATAACAGCAAACGCAGAAAATTTTAATTATTTCCGCGTAATAGCGTATGTATTGAAACTCATTGAAAATTTTTAAAATATGTACTACGATTATGGAAAATAATTTCTAAATAAATTTCATTAATTAAAAAAAATATTACCTTCTGTAAAATGCGATTTTTTTATTTTTCTGAAATCAAAACTAAATGTTATTCAGAAACAAATAATTAAAAGTGTATGTGTTTTTTTTTTTTAATTTTAGCCGATATTTATATATCGAAACAAATGAAAAATGAGTTGTATTACGAAGAATATGACAATGTGGCCGTTATGTTTGCATCCATAAAAAATTATGATATTGAAAGTGTTGGCCTACGAGTTCTAAATGAAATCATATGCGATTTCGATGAAGTGGTAAGTCAAAGAATAAATTGAGTTTCGAAATATTTTCGATTTTAAATAAACCAGTTGTCGCTTAGTTGACGAAATTCGATGGTAATTCTTTAAAAATATTATTAAATTTTTTTGGTCTATTTGTTAGTGTCGATTATAACTTCTTATAGCTTCTGTGCTCCCTTTAACTATGCCAAACAACACACTATTTCATGTGTGCAATATGTTTAGAAAGAGCTGCTATGTTTTATCTTCACGAATTAATATAAATACAATTTAAATTCGTTTTACAGCTTAAGCTTTTCGAAGCAGAAGGCATGTTTAAGGTTGAAAAAATCAAAGTAGCTGGTTGGACTTATATGGCTGCTTGCGGCTTAGACTTAGCTCGTTCCGAGCATGTTAATACTCAGACAAATTTTCGAAGTTCATCTCTACTGCCTAATGGACGTCGCAGTAATTACAACAACAATAGTTGTAAGCTAACATATTAAAAAAAAAACAAATATAAAATATTCTAAATGGAAATATATTGTAATTACAGTTAATTCACATAGTTCAAATGATATAAGCCTTGACATGGGACCTTCCACCTCCAAGGAAGCCATAGAGAGAACGAAAAAACTTTCCAACCAATATGAGGGCCATAGCAATCAGAAAAGTCGTAAAATAAGTTCACCACAACAATGTAATGTGGTGCATGTAATGGCACAATTTGCTCTGCAACTCATGAGAACAATGCATTCTTTTAATGTGGAGAATTTACAATGTGAGGACGGTGATTCAGATTATGGCATGTTAAGGATAGGTAAGATATAACGGTTTTTGTTTTATTTTAAAACTATTGAAATATGCTTGTATGTGTGTTTTGAAACAGGCATTAGTAATGGTTCTATTATGGCTGGTGTGGTAGGCTCGTCTAAGCCCCACTACGACATTTGGGGTAATTGCGTTAATATGGCCTCCCGCATGGATTCAACTGGGATACCCGGCCGAATACAAGTCACAGAAGATACCGCCGAAATCTTACGCACTTTTAATATACAATGCAATTTTCGAGGCATGACTTATGTCAAGGGTCGTGGTGAAATACCCACATATTTTGTGGGTATTGATGAAAATTTAAAATTCATACCAGAAACAACAAGTACAAATAATGATTTAAATCAAAATAAAAAACAAGAATAGCTAACTAACTAACTGACTGACTTATTTCATTTGATAACTTAAAACACACCTTCCTCGCACTCACACAGTCATTAAAACAAACTGCACACCTCAATACACATGTAAATAGTTTATTTTATTTTGTTTTAAATGTTTGGTATTAAAAAAATTAATTTTTTATTTTTTTTTTTTAATAATTATGCCCTGACATACTACTATTGTTTAAATAATTATTTTTATAAAATAATAACACTTGTAAATAAATTAATTTAATTATTAAGTATGTTTTTGGTTTGGATTTTGGAGTGTTTTAAAAAATTGTCCTTGAGGATTTCTTCGAAAATTATATTTTTCGAACGAATTTTTACAACTATCTTTTATTTTGTTAGACTCTGAAAAGAAAATAACGGGTGTTTGTTTAATAGTGGAAAACTTTAAATTAAAATTTAAGGGTACTTTATTTAAAAAAAAAATAAATTTATTCGAATCATTGTTGTCTAAAATATCCAGAAAAATTACATAAAACAAAAGTGATTTTGAGGTATATATGGAAATATGAAAAAATCTGCGAATCTTGGGAGGTATTTTCTCTTTTTTTAATTTCTTACACTAAACCAAATATTTTTCATTTAAAATCCATCATACTTCATTGAAAACAATCTTTAAATGAGTTAATAATAAATTCAATTTAATATCGTTCGTGACATAACGTACGTGAAAGATTTTTTTCTAATAGTATTCTTAGGTAATAAAATTTGTATTATGTTAAGAAAAAAAAAGTTAAATTCTAAATTAGGTACTCTTGCGACTGTTCAAATACGAATGACGGAGACAAATAATGTTCTTGCACTACGTACGTGACATTAAAATAACATCCAAGGGAAATCAAAAAAATTCCGCTAATTGGACTCTATATTTTCTTTTTTCTTATGAGTCTTGTTAAATGTTGTTGTTGCCTTAATTTTAAAGCATATTTATAATTTATTTTTACAATTAAGTCACAAAAAAAAAATAGTTCATTGCAATTCTTTAAATAAGTCAAAGAGATAATTAGACTAAACTCTTATTATTGCTCTTAAAATAATTTCATAAGCTATTAATACCTACGCATAGTAAAATTTTATTGTTTTTTTATTAAAAACAAAAAAAAAAACAGTAAAAAAATTATAAAATAAAAATTTAAACAAAAATTTTAAAAAAATATATAAAATAATATAATAAAAATATAAATAATATATAAAATAAACAAAATTTTGTTTGGCTCAGCTGGAATTCGATGTCACGTTTACTCTAACTAGTATTTACATACATATGTATGTATGTTGTTGTAATTGTGAAAAAAACGAGGTGGTCGTGGTTTTTTGCTCATATCTCAGAAAGTTATGGGGAGATTGTGCTGAATTTCAATAGCGATTCATTCCCGGATATTTCCAAAAGATTGATACCATACTCAGATCTGAGGAACATATAGTTGCTTCTAAAAGTTGATTTCAACCAACACACGGACAGACGGTCAGCGCTTAATCGACTCCTCTATTCATAAGCTTTCAGAAAATTCATACTTTGTGGGGTCGGAAATGAAAATTGTAAAAATTACAAACGGAATGACAAAACTATATATACCCTTGTGCACCACAGGTGAAGGGTATAAAAAATATGCTTTCCGATCAGCACTTGCGATGAGGTTTCCTGTATGAATATGCCTTGTTGTAAACGATCTAAAAAACTTAAAACTACTTTTTAAATTTTTCCTGTCTGTCTTTCTGCCTGTTTCCAATTACTCAATAAGCTTAAAAAATACTGGATAGATTTTGATAAAATTTAGTACAGATGTATCTAAATGCCTGAATTAATATATATTCAATACTTTTTATTGTAAAATATTTTCTTATTTTTAAGACGAAATATAAAACAAAAATGAAAGTACGTGCTCTATCAAAAAAATAATACGAAAAAGTTTCACAGACATCATAGAGAAAAGAAGAAGAAGAAGAAGAAGAAGAAGAGGAATACAAAACAATCAACACTAGTTAAATCTGTAAAAATTTAAAACTTTAGCAGTGATATATGATGTACTTCTCTGAGAGATAACTTTATAAAGAACATCGAGTAGAGTCTTCTAGAACGAAAGAAATATTTTGAGTCATAAATTCTAATATCGCAGATTAATAAATACAATACTTTTGTTTTGTTATAAATAAATTATCTGTACTTATCTATAAAAAAAATGTATCAACATTTTCAAAAAAAGGAAACAGTTTTAAATCACACTTATTTAATATTTTAAATTAATTAATTTAAAAACATACAAGTTATACGATATTCTTTAAACGACATAAGGAACTTTAAATAAAAATATAACTTCAGCTAGGAGCTGTTATGCAAATATAAACAAAGTGCAACATGTTTTTTTCTTCACTACTTCAATAAAAGTTTATTGATTTATAAATGCATAATTATACTTATTTTTGTTACATATTTGGTTTATAAATACATATATACTTACATACTTGCTACCAATGAGTAGTTAGCTGTATACATACTTAATTAGAGAAAGTTTTACATAAAAAAATATGGATTTAAAAGATGAACAACCTTCCGATATTTTTACTTTCCGTTCTAACAAAGAAAGTATACACACAGAATATTTCATCAACGAATTATCGCAACTTCCGTTGACGTCGCGATGGTCGGACTTTTTAAATCAAAATTTTACGAGTTTTATTTATACGACAATAGCAGCAAACTTTTTTTTTAAATACCTAACGGCCATCCAATTCTAAAACATACTATATGACAAAATTTTCGAACTCAATTTGGGTTTGGTGGAATCTCGTTAGTTGTTTTGTTTTTAATTATGTAGATTTATGAAAAATTTATTAATAACGACACCAAATTTAGTCTTTCAAACGTGAGTTAAATTTAAAAAAAAAAATATGTTTAACATTATAAAATAACGTTTTGATTTTATGAATGGTTGTCTATTAAATAGTTTAAAAATATTGAAAATATGAGAATCATAATTATTAGTATTAATTTTGATTAAAGTATAAAAAAATCGATGCAAATAAAATATCTTACAGGTTTGCTCAAAATTGTAACGGGTTATCCATTTAATTAACGTGTGTGTAAACTCCTTCTATACCGATAAACAACAGACGATTAACGCCTTAGTAGATAATATTCGCTACATTATTACTGACTAAAACCTCCAATGCTGAAAAAAAATTATCGAAAGTTGGACCTGAAGATAAAAATTTTTCCGTGCCAGGCGAGTGAAGAGAAACCAAAAGTTTTTGATATTAAGCTTACTAGTTTTTTTAAGTGAATATTAGACAAGATCATGCTGTAATTATACAATGTGATTGCATTTCGGAGAGAATTTGTCGAAAACGGTTTTATTAGATAAAGTCTGACAATGAGAAAATATGAGAGAGAATGTATGAAATTTGTTTATTTGGTAAGGAACAGCTGACGACAAGCTGCTTAAATGAAACTAACTTATTAAGTGTATCCTGGACAAGATATATAATTTTATAAATATATATACTTACATAAAACAAGTAAAAGCGCTATATTCGGCTATGTCAAAAATTAAATTCCTATCACAAAGATCGACTGAGCTTAATATAAGTATTCAGAATATATGTATGTAGTATGTAGAGTCTCAAATTAATATTCTTACTTTCAAGATTTAAAATCTCCACAAATTTAATTTTATCCGTGTGATTTTTCAACACAAAATCGATTATATTATATTTTTCTATTGATTTAGGCATTGTAATTTTTTTAAATTAATTAACTTTCTTTTCGGGAAATATTAAAACCCAGAATCTTACTTATAAATTTAAAAAAGATTTGTTGTTTCTTAAATACCTAAAAAATCAGCTGTTGTCATAAGTTTGCAACGCACATGAAAAATGCACCCATGCTTGGTAGCAAAAAACTAGTGCATATTTGCACTAATTGCAAAAATGCTACCAAGAGTGAATTCCGCTAATGTAATTATGAGCGTGGTGTGCGTTTTAAGATATCTTTTTGGTATTTCATTTATTATGGCTTTTTAAGACTGTTAATAAACTACACAAACGTTAATATCTACAAAGATTTTTTGATTATTATTTTTCGTTTTCTCTTTTATTTAGGAGCCAATGGGTTGATCTCTGTATTACGGTATATTTAAACCTATGTTTAAAAACAAAACAAGAAAATCAATAAAGAAATGTAAATAAACAAGTAAAACCGCTATATTCGGCTACAACGAATATTATATACCCACTCGACTAATTTCTTCTAAGCTATTTTTACTGATTTTTAGCTCCAGTTTAATGCAAGCAATAATCAAGTAAATGCTGAAGAATGATTGGTTTAGTAATTTTATTTATTTATTTTTTTACAATCAAAAATTTTATTATATTTTTAATAACCAAGCAAAGTAAAGTTGTAGTCTCACATACCAATGACTCTTGCGAAACTGGAATTCAGATTGGTAAGCAAGCAAACTATAAAATAGTCCACCAAGCCACGCATAAAAAATATTAAATAAAGATTTTCAAATAAAACCATTTAAATTTATATGAATTTTTTATTTTCAGAACTAAACATGTTCAATGTCCGAGTTTGTTTTGCTTGCGCTTTATTGTGAAATCATCCTGCATATTAAAAACGGAACGACAAAAAAATATTTCCATCTCATATATTTTTGTTCGAAGGTAAAGGAAGGTTTCTTTTTTTTTAAATAATACATATAAAATAACAACAACATATGACCTTGTAAAAAACTGCAACTGAAACAAACTTAGCGCCAACATTTATGTAGCTAAGAACAAACTTTCTTCTCTTTTCCATCACGCTTCCAAAGTAATATAATTCGAGTGCAGTGTTGCCAATAATTTAGAAAAAAAACTTATTTTTTATGAAATCTTTCGGACGTCATCTTGTATATTTTATGTTCACAAAGTTCAACGTAATATACTAGTCTAGCCTTTTTACTTGGGGGACTGAAAGATTTTTTAATTAATATATGAGACCCAAATATGTTTAGGACATCAGCTGAGATTTGAAATTTCCCACGATACTAAAACTAAAGAACTGGCGTTTTAAAATAAAAAAAAAATTTTAAAGTTAATTTTTGTCTGTAAGTTTGTTTCTTTTTTAAAGCAATTTTCGAATCTTTATCTGGAATAGTTTTTGACTCTTAGACTTGAGTTTGGTGCCACAATCGTCTCCATAAGAAGCTTATGAACTTGATAGATTAAAAAATATCCAAATTATTATTATTTTTTATTAGATGCAGATCTTTATACGGATACCTGGGTATCAATTCTCGTTCTATGAAACTATGAAATGAAAAGTTTTTGTGTGTAATATCATATGGTGCCACCATACCCTTTGCTGTAATGTCATATCGAGTATATAAATGATAACATATTTGAATGCAAACTCTCCAAAAGCTAAATAATTCAAATTTTTATAAAAAAAAAGGAAATTAAAGGTTGTCGTACTTCTATGCTTATATCTCAGCAGACTATGAACCAATTTCAAATTGAAACATCAATTATCTCTAGACTATTTGATTTCAACATCGCTCAATTAACTTAGTTATAATTTATGAATATTGAGCAAATTACAAATAATATGACATATGTACATAGCCTATATACTTATACTTTTGGCATTATAGGTGAAGAGTACAAAAATTAACTTATAAATATCTTTCGAAAAACTGTAAGAAATTAATTATAAAATAATAACTAAAATTATTCAAGCTCAAGGTCTTTTTATAATTCAATTAATATCTTTAATATTTATTATTATTAATTCTTCCAATATTTCGCTACACCAAAAAAAAAATAGAAATAAAAAAATCAAAACAAATATTTCCTGAAGATGCTACACAATGGAGTAGCGAAATATTGGAAGAATTAATAATAATAAATATTAAAGATATTATTTGAATTATAAAACGACCTTGAGCTTGAATAATTTTAGTTAATATTTAAAATAAAAACGGTAAAAAAACTAAATAATTAATTAATTATAAAAACAAACTTATTTAAAAAAATATACTGGAGTTTAAAAAACTGTAAAAAAAAACAGATAAATCTAAGTACATATTTGGCAACGCTGCCTGATTGTTACATTTACAGATTGCTCACGAAACTAGGTAATAGAGGTGATTATTTTGATGTTGGTATAACTGATCACTATATTCGTAATTATTTATAAACTATAATCTAAATGATAAATAATAAAATAAAATGAATCTAATTTTTAAATAGAACTCATTTCTATTTACGAGCTGTTTCACGATGTATTCCTTTTAAACTTGTTATTAAAATGCATAGTACTTTGTGATTTGCAATTGTTATATATGTACAGACATACATACATACTTACATATTTATGTATATGAAGCTTGATAGTGTTGTTATATTAACAGTTATTTTGTGTATATGAAAATTTAAATGACGTGCATCACCTGCGAAGGAACGAAGCATAATAAATAACATAAATACATCTTGTGTTTTGTGAATTTAAAGCACTTGTGAGAAGTGTTATTTAAATAGCGGAAATTGTATTATTAAATTTTAATAATCTATAATAATTAAAGCAATAATAATTTAATGGACAATATGTCTGCTGATAATCCGGTTTTATCAGCGGCAGAAAAATGTTTAACCAATATTGAATTGGTTACAAATATTTGCCGATTTTTGAACTATGAAGGCCAACTACAATTATCAAAAATTTCCGATGAATTACGGTATATCATTTCAAATTTTGTTTGGAAAAAACAATATAAAGAAGTGGAAGTTCTAATATTTCATACGACAAACAATTATTTACTATCGGATAAAGTTAATACGAAATCCTATGATTCCCTTAACACTGCCAAAGAATGTGAGATATTGCGACGAAATCATCTGCTGTTGACAACAAGTGATATGTATACTTTCTTTTACAATAATGCTAACAATATTAAAAAATTACAAGTCATGGCCAATGAGCATTATGAAAGAGTTACAGTTAGGTTTCCCTTAAAGCCGGATTTAACAAATCTCACCTCGCTCAGTTACGTACGCATAACATTATCTAACGACGATCTGCAGCGAGTGGCAGAGCATTGTTTAAACTTGGATACCCTGGTCTTTTCCAATTGCTTGAATCCCAGAGGTCTAGCATTAGTTATTGACGGTGATATTGATTTGCGGATTATACAAAATATGCTAAATTTAAAGCACTTAACTATAAATGACAATCGCTTGAGGTGCGACAGCCACCATTTGCACAAATTTTCAAATGTTAAAAATATTTCAAATCTTCTTAACCTGCACAGCCTTATATTAAATGTTACCATTATTCCAGACGCCTTAAATAATGACAAGAAATTCAATTTTGATAATTTAAAATCTTGCACAAACTTTCAAATTGGACATTTTAATAAACTCAGCGACTACCTTTACTTTCAAACAAATATTTTGCCAAAATTTCAAAATCTTGAAAAACTATGCCTCAGAATTTACCACAACAATATTACCCTATCGAAAGCCTTTTTTACAATTTTAATAAAATATTGCAAAAGTTTAATAAATCTATCAATTGAAAACTGTCGCCTAATCGATTTTGTAGCAATACCGAAGTTAGAAGAACTCTTACTACGTGACTGCAGAGGTTTGGCGTGCGAACATTTAAAGATTATCTTAAACGACATGCGTCTCAAGTGTTTCACCTCTTTGTATACCACCTACAGAGGGAATTTGGAATTTTTTCCTATTTCAACAAGTTTGGAAAAATTAAAATGCGATTTCTCCTGCGAATATGTTTTAAAGCTCTTAAAGTTTAATCAACAGAAACTTTTGAATTTAACAGACTTCCGTTGGAATAGATATAATTTCGAAGATTATGCCTTAAAGCTAGCAAATATAGCGCCAAAATTGGAGATTTTGCATATCGAACAATTGCAACTAAACATGAAAGACTGTTATGAATTGAAATACTTGCAAAAAGTAGTTCTCTCCTCATATCACATTGTTGTATCTGAATTGCTAATGCTTTTAAAACACGCTTCTTTAAGAGACTTGTCAATTGACTACGTTAGTATTTGTGATGTGGATATTAATTTGAGCGAACTGGAAGCCTTTGAAACCAACGTTCTTTCTTTAACTATACCTTGGAGCATTATAGAGGCCATGTCAGACTTTTGGTTGGACTTGCTAGAAATGAATGAACACTTGTCTTTAACATGTTTCAACATAACAATCGATTTGATTCAAAGTTTATTGAACAATGCTAAATTTCCTCGCCGTTTCAACTACATAAATATCTGTGGCTTCCCTATAGGTAAGTACTTACTAACACTTATGATTATTTAATTGCTAAAACCCTTTTTGCAAACTACATACAAAAATGCATATGTTTTTACCTTTTCTTTCAGAATGTATTTCTATTCAGCGACAGATTACGGTAACCATGGATAGAATAGCATTGCTTATGGATCTCTTTAAATATTATGGAAAACGTTATTTTACTCTCAATTAACAAAAATAAAACTCTTATAGAAATAATTTCGTTCTATTAAGTTTAAACAACATGACAATATATATATCACAATTTTAACAATAATTCCATCAAATTTGGTGTATAAGATGACTTTGGCCCCTTTCGCATTAGGCAACTTTAATTGCGCAAGTATAATTTTAAGTTTTAGTTTTTTTTTTTTTTTTTGTTTTTATGTTCACATTGAGCAACTTGGTTGCTCAATTTCTTCCAATTTCTCATCATTTTTAAATATTTGATTCACTTATAAACAAATAAAATTTTCACACACACAAAATTACTCAACACACCGAAGAAGAAATAAAAGACAATGTCAAAAACAAATAAATATTCCAAGACAAGAATGCCAGCAGAAGCAGAATTCCAAGTACAAGCAAGTACTCAAATCTCGGCAATTCTTTCCCCTTTACACCGACCTTTCCTCTCACACCCACAAACACAAGACTTGCGCAACTAAAGTTGCCTAATGCGAAAGGGGCCTTTTATACCAGTATATTTTTAAGATTTTAAATTTGTTTTTATGATTATTATCACTTAAATAATTTTAAATTCAAACAAAAATATTTATAAAATTATATATTTAAAAATAAACTTTACACCACTGCTAAACGAAACTTTTCTTTTACTTAAAAAAAAGTTTAAGATATTGTAGAGCTTTTTTTTTGTTTATTTATCACGATAAATTTTGTTTTAATATTCTGTATCTAAAATAACAATTAATCCGTATTAACCCATTAAGTTCTGAACACTAATGAAATTAAGCTAAATTATAATGAAATTGTTGTATTTTAATGTTACATTTTATGAACTTTTCTATATGTATTATATTTAAATTTTAAATTTAAGGCTATAAGTTCAATGTGATAACGACAAGAATATCAAGGAAAAGTTAGTCATCTGATACTAGCTGAATGGAATGCATTTTCGAAACCAGCTACGGTTTCATCATCAGCACTCTTTTGATCAGAACTACTACTGATGAAATAATTTTTCTAAAGAAATATATTCTAATTATCGTACACATCAAAGCATTTGGGAAGAACTGTTCACTGCATTTATGACATTTATAAAGAGATACATTTTTGTTTTGGCTCTATTTCGAACAAAAAACATGAAATCAAAAGGATCCTAATGTTAACATTTAAAGTACTGTTGAAATTTATATGGAAATTATTTTGCAGATCTCTAATAAGTAGTCTCTTAAACATGCGCAGATTATATGTGAACTAAATCAATACGATGGTTTTAATAAGGCAGATTAAATTAACACATCTATGCTTGCGAATGTTTCATAACTTTTAATTTTTTTTTAAATGTTAAACAGTGATAAAACACTTTTTTGATATTTTTTGTTTTGTCATTTATAATTAATTGACATTTATGGTTCTAAACTGCAAAACAATTTAAAAAGTAGATTCATAAAACAAATGTCGCAATTTTGCCAAATTGTACAAATAGAAAATTTAAGCGTTTGCAGGAGAACCCTTAATAATTTATTTAGATTTGTTTAGGCAAAAACATTTTCGTAAATATATATTAAACTTATTTTCATTGAATTTTATGTATATATGTATGTAAATACCACAATTTGTTATCCTTTACACAGATAGATGAACAGACAGACCGATATAGATTATTCGACTTAAAAAATAATTATTTTTAAAAAAGGATAAGTCAATTTTTTCTTATGTTGATTTTTCTAAAGGTTTGCATTTGAGTAAACCTATTAAAGTGATGTTCTTAACACTATAGGCATTAAAATTTTATTATCATTAAAATTATTTAAATAAATAAACGATTTTTTAGCACAAAATATACTTGTGCCATTCTCAAAAATAACAGAATCTTATATACCCTTCACAACGTGTATTTATTCGTGTTTGTATCACCATTCATCTCATTTGAGATACGAACATACATACATATGAAAAACATACATATATAAAAACATCCCATTGTAAAATTATAAATTTACGTATCTATATTAAAAAAAAAAATTAAAAAATAATAAAAAAAAATTAAAAAAAATTAAAAAAAAATAAATAATAAATATAAAATAAAAAAATAACAAAAAAAATATTAAAAAAAAAATTTAAAAAAAATAAAAAAAAAAATTAAAAAAAATAATAAAAATATAAATAATATTTAAAATATATAAAATAAAAAATAATAAATAAAATAAAAAATTAAAAAAAAAAAATTTTTTTGGCTCAGCTGGGATTCGATGCCACGTTTACTATAACCAGTATACCACGTTTGTATGTATGGTGCGAGGTGCCCGTGGTTTTTTGCTCATATCTCAGTTGTTTATGTACCGATGTTTCTGCTTTCAATACCGATCTACTCCTGAATATTTCTGATGTTTAAATACCTCAGGCGATGTCGGGGGGCTTCAAAAAGTTGATTTCAACATACACACGGAAAGACGGTCAGACTGATAGAAAATATATATTCTATGGGGTCGGAAATGAAAATTGTAAAAATTTCACACTGAATGACAAACCTATATACGTATACCCTTTTTCACTCTGTGAAGGGCATAATAATCAAATATTTTTGTTTTTTAATGTGATACGTTTTCTAAATTGATTTTCATTACATAAATTCAACACATTTTTATTCGTCATGTAATTCGGAAATAGTGTTTTTGTTTATTTGTTTTATATATGAGGTTTGTTATTTAAAAAGAAATTAAAGAAGAGAGATAATCATTTGTTACTTATAGACTTTGAAAGCTGAAGTTTAAAATAAGTAAAAAAAATTATCAGTTGGCGAATCAATATTACCTGATATGTCTTGCATAAATTTATATTCCAATTAAAAATTATTTTCTCTTGTATTTTTTTTTAATCATCCTTTATTTAGTGTATATTTATTTAGATAGTAATAATGTACATCGATATAATATTGTTTCTTTATTTATTTATTTAAGTATGTATAATTTAATATATTTATTTAATATTTTATGTATAATTATTTGTAAATTGTGACTCTAACAACATCAGGGTTTACTTATGATAACAAATACCCTCGTAATGCAAATTTTATGACAGTGAAAATATAAAAAACAAGAAAGAGTGCAATAATTGGCCTTGCCGAATCTAATAATACCCTTCACCATCATGTACATGGTATAATGACCACACCGTAGCTTAGCCTAGATTTCAGATTTCATGTTATACCCCATTATTATCCTATTTGAACCATATATCCACCATTTTATTTAAGACTCCATATTCGTTTTTAACTTTTTAAATAATTTACTATATTTTACTGTGTCATTCAATATCAACATAAAAAAAGTTGTTGTAGGTTAATTCTTAAATACTATATTTGACCAATTTCGAAATTAATTCTACGCAATTTTGTAATGGCAGCCATCATGGATTTTGAACATTTTATAGTGCACTGTAATTTGATAGTCATGGATTTTCATTTGATACTCATACTGGATCTCTCGGTTGTGTAGAAGCTGAAAAAGTCGATGTTGGTGCTTATATCTCAGCTAGCTGCAAACCGATTTGTAAAATTTTTTTGGAAATAATTTTCGACGCTAGGGTTGCATTTTAATATTCTAGGTTGGTTTAAAAATTATTTATATGAAAAATATGATATATTTAAAAAAATATATACATATGTATATTTTTATAAATAATTTTTGCCTATAACTTTGCGGATTTATCCGAAATTTTTCACGAATATCTCTAGAGGTATATTACATCCATAAACGTTTTTATTTATTTTCATGAGACTGAAAAATACACTCAGTGTGAAGGGTATAAAAATTTAAAAACTTGATATTTTTAAATGTTTTTAAGAACTAAAATTTGATGGCTTGTCTGTCTGTTTGTTTATATTCTAGGCGCGGTAAAATCGCTAATCCAAACGCGATAAAACGTTGTATATTCTCTTCACCCACCCCAACGGTGTGAAGTAATAGGTTTTATTTTTTTTTGAATATTTCAAGTGAATATAGCACCACCTCTCATTCAAGCTAAATATTAGTGGTCGAGTTATTTGTTTTTATGTAAATCGTTTGTCTATGGAAGCAACGCTCATTGTCATAAAATTTAAATTACTGAGAATAGTAAAATATTTTTTTTTTTTTTTACGAAAACATACAATAAATTATTAATTTGCTTATTATGATACAAAGAGAAGGGCATTTTTGTTATTTTTTTATATTCTTCAAAAAGTTCTTAAACTGCATAATAAATTGTAGTTAACCACTGTTTTAACTTTTGTATTTATTTGAAAAAATTTAACGATTTTAAAATACTATTTTAAATTAAGAATTGTTTATAATTTTTTTTATAAGCAATTTTAGAAAGAAAGCGCACATTTTTTTGGAATAGAAGATGATATTAATTAATCAAATAACACTATAATATTTTTTATGACGAAAAATGCAGAGCAAATATATGCTAATATATAAAACATTTTTTCAAAAATTATATAACTTAGAGATGTCAAATGATTGTCAGCAATGGCTGAAAATAGGTAGAGCTTGTAAAGATAACTCGAGTAAACACCATATGATGTGCCTTATCTAAATCTAAAACCACTAGTTTCCTAATAATTTTTATACTCAATTCTAATCTTAAGGGAGGTAAGCGCCTTATAAGTATTACGCTTGCTGTTACATCTTACTGAGATACAGCAAATCAATCAAAAATTATTGAAACGATGCTTATTTTAATTGAGAGAAAATAATTGAAGAGCTTACTCTTATCGGTTACAAGAAAGCAGATTGTAATGCGGTGGCTTTAAAATTTGTAATAACAAACACTGAAAGGGGCGCTTACAGAAAGCTGTTATAAATGTAAGCAGGGAATAGCTATTGACTATAAAAAAATCATGCCTCTAATAAGCATTAATTTTAGCTGATATGTTACTGTTAATCGTATAACAAAACTGCTGGTTAAGGCAATATTCAAATATATTTTTTTTAATTAGAAAAGCTATTTAAAAGAATAATATTTGACGTTTTTTTTAATTCTGTAGCTTAAAATTAATAATTCAGAATTACACTTTAAAAAAGAAATCTAAAAAATCAAAAGCTTTTTTTCATATTGTGGCAACGCAGTTTTAAATGTTTACAAAAATAGAAGCTTAAAAAAACTGTAATAACAAAAACAATAATTATAAAAACACCCTACTTTTGTATCATAAATACAATATAAAAGAAATTATTTATTATATATGTATGTCGTTAAATATGTACGTACATACATAAACATAAGCATATGTATGGATAAGTATATGTTTTTGAAATAAAATGAAATACTTTTATAATATTTGGTTTTCTATAATACAATAAGAAGAACTTGATTAGCACCATAACATTTGTGCACACAGTTTGACAAAAAAACTTGATAGAGATAATTTTTAATTTTAAAAAATAAAACAAAAAGATTTTTAAATAAAAAAATGTATACGATCACTTAAACGCAAACCACCCTTATTAAAAATTAAAACAACATTTTTATAAATTCCAGTTTTATTAATCAAAATATGTATATGACTACAAAAAAGAATTAGAAATTTAATAACGATTTTATCAACAATTTTACTTGAACCCTTGTATAGCAGGTTTTTACTAAATACTTTTACTGTAAATTTATAGAAATTGTTGAGAGGCAGATTTGCGTTTTAGGTGACGCTATGTATGTGGGTATATCGCTTATTTGCTACAAACGAATCAAGTTAAATTTTTTAAATTAATTTTTAACAAAATACAAGCACGTAAAAATTTCAGTTTAACTCAAGGCATATTTATTCATCAGGTACTCTTGATTCGTCAGCTGATTATTTTTTTTATTACTTGTTTTTAATTTCAGCTGTCATAATACATAAATAAAAAACAATTTTCTCTCTTTTCTAATTAATTTCAAATGTCAAACTTTATATAAAAAAAATATAAACAAAAAAATTCTCTCCGAACTGCAATTACCTGATGAATAAATATGCCTTGGTTTAACTGTTAGACATACAATTAAGACAATTTTAACTCTAGCTTAAATCAATACGCAGTTTGTTAAAGAGATAAATATACATATCCGCTAAATTTAAGTCAATGTATGTGAATTTTGAGTTATGCAAAAAATAAGCGATATTTTGTAAAAAAAATTTGAGCTTTTGTTTGTGACATTGTTTGTTAAACTTAAAAACTAACATAACTTAATATACTACTTAAAAATTAATATAAAAAAAACATAAAGTAAATTGTAAACGAACACTTTATTCAGCACCATTTGTTAGCAGGGAAATATCTTCGCTTAAAGGTTTCCTCTTATAGGCGGGATTTGTGGTCAAGTATACAACCAAACCACCAAACACAACATACAAAACACCACATAAATTGATCATAACACCAGAACTGGGTAAATTTGAATAATTGACACTAAAATAAACATTTTACAAAAAACGTCAAATGAATTAGTAAAAACTAAAAATTAAAAAAAAAAAATAAATAAATAAATAAAATTACAACTTACACTGAAAATATCGCCTTTTCTGTTATGCCCATCAAAGCCGAAGCAATTGCCAATACAAAGCCAAATAGACCGAAATATATGTGCAATGGCATAATAAATGCTCGCATTGATTCCTTAGCACCTGGCACTAAATATGCCGTAAAACCAACAACATATTGCAAACAAAATATTATGACAGCCGATAGACCCAACCATGAATGCAGCGAATACATATTCGGTATGGGAACTTTGGCTAAATTGTGTGAATCGAATACGGTTTTGAGGGCAATAACCGTTAGTATGAATGCACCCATGTGTATGGCGGCATGTGTAATTTTCAATGTCTTCTTGCGCGTTGAACGGAAGCCGCGATATACCAAAATGGCTAAAATGTAGAAAGAAAAAAACACAAACACATTTAAACACATATGCATGCATGTAAGTATTTAATTATAAGCATTATTAGTTAATAGAGGTAATAAGTTTAAAATATATGTACATAAATGATAATTCTAATGGCTGTAAAATTAAATAAAAAAACATTAAGGTTGTATTTCCAATTGTGTTTGTTTTTTTTAAATTACTTAGGTAAAGAAGTTACACCTTTAAACTATCGATATAAAAGCAGCAGTAAAATGTGGTATTGTAGGCTTTTATAAAAAATTAGAAATATGATTGATAAACCTAAGTAATTTAAGCTCATTTATTATTGTTTGAATCCACTAATCAATAAAAAAAATAAATATGAGTGGATTGTATATATTTCAAATATCCGCCTTCTGATTCCAAAACACGTTTCTCGATATCTTGTACAGTTTATGAGATATTAAGCATCTCTTTTGTATATCCATTTTCTTGGTCATAAAATTGTATTGTCACGGAAACTCATTACGTATGCAACGTTTCAAGTAGATCAGACTTATTGAAATAGGAAAAAAAATACATTAAAAGATGATTAGATTTTTAGTTTTTATGGAGATGCACTTTAAAATGCTATTATTTTCTATCACAAATAGAAAGGCCCTTATTCAAATAATTGTAACTTTACAGAAGAAAGTAAAAACGTAATAAAGGGTGATTTTTTAGCTATTATCTTTTGGCAACACTGGTTTGAACAGCTGACGCACGTTTCGTGTTTTGTTTCACTGTCGAACATCTTCAGTTTGGCCTATAATTTAACCATGAATCGTCATACAAACGAACAACGCTTGCAAATTATTGAATTTTATTATCAAAATGTGTGCTCTGTTAAGAAAGTTCATCACACCTAAATCCTTCCGCAAAATTTCCACGTTGTTGAGTAACAGAGGCCCAATTGCTGCGTTGATAAGCAGAATTGTCGATTTTGGAGTGAAGATCAGCCAGAAGCATTTCAAGAGCTTCTAATGCATCCAGAAAAAGTCACAGTTTGGTGCGGTTTATGGGCTGGTGGCATCATTGGACCGTACTTCTTCAAAGATGATGCGAATCGTAACATAACTGTGAATGGTGAGCGCTACCGCAAGATGATATCCAACTTTTTTTTGCCCAAAATGCCAGAGCTTAACTTGCATGACTTGTGGTTTCAACAAGACGGTGCCACATGCCACACAGCACGCTTTTCAATGGACTTATTGAGAGGCGAGTTCGGTGAACATTTTATTTCACGTTCGGGACCGGTCAATTGGCCGCCTAGGTCATGCGATTTAACGCCTTTAGACTATTTTTTGTGGGGCTATGTTAAAGCTCATGTCTATACACACTTGCCCGCTTCAATTGACGCATTGTAAGACAACATTGAAGCATTTATTCATGAGATACCGGCCGAAATGTTGGAAAGAGTATGCCAAAATTGCACTAAGCGGATGGATTATTTGATGCGCAGTCACGGTCAACATTTGCATGAAATAATCTTCAAACATTAAATTATATGGACCGTACTATCGATTCAAATAAATATTTCATGCATTTTTCTGAATTTTATGTGTTTTTTTTTAACTTTCCTATAGCTCTTCAAAAATCACCCAATAGAAACTGTTTTATCACAATGTAACTTCTTTTGTTAGATTACTTATAAAACTGTCACTGATACTGTTGCGTTAAATTTTGATGTCGAGGTGTATTTGTATAACATGTATTAGAATCAATGAAAAATTAAATTTCCTAAAAAACCGAGTAGGGCCTTTCTATATGTGACAATCTATTTGTCAAAAAAATGACTTTAACGAAGCATAGCCAAGATTACAAATTTTATTTAATTTATTTCGAACGGCATGTTGAATTGAAAATTTTTCCATGATGCACTTTGCTGTATTGTTCCATTCCTTTTAGTCGATATTAATTTTAATGGCGTTAAAAATGTATCCGAAATATTTCTTCTGACATTTTAGATCTTGAATTTGTTTATTGTTAACTGTCATGTCAACCATTTCATTTAAAGCCCATATCGACGCCATTTTGTTTCGACCGCTACCTCGAATTTTTCATTATTTAACAATTCCTACAGCCATGACCTTTAATTTGATATGTAAATTTGAGAAGATTGAAGAGATTAAATTTGTAATTATTTTCTTTGATTTGACCCTTAAATCTGTCATTTAATTTTCTATGATTTTGATTTTTATACCCTTGACACGACAGTGTAAAAGGGCATATCGACCCCTTTGTGCGAAATTATCGTATATGCCAATTTTTTTGAAATTGAGTTTTTGATGCAGTCTTGTTCTACATTCAAAGAGACGTCGCCTGACAAAATATTGTAGGCGAATTCCACTTCGTTGCTCTAAAAATTGATTGAATACTTTATCGTATGTTACACTCCATTATTTCTTGTGAGCGATTATATCGTATCTGCCAATGAAGAATACTTTGCATATTGTAGTTGTTACAATATTTACTACATATTTCTTTCTAAGTTAGAATTAGAAGGTAAAGGGAACTGCTCGCTTTATTTTGTTTTTTTGCCTCTATTCGTTTTACAGAAAAGGCTATATTAAATTTGAAGAGAAGCATTTAGCATGCAATATTTTTCTGTTTGAGGTAATCAGTTATTGTAAACCACTATTGTTATTTGTGGGGTGAGCGTGATGGTAAGTGAGGCTGCACAGCCCTGTATAAGTACTTACAAATCGTAGACCATAGGAAGACAGTTAAAGACATAGTCCTATACTGTGACAGTTGCACTGGCAACAAGGCTGTATTAGCTATGCTGACACTTCGTTGAAAAAATTAAAATAACATATTTACTTCCCGGTCATACAATGATACCAGTTGTTTTTGTGCATAGCACAATTGAATCATTTGTACGCAGTCGTACCATTTGGGCGCCAAGTGAATGGCCGACAATTATTCGCAATACACGAACTAATTCATCGGGATACAAGTGTATTGAAATAGGCCAGTCAGAGTTTGAAAACTGGAAGACCTTTGCAAATCAGTTATTATCAAACAAAGTTAAACTAAACATAAATAAAGTTCGAATAGCTTTATTAGACAAAAAATCGTAATCAATTGAACTCATCAACGGATTTTCCGATAATTCCACTAAAAAAACTATAAATAACTTTAATTTTACCTTTAAGTTACAAAAGTTGTACAATTCACCTTTGAGTATCTCTTTGCAAAAATTCAATGATTTGAAAAATCTATGTTTAAAAAATAGCATACCGTCAAAATATCACAATGAATATTTTAATTTAAAATATTCTTTACGCGAAAAATACGTGTTAAATGAAAGCGACGAAGAAGATTAACTCTTTTATTATTAATATTGGTTTTTTAGTTTTTTTAATGAATTCATGCTTCTTTTAAAAATTGATTACATTTTTTGTTACTTTCTGCCATTCTAAGTAAAAAAAATAATAAACAAATCCATGAAACCACAAATAAATCTTTGTTTCAATATTATTTCTAAAACTGACAAATGATATCGTAAGTGCCATTTTCTACACACGCATCTACGAAATGTTGTGAATGAAATTATCGTATGTGCCAAAAATACGTTTTTGTCGGAAAACTTGAACTTTTCCACCGGAATACTTTTAGGTGTAGTTATATTAGTTAATTATCTAAGTACATGTATATTTTCATTTTGATATTGCAAGCGAAAGCAGAGAAAAGTTTAAAAATGGCTGTTCTGTAAAATTTGATTTTTGTAACATACGATAATTTCGCGCAAAGGGGTAGATATATAGATTTGTCATTCCGTGTGAAATTTCTACAATATTCATTTCCGACCCCATAAAGTAATTCTAAAAGCTTGCGATTAGGGGTGTCGATTAAGCATTATCTGCCTGACCGTCTGTCCATGTGTATGTTAAAATCAGTTTTTTTTAAGTCTTCTGGCATCGTTAAGGCCCGTGTGTGGAATTGAAAATCAGCATAATCGCCCGATAACTTTCTGAGATATAAGCAAATGAACACAACTGCCTCTGGGTTTTTCCCTATTTTCACAACAAATATTAAAAATTTAGAAATTTATTGGCACGCTTGTGAATGTTTATATATGTATATCTTATGCAAAACGTGTCCAACAGTAAATTCGTCACTATTATCGTGTGACATTATAAAACTATAATTTATATATTTACTCAGGCTACGCTATGATTCACAATTTGGTTTAAGTCCGGCCAATGTATTGTAATGAAATTTAATTTTAACATTTCGACAAATCTACTTGCAGGTGAAGGGTATGTAAGATTCGACCCAACCGAATATAGCACTCTTTTTTTATTTGTATATGCCTTTTATAAAAAAAAAGAAAAACGTTTTTAAAAATACAGAAATCACTCACTACCTAATTAATATACAAGTGTGTGGATTTTAAAACAGAGACATTTAATATCGATTTTGGCATACTAATCATTTCAAAATTAGATAAAATTTAATACAACAATTGCACAATTACAAATTAACTGCACCTTCAACGTCACCTACGAAACATCAACATGAACCACAATACTCAGCACAATAACACACCTTGCAGTTACGACTCACTCAATACTCAATTACCCATCCTAAATAAAATCATCTAGTGTTAGTGCCTTTAAATACAACAAAACAAAAAAAAACATACAGACAGCAACGTGCATGACAGTCAAATTTTTAAAAGATCTTTGAGCGACAAGTGCAACGTAATCATATAGATTTTTTTAACAGCACAAATTACATAATTAGAACACAAAGAAGACAAAAGAATTAATTCAATAGACAATACTTTGTCAAACATTTCAATTGTGTTTGTGCCAAATCGTTAGCAGAGCTAAGTACAACCCACACTGTTAAATTTTTATAACAACATTTTTGATTGAAGGTCTGACACATGCACCTGTGAAATGTAAATAAACCAACTTCAACCCACAACAACAAAAATTATTATTGAACAAAAGTTTTAATAGAATTCTCGAACATTGAGTATTAATATTTTTCGAATTTTAGAAAATATTATTAAATTTCTATTTATAAAAAAATTAAATAAGTTTTCATTTACAAAAAATTTTAGAGTTACTTTTTATTAAAAAAAAATTAAGAAAGATTGGTGGTTCACGAAAAACTGTCGCAATTCTTTATTTAAAGCAAATATTATGTATAAAAAACATATAATAAATCTTTCAAAGAAAAGAAACAAGTTTTTATTTTGTATTTATTAAAAATATTTGCAAAATTTTCATCAAAAATTTGTTTTTTGTTTTTTTGAGAAAATTCTTTTAATATTTAATATATTTCCCATTTTCATATAAAATTCTAAAACTTACCATTTCCATATAAAAATATTAAACCAATCGTCATTAGGAGTGGATGCCAGTTAAATTCTAAACTTGGAGTACTGGAACCACCTAAGCCGCCCATATGTACGCCAATCCAGCTGCCCATTAAGACGATCATTGTTAAGCCACATAATTGGGTTAAGACGTACAACACTTTGAAATTGGCCAATGCTGGATCAGTATCCATTTTATCTAAAAAGTGATTTTAAAAAAATAAATAAATATTATAATTTTATTTTAATACAAAAACTCTTAATCGTGATAAAATTGTTAATTTCTATGATTATTTGATTTATGAATCTTTAATAAGTTCAGTCGTTTTAAAATCAAAATAAAAGTGTTTAATATCAGTGGCAGCACTTGAAATTAACTATTTTGGTCCATCTTATACTTTCATACATGAATACAGAAAACGCATAAATAATGTAAACAAACAACATTTGTTTATATTAGTGTCTCTTGTAGATTTGTGAGAGAATAGTAAAGGTGTTCATGTTACTATTTTTAATTTTGCAATAATCTGTAATTTTGCTCTTATTTAGATTAATAACACTGATTACAAAATACATAATTTATTCCCTTATGTACCTTGAGTTTTTTTTCTTCCTGAAGCTACGATCACATTTGGTAAATATTTGCCGATAAAAAACGTAATAATTATTTTAAAAAAATACATTCCACTAGGCTAGTGTTAGTAAATCATACTTTTCCAGATTACTCTTTTATTTATCACAATATCAAAAAAATTCTTTGTAAAATAAGAATGTATAAAAAAATTAACTCAAGCCTATATTACAAATTTAAATATTAGTTTAAAAAAATAATATTTTGTCAATGTTCTTGCACCAAATATAGTTCAAATATTTAAAAATAAATTTTTATTGCAATTTTTTTTTTTAATTTTTAGACTAACAGTAATGCAAGTATGTCTGTATTATTATGTGGTTACGTCAATCTCGTTTGTGTTAACGTCTATTTCGTCATATATTTATTTGCTTAATTTGAACATACTTTTAATAGATTTTTTGTTAAAAATTTTTGCTAAATTTGGTTTTTATTGTAAAAAAAATAGCGTAGTAAAATTTAATTTAAATTTTAAACATAAAAATAAAACATAAAAGACTCTTAAAATTAATTAGTTGTTGACTTATTTGCTGGATTCACTATCATATCGTATCGTCATATTGTCATAACTTTCAAAAATTTTTAAATGTATTATCCATTTTAACGTTTTTAGACCAATTTAACATTTTAAAAAATGTAAAAATATGACAATACGTCATAAAATAAGTTATTTTGTCCGAAATTCACAGATATTTTTATGAGTAAGCATTTTTAACAAACAAATGTAATAGTTCGCACTTCCGCAAGACTAAGATTTATGACATAAGCATATTATAATTAAATGAAATATATTTTAATATTCTTACATGTTTATAATTATTTAAAAAAAGTTTTGGGAAGTTTAATAATAAGAAAATAAACATTAGCCAGAATGATTTACAATAAACATAAATTCTTTTGATTTTTAAACAATTTTGTAAGTAAGTTATATGTAGTTATAAGTTTATTAAGTTAAAAGTGATTAAAGTCTCTATTCCGTGGTGATAATAAAGAAAAATTAAATACTTTTATGGTAATGGAAAGCAAGGGTTTTCTTTTAGAAGCTATACATTTTAAATATTAAAAAAATTTTTTTTTTGATATGAGCCATTACGTATACAAAATACCATCATTTATGTAAACATCATGACATTATCTCAGTGAATATCACATTCTGTCAACCTTATTATACCCTTCACACAGTGAAAAAGGGTATATATAGGTTTGTCATTCCGTGTGAAATTTCTACAATTTTCATTTCCGACCCCATAAAGTATATATTTTCTGAAAGCTTATGAATAGGGAAGTCGATTAAGCTCTGTCAGTCTGTCCGTCTGTCCGTGTGTATGTTGAAATCAACTTTTTGAAGCCCCCCGACATCGCTTGGACCCGGGTGAGGTATTAAAATATCAGAAATATTCGGGAGTAGATCGCTATTGAAAATCAGAAACATCGGTACATAAACAACTGAGATATGAGCAAAAACCCACGACCACCTCGATTTTTTTTTCACAAAACCAACATTACAACAACAACATACACACATACATACAAACGTGTATACTGGTTGGAGAAAACGTGGCATCGAATCCCAGCTGAGCCAAAAAAAATTTTTTTTTATACCCTTCACACAGTGAAAAAGGGTATATATAGGTTTGTCATTCCGTGTGAAATTTCTACAATTTTCATTTCCGACCCCATAAAGTATATATTTTCTGAAAGCTTATGAATAGGGGAGTCGATTAAGCTCTGTCAGTCTGTCCGTCTGTCCGTGTGTATGTTGAAATCAACTTTTTGAAGCCCCCCGATATCGCTTGGACCCGGGTGAGGTATTAAAATATCAGAAATATTCGGGAGTAGAACGGTATTGAAAATCAGAAACATCGGTGCATAAACAACTGAGATATGAGCAAAAACCAACGACCACCTCGATTTCTTTTTCACAAAAACAACATTACAACAACAACATACATACATACAAACGTGTATACTGGTTAGAGAAAACGTGGCATCGAATCCCAGCTGAGCCAAAAAAAAATTTTTTTTATATTTTAAAAATTTTTTTTTTATTTTTTTTTTTATTTTTTTATTTAATATATTATTTATATTTTTATTATTTTTTTTTTAATTTTTTTTTTTTTTTTTTTTTTTTTGTTTTATATTAATTATATATATTTTAATTATTTTTTTTAAATTTTTTTTTTTAATTTTTTTTTTAAATTTTTTTTTTAAATTTTTTTTTTAAATTTTTTTTTTTTTATTTTTTTTTTTTTTAACATACATACGTAAATTTATAATTTTACAATGGGATGTTTTTTATATATGTATATTTTTTATATGTATTTCATATGAGATGAATGGTGATACAAACTATTCTTATTGCATGACTACACGTTGTGAAGGGTATATAAGTTTCGGCACGGCCGAATATAGCGCTCTTACTTGTTTTATTTTAAAAATTTTTTTTTTAATTTTTTTTTTAAATTTTTTTTTTATATTTTTTTATTTTTTATTTAATATATTATTTATATTTTTATTATTTTTTTTTTTAATTTTTTTTTTTTAATTTTTTTTTTATTTTTTTTTTTGTTTTACATTAATTATATATATTTTAATTGTTTTTAAAAAAATTTTTTTTTTTTAATTTTTTTTTTAAATTTTTTTTTTAAATTTTTTTTTTTTATTTTTTTTTAACATACATACGTAAATTTATAATTTTACAATGGGATGTTTTTTATATATGTATATTTTTTATATGTATGTACGTATTTCATATGAGATGAATGGTGATACAAACTACTGTTATTGCATGACTACACGTTGTGAAGGGTATATAAGATTCGGCACGGCCGAATATAGCGCTCTTACTTGTTTTTCATTACATTTTTATACCCACCACCAAAAAAATGGTGGGGGTATATTCATTTTGTCATTCCGTTTGTAACACATCGAAATATCCATTTTAGACCCCATAAAGTATATATATTCTGAATCAGGGTTTGATTTGATGACGATCTAGCTATGTCCGTCCGTCTGTCCGTCTGTTGAAAGCACGATAGAGGTCGCACCGAAAAAGCTAGGGGGCTCAAATTTTGCCAGAATCTTTCTTATAGACAAGGTTTGTTTGGTATTGAAAATGGGCTAAATCGGAATATTAGGAAGAGAGTTATAGCTCGAAAAGCAAGAGTAGGTCGAAAAAACCGCGTCCTTCGAACATCGAATAAAATCCAACTGTGTCGATCAAAATGTACGAAAATTTATACCGCACAGTGTATTTTTCGGTATATTTAAAAACAAAAACGTCATAAAAGCAATAAAATTGTATGTACGACTCTGAAATTTTGCACACTCTGCTTTTTGGTGAGTGGCTTTTTTGTAACGGAAAATCAATGTGCCACGCCCACTTATACGCCCACCTCCCATATAACGTTTTAACTAAAATTCATATAATTTCTCTATTAATAAAGGTTTTGGAATAATAAAGGGCTATATTGAAACACCTAAGTTGTACTCATTCGCAAAAATAACTTTGACACGCCTACTATAACGCCCACTTTTCACGTTATCTACCGTTAATGAAATTTAAAAGCTCATAAAACCGCCAAAATTAGAGGTAGGATGATAAAATTTGCTACGTATATCCCCCTATGCAATGTCATTAGTGTGCCAGAAAATTAAGATGCCACGCCCACTTTTACGCCCACCTCCTATATAACGTTTTAACTAAAATTCATATAATTTCTTTATTAATAAAGATTTTGGAATAACAAAGGGCCATATTGAAACACCTAAGTTGTACTCATTAGCAAAAATAACTTTGACACGCCTACTATAATACCCACTTTTCACGTTATCTACCGTTAATGAAATTTAAACGCTCATAAAACCGCCAAAATTAGAGGTATGATGATAAAATTTGCTACGTATATCCCCCTAGGTAATATCATTACTGTGCCAGAAAATTAAGGTGCCACGCCCACTTTTACGCCCACCCCCCATATAACGTTTTACCCAAAATTCATATAATTTCTCTATTAATATAGATTTTGGAATAATAAAGGACTATGTTGAAACATCTAGGTTGTACTCATGAGTCGAGGTTGACTGCCCTTTTGCCACACTATCGCAAAAAACACCAATGGTTCCCATTCAACAAACTAAGAAGGCATTCGCAGATTTGCTAACATTTTATACAGACCTATAAGTATTTTTTACAGTTCTCCCGATTGTGGACGAATTTGAGCGATTTTGTTGACCAAAAGAATTACGAAGTACACAAAATGCATTTTGATTTGAACGCCCATTTTCATAAAAAACCTAAATAACTTTAACGCGTTGCTCATTTGCGTATCTTTCCACTGTTCAAATTGAGTAAGTTTGAGATTGAGAAATGTCAAATGAAATGCAGAAAACAAATTTAAAGACTAGGTGTAGTTCACCTTCAACACGGGCTCCTAAAATTTAATAACCCTCTACAAAGAAAGTGATGCATATTTTATTATATAGAGATTATTATTAGTGATTAACAAAATAATAAATATTGTGCTTTAAATGTACACAAAATTGGTGGTGGGTATAAAAGATTCGGCACAGCCGAATATAGTGCTCTTACTTGTTTTTCATAAATTTAGTTTTATTTTATCAACAAAACGTTTAGTATTGGTCTTTAATTGCTTAGTTGTTGTTCGATTATCTGCCTACACGTGTGACTTAACATATCTTAAAAAAAAGAAGTCATAAGGTGTTAAGTTAACAGATCTGGAAGGATAATTAACAGGATATGTTTTATAAATAATTTCATCACATAGTTATCTTTTAAATAAATCAGTTATTACAGTGACTGTATGGCAGGTGGGCACCATACCTTTTAATCTACAAAATCTATAGATTAATATCATCAACAATAGGGAACAAATTCATTAATAATTGTTCTGTAACATTTTTCAATAACAGATACTGTTTAACCATTTTCTTAAAAAAAAATATGGACCAATTACTCTATCATGAACCTCACACCACACAGCAATTTTATTTGGATGTATGGTTGTTAAATGAATGAATGATTGTATCGTCTAAAATTTATTTTTTTTTTAATTTGTTTACAATACAATGAACTAAATAATGTTTTTACATATGAAAACTAATCTTTATAAAAAACAAATTTATAATTTCGATCGTTGATGAAGCGTGTAAATATCTTTACATTAAATATCATACCATACTAGGGGTGCCAGACATACTGGTTTTAGCAGTACATATTTATACTGATTTTCTTTAAATGTACTGTTTTACACAGAAAATTCAAAAGATTACGCAAAAGTAGTAATTTTTGCTCTTTGCACTGATTTATGTATTTTTCCAAAATTTAAATCTAGATTTTACTCAATCTGTTTCCGATTTAGTGAGAAATATTTTTTTTTTTTTGCTGGAAAAATGTCAGTCCAAGGTGGTGTTAAATCTACAATAAATGCAACAATATATAAACAATAAAGATTTTTTTGTAACTTTGCTGCTTGGCGTAATTTTTTGCACCAATTGAATCTTGTAGGCGTGAAAATGCGTACAAAAATTCCTTGCATAGAACGAATGGAAGTTCTTGCATTCTCGGTCTCACCTTCCACTACTGTGACTATATTTTCGAGTGACCTACGAGGACGAGCATAAATAATTATCTTCTAATTCATTTAACGGAAATTTTGTTTCAAACGAAACGTGTCACTATCGATTTATTTGGCAAATAATTACGAACGAAAACTTTACGATATTGGCGAAATGTGTTGCCAAAACTGTCATTACTATTTTAATGTGTTTTTTTTTAATAATTAAACTTTTTCGTTTGAATACTTAGCTGACCTTTTAACACCAATTTATAGTAAATTCTTCATGGGACAGACTTTTTTTGTCGATAACAAATGACAAAGTTGATCAATGTTTTTTACTTTTACTATTTTTTATACCCTTTACCAGTGGTGCACAAGGGTATATATAGCTTTGTCATTCCGTTTGTAATTTCTACAATTTTCGTTTCCGATCGCATAAAGTATATATTTTCTGAAAGCTTATGAACAGAGGAGTCGATTATGCCCTGATCGTCTGTCCGTCTGCCCGTGTGTTGGTTGAATTCAACTTTTAGAAGCAACTATATGTTCCTCACATCTGTGAATGGTATCAATCTTTTGAAAATATTCGGGAATGAATCGCTATTGAAATTAAGCACAATCGCCGCATAACTTTCTGAGATATGAACACGACCGCCTCTGTATTTTCGCCTATTTTTACCACCAAAATTAAAATTTAACTATTTGTAGATATAATATGCCTCTAGAGATATTCGTGACAAATTTTGGATAAAGCGTGCTCTAATCGGTAAAGTTATAGGCAAAAATTATTTTTGAAAAATATATATTCCAAAAATTTACAAACTAAAATCAAATTTTTTCAGCTGCTATACAACCGAGAAAGTCAATATTGGTATCACCTAAAACGACTTGACTAGCGCAATATAAGCACTATAAAAAAAAAATTATGGCCGCCACTATAAAATGGCAGACAATAAATTTATATATGGGTCATATCTGTTATTTTAAAATGTAACTTCTTGAACCCCCTCAATATGAATATGAAAGGCCTTAACCAGTAGAATACAGTAAATTATTCAAAAATGTAAAATCAAAGATGGCGTCTAAAACAAAATGGCGGAACAAATTTTTTTAACCCCATCAACATGGGTATCAAATTAAAGGGCTTGACTAGTAGAAAACAGATAACTATGTAAAAATTCAAAATCAAGGATGGCGTCGGAAATAATAAAGAAAAATGGCGTATAACATGAAATATAAATTAAGCTACGATGTGTGATTATACCTATGCACATGATGGTAAAGGGTATTATCAGACTCGACACGGCCGAATAAATCACTCTTTCTTGTTTCTTATTTATACTGTTTTTTTACGTGGGTGTATTGTTTGCCTTATTTCAAATCATACATAATAACCCATACATCACCAAATAAGGTCAAAGAAATGTCTCAATTTTACATAAAGTGTAGCCTTAATATTTATTTAAAAAAAATATTATCCCTATGGAAAAACAAAATATGCATATTTTTTAAATTTTGTCTAAAATTTTAATTCATAGATACATAGGGACATTAATATATTTTATGTATTAACGTACTATCTATTTTTAGAAAATCTTTGATACATTGTTTCTTTAATAAATTCATTATTAATAGAATATAAATGTTTTTCAACCTTAATAAAAATCATATAAATTACAAAAAAAATATATATATATAAACAAGAGATAAAAAATTATTAAAAATTTTAAGGCCAAAATTGTTTACATATTGTATGTACATTGCATGAAATCTAGTATAAATATTTGATTATTTTAAAGATTTTTTTAATAATGTTTGTTTAGATATGTGGTTAAAAAATTCCAATCGAAATAAACCTTGCAATTACATACTTGAAAAACTTTTAAAACTGTCGAAATCTACTTAAAAGAATTTAAACAATAAAACTCTTCCTAAAAGGGGGAAGTATTAAATAACACATACGATTTGTTTTTAAGCATACAATTAAAAAAAATTTTAATGATCTCATAATTTGAATTGTTTAATAAATACACATACTTTGTATATTAAGCATCAACATTCTTGTTAAGGTATTTTATTTTATATTTTTTTTTTTGTTTAAATAACAATAATAAATGTATTTACTCGTATAAACATACATAACTACGCAAATTAATTATTTATTCTAAAGGCATACGATACGCGCTTTGTTTTAAGGGTGGCTGGTATGTACGCACTTGACTACAAATTTAAAAAATTCATAATATTTAGTAAATAAAAAAAAATACTTGGCTACGGTTTAAAATTCCTTATGAATTTTAATAAAATGTTATTAATTTGGAAAATAAATAAATGTAAACTAATATTTATTCGAGCTTTTTATTAAAATTTATTGTAAATTACTTTATTCTGACTTAGCTCATATTGTTATTAAACTGCCTAAAACATTTTTAAATTAAATTATTTATATTATTAATTTTTTTATTATTAAACTTCCTAGAACAATTTTAAATTAAATTATAAATATTTAAGAATATTGAAAAATTATTCCGATATAAGCCAAGTGGAATGCATTTTTTAAAATAGTCACAATTTCATCATCAACACTACAACTATTTATGTTACAGTACAATAAAATTATAAAATGGGAAAAATAAATTATAGAGTGTCAAAAACTAGTTATATTAAAGGAAGTAGTTAGAAGAATAAGTTAAAGCAATATAACTATTATAGCATGTTTACACGACACATTCAATTACTTGATTCGCTCTTTAAAATACTTAAGTGAATTACCCTGTTTCCACGACGTATTGTTAATTCGATTTGACAGTTCTTCTTCGTGCTTCTTTTATTTAAATTATCGTTTTGTTTTTTCGCGGTGAACATTAAGAAATATAAAATTATTTTATCAATGGAGGCAAAAAGTAAGTTACGGTAGTAATAATATTGTAAATTTATAAGAAATGTATGCAAATAATATCATTATTTTTTTAATTACTAGAAAATACAAAAAGTGCAAGAAAATAGGGCTAGTGCAGCCAGCAAAACCTCTAAACACAATTTCGTCTCATCCAATAATTTTGATTTGGTCAATAGTCTTCTAGACATAACAACTTTCTTTAAAATTTTCTTTTTTGCTTCCATTTTATTTTTTATATTTATGTTTATGAAATTGAACTTTTTTCTTTTTGCTCTTCGCTTTGCTTTGATTTTTTTGACAGCTGGATATGATAGATAAACTACCGATAAAAATTAGAGAAGACATTGATTTTATTATAATTCAGATGGTAATTCTAAATGAACTACCCACAAAAAAAGGAATTTACTTTAAAAATTTTGCATGAGAAAATTATGGAATTTAGTTCGTTATTTGGCTTTGAATTATAAATAAGACATCGAATTACGAATATCGTTGCCGTGGAAATATGCTATTAGCCATATACCATACATTTATTTACAGAATATAGTAGAGATTGTCTATTTCTAGTCATAATATGTTAATTACATGATCATTTGGGTAAACATAATAATGATAACGTGCAACCATTATATGTTCCAACTACAATAATATAATCCAATAATGGTATGTTGGCATTAAATCATGATAAACAGAACTTTGTATTTTTCTTTTCGAGATATAGTGTGAGAGTGTTGATAAGAAATCATATTTCATTTAATATTGAGAAATGTTTTTATTTCTAAAAAATTTATTAAAAATCAACTCTGATAAATATTTTAATTTTACTCTTTTGTTTTAAAGTTGAATTTTTAGAATTTAATGTGAGTCATTTTTATTTAATTTTATAATTCAAATTAAATTAAATTGCAATCATTTCTAGGAATGTTCGTTCTGTCCTTTTTAGTTTTTTATTCTTTATTGGCGCCCTATGCTCCAATGGGAGTTAGAGGAACACATATATATATATATTCTTTATTGGCCCAAAAGTGAGCAATGCAGGTATATGTAAGAGTAATATTACAAAGTTAGAAAAGAAAAGTAGAAAACACTTACATAAGTGAACTTGTTAAATTAACAAGGATATATTTAAAACAGAACGAGTTATTTTTTATTATTTATTATATTTATTATAACTTTTTTTATGGGCGTGACACTGCCAACTTTTCTAATCCCGAAATTGTAAAGTCATGACAGCTCAATATGTGTGCAAAGTTTCAGAAAAATCGGTCCAGTGCAAGTACCTCAAATTTATAACTTTTTTCGTATAAATTAAATAAATTTCGTATAAATAAATTAAATTAAATCGATCAAGTACAAGTAGCTAAAAATGATAACTAATTTTTATGGGCGTGACACTGCTCACTTTTTGCCACCCACAAACACTCCCTGGAATGTGTACAACAACTTGCCAAAGTTTGAGTCCGATCGGTTTTACAGTTTCGGAGTCTATAGCTAACACACACACAGAGTTTCAATTTTATATATATAGATTGATGCGTAAATTTAAAATTTATTCACAATTTAGTGAAAGCATAATTAAGCTGGGAATTTAAATAAGATCTAGACCAAAACCGACTGTCAAATTCAGTGTTGGCCAGTGTTTTAGCAATAAAAAAGAAACTTACTGTTATTAAACATCTAAATAAAAAGCAAATTTATTTGTAATTAAATATACCAAAAGTTAAAATGATAACGATACAAGTATAGTTTTTTTTTTTACTGCACATATATGTTAAAGGTATTCACGTCAGCCAGCTAGTCCATTTAATATGTAGACAAAAATGTTAACAAAATAAATAATTTATATTTTCGGTTAATTTGCTCATTAATAGTTTTAAATATTTCAAACATATTAACGTAATAACGTTATTTTTAGTTTAGCTCTAAACACATAGACAGCAGACTTCACAACTTCACGGCTTTAAATGCTGCCAACTTCGAATGCTGTTTTAAAGTCAGCTTCATAATTATTTTGAATTTTTTTATTTTTTTTTTTTTTGGTTTTTAAATTTTAATGGCAGAGGTACATAACCAAAAAGCGAGGATATTCACTAAGTTCCTTCTCCGTGGAACGACATATAGCTCTGTATAGGAAGTCGGAGACATTGAAACAATAAATAAAATTGAGTTTAATGGTTCTCCTCCAGTTACAAACGTTGATTCAGGCATCGCAATTCGACCTATACCCCTGTATAGGAAGTCGGAGACACTCGAACAATAAATAAAAATTGCGTTTAATGGTTCTCCTCCAGTTACAAAACGTTGGTTCAGGTACCGCAGGTCGACCTATACCATTGTATAGGAAGTCGGAGACGTCTGAACAATAATTACTGCTAAGTTTTATGGAACTCCTCCAGTCTCATGTAAATTGAGTTTATATGGTACTCCTTCAGTAACAAGTAAAATGAGTTTATTTGATACTCCTCCAATTAAAACGAAAACACGAGGTTAACTGTAGAATAGTCTGGAAACTGTATCCAAAGGACAGTTACGCGACGCCACACAGTTAACCTCGCGAAAGTGAGACGCAAAACTCTCGAAGTCAGATAAAAAGGGACAACCTGATTGCCATTAAATGATAATGGCAAAAACGCGCGAGCTCTTAACCCAACCAGAGCTGAATCACGACGGAAGGCAGCAACAACATAATAATCAGCTGATGTGTATTTTAGCAATACAAATTTCAGGGATGCCGCATATATATTTTATAATGAATAATATTAAAGTTATTGATAAAAAAAATGTAATAATATCACGAAAAACTATAAAAACACATACACTTATTTCTTTATTGTATTTTTGTAATGTTCTTTTATGTTTAATATCAAAAATAAGTTTTTTTTTCTTTTTTTCCAATTTAATATATATAATGGCAACACTATATTTGTTCTTGCTGCCCGTCAAAATAGAAAATAGCCTAAAGCTCTAAACACATAGACGCCAGCAGACTTCACAACTTCAAGGCTTCAAATGCTGCCAACTTCAAATGCTGCTCTGAAGTCAGCTTCATAATTATTTTGAAGACAGCAACAACATAATAATCAGCTGATGTGCATTTTAGCAATACAAATTTCAGGGATGCCGCATATATATTTTATAATGAATAATATTAAGTTATTGATAAAAAAAATGTAATAATATCACGAAAAACTATAAAAACACATACACTTATTTCTTTATTGTATTTTTGTAATGTTCTTTTATGTTTAATATCAAAAATAAGTTTTTTTTCTTTTTTTCCAATTTAATATATATAATGGCAACACTATATTTGTTCTTGCTGCCCGTCAAAATAGAAAATAGCCTAAGTTGGCAGCAGCAGCAAATGCTGTTGTGCAGTCGTGCTGCTGTGCTGCCGTCAAAATAATCGTTTTCATTTAAACACATGGATTTTATTTTTGACATATTGCTGCTTGCTGTCTGCTGTCGTCTATGTGTTTATAGCATAAGTTGGCAGCAGCAGCAAATGCTGTTGTGCAGTCGTGCTGCTGTGCTGCCGTCAAAATAATCGTTTTCATTTAAACACATGGATTTTATTTTTGACATATTGCTGCTTGCTGTCTGCTGTCGTCTATGTGTTTATAGCATAAGTTGGCAGCAGCAGCAAATGCTGTTGTGCAGTCGTGCTGCTGTGCTGCCGTCAAAATAATCGTTTTCATTTAAACACATGGATTTTATTTTTGACATATGTATTGCTGCTTGCTGTCTGTGTTTAGAGCATTAAGCGAAGTTTCGCACAGAATTAAAGCCTTTTGTTAAGCAGCTAATATACGGTATATTTTTTCGCATCTAACAAAAAATTTACCACTGTACCTCCAAAGCATTGCTACTGTGAAACAAATGTACAAGGTCATTACAAAATTTTTTATTATTTTTTTCTGACAATCCACCTGGCAGCTGTTGACAGAAATTTTTGCCTCTAGAATACAGTTAAGGGCGGTGGACTATAAAAAGACACTAAAAAATAATTAATGATTCACACAATCCAATGTAAAAAAATAAGCCATGTATTATCTTATTTAAGGGTGGTTCAAGAACCAAATTTTAATTTTTAATTCAAGCCAAAAATTTGTGTTGTCAATACCTTTAATATTTATTAGGGTAATTGAGCACATATTTGTTAAAATGCCATTATGTTTATATCGTATCTTCTCTTCAAGCCAAACACAGTAAGAACAATACGAATCTTATCAGCTTTAAAAAAAAGGAGATAAAAAATTTTATTTGTGTTAAAGCATCCGATGCAAAATTAATCATAAAAAAATTTTTAAACTCTTTCTTTAAAGGATTTTTAGTTGGTAGAGATTGTTTAGTTGGTATAACCGGCTGGCAGCCTAATGCAGTTTTTTTTCAGACTTGTACATTTACGTATGATTTTATAAACATACAAACTACCAAAAAAATGTTGTGGAGGTATATTCATATTGTCATTCAATTTGTGACAAGTCGAAATATTAATTTTGACCCCATAAAGTATTTTTTTCTGAGTTCTAGTTTTATTATAGGACGACCTAGCTATGTCTGTGCGTCTATCGGACATCGAATATAATGCAATTACGTAGATTACGCAATGATGTAGAGTGATCTGACAAGTATGTTTATTTTTTGAAAAAATATGTTACTTTGAGAATTGCTCAATTATATATATTACGAAAGGAGTCACAGATCACAATGTCCAAAAATTTATCTCGCATAGAGTCTTTTTTAAATTTTAAAGGTTATAAAATCGACAAAATTAGCTGTACGATGCTGATATTTCGCAAATATAGATTTTTGGTGAATATTATAGCATAAAATGAAGTTGACACGCCCACTATAATGCTGACCTTCCATATTAAGCTTTTTTAAATGCATGTTATTTCTATATGGAAAAAGGCTTTGGAAGAATTATGGTCTCTGTGTTTTAATATCTAAGTAAGTAGAAATTATTATCATAAGTTACTTTGACACACCTACTTTAAAGCGCCCACCTCTACGATATGGCTTAATCTATTACATATCATTAAAATTTAGAAGCTCATAAAACCGCTAAAAAAATTTATACGTAGCTGAAATTTCTAGATACCTAGATTACCTTGATAAGCCTACTTTTGTGTGTTTTGTAAATTATCATGGAAATTTGTAGTTCTAAATTACACCTGAAATAACACGCTCTCTTTACGCCTACTTACACTAAAATGTGACTGTTATGAATGTGTCAATTTAGTAGAATTTTGCAGCACAATTTTCACTGCATATTGTTGCAATTACAACCCAATATTATGATTTAGAAGTTCATATGAAATAAATATTATATACTACTACTTATTCGATTTTTATAAGGTTTTATACACCTACTTTAGTATCAAAAATTCCCGATTATAATCAGGTAAGTAGTAGTACTTAAGTATTAAAAAATTTTATACAATTTACACAGTTTCCGTAAAAGCAAAACATTGCAGTAAAAAGGTCGATAATATCATTCCTTTTGTAGAAATACTCTTGGTTCCATTTTGAGACTAAATATATATCCATGGCAAATCGAACTTAAACAAAGATATTAATACACATTTACGTTGAAGATATTATTCTTAAGTGCTTAGAATTGTAAACAAAATAATAAATTTTGTGGTATAAAAGAACTACAACAACACAACTACAACATAAGTGTTTAACATTCGGCACAACCGAATATAATGCTCCTAATTGTTTTTTTTTTCTAAATTATAAATGACTGAAATTATTATAAACGTTGCTAAATAGTTTAAACTTTAAATAAAGTCCGATCGAGGTTAAGAAAAAATAATTTCTTTATTTTAAATAAGTTTTAAAGCTTTGTTTAATTAATTGATTAATAACAACATTTAAATACGTTTTCTTGTTTTAATCTTCAAACTGATAAACATGTAATGCGAAATTTATTTCATTTAAATTAATAATGTTTTTATGGGAACCATATTCTCATTCAAAAAAAAAAAAAAAAAACAATTTAATTACTATTAATTTAGTTAAAACTTTACTACAGAAAACAATTGCAATTTTATTTCACTGTGTGTTTTTTATGAACAAGTGGCAAATGTTGCAATTTGAATGAAATAACTTTAAATATTAGTCATCGTCATAAATAATTCTCAACAAATTCTGATGATAACTATGTCTAATAGCATAGTTAGTTTCATTACACTGAGCAAAACAGTTTAACATACTAAAATCAACCAACTGGAAATAAAAGTAAGAGCTGAGTTCACACCAAACCGGTAGTCGTAAAATTGTTAGTTCGTTAAAACGTGTGATTGTGAACGCCTTTTTAATTTTTTTTTTTTTTATTTAGTAATTATGAATATAGAAAGATATCACGAAAAAATACAAAATTGAATCCTATACTATATACTTATGTATATAAATTTTAATTTTGGCAGTCAACGTGAAACTACCAAACACTTTTTGTTTGGCAGACGTTATTTGATAAATTGTTAGTTTTGGAACAATAAAATATATGGAAATTTACCGAGTAGGTTAGGTTAGGTTAGGTTAGGTTGAAAAGATGGGGCACTAAAAGCTCAAACTCACGACAGGTATACACTTATGCCCAATAGGCATGTTGTGCGCTCCATATGAATAGAATAGTTAGAATATAAAGAAAATAGAAGAGAAATAGAAGCAGACCAGTCTAGAGTCTCAGGCAGGAATCGAACCCGCAACCCCCAAACTAGCAGACCAGCACACTACTGACTAGTTCACCGGGACACCGAGTAACACATTGGTTACAAATTTGTTCTGGTGGTCGGAAAATCTTAAACGGAGTTAATTTTATATGCATAATAGTTAATTTTATCAAATTGAACAGAATCGTATATTTACGAAAATTAAGTAACAACTACCGAATGCGTTATGAACTCCATTTATCAATAAGAATTATATAGACCTTTAATTTAAATTTTCATCTTCCTGTCTCGCCTAAAAGATTTTAATTAAAGACTTGAAATCAAATCATTAATGATTTAAAATAAATGCGTTTTATAAGATCACTCACAGAAATTATATTTGTTGTAGTAACCGAATTCAAACTAATTATTTGCATTCAAATTTTTATTTTGTAGTCAATAAAACTCCCTGAAGAAAATGCTAAAATAAAAAAGTTAAACCAAATTAATTCACCACTGAAATTATCACCAACATTACTGACCCCAAACGATGCAGTAGGCACTTATTTTTTTATTTTTTATTTTTTTAATGAAATAAATATGATTTTTTAAATTGACATAAAATTACATTTATTCGAAAGATATTTAGAATATTTTTGTTAAATTCTTTACTTCCGTTTATGTAATTCTGAACGTAAGCAAAATTTTAAAAGCTTGTTTTAATATTTTTTTTTAAAATTTTTTTTAAATAATTTTTTTTTATTAAAAAACAAATTTGTTGTAAATTCTTAAATTTAGAACAAAAATTTGATATATTCTTTTGGTGTTATGCATAATAAAAACTGTACGTTAATTAACAAGCTGAATTAACACACATAAAAGTTACCAGCTTTATTACTTGGAGTAATTAGACTACTCAGGGTGGTGCAATTAAAGTGTGGTGTGTGCCTCCACAGAATTTGAAAAAATTTACTATTTTAATTTAATATATTTACATACATATAAAATTAATTCAGTTCAAGATATAGCAAGATATAGATTAAGATTTCGCAACCTTCAGAAAAAAAATTAAACTACGCTAACGGTAAGCACACAATTTCTTAATATGCAAAACACCGTTAATGTTTTAAAAATATATTTTTTATTTTTATATTTTTTTTATATGTATATATTGAAATAAGTGTGAAAAGATTGTTTATTTATAGAAAAAAAATATAATAATATTTTAAATATTTTTTTTTATTTAAAGAGAAAACTCGAAAAATTTTGTTTGTATATTTAAAAAATTTTTAGAAAATCTATTTAAATATTTCCTTCGCTAAATGTAATATTTAGTTTTTATAGCTTTTTCTTGCATAAATTCTTCATTTATGGAAAATTTTTCTACTTAAGAAAACTTTAATTTATGTACACAGAAAAAATTATGACATACATTTTTTAATTAATTATTTCACAATTTAAATTATATTTTTAGAAAAATATAAATAATTTTTTTAATTGATTTAAGACTTCTTGGAAAACTTACAAAATTTCTGTCAGTTGCAAAAAGTATATTCAAGTATAGAATTGAAAAAAATTATTTTTTGTTAAGATTTGATTTTGAAGAAAAGTTTTAATAAAATTTAAGAACTAATCTAGCTCGCATGAGATTGTCGGAGGAAACGACATGTAGAAGATGCGAAGAAGAGAACGAGACCTTGGAACACTACCTTTGTCATTGGCCTGTGTTTGGGCGTATAAGACGCCAAAATTTTAACATGGATACTAACTATTCCGAACTTGGCATACCTAAGGAACTCGAACTGGAGATCCATAAGGAATTACATTGAGGGAACTAGTCGATTTTATGAAGAGAATAGGATAACAGTTTTTGTTAGGGAAAATTTCAGCTCCACATAGAGCGCACAACATGCCAATTGGGCATACGTGTATAACTGTAATGGATTTAAGCTTTTATTACTCCTCTTTTTCAACCTAACCTAATAAAATTTTGATTAATCATGTAAAACAGCGAGATTAATATTTGAAAACATGTTACCATAGCAAAAAATAGACTTTATTCCTAATAGAATAAAAACCTTGAACTTTATTGCAGATGTGATTTAAGTAACAATAAAATTCCTTGCAGTCAGACAAACTCTGATGGATTCTCACCTTAATAGCTAAACAGAAAAAATTACTGCCTGATTTATTTTTAATTATATTTTAATTTTATTTAATTTTTTTTTATAAATATAAAGCATTTTGGAAAAACAAAGAATTTTCTGTCAATTGAAAATAAAATAAAATAAAATAATAAAAAAAAACTCAAAACAACTTTGGATCACTCTAACATTTATTTATTCACACATTGCGATTATGTACATCAGTTTTAAGCAGACTTTCGCTTTCAAATCTTTTTATGTTTGAATAAGCGTGTAAACACTTAAGTGCATGTGTAGTTTGTTAAATCATGCAACAAGAAATTTAAAGTAAATAAGGGGTCAGGCTTACAAAGAGCCAGATAAAATATAAACAAGTTTCTTGGCCCCAAATCTAAGGAGTTAAAAACAAAAATGAAAAAAAAAAACAAATGCAAACTTGCCTGTGCTCTGTTCCCCTTAAATAAATTAGTGAACAATTTGTTTAAATTCGTACAATACAAATGAACTCATATGTATACTTGTACAAAATGCATACATGCATATGAAAATGCACATTCCTTTGATGATTTCATTAAACAAATTATATATGTATGTATGTATGCCGGCATGTACACATTTGTACTATACAAACATACGGTGAGTACTCATTCAAACAGCAACTTGAAATGCAATTACGATATAGTAAAATTTATTTTTTTTGAATATTTTTTAATCCATTTTTTTTGTATTTATTTTTATATTAAACATAACAATAATGTGGCAAAATAATGTTTTTTATTTAGTTTTTCTTTTTTGTAACATATAAAAAATTAAAAATACTCTCTACAAATATGTGGAGAGATGGTGAAAAATATAGATATGAGTTGTTATAAAAAAATATAAATAATTATGTATACATGTACATAATTTAAAAATAAAGATACTACTACAGATTCATTGAAAGATTGTAATTATATTTTGTTATACTTAAAGTTAAACTTGATTTATTTCTTGCGGTAAGAGCTTAACAAAAAATAAGGAGAAGATATCCCAAGTTAAAAATTTGTAATGAAATACATATGTATATTACAACAAAGAAACAAACCTTTTTAAAAATAAAATTTTTATGAATTATTGAAAATTAAAATTAATTTTTTTTTATAATTTTTTTAAAACATTTTTTATATAAATAAAAGATGATTTTTTTGCTGTTTGGTTATTTAGTGTAAAATTTTGTAAGTGTAGATAAAGAATCGTGACATTTGTCAATGCCAAGAATTCTCAGTAAGGTTTGCCATTTCACAATGAATAAACTATGAAACGAACAAAGCTTGCAAATCATTGAATTTTATTATTAAAATTCGTACTGTGTGGAATTTGTGTTTCGTTTTATCGTCACAATAATCGACCCACCGAAAAGGCTATTCAGGGTGTTAATACCGTATTAAGCACCAGTTCCACTTTACTGGACATTAATCGGTCAATGCAAATAAAGATCGCACTTCTTTAATAACTATGAAAAATAACTATGTTCGATGATTATCGACTTTTTTTGTCCAAAACGAAAGAATTTAACTTGGTACGGTACGGTTTCAACAGGACAAAAGGACAGTTTGGTACGTAATTAATCTAACGTTTTCCAGCAGTCCATATATAACAGCAGTGGAAGACAATATTACAGCTTCTATTGGTGAGATACTAGCCGAAATGCTGAAGCTTACGGATGGACCACCAATTTACAACAAATAGTAATATAAACAGTACAACTTTTTTTATAAACTAGAATTAATTAAAAGTTTTGAAAATTTTTTAAAATAAAAATTTAAAATTTGTTTAATAAACAAGTAAGAGCGCTATATTCGGCCGTGCCGATAACAATTACTTGTATCACCATTCATCTCATATCAAATACGTACATATGTATATACTGGTTAGAAAAAATATGGCATCGAATCCTAGCTGAGACAAAAAAATTTTATTTTATTTTATTTAATATATTATTTATATTTTATTATTTTTTTTTAAATTTTTTTTAAATTTTTTTTCTTGTAATTTTTTTTATTTTTAATATTTTTTCTTTTTGTAATTTTTTTTTATATGTTTTTTACATGTATATATGTTGTTGTTGTAATTGTGTAAAAAACCGAGGTGGTCGTGGTTTTTTGCTCAAATCTCAGAAAGTTATGGGGCGATTGTGCTGAATTTCAATAGCGATTCATTCCTGGATATTTCCAAGAGATTGATACCATATACAGATCTGAGGAACATATAGTTGCTTCTAAAAGTTGATTTCAACCAACACACGGATAGACGGGCAGACGGTCAGGGCTTAATCGACTCCTCTATTCATAAGCTTTCAGAAAATATATACTTTATGGGGTCGGAAATAAAAATTATAGAAATTACAAACGAAATGACAAAGCTATATATACCCTTGTGCACCACAGGTGAAGGGTATAAAAATTATAAAAAAAATTTTGGCTCAGCTGGGATTCAATGCCATGATTACTCTAAGCAGTATACATGTTTGTATGTTGTTGTTGTAATGTTGTTTTTGTGAAAAAAAAAATCGAGGTGGTCGTGGTTTTTTGCTCATATCTCAGTTGTTTATGTACCGATGTTTCTGATTTTCAATACCGATCTACTCCCTAATAGTTCTGCTATTTTAATACCTCACCCGGGTCCAGGCGATATCGGGGGGCTTCAAAAAGTTGATTTCAACATACACACGGACAGACGGACCGACTGACAGAGCTTAATCGACTCCCCTATTCATAAGATTTCAGAAAATATATACTTTATGGGGTCGGAAATGAAAATTGTAGAATTTTCACACGGAATAGGTGGCGCAAAAATAACCTTCCGATGTTTTTTGGCTGTAATTTAAAAAAAAAAAAGAAAAACTTTGATTCTTCTTGTGGAGTATTTTTATTTGGTCTTTTAATGTTTTTTACATCAAGTCGAGAATATGATGTCATGTAAATGGCCGCCGCCACAGTTGATTGTCATTTGAGCCCTTTTTATGGCATTTTCCATCACTTGGCCAAAACTTCCGGCGATAGGTCCTCACATTCTTGACGGATATTGTCTTTAAGAGCTGCAAGAGTCTGAGGCTTGTTGACATAAACCCGCGACTTCAAAAAGCCCCACAAAAAGAAGTCTGGAGCGGTCAAATCAGGCGATCTTGCTGGCCAGTTCAAATCGCCAAAACGGGAGATTAGGCGCCCGGGAAATGCATCCTTCAGCATATCGGTTGTGGCACGTGCAGTGTGTACTGTTGCACCGTCCTGTTGGAACCACATGTTTTCCAATCCCAATTCATCAAGTTGCGGCAAAAAGAACTCGTTGATCATTGCTCTGTAGCGCTCACCATTCACAGTAACCGTTTGGCCCGCGACGTCTTCGAAGAAAAAAGGTCCGATGACTCCTCCAGCGAAAACAGCACACCATACAGTAACTTTGAGCGGGTGTAATGGCTCTTCGTGGGTTACACGCGGATTTTCAGTGCCCCAGAAGCGTAAATTTTGCTTATTTACGTACCCGCTAAGATGGAAATGGGCCTCATCACTCATGATTATTTTTGATGAAAAATCATCTTCCTCTTGGTGGTGATTCAGAATGGCTTGAGCGTATGTTAGACGCGATTGGCGGTCAGCAGCTAACAGCTGATGCACCGTCTGGACTTTGTACGGAAACATCTTCAAATCTTGTACCAAAATTCGCTGTAAAGACCGTCGACTGATAGCCATTTGCGTGGCACGTCGTCTGGTCGATGTCGACGGCGCTTCCATGACATCCTCGGCTACAGCAGCAATATTCTCTGCAGAACGGCTACTCCGGGGTCTGCCACTCCTGGCAGCATCTCATGTTGTGCCAGTCTCTTCGAGGCGAGCGGCTAAACGTCGGAGTGGTTTACCAGTAGGCGTTGGACGGCTAGGAAATCTGCGACGAAATTCACGTTGTGCCAAAGTCACCGACCGATTATTGGTCAAATAAATAGTCACCAATATTCCGCGTTCTGAAGCAGTGTAGCGTAACATTGTTTATTAACGTGTATTTTGCATGTGTTTACTACACAAATATCAAAACAGAACTGACATTAGGGGCCAATTGCAAAATTTGTAGCATTTTCTGATAGGAGGATTTCTTTTGCGCCACCTTGTATATACTTAGCAATGATTTTGCGTTTAATTTATTTGATTTAATGTCTTACAAATTTGTTCGGTTGTGTTTGAATTAGACAATTTTTAATTCTCAACCCTAATTGTGGGCCAAATACGTCATCTAACGGGAAATCATGCACATAGGGTAATAGCCCAGCAGACTATTTTTTTGTGTGCCAACATATGTATGTCAAACTCCATATATAAAAACAAGTAAGAGCGCTATATTCGGCCGTGCCGAATCTTATATACCCTTCACAACGTGTAGTCATGCAATAACAGTAGTTTGTATCACCATTCATCACCATACGTACATACATATAAAAAATATACATATATAAAAACATCCCATTGTAAAATTATAAATTTACGTATGTATGTTAAAAAAAAATAAAAAAAATATTAAAAAAAAAAAAATTAAAAAAAAAATTTTAAAAAAAATTAAAAAAAAAAAAATTTTAAAAAATAATTAAAATACATATAATTCATATAAAACAAAAAAAATAATAAAAATATAAATAATATATTAAATAAAAAATAAAAAAAAAATAAAAAAAAATTAAAAAAAAAAAATTTTTAAAATATAAAAAAAAAATTTTTTTGGCTCAACTGGGATTCGATGCCACGTTTTCTCTAACCAGTATACACGTTTGTATGTATGTATGTTGTTGTTGTAATGTTGTTTTTGTGAAAAAAAAATCGAGGTGGTCGTGGGTTTTTGCTCATATCTCAGTTGTTTATGTACCGATGTTTCTGATTTTCAATAGCGATCTACTCCCGAATATTTCTGATATTTTGATACCTCACCCGGGTCCAAGCGATGTCGGGGGGCTTCAAAAAGTTGATTTCAACATACACACGGACAGACGGACAGACTGACAGAGCTTAATCGACTTCCCTATTCATAAGCTTTCAGAAAATATATACTTTATGGGGTCGGAAATGAAAATTGTAGAAATTTCACACGGAATGACAAACCTATATATACCCTTTTTCACTGTGTGAAGGGTATAATAATGCAACGGTTTATCAAACTCCACATACAAAAAAGAGAGACAAAAACCCTGTCTGTCTTTACTATCACCATATGTGATCACAACATGTTTGTATATTGTAACTTTTATATAAATTAGAAATTTACAGAAAACTTATTTTTATGTACTGAATTCACGAAACTTTTAGTTTTTGCAAAAGACGCAATGATTAAAATAATATTTTGCTAAGTTGCCAATGGAATGCCTTCCCCATTAACTTTGCATTCCTTTTCATTTTGCATTTCGTTTTAAAAACCAATTCAAAATAAAGTGAAAATTAATGTGAAACATCAACAACTTTTACTACTAGACGATCAAAGTTATTATTATGGTCATAATAATGATTGCTGGATGGGTAGCTGACTGACAACGTACTACTCGTATTAAAAATTTCTACTGCTACATATTTAATTATACATACTGAATCATGTGGTACAATATACGATTACCACTAAATACTGGCTATATGGGGATGTTAGCCAGTCAGTTACCCATAATGTAGATGATGTTATGGTGATGAAGGTGTTTTTAAGTTGAGTTGAGCTGAGCATGTTTAATAATAAAATAGACGTTTTAACGTTTTTTTTTTTCTTTTTTTATTATTATTTGGCTTTTTAGACTACTTTTTTTAATTGTACGTACTTGTAGTTGTAGTATTGACTTTAATGGTTGCATGTTTATTGCATATTGGTTAGAGAACAACAAAAAAATTACAAATTTTTATTTTAGTTTTTGACCATAAACACGTCCATTCAGGGGTATAAATACTAATTTAAATATTATGTTTGCAGCTAATGAAAAAATTTAAAGAAATTTTTAAGCTAGACATTTATAATTAAAGACTCCGGTATGTAATTAAATAAATTTCTTTTGTAATAAAATTTTAATACTTCTAAGATAAACTAAATAGAATGAAATCTGTAAAAAATTTTAGTTTCTCCGAAAAACAATTTAGCTTATAAAAACTATTCTTTAGGTAGAAAACATATTGACAATTTGACGAGAACTTTTTGGAAAATTTCATGAAATTTTTCTGCAACTAAAATTTAGAAATTTGCCTGTAAAGGCAAAAATTGTTAAAAAAAATCAAAATACTTTAAGATTTTTTTTTATCTTATACATATATTGAATGACAAGCCGATATTTTCTTACGCATTTTTCACTTACATTATAAAACCGATTTAAACAAAACTATTTAAAAGATATTTTCCTACAGATGTGCACGATCTTATTCTTATTCAAATTGGTTCAGTATTTTAGGAGTTATAGCGTTTGAAGTTGCTACTTATACAAAAAATAACAAAGACATATTGAATCAACATTGTTGATACAAATTGTTTTGCAAAGAGTATTTTTTGTGGATAGTATAAAAAACAAAACAAAGTCATTATAGTGACACACACTTACAACTAAATTACGGTAGAATTAGTTGACTGCAGAACATGCTAGTTTTATTTAAAACAAAGAGAGAATTGAAACTCCCGTTTAAAAGATGTTTTGTAATTTTTATTTTTTTGCGTTTTGGACTGGGTGTTCACAATTTATTAGATTTAATTTACCTGGGGTCTCCACGTAGCAATATTTATTGCCGCAATTCTCAATTATGAATGCCATATGTAGCAATTTATTGCGCAATCATTGCTTTGCTGATTGCTTGAGATTATTGCCGCAATGAGCTGTCAAAATTATTCCATTTTCTTTAAATCTTTTGTTTTTATTTGCAGAAACAAAGGAAAATTAAAATAATTTGACCCGATTATAACATATTCCAAAAATCATAAAAAATTAAACAAAAATGTTAAATTTTATAAATTAATTACTTGTGTCGTGTTCACCACCCAATGAAAATAAAAATATTTTAGCAATAAAGTGCGTTATTCTGCCGACGTTTTTGCCTATGCTCAGAAATGAAAATTGCAATGTGGAGACCCAGCGTTAGAAAAGAAATTTATTTAAGTATGTAAATAAAAAAATTACTGCGTCATTCATAACAAGAAACTTTGTACTAACTAACGAGATGCTTATGGAAATTTAGGAGCTCGTAAGGCTCCTTTCGCATTAGGCAACTATAATTGCGCAATTCTTGTGTTTGTTGGTGTGAGAGGAAAGGTCGGTGTGAAGGGGAAAGAATTGCCGAGATTTGAGTACAGACTTGCTTGTACTTGGCAATTCTGCTTCTGCTGTCATTCTTGTCTTGGAATATTTATTTGTTTTTGACATTGTCTTTTATTTCTTCTTCGGTGTGTTGTGTAATTTTGTGAGTGTGAAAATTTTATTTGTTTATAAGTGAATCAAATATTTAAAAATGATGAGAAATTGGAAGAGACTGGAAGAAATTGAGCAACCAAGTTGCTCAATGTGAACATAAAAGCAAGTTCAAAAGAAAATAAATAAAAATAAAATTATACTTGCGCAATTATAGTTGCCTAATGCGAAAGGGGCCTAAGTTAGAACATACTTAGTTTTTTGTTATGAACACGACCGTAAATTTAAAAAAGGGTTATATTTTTAGCTTGAAAAATTATATTATTGTATAGAACGGTCGAATGGGTGTATATATATTTTCTGTAAATCAAAAATTTAGTAAAAATTGTTTAAGAACAAAATATTCCAAAAATCGCATATTTATAAATATTTTTTTTTTATCAAATTCGAAGATTTCTATAAATTCATAATTTATATACATTATGTTTTTTCTAAATCCAACATTTATCAAAGTTTTTGCGACAATTCATCAACGTTTTTGTAAAAATTAATATTTCATAGAAACATTTCTATGCATAAAAGTTTATAAAATCAATAATTGTATTATCCCAAATTTATTAACTATTAATTAAATTTTTTTTCTAAATTGGATATTTTCGAAAGTTTAGAATTTTCGATTTAAAGAAAGTGTCTGATGTAATTAGAATGGTTCGCCTTCAAGACAAAAAAAAATTGTGCCAGTCACCCACTAGAATTAAAGATAATGTAAAAATAATTCCAATAATTAAATTTTATTTTTTTGGCACGTCTAAAAATACCGCCCTTTTAGTATTTTTTTTCACTATGTCGCCATTTTTAGTCCGATCATAACATTTTGTATACTGTATCATGCCAATTTTTTTCGAGCCACTCTTATGTACATACATTCGATTTAAATGAAATATTATCTGTTACTTTGTAGATTTATATAAAATTTTAAACAAATTCAGAATTTACAGGATTACTTTTTTTTTAATTTTTACAAGGTTATCAGTTTTTTAATAATTAAAAATTTCTATAATTGTTTTTTTAACATATTTTTTTCATAAAGAATTTTTTAACAAAAATTGGAAATTTATAAAGAAAATCCAAATCTTTTGAAAGTTTCTCTTAAAACTTTATCGTGCTTTTAAAATGAAGCTGACGGTGTGCAAATCGAAATAAAGTTTTCGTATGTTATAAATAATATCATTTAAAATTTCTGGTCAATATTAATAAATCGGTTCAAAAATAACCAAGATATAAGAGAACAAAAAAATTAAGGGCACATGGGATTCGACACAGCTAAATAAGTGTATCACCGTTACTTGTTTTTAAATGCCTTTCTTTTACCTTTCGCAATAGTTACAGTGGTGGTGGTCGTTGAAGAAGATTGCATTTCTTGTTGAGTTTGTGTCTGTTGTTGTTGGTGCGAATCCGTTGTATCCTTCGGTTCTAAAACTATCGAAGAAGAATTATCCACAATGACAGGTGTTGGTGGTGGTTTTTGCGCCGTTGTAATCGTCGTCGTTTCTGTGTGGATTCCAGAAGGTTTAATGACAGGTATTTCGACTGTCATCATATTTGCATTGGAGTTTTCCGAACTTATATTTCTATCTATGTCCAAAGTGGCGGTAAAAGACATGTTTTTCACTATTTTTCCTTATACTTTTATATCGAAAATAATAATGTAATAATTTATTTACTACTTGTTAAAAAATAATTATTTTTTGTGTACTCGTATTTATTGTAAAAAGTGTAAAAACGAATCAATAACGTAAATTTTTTCCAAAACACTATTAATGTTCTATTTTTTTTTATCGTAATTTATCACCCCGTTAAACAACTTTATGTTTTAACGCTTCAATCTCAACTAAATATACTTGTGGAATAATATTCGACAAAACACATTGAAAAGAAATGCTAAAAACATTTGTTTTGATACTTTTTTGTTCTCTGTGTCGTGCTGTTTGTAAACAACCGACTTTTATAAGCAGATCGACTTCACACACTTAAACATTCAAACGGAGTTTAATAAGGGAGATGGTAAAGTGACATATATAAAATGAGAGAATCAACTTTTTTAAATATGAGCAACTTTAGCATTTTAAACTATTTATTTAAAATAAAAAAAAAAATATATCAATTTTACATTTAAATCTGTATATTTAATTAACACAATTTTAACAATTTTTTTTTTTGTTAAAAATAAAGGGTTCTCAATTTCGTTATGTATGGAATATGACATCCCTCAAATGTCATCTGATGTGGCCGTACTGAACAACAATTTTTGTGCATATATTTTCAACTGACAAGCCACGCTTTTACTTCTACTTAGGCCAAAATTAATAGCCTTTTTTGAACGTTTCGAACAAAATTTAGCGAACAAACGACTTTGTCTAGTTACATTAACTTTAAACTTCAAGGATTGTTGAATCTTGTTCCGAAATCCGATAAACTTACAGGTAATTTACTGTCTCACTTCCATATACAGCAATGATATTTTGGCATTTTTTAATGCATTAATTGATTGATGCCTTTATTTATAAATGAAACGTTAGAGAGTAGACTTTAAGATTGCACCGCGTCTATCGTAAAATGAGCAAAAGATTTGTACTTTATTTTATAGCATTTTAAGCAAATATAGAGTTTTAACTAGGTATAAAAATTGTTTTTGGTTGTGTTATTGTTAATGCTTAATTTCTTTTTGTTAATATGGTCACATTATTGCTGTTATAGGAAAACCCAATTTTAATTAATGTTTGAAAATGAAATTCATTATTTTTTTTTCATAAAGAGTGAACAACTTTATCAACTATAATCACACCGACGTATTTTTCTTGTTGGGCAAAATTCGTCATTCGTCCCAGATGTGTCTATAGCTTAAACCTTCCTTTATTGTAGACTCCTTTGTAATGTATTAACTTAAAGTGAGTCACCTCACAATCACTCATCCATCACTACTTTACAAAAATATTTCAACATTTATTTACGTTTCTCATTTATAACAAAAGCAGCAGAGTTGTCAACTTTATACTTAAAAAAACACCAAAACCAAAAATAAAAACACTTAGTAAAAAGATTTGTGGCCGAACCGAACCTTTTATGGTTATTTTTAAATTACTTTTCTGTACATTCAACAAAACGTTTAAAATTTGGTCCTAATAAAGACAGAAAATATATAAATGGACCGAGCACTAACACTGATACGAACATTTTTCTCGCTAATTAATTGTTTTTCTAAAAGCACAAAAAATTAATAAAAGCACTAAGTTGACAACGCTGATAGACAACAAGTGTTGTTACCTTCCCCATACTCATACCTTTTTAATATCTCTCATGCTATTAAATTTTTTTATTTTATTTAAATAAATTAACTCTCATGTTAATTTTAATTTAAATAGGTATGTAGATATGCCACCTTACTGGAAATTTAAAATGAGAGAGAGACAGAGAGAGAGAGAATCTTTAATACAGGTTGTATTGCAAATTTGTTAAAAATACATATACAATAAGAAAGTGGACAACAAAAACCCATTTATTTTTTTGTCCACTGTCATTTATAATGCGTATTTGTACATGCACATTTATAAATCATTTACCTGATATTAAGACAACACGAGATTGTTTGGCTGCCTGTCTGACTGCTTTTTATGCATTTTTAAATTTTTGATTTTGTTTGTTTGTTTTCAAATAAATAAAACAAAGATAGTTTATAAGTGATTGATACAGTGTTGATTACAGAGTTTCTAAATTTTCTTTCATTTATCTTTTTCTTGAAATAGAAAACTTATTTAAAAATAAAGAATTTATCAAAAATTTTCTATCCAAAAAAAATTATCAAAATTATCAATTTTCTTAAAACAAATATTTAAATAAAAATGTTGATAAAACGAAAATTTATCAAAAATTTTTTAAAAAATTATAAATTAAATTAAGAATAAAACTTAAATAGTTTTAATAATTTGTTTTGAAATGTCTAAATGTGAGTTATGTAAAAAGTTACAGCATTTAATTATACCCTTCAACACGTGTAGCAAAGGTAAGTATATGTTCATACATAAGTATGTAGCTTTATCATTATTCCCTTCGTATTTTTTATATTTTTCGTTTGCCACCCGGTAAAATAAAATGTGTCTTATTAAGAATGCCCTTTTTAATAAAAAAAAAACATTTATTTTTTGAGAAGTTGTGATTTTTTATTGGATTGTAAAAAAGACATGTTCTGATTAAATATAAGTATTACTTCGCAATAAAATATCCATAAAATAGCCCCCCAGTGGCTTTGATTCTCATCTCTTCATGAAAATGTCCATGACTTTTTTACAGAGATGTGACTGTTGACCTCAGGAATTACCATTATAAAATTATAAATTGAGTTTACGTAAGTATGTTTCTAAAAAAAAATATATTAAAAACAAAACAATAAAAAAAAATTAAAAAAAAAATTTTAAAAAAAATTTTTTAAAAATTAAAAAAATAAAAAAAGGTAAAAAAATATAATAAATAATATATAAAATAAAAAAAAAATTTTTTTGGCTCAGCTGGGATTTGATGCCACGATTACTCTAACCAGTATACCACGTTTGTATGTATGTATGTTGTTGTTGTATGTTGTTTTTGTGTTAAAAAAAAGAGGTGACCGTGAGTTTTTGCTCATATCTCAGTTGCTTATGTACCGATGTTTCTGATTTTCAATACGGATCTACTTCCGAATATATCTGATGTTTAAATAACTCACGTGGGTCCAGGCAATGTCGGAGGGCTTCAAAAAGTTGATTTCAACATAGACACGGTCAGACGGACAGACTGACGGAAAATGAATCGAAATGAAAATTGTAGAAATTTCACACGGAATGACAAACCTATACATATATACCCTTTTTCACTGTGTGAAGGGTATACAAATCGCACGGCTTTTAATCTAAGTGACCAGTTGACATAAGAATTTCATGAGTAATTTGTTCTGCAAGACGTTGCTGCAAATAAATTAATTGTTTCCTGCCTAATCTGGATATTGTCCAGATCCATGCCGTCAAGTTGTGGCTATTAGAACTCCGTTATCATGTTTCGTAAGGAATGCCGAATTCAACATAACTTTTCAAATTTTTGTAATAAGTTTTCATAATTATAACGCACTACATTTTTAAATATCTGCATAAACATATAAACACATACAGCTGACAAATTTCAGAGTAGTCACTTGCACAAAAAAATTTATCTAAATTTTAAAAGTGAATTTTAACTGAGATGCCCTTTAAGTATATTTAAAATTTATAACAAAAAACAACAAGACTTTGGTTTACTTTATGACATACTTGTAGTTCGAGTTACCAACTATATTCTCAGGATATTCATTTTTATCACATATCAATGCGCAGGCATGTGAAGGCAATATTAAATTCGTCATGGCCCAATGATAAACTAAAAGGAGTTATGGCTCTAAATCTAATGTCATTATTAGACCCACGAATAATCCGAGTGTGTTGGCTTAAGTCGATTTCCTAATTAACCTAATTCCAAAGTTATTTTGTGATTTTGTTTCTACTTTTTTGTAATTTTGTCTATTACACTAAATGCATGTATGGTAACCCAAAAATTATATTAAAAAGATTTTTATAGATTCATTTTACAATAAATAATGTACACAGAAAAAAATAAATATGAACTTCAAATACGAAATTAATACTAATAATTAAAAAATTGTTTAATTTTGCTCCAATCATCAAAATGATACTATTAATTAAATGAAAATTAATAGTTTTAATTGAAAAAATATTGAGAAAAATACCAGTTAAAACAGTATTAAAAAATTAATTAAAATTTCCATAATTTTCAAAAATTATTTTAATAAATTTAATCATGTCTATATTTGAGATTTGGTAATTATATAATAAAATCATATATTATATCAATAACAAAAATTATTTACTGCCTGTTCAACGATGTCGAAAAAAATCCCAAGCGAACTTTCATTCGTACAAATATATTGAAAACAACAACAAAAACTAAAATTTTTTTTTTTTGTTTATAACGTATTTGTACGAATGAAATTTCGCATGGGTTTTCTTTCGACATCGTTGAACAGGCAGTTAACCTATTTAGAAAAAAAAATATATTTTTTTGATATTTATATATTCTTAATATACATATATGGTACATATGAATCTATGTTTTTAAATACATTTCGTTACTTATATAAAAATAACTTAGCATAAGAAGTAGGGTTCCATAAGTAGACTACACCATATCGAAAGCCGGAGAAAAATAACTGGTAGCATCAACAACCTAGATATAAAGAATATTAACCGGTAAAAAGGCTTGATCAGACAGAGTGAAGAAATTCAACAAACTTACCTACTAAAATGAGAATTCTGAGGAATATAAGGGGATACAATAATTATTGGATTTGGGCACATCTACAATGAAATTTCAAAAAATTTCATTTAAAATAACATTTTTTATTTATTTTATTCAACTGACAGAAATCTCTTTGTTTTTTGAAAATATTTAATATCAATTAAAAAAATTAATTTAGTTAATGAAGTAATAATTAGAATTTTAAAACAATTCAAAAAGTCAATTAATTAAACAAATTTTAGCAATATTTTTTTCTGTGTACATACCAGAATATGCTTTTTCCACTGGAAATTTTTTCAGAGAAGATTTTTTGGAGGAAAATTTTTTGAGAAGTGTCAAAATAATAAAAGATTTATTATATTCTAGCCTGTGCCCGCGACTTGTCTGCGTACTTATCGACACGAAATGTAGCCTCTTTATGTAATTATTCTAATTATTACAAGATATTATGCACGATATTCACAAACAAACAAATTATTAATTATTAAGTAGGTATTTATTAATTAATAAATTTTATTTTATGAACCTTTATCATAAATATTCAAAATAGTATAATGAACCTGCGCTTAACAGCCGCATACAAATGACATACATATATGCGAATAATAAAATGTTATATTGCACTTTTCGATAAATAATTTTTGGCTTGTTTGAGAGGTGTCCTACCCTCTTCAAATATTCAAAAATAATACAGGCTTATAACCTTTTCGTAGGTGCACAGAATATGCTTGTAAAGTTTTATCGCAATGTTTATTTGTATATGTATACGAAATTGTTTTTATTTTTTTAGTCAATAAAAATAAAAAAATATTTAATTGTTCTACCCCAGTTACAATGGGTATTTAAAAAGTATTTTAAATTAATTTAAAATTTGTTTTATTTTTACATATATGTACAGACATTCATAATGTTATTTTTTAGGCCTAAAATCCTAGCGTATATACATACACAAGTCCTATCGAAATAATAAAAAAAATTCAACTATTTAAGTATACACAAAAAAAAAACGCACTATGGTTTACCTAAACCACGTTAAGCATGACCCTTTTCGTAAAATAAACAAAGAAAATCAAAATATAAAGAAGTACAGTAGTTACCTGCTTGAAAGAGATAAAATTCACTTTAGCGGAAGTATTAGTGATAACACTGATTTGAAAATATTAGTAAAAAAAAGCATTGTTTATATCGTATCTGTAAGTGTATACACATATACAGGGTTTTCCAAAGAGTGGAAGTTTTTATTGAAAAAAGAAATTAAACAATATTTTTTTTTAAGTTCATTTATGCTATTATGAATTATGATATTGTTCATATGTCTGCTTTGTGTGGTTGCACAAATCCAAGATAAAATTTTTTATTTGATTATTTTTTATTTATTAAAAATCTAGCTGAATTAAATTGTTCGATTTTTAGTGACCAAATAACGACATTAATTTGCTACTTGAATCACACTCAATTTAATATTCGAGTTTTTTTATTTTATGAGTTCTTAATCCCGAAACAGATCTGACAGTCAAAAGTAGCATAGCCTCTACAGACTATTGATAGTCCCGCATATATTTAAAAACTCTTTTATATATTTGATAAAGAACTTTTTCTCGTAAATATTCTTTATTTATTTGTTGATAAACACATAACTACATAGAAATAGCAATTTAAATATTTTGTCGTCGAAATGAGAAATTTTGATAACTAGATTATTGTCAATCACATTTGTGATAACGTAACTACACCATTCTCAGGGTTAAAATGCCCTCCCCAAAAATGTTTTTGCTCCCACCACTAGAATTTGAAGAAATTAACTAATAAACGTATATAAATAAACTCATTTTAACATTGCCCAAAGAAAAATTTGTTTAAACTTTTGCTCAAAAAAAAATTGTAGCTACGCCAATGGTGGTGATAGTAATTATTCTAGGTTATAGCTACAAAATTTAATTTGGAAATTTCAATGTATAATCACAATTTAATAATTGTAATACCTGCAATTAAAATTTGATTACAACAAATTAAAAATTTGACGTAACAGATATTTTCCGATATTTCTTACTTGTTTGTTTCAATTGTAATTTTTTTATAAGGGAATAAATTTAACAGGTCTATAACGGAAGGAATAAAGCTTAAATATATTTTGTTGCTTTTATTTGAACAAAAAATTTAATTATTGCTATTAATTTTTGTTTACATTAAAACAAATAACATTGTGATTTAAAACACCCTGTTACAATATCAAAAAAATTGTTTTAGAAATGTTGTATTGTTTTCTTTTTTTTTAGTTTAAGAATTTTCCCATAACATAACAGAGAATTAAAAGAAAATAAGAGATTAAAAGAAAAATTCACTAAAGGATAATTACCCATTATTTGTTGAAGATAACTAGTTAAACCGCTCTACTCAAATTTTAAACAACTAAAGGATAAGACAGACATTTTTTGTTCACTTGACATAAACTATCCACAGAAATTCAGTTACAAAAGATACATACAGATGTAGATTAAAAACATTTTTAAAAATGTTCAACTTTTGATAAATTTGTTTTCTTAAAAGCATTTGCTTAAGCTACATAGATATGTACATATTTTAAAAGATAAAACAGCAGCATAGAAATATGAAGAGTTAAATATTTTTATAATTATGTACACACATACATACATATATGAAGTTCATATAGTATTTTATTTGATATTTAATAATAGTAAATATTTTTCACACTATTGGTATACTCGCGTAAAACAAAAACAAAACATAGAGATAAAGATCAATCTGATCAAACGACTGTCAAACTTTTATCTGTCTTTTATTTCAATGTTATGTTCAAGGCACATTAATTCATTAGGTAATTGTAGTTCGGAGAGAGTTTTGTGTTTATATTTTTTATATATGAAGTTTGACATTTGAAATAAATGAGAGAGGAGATATATTTATGTTTTATCTATAGATTTTGACAGCTGAAATTTAAAATAAGTGAAGAAAAAAATAATCAGCTGACGAAACAAGACTACCCGATGAATAAATGTGCCTTGGTTAGATTCATTGCGTATCGAGTTTAGAAGATATTACTTTGTACTTTTCTACACAAAAGTCTTATATATCGGTTTTATTTATGGGATAATGTCAACTGCATTTAAGGCCCCGATTTACTATTCTACACTTTTGTACAATTTATTCACAAGAAAATCTGAAAGAATTATGTCACACTTAAAAACTTGCAACAATATAATTGCAACAGTATCACAAAAAAAAAAGATATGATAGATATAAGATACATATATGTATGTGACAGCGCATAGAGAAAGGGACCTAAGGGTAAAAACAGGTTTTGTTCAGGAGAGCCATTTTGAAGATTAAATGATTTTTCTATTTTTTTAAATTGTTCATAAGGAAAAAAATAAATTTTTTGTAGTTTCGTAAAATCAAGTTATTTTTGTTAATTTAGTAGGGGAAAAAATGAAAATAAATAAATTTTACCGTTAGGTTCCTTTCTATTTGCGCAGAATCGCAAATCGTCGACTTCACTTTTATAAAACGCGCACATCTCTGGGAGGGAACACTTCTGGGGCATGGGATCGGTCTCATTCGATGCTCAGATGTTGTCCACATAAAAAAAAAAAAAAAAAAGTGAAAATTGTTTTTTTTTACCCTTAGGTCCCTTTCTCTATGCGCTGTCACATATAGATATAAAAAATATGTTCTAAATATTTTCGCTACTATTCAAGCTTCATATTTATTTAAGTTAATTAATTTCCGAGCAATAAGAAATCGACTGCCTTTAAAATAAGGCAAACAATAATGGTATTTACGCCACTAATTTGCGTCTTGCAAATATGCGAAATTGCCTAAATGTATCCTTGGTGACGTGAGCACCATTTTTAACTAAAATGTGTTTAAAGTTCAGATAATGAAACCGAAATGCTTATAGCCACAGCTTCCGACTTTTTTAGGTACTTAAAAGTTCAACGAGATAAATGCTTACTTTCGACAAAAAAAAATTAATATAATATTGTGTGTGGTAATATTTACGCACTAGGTTAGAGATAGTTCAAAAGTAAAGTTATTTTACACAGTTGTTGCTGAATTTGAAAAAAAATGATTTTTGTTTGTAAATTTTTGGAATATATATTTAAAAAAAAAATTTTTGCCTATAACTTTACCGATCAGAGCCCGCTTTATCCAAAATTTTTCACGAATATCTCTAGAGATATATTAAATCTACAAATAGTAGCAAAGGTACCTATAAATTATTCTATGGCTGAAAAATTTTAATTTTGGTAGTAAAAATATGGGAAAAAAACAGAGCCAGTCGTGTTTATTCGCTCATAACTCAGAAAGTTATGGGGCGATTGTGCTGAATTTCAATAGCGATTCATTCCCGGATATTACCAAAAGATTAATACCATACACAGATCTGAGGAACATATGGTTGTTTCTAAAAGTTGATTTCAATCAACACACGGACAGAAGGTTAGGGCTTAATCGACTCCTTCCTCTATTCATAAGCTTTCAGAAAATATATACTTTATGGGGTCGGAAATGAGAAATTACAAACGGAATGACAAACCTATATATACCCTTGTGCACTACAGGTAAAGGGTATAAATATAGCTTTTCCTTGTTGTGATTGAGATAAAAACCCGTACAGAAATTAGTTGCTGCATAGTAAAGTTGTACTGATTTTGGTCCCCTTCTTGTTGTGTTGCTTTTAATTCCAAGATTAAATAACAATATATAACACACCCTTTTTAGACTGTTAAAAATTACAGACATTTACAATAACCACATTTCAAATAACATATTTCGGATATTGTTAATTCATTAGTCATTCTGAAAATATTTAAATACTATTTTTCTTTAAAAAGAATTTTTAGTAAAAAAAAACAAACAAACAAAAAATGAATCAACGAACGATTGAATTAATTACTAAAACAATAACAAGCTGAGCTTTTAATAGATGCTATTTAAATGTTTACAAAAATCTCATAAAAAATGTTGTTTGTTTTAAAAAACAACTAGAAGTTTATACATGTATGTATAAACATTTAAATAAAAAAAGTTGCCAACACAAATTCAGGTGATATACTTAATGTTATTCTACACAATTTGTAATGTAAAGTTACTATACAAGTGTATGTATGTATTTAAATATATGAATTAATTTCTATAGAAAATATATTAAATACAGTTAAAAGCTATACCTATATACTAATACAATATACAATACAACACTAAATCTGGCACCCCTTTTTATACCCGCCACCAAAAAAATGGTGGGGGTATATTCATTTTGTCATTCCGTTTGTAACACATCGAAATATCCATTTTAGACCCCATAAAGTATATATATTCTGAATCAGGGTTTGATTTGATGACGATCTAGCTATGTCCGTCCGTCTGTTGAAAGCACGATAGAGGTCGCACCGAAAAAGCTAGGGAGCTCAAATTTTGCCAGAATCTTTCTTATAGACAAGGTTCGTTTGGTATTGAAAATGGGCTGAATCGGAATATTAGGAAGCGAGTTATAGCTCGAAAAGCAAGAGTAGGTCGAAAAAATCGTGTCCTTCAAACATCGAATAAAATGGAATTGTGTCCAAACGCATTAACGTAGACTCATGAAACTTCGAATATATATTTCCTGAGTAAAAACAATATTTTTCCTAGAAAATTATCTAAATCTATGCATTAGGAGAGGAGTTATCGATCAAAATGTACGAAAATTTATACCGCACAGTGTATTTTTCGGTATATTTAAAAACAAAAACGTCATAAAAGCAACAAAATTGGATGTACGACCCTGAAATTTTGCACACATGGCTTATTGGTCAAATGCTTTGTTCTAACGGAAAATCAATATGCCACGCCCACTTTAACGCCCACCTCCCATATAACGTTTTACCCAAAATTCATATAATTTTTCTATTAATAAAGATTTTGGAATATTAAAGGACTATATTGAAACACCTAAGTTGTACTCATTAGCGAGAATAACTTTGACACGCCTACTATAACGCCCACTTTTCACGTTATCTACCGTTAATGAAATTTAAAAGCTCAAAAAACCGCCAAAATTTGAGGTATGATGATAAAATTTGCTACATATATCCTTCTAATCAATGTAATTGTTGTGCCAAAAAGTTTAAGTGACACGCTCACTTTACCGCCTACTTCCCATATAACGGTTTATCTTAAATTCATGTAATTTCTCTATTGACAATGTTTTTGGGAAAATAAAGGACTATATTAAAATATCTAAGTTGTATTTATTAGCAAAAGCTTTATTGACACTCCTACTTTAACGCCCACTTTTACTTAAAGACTAAATTTACAAAAACATTTTACTATCATATCGAAGTTATTAGGGGTGATTAAATATTAAGGACCGATGTTGATTTTAAATAAAACACAAATTGTTTAAGAAGTTATTATCATTTCTTTTTATAATGATAATATTTGTATGGTTCGATTATGTATTGAATAAAATATCGGCCAAATGGCCCCCCATCCTTGGCGCCACTACTCTACCTGATGGTCCAAATTTTCAATGACAATGTTGATGCTCAATTGTTGGGCATGATGATGAGTCGAGGTTGACTGCTCTTTTGCCACACTATCGCAAAAAACAGCAATGGTCCCCATTCAACGAACTAAGAAGGCATTTACAGATTTGCTAACATTTTATACAGACCTGTTTTGCAGAAATTTAAATATTTTTTACAATTCTCCCGATTGTGGACGAATTTGAACGATTATGTTGATCAAAAGAATTACGAAGTGCACAAAATGCATTTTGATTTGAACGCCCATTTTTATAAAAAACCTGAATAACTTTAAAGCGTTGCTCATTTGCTTATCTTTCCACGGATCAAATTGAGTAAGTTTGAGATTGAGAAATGTCAAATGAAATGCAGAAAACAAATTTAAAGACTAGGTGTAGTTCACCTTCAACATGGGCCCTTAAAATTTAACCACCCTCTACAAAGAAAGTGATACATATTTTATTATAAAGAGATTATTCCATAATGATTAACAAAATAATAATCATTGTGCTTTAAATGTACACAAAATTGGTGGTGGGTATAAAAGATTCGGCACAGCCGAATATAGTGCTCTTACTTGTTTAATTTTACAACCTCTTAACAAGCTAACTAAATACATATGTAAATATGTACACCAATACCTCGCTTTGAGTCGTTTCGTTTTGCGTTTTTTCGAAGTTGCGTCGCTGCTGAATTAATACTAATTTTCACTGTGCGTCGTTAGATTTTTGAAGTTGCGTTGTTTTGGTCTTTAATTTATTTTTGAAATTTTCTTTTTTTTTTTTCTAAAATATGGCAACGACTTTTATTTCTACATAATTGAGCCATGCCATAAAAACTCGGAGATTCCCTTTCTAATTGAGACTGGCATAAATGAGTTGCTAACCTCGCACAACCAAGAATTGTCTAATGAAGAACTATTGCAACTAGAATTGCAATTTGCTAATGAAGATGACAGTGACCGTTCAATAGAAATCTCCGAAGAATTTGACCTCCAAACGAATTTCCAAAGCGATGTGTTTGATTGATGAAGCTATGAAGATATTTTTAAAAAAGTGTCCCAGACGAATATCAATTGCTACAAGGAAATTTATTTTACGTTGAAAAAAAAAGCTGTTCAGCAAACATTGAACCAATTTTTTGTGAAAGAAACCCGACTTACGACAACATCCACTATGGACTCATCAGACAGTGATTAATTTTTGTTTTGTTTTTTATTAATTAATTGAATATTTTATTTTCTTTGAATTGAATTTGGTTTTTTTTTTGTTTTTTGTATGTATGTAATAAAATTTTATATTATTTTTGTTTTTTATATATATGTTTACTTTGTTCAATTTTCTTTTTAAAAAGAAGTATTTTCGTAACCCTGGAACCCATCTTCGATCTTTACATGGTTTGCTATAGAAAATCATAATTCACTTTGCGTCGTTTCAATTTGCGTCGCGTTTTTTGGGAACGTAACCACGACGCAAAGTGAGGTATTGGTGTATACGTGTGTTTGGATATGTAAATGTATATATGTAAATGTAAGTTTCAGCAAAACAATGAAATAAAAAAAACAATAGCTCTATATTTACCTGTGCCGAATTGTTTATACCCATGGCAATATTGTGTGATACAATTTATTTTCTTAATAATTGTAATCACAGTAGAACAATGTCCTTATTGGTATAAAAATATTATTTCCTTTGTTCAGCGTTTACACCAGTTCTCTTCCATTAGTCTCAAAAAATGTTAATGATCCTAACCCTTTTCCGTTTGTGACAACCCTGTCACGACAATAGCAATACATGCACACATTTTCACTTACACGTGTAAGCTTTTTCAGTTGGCTGAGCTACTGTCTTCTAAATTATGATGACAGTAAATCCAGACAGTAATCTGATGTGCATATGCATAAAATTCTAAAACGGAAAAACATGACATTGGAGATTTTCCTAGCCAGATAGCAGACTGCAGATTAGCAGGTTGAAATGGCTAGGTAGCAGTGGTCTCGAGAATTTGATAGGATTCGTAATGGGAATGACCTGGCTTCGTGACACGAGACTGAGAATGGGTCGATTGTAGGGTTTATCTTTTTTTGGTATTGAGTTGGTGTCCACCACTTCACCACTTGTCTATCTTTTTATTTCTATATTAAGCCGTCACAATGACCGTATTGGTCTCTGGGTGAGGGTGAGAGGGTAACTTTGCACCAGTCTTACTACTAAAAAGATTTTTGAATTTATGAGTTGTAAAATAAAATATTTTTTTATAAAAAATTTAAAATTTAGTGTTTTGAGTTTCTAATTATTTACTTATTTATCGCTAAAATTGATGACCTCGAGAATAAAAGTAACCACAGTATGTCGCTAAACAGTTCTGAAGATGAACTTACATCGCTTTCACCAGCAACTAAAATAGCGTGAGTTTCGGTTAAGGTGCCTAAATTTTGTTTTTGGGGTAAATTTCGCAAGTTCCTAACTCTCGAATTTTTAAAAATTTCTTTCCCAAAAAAATGTACCTATGCGTTTAAGCGCTATCGCATTTTTTCGATGCCAAAAGAACTTTTCGACATGACATATTCTTATTACTACGTATAACTCTATAATTGATTAATATCACCCATTTTCAATACCAAAATTTTTGATAGACAGACAGACATAGCTTGACCGTTATTGAAATATACTACGACTCGGGCATATGTATACTTGATGGGGCCGGAAACGATTATTTCAATGTGTTACAAACGAAGTGACAAAATAAATATAATCCTCACAATTTTTTTGGCCATTAATAAAAAAAGGGTTAAAAATTAACGAAAAATTGCATAATCTATTTTTGAATTTAACACATAATTCGTATTGCAGCCAGAAATTCTAGCAGCCATAAAACATACATACATAAAACGCACATTCCCAGCAAACAAATAAGAATGATTTAAAACCCAACTCTGCAAGATATCAGAACGAACAAATGTACATTTGTATATCCAAACAAATACTTTAACTATGAATAGATAATTCGATCAGCGTTAAAAATATTGTTAATGATTTTTAAAAATTTTATTAATTAATTAACGATTATAACAATTTCGTCTAGTCACAAACGTTTATATCAGTTTGCTTATATTTAAACGGCGGAATTAATGATGCGTCACAGATGAGCATTATAGTATTTATTACCCGCCATTTATTACGCCTTTGCAAATTTAATTTGTTCTAAATGGGTAGTTTTTGCTCAAGTTAAACAATACAATATTAAAAAGTTCGCAATTTTTTTTTGTCATGTTAAGCGAACATTTACTGAATAATAAGTAAAAATATTTTTAAATATACGGTTGCATATTAAGCATCTAAAATGGAAGAAGAAATATTTTTTTGCATTGAAAATAAAAGTCAATTTGACTGACGATGTTTTAAAATATGGTTTCTGTTGCGGTTTATTTGTTAAAAGACAAATTTAAAAAAAAAACTAAATTGAAAAGTAATATGAAAAATACTTTATTTTAATAAATTAATGCAGTTATATTTCAAATCTTGGTCGGAAAATATTTTGTTCAAAAAATGTATAAATCGGCAAACATTAAATCCATTTTTAAACCTAATAATTTTGGCGTTTTAACCACAATTAAAGTTTTACTGAACCACAGCTTAAAACTTAATTGTCTTATTAGCCATTAGAGTTATTTATTAAAAAAGACTTTAAAGAAAATACCTTAAATCACTTCTTTAGGCTAAAAACACCTTATAAGTATTCTTTTAGTTTTAAAGCACAGTTTAATTAATATTAGTGCATATAGTCATGCAAATATCATGAACATTCCACCCTAAATTTGGTCACGCTTCTGGCAAATGAATATGCACTTTAGGAAGTTGTGCGTGATTATTTAATATTTAAATTTAATAATGCATTTATTTTTATTTTTCGAAATACTTATTTACACACAAACATACATATGTGTGTATTTGCTATATGTGCATATGTATTAGGGTGATCGATTCGGTTTTACAACCGGTGGAAAACCCGGTTTTTTACTCTTTCTGCTGGCGGTTTTTTCCAAATGTTAATTTTTCGAATGTCGAATACACCGGTTTTTACTCACAGAAGCCTTTTTTTTTTTGATTTTTAGTTTTATGTTCATTTATCTTTGTAACCAAACGTACAAGACTATATTTATTACTCAAAAAATTTCAAAAAATCAGAAAATTTATTAAATAATTTTCCATTATATTGTAAGAAACTTATTTGTTGTTTTAAAAACAAATGTAAAATAAGAAAAATAATTAGGCTTAAATATTGTTTTAAATGGAGAGCAGTTATTTTATACGTTGTTGCGCTTATAATTTGCTGTGATAATGAGCTGTTCAGTTAAGTTTTTTGACCAAATTATTGTACTTTGCAATACTTTTTGATCTCATTTTCAAATTTCATAATATTTTGCCTTTACGAAATCTAGCGACTTGTACTAAAGACTACCCATAGCTTAACTAATATATCTGATTACATATGACTTGTATACTAAAATAGTTTGGCACACAAAGGATCATTATTACATATTGCCTATAAAGTTGACAACCGTGACCAGTGATGTGACTTTTTTATTATTATACCCTTCACACAGTGAAAAAGGGTATATATAGGTTTGTCATTCCGTGTGAAATTTCTACAATTTTCACTTCCGACCCCATAAAGTATATATTTTCTGAAAGCTTATGAATAGGGGAGTCGATTAAGCTCTGTCAGTCTGTCCGTCTGTCCGTGTGTATGTTGAAATCAACTTTTTGAAGCCCCCCGATATCGCCTGGACCCGGGTGAGGTATTAAAATATCAGAAATATTCGGGAGTAGATCGGTATTGAAAATCAGAAACATCGGTACATAAACAACTGAGATATGAGCAAAAACCCACGACCACCTCGATTTTTTTTTCACAAAAGCAACATTACAACAACAACATACATACATACAAACATGTATACTGGTTAGAGAAAACGTGGCATCAAATCCCAGCTGAGCCAAAAAATTTTTTTTTTCAATTTTTTAAAAAAATTTTTTTTTTAAATTTTTTTTATTTTTTATTTAATATATTATTTATATTTTTATTATTTTTTTTTTATTTTTTTTTTTTGTTTTATATATATTATATATGTAATAATTTTTTTTTTTAATTTTTTTTTTTAAATTTTTTTTTTAATTAATTTAGTTCTTAAAAAATGTAGTGGCAACAATTTATACATTTTATTTACAAAACGAAATAAAATTTTTGATGATAAAAGTTCGAAATAAAAAAAATTACAATTTAGTTGCCATATTTTGTTTCAAGTAAAGAAACAGTGGCATTTATAAGTTTATTAATCTAACATTAAAAGTTCAAGGTAATTGAAGCATAAACTTATCTTTTCGATCACTTTTAGGTAAAAAGTGTCTGTCCTTTAACATCTTTATTTTTTATAACGGCATTTTATATTAATGCCATTGAATGTGTGTTAAATTAAAATGCAATTAAACCATAGAACAAACTAGTTTATACTTATATACATATGTATCTCTGTCATGGGTATAAGAAAAAATTATATTTTATGTATTCGACCGGTTAACCGGTTTTTTCTAAATTTTCAAAAGAGCAACCGGTTTTTTTTTAATTTTAAATTTCAAACTATTTGAAAACCGGTTTCTTAAAAATGTCGAATAATCGATCACCCTAATATGTATGCCTTGCAAGATTTTATTTTGTACAAACAAACACAGTGGTTCTAAATGTATTAAATTAAGCACATGAAATATTAAAATTTTAAATTGCCAGCTTTATAGTTGAAATGTTTTAATTCAGAAATCTTTAAGCTTCTGGTATTTATAATAATTAATTTTTACAACAACTATTTTGATAAATAGTTACGTTTATTGTACAACAGCAAACTCCTCTCCCTTAGGACTGATTTTGCATTAAAAAAAAGTACCTTATTTGGTACTTTTTCTCATAATAACACAATTACACATATGTATTTAATTAATTAAAATTATGTACAAAATTTAAGCTTCATAGCGTAATGTACAAAATTTTAATATTTTGTGTAAAATTTAAAAAGCGTTAACATTTAATCACACGCAATCGCTTTTTTGTATATCCTTCAAACGAGAGTGTAAAAGTGTTTATATAAGTTTGTCATGCCGTTTGTAATTTCTACAATATTCACATAAGACCCTATAAAGTATATATATATTATAAATCCTTTCAGACAGAAAAATTTATTTAGCTAAGTCCTTTTGTATGTTAAAATCAACATTTTGAAGGACCCACGTACAAGTACTTCAGGAGGTTATCGATTTCCTTAAAAAGGTTTGGCCACAGTCGCACTATATAATTGTTAGATATAGTCTTAAAAGTATTAAGTAGCAAAATTGCCATAAAAATTACTAAGATTCATTTGCGACCCCATAAAGTATATAAGTATGTATGTTCTAAATCCTTATAGATAGAAAAATGTATTTAGCTACAATAAAACAATAACAAAAGCTAGCGGTTGCTAATGCTTGTTTATATGTACATGATGTTACAAACTGTGTAAATGGTATATAAGATTTGACACAGTCAAATAAAGCTCTCTTACTTGTACTTTTTTCATTATTTTTTTTTTTTTTTTGCCAAAATAAGCTACTCAACATGTTAACGGCTGAAGAACACAAAAAAAGTCAATACCAGCAGCTATTAGCTGGCCGTTTTTGTTATCGGAAGGTTAAACTTTCACACCAACAACAGTAAATTTATGACACTCTGAAAACTAAAATCGATGGTGTGAATACCTCTAATATTTCTTTATATTGCAAATTATTTTAAAACATTTTTAAAGATATTTTTAATACTGAGATTATTAAGCGTTACGTAGAAAAAACAATTTCTATCAAGAGCCAAATGACAGTAACCGGTAGCAATTGAAATTTTTACCTAAATACCATTGCAATTTTCATCGATACCAAATACTACAATTGACCTATTTGAATCGCAATATTTACATGTACGATAGATAGCCTATCTGTCATTCTTTTATTACCTATTATTTGTTTAATTATAGCCAGTGACCTAATGTGCAATATTATTTTCTTATTGATTAAATATTGAAAATTTATAAATATGCACACGTGTACGTGTACATCAATGTGATATGATTTACCCACAGTTTGATGAACCTAAACAAAATTTGCAATATGAGTAAATATAAAGAAAATTTTATTTAAAAACAAACAAATAAAAGTGCTACATTCGAACTTGTGGAATTTTATAATATCCCTCACATGTTGTAATTACATAGGGCAGGGTTGCAAAAGTTGGTACAATTGTACTTTTTGTGGTACAATTTAAACCTCAAAAGTACAATGGTACAGCAATTACCCATTTAGTACAATTTACTAACTTTCTCAGTTTATGTTTTTTTATAGAATTTCCCTAGTTTATCGTCTTGATTGATTTACGATGGCAACTCATTTTTGCTATCATTTCTTTGTGATGAATTGTTTGCATTCACCTGTTTATTTTCAAACAACTTTTAGACAGTCGTGATTCAGCTCTGGTCCGGTCAAGAGCTCGCGCGTTTTTGCCATTATCGTTTAATGGCAATCAGGTTGTCCCTTTTTATCTGACTTCGAGAGTTTTGCGTCTCACTCTCGCGTGGTTAACTGTGTGGCGTCGCGTAACTGTGCTTTGGATACAGTTTCCAGACTATTCTACAGTTAACCGCGTGTTTTCGTTTTAATTGGAGGAGTACCAATTAAACTCATTTTACTTGTGACTGGAGGAGTACCATATAAACTCAATTTACATGAGACTGGAGGAGTTCCATAAAACTCAGCAGTAATTATTGTTCAGACGTCTCCGACTTCCTATACAATGGTATAGGTCGACCTGCGGTACCTGAACCAAAGTTTTGTAACTGGAGGAGAACCATTAAACTCAATTTGTATTTATTGTTCGAGTGTCTCCGACTTCCTATACAGAGGTATAGGTCGACTTGCGGTGCCTGAATCAACGTTTGTAACTGGAGGAGAACCATTAAACTCAATTTTATTTATTGTTTCAATGTCTCCGACTTCCTATACAGAGGTATAGGTCGTTCCACGGAGAGGGAACTTAGTGAATACCCTGGCTTTTTGGTTAGGTACCTCTGCCATCAAAATTCAAAAAAAAAAAAAAAAAAACAACTTTTAGACTTTTTATGTAATTTAGTTTATGTTTAAATATGTACATATATATGTATACATAAGTATATCTTAGTGCAGTTTCTTTTTTTTAAAGATATACTTTTAAAGTATAAATGAATTTTTAAGTACAAATGTTAATTTTAATATTACAAAAATGAATTTTTATGTACAATTTTATGTTATGTTTTTTTCTGGCTTTTATTTAAAATAAAAAAAAATTTTTAAATAAAATTTTTTGGTACAATTGGGGTCGAAAAAGTACAATTTTATGAGCTTCTTGGTACAATTTTGATGTTCTCATTTTGCAACCCTGACATAGGGTGATAGCGAAAAGAGAGTCTATTTTTGTCTCTCTTGTTTTATTTATGGAGTTTGAGAATTCTTGGCACTGATATCTCTTTTTTATATATGGAGTTTGACAAAAATTGGCAAAAAAAATAATCAGCTGGGCTGGCACCGCCACCTGTGTATAAGTGTACCCTGATCCCTTACCATCTTTGATTTAGAATTTTTACATAGTTAACTGTATTTTACTTGTCAAGCAATTTTTTGTGATGCTCCATTTTGTTTCGGATGCTATCTTCGATTTTAATGTTTTTCATGCTTTAGTGTTTTCGACTGGTCAAGCCCTGTTATTTGATAACAATATTTAGTAGGTTGAAGGGGACAAATTTGTGATTTTTTTAGTTCGCCGTCTTGAATTTTAACTGTATCATAGTTTACTGAATTCTACTGGTCAAGACAGGGGGTTAAAGGTGGTACATTTAATTTAATTACCAGATTTGACCCATACATAATTTTATTGTGCCCATTATGTAGTGGCGACTATTATGAACTTTTAATATTAATAATAATCTGCAAGTTAAGCTCTTCCATTTTATGCTAATAGCCCCTCTTGGTTGTTTAAGTAGCAGCTGAAAACCTTTTATTTTCGTTTTTAAATTTTAGGAAAAACAGCAAAGCAGTTTTATTTTTAGTGTTTATAATACTCAGGGTACACCTATACAGGTAGGCTCAGTCAATCAGCTGATTATTTTTTTCTATATGGTTGGTTCGATGATATGTCAAATTTTGTTTATGTTTATATTTTTTTACAAGCATTTTGTGTTTTTCTGTGAAAAGCTGTTATTTCAAAAAAAATTGTAAAGAGTGAGTAATTTTGTTAGAAAAAAGTTTAAAAAAAGTGTGAAAAAATAATTTTTAGTAACAGATAATTGTGTTTCTTTTTTAAGAAAAGTGTTTTTTTTTAAGAAAAGTGTTTTTTTTTTAGAAAAGTGTTTTTTTTTTAGAAAAGTGTACAACTAATAAAAGCCATGAGACACTGTTGCTTGTGCAAAAAAAAGAATATTCCTGGCAGTGGAAGTTTTTTTTCCGTTCTAAAGGATGAACGTAGAAGGAACAAGTGGAGTAAAATATGCGAAATTACTTTTTCGGCAACTGCTTCCATATGCATAGATCACTTTGCACCTGGTGATGTTGTTAAAAATGGACAAAAGGTTTTTTTAATGCCTAGTGCAGTGCCTTTCGTAGAGGATATATACAAAAGACAAATCCCACACGTCTCTACGTCATTACAAATGTAAGTAAATTTACATATTTAATTTATATATTGTAAGTAATTAAAAAAACTTAAGGCCTATTATTAAAAACGAACTTCCGAAAACAACTGGAGCTCCGCACTATGAGGATGCTCCTGGTATTGTATATGCTTCTAAAATGCCTTTATTGGCTTTAGAAGTAACCGGACAAGAAATAAACCACTTCCTCCCGGACGTTACAATGATGCCTGTCGTTTGGAATGAAAGTCTGATGGAATCCGTCGACCTTCCAACAGCAGTGCAGGCGGTAGAAAAACGTTGCAGGGAACAGGCCACACAAACAGAGTAAGTGTATGTAAAATATGGTATTGATGTTTTTACTTCTTGCACCACCCTCTTGTTTTTTATTGTTTATTTTATCTAGCCCTGTGATTCTTGACTATACTGCGGATAGGCAAAATTATTTGAAAAAAATCCGTTATTTTGAAAATCAAATAAAGGAGTTGCAGCTAAATCTTGACCAAGCAACTGCAGCTGTCAACACAATGCGGTCAATATTCACAGAGGGGCAAATACGTAAGCTGATGTCGCCTGGAGAAATTAAGTGGAAGTGGGAAGACATATCTAGTGCGATATGTTTGCACGCATCTGGACCCAGAGCGTACAATCACCTGTACCATAAAGGGTTCCCACTACCACACGTCAAGACATTACAGAGATGGTGTCGAAAAGTGAATATTTGTGAAGGTATATTAACAACTGCAATTGAATTCATGCAAAACATTTCTGATTTGGCAAGTGAGGATAAGGTGTGCGTACTTGCCTTTGACGAAATGAAAGTATTGGAAACGTTTCAATACGATGCAGTTGCAGACATTGTTAATAAACCCGCAAACAATGTGCAAGTGGTAATGGCGAGAGGTCTCAGGAAGTCTTGGAAACAGCCAATATACTTTGACTACGACCGTCAAATGACTCCTGAAATTCTTTTTCAGTTAATTTTCGCCCTCCATAAAATGGAGTTTACGGTCGTAGCAATAGTTTGCGACAATGGGCCCACCAACCGTAAGTTGTGGAAGAATTTAGGTGTCACTCCGGGTAAGTTGTCAAATACAACTTGAAAAAAAAAATATTAGATATTCAAATTTTTTTATTTATTGTTCTTTGCCTGAGGACGAAACATATCGGCATTGATTAGAATGTCGGTTTTTAGCTTACTCCCATATAAATGGTCAAACGCAATATTATTATATTTATACCATGATAATACTGTTTATAATACTGTGTCAATAGCGTATTCAAAAACTCTTTAGGAGTTTAAGAGCAAAATATATGTATGTATTTTCCAAACAATTTGTTCATATAACTTTGCCGATAAGAGACCGATTTATACAAAATTATTTTCGAATAAATTTAGAAGTTCATATGTCTAATAATTATTCTAGGGCTAGAAATTTTTGATTTTTGGGGTAAAATCTAAGCCAATTGTATTATTTGCTTACATCTTAACTAGTTATAGGACATTTATTCTGGATTTCAATAACGATTATTTCCGAAATACTTCTTAAAGATTGATATTACATATATGTAGGTCTGAACAACATTTAATGCTTAAACTTATAAGCTTTTAATATCAATAAAACTTTACCAATAGTTTTCTTTTTATCAAAAACATGTAGAAACTAGTGTTCATTTTTAGTACGTCTAAATATTCTGATAAAATGTTTAATATTTTTTGTACACAAAAATACACATGTAAGTCTTAAAGCCTGAAATATTATTTTTTTTTATTAAATGAATCACTAAGCCCTTTTTTATTAATAGAATTTAAATTAAGATAAACAAGTACAACTTTTGTATATGCATAGATGTGTCATACAAATTATAATAATTAACTTGAATGTATATAAATGAATAATACCCTGTTCAGACAGATATTTTTAATTGTTTCAATTTAGTAATGGTTGAGCAATTAAAAAAGGTGTTCACACATACTCAATTTATCTTACTCCATTAGCATTTGATAGCTGTAAAAATACGATGTATTTATACCAAATCAAATAATGCCTTCTCTTTAGTGTTTTTCCTGTTGATAAAATATATTTACAATTATATTTACATATGTATATACTTATATGTATGTATTTGAATTTATTCAAACATTTTTTTAAAATTTTCTTCAAAAATTTTTCATTTTCTTAATTTTTATTTTTTGTATATTTATTTGTTTGACATTAGAAATGCCACCTATAGAATTTTCTTCTCACTGAACATACTTCTCAAGAGTTGTATTTGGAGTTTTAGACAATAAGTGAAACAATTAAGTATATATTGTTCAATTTAAAAATAATTTTTAGTATGGTAAATTGAGCTCAATAAGGCCTTTAATTGCGATAATATTATAAATTGACAATTAAGGCGTGTGTGTGAACATAGTATAATGTTTATAATTTTTAAGACATAATTTATTGAAAATGTAAATATTAGTAAAATTTGCGATAAATAAAAATAATAATAATAATAAAAAAACTGAGTTAGAATTATATGATCGGCTATTCTGGACCTTTAGTAACTTTAAATAAAATAATATATAAAATATATCGATGTCTTAATAAAAACTAAACTAAATATGCTCTTTAGATTTTCAACGAAATCACGTTTTTAACGTTTTCTGAGAATCCACATACATATAAACACAATCTCTTTTATATTAAGTTATCGATATGTTCTTTTTACTTCTTTGGAAAACTTAAGGAAAAAAGTTAAAGTAATAGATGTACAAAATTTTAAGTGTGAAAAACTGGCTCCACGAAAAGCCCCCCAATGAAATAACGCCCAAACGAGAAATGAAATATTCTCCAAATTTTTTTCATGCATTTTTTTGGGCCGTTTTTCAATTTTTTTTAATTATTTCATTTCTCATTTGGGGTTTTCAAATTATGAAATAATCTCCAATGAAATAACACCCAACAAATTTTTAAAATTCGGCGCTTGTTTTATAGCGTGTATAATTTGGGTGTTTCTTCATTTTGTATTCGGTATTTAATTTTTAAGGTTGTTGGTTTTTGGGGGTGTATTTGCTTGTAAATTGATTATATATAAAAATAGGTCTTTTACAAGAAAAATTTAAGCCTGTGAATATATAACAATATCTTTCGAATGTTTACAGATATTTCCATATTGACGAATAGAAAATCAACAAAATGCTACGAGAATTTTTTCAAATACATAAATGATAACGTTCTGGATTTGGATGGTGCGACCTTCATGATAGACTACGAAATTAGTCTACGGACGGCAATAATGATTGTTTTCCCTAAATCAAAAGTAATCGGTTGTTGGTTCCACTTCTGCCAAGCAGTGAGAAAGTACATAAAAATAAAGTGTAACTAACTGGCAGCATTTATACATACAACGTATATTTTCTCCATCTTGAATTCATGAGCAACCATTTTGTTTTTTTACCATTCCTTACTTATAATGTATTAAGTTTATTATTTATGTATGTACATGAAAATAATTTTTAGGTAGTTGAGTTTCAAAAATAAATATATAGTGGAAATATTAAACAATTCTTTGTCCATACTTCCTCACATCTCCATTACAGAAAATTACTGCCTTCTTTACTCCCATGAGTTGGATTTTCAAGCCATTCGTAAAGTTTAAGGATAGCTCGTTGGTGGCTGATCTGAAATAGCTTCGATCGTATAAGGGAAAATAACTGCACTTGACTTAGTCCATTTACTAAACCAAAAGTAGTCACTATTAAATTAGCTTTGTATGTTCTTTCAACAAATAAAAATTGATCCTTATTATGAATAAGACGCCTGCGGGCCTTCACACGATTCATTTCAATAATTTTGCGATTTTGCTGTTGGTCCATATTGACTTCATAACTTCCTAAGTGAAACTGACTCTTTTATGAATTTCGGGCATAATTTCATTTTTGTTGCTGATGGGGTTTATTTCATTGGGGGTTATTTCAATTTCATCATTGGGAGTTATTTCATATGAAATAACTCCCAAATATTCGGGGTTGTTTCGTTTTCGCTTTGGGGTTTATTTAATTTATTTTTCGATGTTATTTCATTCACTGTTTTTGGGCGTTTTTTTCCTATTTTTTTGGGTTTATTTCATTGTGTTTCCTGGGCGTTATTTCATTGGGGGGCTTTTCGTGGAGCCGGCAAAACTAACCACTTGCATTGAAAAAAACCAAATAATACCGTTGACCTCTGATAGATATAACCACACTACCAAAGCATATTTAAACATCGCTCAATGTAAATTAGAAAACAGAGATTTATTCTGTTTTCAAAGTTGCTTGCATTTCATATTTGCATTCCAGCAAAATAATTGTACAAGAATAGGAACACTATCGGCAAATGCAGCATTCCCAAACACTTAAAAAAAAAAGGAAGAAAAGACACTAATAATGATTATGCAATGCCTTCTAAATTGCATTGTTAACATAAAATCTAAAAGGAAGTAGACTGACGAAGAATAGAAAGTTTAAACTTTAACTGTGAATTATTTGTTAGCAGCGGTGATGCCACGAAAGAAGAAACTAGAACGGTGAATTAAAATGCAATTTACAGGAAAACAAATTATTAAAAATTTTAACTTTTTTATTTAAAACTCAATCCACTTATTATCTATGACACTTTATATAGTACTAGCAGAACCCAAACCGCTTTGCTGGCCTCATCGAATTGTTTGCATTGTATTCATTAGAAAATAGGTTCGAATATTATCTGCCACTATACACCACTACGCTGCTCTGTTTCTACCGATTTTCCTCCCTAAAAAGTAAAATAATATCATACCCAATTGCACAGAATTTAAAGCCTATAACGATTATAGTTCTACAAAAAAAGCCACAAAATATATTTTCTTTGTACCGTGCGAATTTATTTACTACTACCGAACTATTGGAACGAATTGTACAATTTTTATTAAGATTTTTAATACCAGGATTAAACTCTAACATTTATTGTTTCCCAGCTTCGATCGTATCGATTTTTGACTGGAATGATACAATTGAGATAAAAAATACAAAGTCTTAAGATTATAAATATAATAGCTTTTAAGATATCTTATAAAATGTATTTTTTTATATTGTAGATGTCACGCCCATTGTTCCATTCCAGCTCATTTTAAGTTCAACTATGCAAACTTTTACAAATTTTGAAGACTTTAGTTAGGTATTGCAGGACTCTGGATATGCCGAAAAAAAAGTTGATTTTGTATGGGAGGTGGGTATCGCACCCATTTAAAATTTTAGGAAAAAATTTCCGTAAGATCTTAATTTTTGAGTTCTTAAGATTATTTAGAAAAAAAAATATGAAATTCGGTCTAGCAGATCTCGGCTTTTAAATAAATTGAAAAAGTAAGCATGGCAAGTTTTTATTTCCATAAAAACCTATGTTGGGTTATGACAAACATTTAAAAAAAATTAGTTATGCATTTAGAAGAAATTACACATTTAAATTGTGATTTTTTTGCTATTTGGTTTTCAGCGTAAAAAAGATTTGTTACATCGTCGTTCGTAAATTATTGTGTTCTATATGTATAGGTTTTATGTGTCACATAGTACATAATAATTTAAGAACGACGACATGTTGCAATGCTCGAACAAACAAACGAACAACGCTTGTATTGGATTTTTTTAATTTTAAAATTCATGATGTGTGAGAAAAGAGTTTCTTCGAAAAATTGTCTTCAGTGATTAGGCTCATTTTTGGTGCAATTGGTATCTTAACATGACATGTGGTTTAAACAAAGCACCGAAATTGAAAACACTTATGTAGATAAGCGAGTTTGGTGAGCAATTAATCTCATGTTTGGAGCAGTCCTTTAGACTCGCGCACAGGGACAAGTCATCGACCTTTCCAGCCCTGAAAGACAACATTGCAACTGACATTGGTGAGATACCTACCGAAATGCTTGAAACGTATGCCAACATTTTTAGTTCTGTTTTAGAATTTAAAATTGAAAAATTGAGATCTCACGTTACAGCTTTTTGTATTCATATAATTTATAGTTCTCAACAAAATATTAAAGTTTAATAAAAGTTGTATTATGTTTCCCAGACGAGTTGCATTGCAATCCGTAATTAGTGAAATATAATTCTTTCCACAAGAGATACCTATTTGCTATACATAAAAAAAGTTTTGATTGCAATAAGTAGAATTACAATCAATTGCTAGCATATAACACATGTACATATGTACATTATTCCAATGTTAGTTTTGTTAAAAAATGTATATGATCAAACAGAATTCCGACGCAACGTAATTTTCTACACAAACTTGTCGCTTAATATAATGTATGTATTATATTTTTAAGGCGTATTTGTTTATGCTCTAAATTTAAGATATCAACAATGTAAGCCTATTTTCGCTAAAATTTTAATGTGCATGTTTTTTTATAAACTTTTTTCAAATTTCACGTAAATTATATTTAATTTCATCATCAAAATAATCTTTGCTATTATCAAAAGATAAAAAATTAGTTCGAAATAATAATATCTAATTACCTTGGCTACCAGTGATTTCAACAGGTATGCTTCTTCGGTGCTCCTTTTTTTAATATATTTTTTACAAGGGTGCCACGGCCGATTTTTTGCTACTATACCCTTTCATTGCATTTTTAAAAATACTGTATCTAATCTTTAACATTACAACTTGTTTTTGTTAATCTGCTCAGTTAATATAATTAAAATATAATTTTTAATTGCATTGTAATAATTAAATTAAATAAATTTTACAATTCCGTTTTCATATAAATGTTTCAAATAATAAAAATAACTAAAATTTATTTATATTTAATATTACGCAGTTTTATATACATTTATTCGCAACTAAACTTATTTTGCGACATGTACATATCACACGGATGGAAATCATGGTACAATTGTACTTTTTATGGTACATTGTTGACCTTGTTGGTACCGTGGTACCACCGCGAGCTACTTGGTACAATTTAAAAATTTGTCCTTTTCTCTGTTCTCCTCAATTTTGTTTGTGTGTTTTATTTTATACTGTCAGCTTCTCTGTTTTTGTTGCAATGCTGTTCTCAAAGCGAATTCATGTACTAGGTATCAGTCTGCAACAACAAAATCTGCCTAGTACTTTATTGCAAACTTCTTACAAAAATCACCTGTTAATTTGGCACCACCTGATACATAAATTCGACTTGACTGTTATGTATTTTATTTTACTTATGATTCGTAAGCATGTAAGGTGGACTTTAATAATGAAGTACTAAAATGGTTCGATAAGTTTACTCCAGAAAAAGTTATTATGGGAGAAACAAATTCAATAGTACCTCTTCTGGTGAAAATGTTTCCACACGAACAAACAAAATTTGAAGCAATAACTAATCAGTACAGAGCACTTGCTGATGTGATTGAACTTAGATCACACAAAGATTCAAATATTTTCTATTTTTGGTCTAAAGTATCACAGATGAAGAAGAAGATGAGAAGAATTGTAAGTGGAATTCTGTCTATTCCACATTCCTCGGCCAACGTCGAACGAGTTTTTTCTTTTTCAAAACCTACATAATTAAAACAAATGAAGGAAATAGACTAGACGTTTCTACTGTTTCAAATTTGATACAAAGAAAAGATTTATTAAAGTCAACAATTTCTTGTTGCTTTATGTTTAAAATAACAGAAAATTTATTATCTAAAAGTATTTAATAAATAAAAAATCAAAAACACCATTTTCCTTCCCTGACATATCAATAAACCTCTTAATAAAAAAAATATTTTAAAAGAGTGGCATCTTCGGTCAACAAACAAAAACTTTTGACGTCAATATTAAACGGTGTGAGAATAGCACATTACTTTTATTTTTTACTTTTACTCTTAAACAAATAATATCTGAAATACAAATCAGTGATGCAAAACGTGCGGAAATATAAAGTATTTATAATGCAAGAATATACATATGTTAAGTAAGAACGAAATTGAAGCATTTAGACCAAATTGTTGTTAATATGTTAAACTAGAATTAGGTAATGCTCGGCGCACAATTGAGACGAACGACGAATTTCGCCCAACATGACGAACTCTTCGGTAAAAATTTTGTTGTGCAAATTCGTCGTGTGAAGCACAACAACGACGAAAAAGTAACATCTTTTAATAATTTTAATTTCTGTAATAATAACAACTTGCAAACGTTTGCAAAGAATATCGTGGGTACGTGCATTAAACAATAATTAAAATTTTGTTTGTGTATAACAGCTAACAGTGTGACCATATGAAAAAAGATCACTTAATTAACTTAAACATTTGCAAAAACACAATTAAAAACAAATTTTTGTACTTAACTTTTTTATACATTCTTTAAATGTTTTAAAATAAAACAATTATTAAAGTAAAAACTAACTTTATTTTCTTAAAAAGTTGAGAAGTAAACCCAAATTTAATAAAAAAAATGGTCACCTTGTATCAATTTGTTTGTCGTTCGCCGGCATAAGAAATAGAAATAAATAAAATAAATAAATGCAGTTCGCCGCGTATAGCGAACTTCGACTGACGCCACAATTGTATGCATTCTCATTAACACAAATGTGTTTTATTTTTGATGACGAATATTCGCGACGAAAAATTCGTCGTTCGTCCCAATTGTGCGCCTAGCATAAGTGATATATTTTTGCTTTTTATAAAAAATTAAAGTTCTTATTGTATATAAACCCAAAAAATATATATAGAAAACCCTCATAACACGTAAAACTCAAATTCTATTTTTATGAATTTCTTTAACTGTATTTAAAAACATAATAATGGAAAATATATAGTTATAATAAATAAAGAAAATTTCTGTATAGTAGGTATACTTATAATGAAATTAACTTCGTTATATGCGGAACTTTAGATTGCCGTACAAAACAGTTATTACTATACAGTTAACATCACTGCACACATTTATTATCTTGCCTTTGTACTCTTTATTTTTTTGGCTCTTTTTCTAATGTGTAAATTTAAGCGAAAGGTAGATTTAAACACAAACAAATATTTACGTACATATCTTAAAAATTTCAACAGTATGTCGGCTTTTTTTATAAATATAAAGATATTTAATAAAATTTTTAGATATATTTAAAACTTACCTCGAAAAATTGTTGCTTGAAAATTAGAAAAAATTTAGATTAATTAAATAATATTTTCTTAATTTTCTGTTAAAAAATAGGATGCAACAAGTAAAATTTTATTCCGTTTTATGTATCACAAAGATAGCACCACGACACAACAACCGTATAAACCCGTGTATAGAAAAGACTAAAAGAACAGCAGAGAAAAATAGACTGTTTTTGTGCAAAAACAATTGAAATGTTGGCGAGAGTGTACTTTTTATTGTTATTTAAGTAATAATTACTTTCTGGCTTCATTTTTAAAGATTAAATAAAAGTTATTTTTTTATTTTTAAAAAATAAATTTATATGTAGGTTCATATACATACATAGTATGTAGGTACATACATACATATGTACATATGTGGGGTGTTATTTTGTTCTAATTGGACCAAAATTGGTATCTTCGTTTTTTTTAAGATAATTAATGTTTTTTTTTTTGTATAACACAAAGTTAAAATAACATCAAATAAGAAATTTTAATAAGAATAAAAGTATTTGTAACTACTTATGTCTAAAGTTCTTAAAAAGTTAAACCCTTTATTACTACCTACATATAAATATAGGTATATATATAAAAATCAATGTGTGTTTGTATGTTTATATGTTTGTTTGTGCTTTATAGACGGTTAAACGGCTGGACCGATTGTCTTAAAATTTTCACAGAATCTTTCTGTATGTCTGGAAGGAACTATAGGCTATACTTTGGTTTGAAATTGTAAGTGGACTGGGTGCCACGCCCTATTAAAGAAGAAGTATTAAATATTATATATCACGAAAGTTAATGCAGCTAGAGTCTTCAAATTAAGTACGGTAAGCTTTGACATCCACACGAACATTTGGGTAAAAAATGGGCGTATTTGCAATAGTAGGCGTGGCCACATGAATTAAATACTAAAATTCGTATATTTGGAAAACGATATCGATTAGAGTAGTAAAATTTTGCAAGATCAACTTTGACACCCAAATGAACATTTATGCAAGAAATGGGTGCATTATCAATAGTGGGCGTGGCACCTACCATATGAATTAAATACTAAAATTCGTATATCTGGAAAACGATATCGATTAGAGTACTAAAATTTTGCAAAAGCAACTTTGATATTCAAATAAACATTTATGGAAAAAATGGGTGCATTAACAATAGTGGGCGTGGCACCTACCATATACATTAAATACTACAATTCGAATATCGAAAACGATATCGATTAGAGTACTAGAATTTTGCAAAAGCAACTTTAATATTCAAATAAACATTTAGACAAGAAATGGGTGCAGTAACGATAGTGGGCGTGGCACCTGCCATATGAATTAAATACTAAAATTTGGGGTGGCGAAGCACACCGGGTATTAGCTAGTATAGGTATAATAAATTGATTGAGTTCGCTGCGCTGTGTAATTTGCCCCCTGAACTTAAATTTTTAAAACAAAAATGTATATAATTGAGCTTTTTTAATTAAAAAAAAATGTATGAATTTGGGACGTAAACTTGATTTCATTTCTAATAATATCCTTCACCATCATGTACACAGGTATAGTGACCACCGCGCAGGTTACCCTTAATTTTAAATGTAATTATATACGTCACTTTGTGTTTTTTTCGGACGCCATTTTTGATTTTAAACTTTTATATATAAGTTAGTTGTATTGTACTAGTCAAGCCCTTTCATTTGATACCTAGAGTGCAATAGCGATTCATTCCCGGAATTTGCAAAATATTGATAGTTACTACAAACAGATCTATGCTACATGTGGTGGCTTCTTAAAGTTAATTTCAATCAACACATTGACAGGTAAAGGGTATAACAAGTAAGAGTGCTATATTCACAACGTGTAGACATGCAATAACAATAGTTTGTATCACCATTCATCTCATATGAAATACGTAGATACATATATAAAAAAATCCAATTGTAAAATTAATAATTTACGTATGTATGTTAAAAAAAAAATTTTAAAAAATATTAAAACAAATAAAAAAACATAAAAATATAAATAATATGTATATAAATAATAAATATAAAATAAAAAAATAATTGTTGTTGTGTTAAAAAAAGAAGGTGGTTGTGGTTTTTTGCTCATATCTCAGTTGTTTATATACCGATGTTTCTGATTTTCAATAGTATTGTGAATATTTCTGATATTTTAATACCTCACCTGGGTCCAGGCGATGTCTGGGGGCTTCAAAAGTTGATTTCAACATACACATGGACAGATGGTCAGACGAACAGACTAACAAAGCTTAATCGACTCCCCTATTCATAAGCTTTCAAAAAATATAAACTTTATGGGGTCGAAATTAAAAATTGTAGAAATATCACACGGAATGACAAACCTATATACCCTTTTTGAATCTTGGTGGATTTTCATCCAGACAAAGTAGCAGCGCAATAAAGTTTCGACCTTATAATTTTCCTTAAATATTATTTAAAGAAAAGAACACAAATTTTGGATACACAGATTGTTAAAAATATTCCATTAATAAGTATTTAAATTATTATACCTTCCATTTATTTACAAAAAAATTTGTTTTACTACTGATACACATGATTAAATTCAAACTTAATAAAGGTGATTTGATAAAATTATGTTTTGATATCCCTGATACAAATATGGTATTTATGTACATTATGCAATTTTTACATGTTTTCTAAAAATTTAACCTAAAAAATATTGTTACAAATATTTTTCTCCATCTCTACATTTTTAAATGTTAGGTACGCTTTTTATTATTATAAATTAAGGTAAGGATATGTAATTTTCAAATTTAAGTTGTTTCAAAATGATATTCCAAATACAATTTTAAGGCTTGGGAGAAGACATCTTATTTTTAATAGAAAATAGAAAAAGTTTAAAAAATACACAATTTTTTTTTAGAGGAGTGTAAAGCAGTTTGTAGTAACGAAAACACTGGATTATACATATCTTCTAACAAAAACAATCCAAAAATTCTTTTGAAGTCAGTTTTGTCGACCGAATCAGCAACGTCTGTCTTTTCATGTGTTTGCTAAAATCAACCTTTCAAAATGCTTTTTTTAATAAAAATTGCCAAGAGCATATTAATGTTTTGATAAAAAAATTTTGTTGAACATAACTTTTAATAAATTCTCATAAGACAGTAGTCACCCCATTCCTGTAAGAATTTTGTATATACATATGTACATAATTACATAGATATGTATGTAAGTATGTAAGAAACCTGTAAGGAACATTTTTAATGCACAAACATACTTACATATATTCACATTTTTTAAACAATCTAATTTAAACTCCTCAAAATGTAAGAAAGAGTTCACAAATAATTTTTGTTGAAATTAAAATTTCTTTAACATTCAAATACAAATACGTGTGTGTAGGTATACATATATACATATATAAATGTATTTACGTATGTTTTTATGTGCACACTCATATTAAACAATTAATTTTTAACTACATAGGTATAGCGAAATTAAAAAAATTTTACTTACTTAATATATGCAACATATTAACACTTATTTGATAATTTTTTCTTCTTTTAATTCTTTTGTCTTAAAATAATTATTTTTATTTCGGCAACTTCAGAACGTTTTTTCAACATTAACTCTGTTAAACTGTGAAAAGATTTCGGAAAAAGTCCATAAAAATTTGTTTTTGTTATTTTCTTTAACACAAGCTGGCCATGTAGAATAAAAATCTTCTCGCTGCGTAGGAAAGTTATATAAAATTACATCCTTTTTAAGGAATGGTAGCATATGGTCACCTTAGCATTTCTCTAAAAATAACAGTAAGCGTTCTCTGTATTTGTGGGAGTATGCAATCGACATCCTTTTTGTTATCATATACCAACTTTCTCTTAATTTCATTTTATAGAGCAACAAGTTATCAAGGCCACCACCCACGCTTTTTGTGTTTATGTGTGCGTAAAATAAAGATGCCATGTGTTAAATAAAAAGTTTTGGTGTAAATTTAATTAATTTAGCTAGAAAAAAAATTTTAGGCAAAATGGGTTCCTGAACGGCTTGCCATGTTTTTAAGCATAGAAGAAACGGCAAAAGAGAAAATTCTACTTCAAGAGGTAGTCCTATGAGAAATCTCCTTGCTACTGTAGCTGGCACAAGGATTTTGGAGTTGCCTAATTCTTGCAAGAACAAAATGATGAATGAAAGCAATGCTCACTGTCATCAATTAAATTTAAAATTTATTAGACCAATTAATATAAACTTTTTGTTAATAATGCTTAGTAGTAAAACTCTCAACTTTAATCGATTTAATTTTTGTCTAAATAAATTTTAAATTACTGAAACAGCAAATATGTAACAAAATAGACGTAACCATTAATATGTATAAATTTGTCTCCTAATAAAAAAAAATATTTATTTAATAACAAATTTTCTTAATTTAAAACAATTGCAATATCAATCTGTTATTATATATTTTGACGATATTTGGTGTAAGAAAAATCTCATAGCATTAAAAAATTATTTAACAAAAAAAATGGTTACACTTATTTAAGCAAACATTTGCTTTATTTTCAAATACATTTAACAAATTTAAAAAAGGCGTGTGACAGTTGTGCAGCAACTAAATTAAAAAATCTTAATTTTGTGAAATCAAATCAAAATCTTGTTTTGATTCAAAAGTCTTTAAAATTAATTTAAAATCTTTATTCGGACATCGCTGGCCATATCATTGCAAGAGAATTTAAAAAAATAATTTTTTGCCGAGCGATGAGCTCGCTTTTTAACATTTTTGCTTATATCTTCAGCATTTACAGTCGGATCTTAAAGTGCGATAAATCAATGTTTTTTGTCTCAAGGATAACAGTAAACTAAAGCTCAAAAAATTTCATTAAACTTTTCCTTAAGAAGAATTGCGATAACTATTATATTTTTTTACTTATTTATTGCTCAACGTAAGGATCTTCTTAAGCATATTTTCATTACTTGATTCGCTCTTTAAATTACTTAAGTGAATTACCATGTTTCCACGACATATTGTTAATTTGATTTGACAGTTCTTCTTCGTGCTTTTTATACCCTTCACACAGTGAACAAGTAACAGTGCTATATTCGGCCGTGCCGAATCTTATATACCCTTCACAACGTGTATTCATGCAATAACAATTGTTTGTATCACCATTCATCTCATATAAAATACGTATGTATGTATGTACATGTAAAAAACATACCAAAAAAAAAATTACAAAAAAACAAGTTACAGTGCTATATTCGGCCATGCCGAATCTTATATACCCTTCACAACGTGTAGTCATGCAATAACAATTGTTTGTATCACCATTCATCTCATAGCAAATACGTACATATGTATATACAGGTTAGAATAAATGTGGCATCGAATCCCAGCTGAGCCAAAAAAATTTTATTTTATTTAATATATTATTTATATTTTGTTATTATTTTTTTTTTATATTTTTTTTTAATTTTTTTAAAAAATTTTTTTAAAAAAATAATAATATAATAATATCTATATAATATAATAATATCTATATATATAAAAGTGAAACTCTGTGTGTGTGTGTTAGCTATAGACTCCGAAACTGTAAAACCGATCGGACTCAAACTTTGGCAAGTTGTTGTACACATACCAGGGAGTGTTTATGGGTGGAAAAAAGTGGGCGGGGCCACGCCCATAAAAATTAGTTATCAGTTTTAGCTACTTGCACTTGACCGATTTTTCTGAAACTTTGCACACATATTGTGCTGTCATGACTAAATAATTTTGTGAGAAGAAAAGTGGGCGGGGTCACGCCCCTAAAAACGTTTTAATTTTGAGGTAGTTGCACTGGACCGATTTTTCTGAAACTTTGCACACATACTAAGCTGTCATAACCATATAATTTCGTAATTAGAAAAGTGGGCAGGGCCACGCCCATAAAAAAAGGTTATAATTTTGAGGTACTTGCACCAGACCGATTTTTCTGAAACTTTGCACACATATCGAGCTGTCACGACTTAATAATTTCGTGATTAGAAAAGTGGGCAGTGCTACGCCCATAAGAAATAGGTATCATTTTGAGATACTTGCACTGAACCGATTATTCTGAAACTTTGCACACATATTGAGCTGTTATAACTTTACAATTTCGTGATTAGAAAAGTGGGCAGGGACACGCCCATAAAAACAATTATAATTTTAATAATTTTTGCATTAGTCCGATTCTTCTGAAACTTTGCACACATATTGAGCTGTTATGACTTTACAATTTCGTGATTAGAAAAGTGGGCAATGCCACGCCCATAAAAAAATTATAATTTTTAGGTTTTTGCACTTGATATTCAATTAAAATTCAGAATGCATTTCGATTCATTAAGGGGCGTAGCAACGTGCGCCGGGTTTGGCTAGTATTAAATAAAATAAAATAAAATTTTTTTGGCTCAGCTGGAAGCCGATGTCACGTTTACTTTAAACAATATGTATGTAGGTTGTTGTTGTAATTGTGAAAAAAACGAGGTGGTCGTGGTTTTTTGCTCAAAGTTATGGGGCGATTGTGCTGAATTTCAATAGCGATTCATTCCTGGATATTTCCAAAAGATTGATACCATATACAGATCTGAGGAACATATAGTTGCTTCTAAAAGTTGATTTCAACCAACACACGGACAGACGGTCAGGGCTTCATCGACTCCTCTATTCATAAGCTTTCAGAAAATATATACTTTATGGGGTCAGAAATGAAAATTGTAGAAATTACAAACGGAATGACAAAGCTATATATACCCTTGTGCACCACAGGTGAAGGGTATAAAAAGGGTATATAGGTGTAGGTTTGCCATTCCGTGTGAAATTTCTACAATTTTCATTTCCGACCCCATTAAGTATATATTTTCTGAAAGCTTATGAATAAGGGAGTCGATTAAGCTCTGTCAATCTGTCTGTGTATGTTGAAATCAACTTTTTGAAGCCTCCCGACATCGCTTGGACCCAGGTATTAAAATATTAAAATATCAGAAATATTCGGGAGTAGATCACTACTGAAAATCAGAAAAATCGGTACATAAACAACTGAGATATGAGCAAAAAACCACGACCACCTCCTTTTTAACACAACAACAACATACATACATACAAACGTGTACTGGTAGAGTAAACGTGGCATCGAATCCCAGCTCAGCGAAAAAAAAATTTTATTTTATATATTAAAAATATTTTTATTATTTTATTATATTTTCTTTTTTAATTTTAATTTTATTTTTTTTTTATTTTATATACATGTAATTTATATTATTTTAAATTTTTTCTTAATTTTTTTTTTATATTTTTTATTTATTTAATTTTTTTTAACATACATACGTAAATTTATTGCGAACTCTTTTACATAGATAAATCTATTGATTGTAGGTTACTGTTTCTTCAACGAACGATACAATAAATTGTTGATAAAATTTGGTTTCTTATATACCTACATAGGTATGTATGTATGTAATAGGTACATAAGATATTAAATGAAAATATTAATTACAATACCTACCCTAAAATATTCGATGTATTTATTTAAAATTGATTTCAATTCTTATGTTAGACCATATAAACTAGGTTTATTAAAGACTTATTTGAGAGAAATTTGTCAAATACGCTTTCAATAAACGTTAAGTATTTTAAATATATACGGCAGCATATCTGTAATAAATGAAAATTGATTTAGAAACGAAAATAGGTACATACATTAAATTAAAATAAGTATTAATAAGTTTTTCTTAGAATATACACCCATTATTATACTCAATTAAAAATCATGTTTAATAAATTTAAACATGATTTATATAGGTATTGACGTTTTTATTAAAACTCATTAAGGTTTCCAACTCCTGGAGGTAAATTCTATGAAACTGTAAAATAAAAACTTTTAATTACACAGTTTTTCTATTGTGAATGATTACAATCTCCCAGATGATTTTAATATTTCATATTATTCTACTTACAACAACAAAAATAATATATCAACCAACAATTTAACTAAGTCGATATGCTTAAAATCGATGGCTAACCGCCGCCATGTTTTCTGTTTTTTACATACATTATTTCAATGCTTACAACTTTTATATGCAAAAATAGAAGTAGAGCACGAAAATTCAACTGAAGAAATTTTTAATGAAAAACATTAATTAAAACTTTGTGTGTTTAACTTGACTTAGACTTAACTATTTGTTCCTGTTTTTTATATGTTATAGGATATATACTTATACAGCGATAGATACATATATGAAGGCCCAACATTGTATTTTTTAGGATATTGAGTTTTTCAGTGATTCTGTATGTCTGTCCGTTTGTATGTTGAAATTAGTTTTGCAAAGCCCCCCTACATCAAAAAGACCCGTGTTTGATATCAGATATATTTGGGTGCAGATCGGTATTGAAAATTAGCACATTCTGAGACATGAGCAAATAAACACGACTGCTTTTAATTTTCCCTTATTTTCATCACAATTTAGAGATATAATATATCTCTAGGCATATTTGCTGGTCTTTAACCGGCAAAGTTATAAGCAAAAATTATTTGGATATATATAAACTTATATATATTTTAAAATTTGCTAGCTCCTAAATTGTTTTTTGTACACGTTAAAGACACCAAATTAAAAGCTGTAATCGCAAAAATTATTTCTAAGAAAAACTAAAAAAATGTTTGAACTTGTTAAGATATAAGTACCAAAATACAACTGCTTCTGTGTTTTTCCTAAAATTTACAAACGAAAATCGATTTTTTTAGTTTTTGTACAACTGAAACCCAATATGGATATCAAATGAAATGACTTCACTAGGGCAATATATTACTACAAAATGGCAGCCAATTAATTATTACAGGGGTCATATCTGGTATTCTAAAGTGTATTTCCTTGATCACCCTCTTATTGGTATTAAATAAAAGAGCTTCACTAGTACAAAACAGTAAATATGTATGTAAATATTTTTTTCTTATTTTGTAACATATAAATTTTAAGTAAATATGTTTTTGCCAACTCGTCTCAACAATGCCTTTTAGGCGCTGAGACAAACTACTGTAATTGAATTATTTGCCAATAAAATTTATATAAATATATATATAAAAAAAAAAAAAACTATGAAGAAGTAAAAATTCAAGGTGCGTCCTAGATTAAATGGCGGATATAAAGGCAAAGATAGAAGTTAAAGCTATTGACAGTTAAACTAAAAATGTAAAAAATCTAAAATGGTTTTTGAAAAAAAAGTGGCGAAAAAGTTTTTTAACATCTAAATTAGGGGACTCAAATAAGAGGTCTTTATAATAGAATATAAAATTATAATAATAGAGAAAATGACGAATAGCATTAAGCTACGATGTGGTCATTATACCTATGTATATGATGGTGAAGGGTATCATCGTATACGAGTGCTATATTCGGCCGCAACGTTATGTATTGGTTCAAGATGAAACTTAAACAGTCGCCGAACAATATTACCCGCCGCCGCCGAACAATATTAACAAGCGTCGGCTTGGTTCACTGGTACAACGTGCTGTAAACAACTGAAGTTCGTAAATTATTATTACATACATATGGGTTACGTTTTAAATTTAAAAATATTTAATACAGAATAACAATATTACGTTAAAAATGCTTTCCAATTTGATTGTATCGGGACAAAAGTTTGTTGTAATTAAAGGTAGGTATATAATTATCACAATTGCTATTGAGCCAGTAATTGTTCACTATTTAATAATGCAGATGAACTAGGTCACGAAAAAATATCGCAGAAGTTTGTTACACAAGTCCTTCTAGAACAGGGAGATATAACCATAAAGACGCTACCTCTTAGTAATCAACTAGGCGACGCTTCCACTCTACAGAAATTCATCAATGAGTGTAATGACCAACCAATAGCAGAGGGAAAACTCTGGAATATTTTGTTGCCCAGTCTATCGGATTTTTTAGCCTTTCAAAAAGAAGCGGTGATATTTCAGTTTATAAACAATTTAAAAAAATGCCAGAATATTAAACGTATTTTCCTCTGGATTTCGCTGCCGTACTTGCATCATGATCATAGCAAATATGTGGTGGCCGCTTTAGAGTATATGGCAAACATGGTGTTGCATATTTTGTCGGAGAATGAACTGTCTCTATTAATATGTAAGCCAGGTGGCGGTGTCACCTTTAAATACTACGCATACACGCGAACAAAATCTAAATTTAAAGTTGAATTAAAACAAGAGAGGAATGAGTCTAAGCCTACAAATTCGGATGAACAATTGGGCACCTTTAAAATTGAACTAGAAGAAGAGGAAATGGTGGCAAGAAATGCTATGAAAATGCCTTATGAAAAGTAAGTACCTACATACTCTTAAACAAACCAAAATTTTAAATATTTTTACAAGATTTTCGAATTACAAAAAATTACCAGAACATATGGATAGAAATATTTGTTCGAAACCTTTCTGGAAATTTATCAGAAAATGTTTGTTGCATACAAAATATTTAGTAAGTCTTAATTTAAATACTGTTATATTTTTAGATCAGTGGAAGCTACAGAGAGCAACATAATTTATACACCTGATGCTGCTGATGATTTTGATGATGAAGACCCCGACGAAGATTTAAATATTTAGAAGAGCTAAAACACAAATTCCTTTATAAGTTTTCAAATGGCTTTATACTGTAGGTATATAGTATACAATTTATAATAAAACGTTATCATCTTTATTGTTTCTAAACCTTTATTGTTTTTTGGTTTACTATAAAATTTTTTACTTTTTTTTTAATCCAATTAGTGTTACATATAATTATTTTTGAATTGAAGTTAAAAGAAAAACAAATTTAATAAAGAAATATGGTTATTTTTTGTAGCATCCTATTTTGATAAAACAACGGAAATAGTATTTTTAATTTTTTGTTCGGACATTTTAGGTGACGATGTAAATGTACATATTGTACCTATACCTTGATACAAAAATATTGTAATATTTTAATTTATTAAAATAATTATGTAAAATGTTAAAGAATCTTTAAAATTATTCGTCCTTGGATGCGGCCACAAAATTACTATAGTCTTTTCTAATGCTCATCGGAGACCGACCTCCACTGCTGCTGCATTCCTGTTGATTAAAAGAAGGTCTTTTATATACCGTGAATCTATTACTTGAACCATCATCTCGTCCATCACCACTACCACCTCTTCTGTGTCTAAAATTGCGATGATTATAGCCTCCACCACGACTTCCACGCCAATTTTTCCTATTATGATGATCGTTGCCACCAAAACCCCAATTTTCAACAACGGGTGGATCGTCTAAAGGTTTGTTACAGTGTTCCACAAATTCGGCATCCTGATCAGTGTAACGCAAACCATATTCTTGTTCGCATTCTTCCAAAAACTCAATATCTTTATCAGTTAATCTATTGATTTTGCGATTAGGATCAACCATTTTTCACTTTTAATAAACCAATGAAATCTCAGTGATGAATAAAATAAACAAACATTTAACTATTTTGTGATCTATAATAAAGTATTTATCTAGCGTTTACACATGCCACTAAAGGCTGGGGCACAATGAATCCGTCGTCCGTCAAACTTTAACTTTTTCAACTGACATCAACGTATTGACGGAGAGGGGTAAGCACAATCAGTACTTTGTGTTGACGGATCATAAGTCAAGTTAAATTGTTGACTGCTGCGACAAATCAAAAACAAACAGCGGCGGCTGAAGGCCGATAATATTTATATAATTTTTTTTTTACTTATCTTCACAATAGCAAAAAATTAATAAAACAAAATAATATTTTTTTAAGAAAATGTCAATTTTGCTTCAAATTCATACAATCTATATATAAAATAAGAGTTTTTAACCGAAAACAACTGTATGCTTCTGTGGCGGCTCATGCATCACAAAAAAGTACGGCGACTGCTGTAAAGCCGATTGACTTCGCTTTTTGCGCACAACCATATGGTAGTTGTCAAAGTACTCGACGTACGTCAAAAGTTGGTCAACTTTTATACTTTGCGTTGACGGAGACGTACTGAATGTGACAACACTCATAAGAAAACATGTATTTTAACTTAGTTGTCAGTTGAAAAAGTTGAAGTTTGACGGACGACGGATTCATTGTGCCCCAGCCTTAACAGTTCGAAACTCAATACACAAACAATTTTTTTTACTAATAAATTGCATGCGATAACAATTTGACAGTGGCATGCCACTATATGTCAAAACGATAAACAATGTTACCCTTTTAAAATTTAATGCAAATTTACTGGATTATTGTGAATTTGTAATTAAAATTTTAACTTGTTAAATGTATTATTTTGATATATTTTTTGAAATGTGCTTTAAAAAAGCAAATTTGATAATTATTAACCATTAGTATTATTAAAATAATAATAATAATTGATACACGTTTTCCCAAAAATTCTCCTGTATAATGAACTCGGTAACTCCATCCAAACAAAACAAAATGCAAATATGGAAGCAATTTTAAAACAAGGAAATGTTTTGAAGTTTATGCTTTGACATTTTGAAATGAACTTGCACTCGCATGACTATTTCGAAGAATATTTTTTTTCGTCAATAATACGTATACAACATATGCATGCTACTACTTGCTTGTGTAAATGCATGGTTAATAAGAGAATAACAAATAATAATTCACAATATTAGTTACAAAAATCAGCTGACAATAACAAAAATTTATTGGAACGCCAACAGCTGTTTTAAATAAATTAATTTAAAGTGTTGGTAACCCTAGTTTAAATAGGTGCAATTTTTAGAAATTTCGTGTTAAGTTGAAGAATTTGTTTTATTGTTAAGAACTACCGCTGACAGAAGTTAATTTAAAAATTTACAAAAACAGCTTTATTATGTGTCGATCATATTATTAAGAAAGTTTTAAATATATTACTGTATAAGTTAAAAAAATAAAACTAGTGGTTTTACATCCGAAAAGACCGTGGCCTCTATCCTGTTGTTACGTTTAAATGTATTCTTTAGTTTCGCCTAAGAGTAATTGCCTAACAATTGTCATGTTGCATCTTTGGTTTACGTCGCCAGCATTATTTATAATAAATAACACACAAACGTCTAAAAATTACATTACTTATTCTCGAACAAGTGCGTGATACCTTGCTGCCGCTACTTTTAATACATCTGTAAGCAACTACTATTATGGCTGAGAGTCTAGTTTGGCGTCTTTTGTGCCGCTATAAAATATTTTTTTTCGTGGGTTTAATTATATTTGGCATACAGATTTTCTTAGCCTATAAATCTTTAAATCTAAATGTTATCACAACTAATAATTCACCCGACATAAACCATCCCGTACTATCCTCTGTGTCCCAGCAAAAAGGTCGTCACCCAGCTCATCAGAATTCAGCCAATGATGATGACGACTCATCAAATAATGCTTTAAATAATTACAAACGTTCCGTGTCCTCTAATTTGGAAAAAGTTGATACAAATGATTTAATGCCTTCTTCGCTTTTTTCAACTAAAGAATTTGATTTTACACCCACCTGTAAAATACAATCTAAAGATGCCGTCTCCGCCTTACAACGAGCCAAAACTAAAGACTGCCGACAACATATCGCTCAAATTACTTGTGCCATTGAAGCGGGAAATTTTTATGCCACCCACCTGCCCAGTCATTGTCCACCTGGCAATCATAGCGCGAATACTCAAATGGGTTGTTATCGTGATGAAAAAGAATTTCGTCTTTTGTCTAGTTTCTTTATAAATTTTAAATCATCCAACACGCCTGATAAATGTGTTCAGTTGTGTCTTCAGTCGGGCTTTCCTTATGCAGGCGTTCAATATGGTTCCGAGTGTTTTTGCGGTGTTGACCCCCCGACAGATAACGCAAAATTGCCTGATTCAAGTTGTAATATGAAATGTTCAGGAAATCAACATGAGATTTGTGGTGGTTATTATGCCATGAATATTTATGAAACCGGTATTGCAAGTGAGTATGTTTATAAGGTTTTTTTTTTTTTATAAAAACACCTAGATTTCAACATAAATTTTGAGAAACTATTGACTCATTTCTATATATAGTGAATTAAAAAAAAAATTGGTTAAAGGTTTACTGATAATTAGAAATATTATTGAAAAATTATTGAATTATGATTTATGGAATTTAGTAAGTTTTTGATTTAATAAATTTTTTAATACAAAATATATCGATATAGCAAATTGACAATTTTAGACGACATTTATAGGTATACCTATTTGAATATGGTTTTTCCATAATGTGAATATACATATAGGTATTTATAAAACTATGATTTGATTGAACAATTTTGAAATAAATTTTCAATTTGAATACAAATTTCCATAAATTCTACATATCGCACTTGATCAACAAGAGGGTATTAACTCAAAATTTTTAAAATATCAATTTTTTCAAGAAATCAGCAAACAACATCAATATCTATCTACTGTAAAAATTTCAACGTATTCCGTTTACTCTTTCATCTCGAAAACCACTTTTGAGACCATATTCATGATAATGTAGTGATTACCTTTATTTCAACAAAAAGGTATTATTTCGAGTTAATACAAAAGTTGAAATAGGTAAGAATCGTATATTTTCATAAAAAAGGTATTATTTTGATTTGAGCCTTTATTTATGTTAAAAATAATAAAACTGTTTTATTTATATTTGGTTGTATTTTGAGTTGATACTATTTTTTTGATAAAATTTGTTTTATTCTATAATTTTAATTCGAAATGTTACTCTTTTTATGAAAAAATTTTTTTTGAGTTGTAACCCTTTCATGAAAAAATGGTGTTAACTCAAAAAATAGATTTTTTTGCAATGATTGGTAAAATTTAAAACAAAAACAATGTATATATATATTTTCAAATGGAATTTGCTTCCTATGGTATATTTGAATTTTTAAATTCTGTTAAAATGTGGCCACCAACAGTTTTTTGACTCTACTGAAAATTCAAAAATTTTGAGTTAATACCCTCTTGTTGATCAAGTGCGATATGTATATCTATTTATGCCAGCAATTTTCGACGAAAATGTCTGTATAAATTATAAAAATTTATAAAAATTTTCTGAAACTTATTTTTTTTAATATTTGTTTTAAATCATTTGTGTGTTTTTTTTAATAAATCTTTATTGGAAATATGGTTTAGTTTCCTTTTCGTTTTTCAAACGTGTGTTTTTTCAAAAAATTTTTTTTCTATTTTAAATTTGCATCATATTTTAACCCGTTTCCTTATTGCTTTAATGTCTATTTTGTTATTTTGGGTTATTAAACTCTTAATTAGCAGAATATGTTCTACTTAATTGTGTTTTTTTTCTTTGTTTTTACCAATTCAACAAAAATGCGTTTTAACAGAGTAATAACTAAAAAATACACTGTACTACAAAGTATATAATTTTTTGTATAACTTATTTGTTATTTAAAGAAATATTTATATGTTTCTTAAATACTTTCTTAAAAAATTTAGTTCATACATATTTACTTATGTATGTTGTGTTGACTAGTGTTTGTTTTTTCTACATTCATCACATTCAAAACTACAATTTGATTTACCTAAACAGAAAATTTGCATTATGTATATGTATCAACAAACACATACATATACCGCAATTGAAAATTACTCTTAAAACATGCAATTAAAGCAACATTTATTACTTTAGTTGTTGCCTTTGCTACAAAATCGTAATTTTTTTCTTTTGATTTTAAGAATTTTCAGCACAAATTGCTGAGACTAGTGTTAAACCCGAAACTACAGATCGTATAAAAGTGGCATTTTTATTAACATTAAATGGTCGCGCTTTACGACAAGTCCATCGCCTAATTAAAGCTTTATATGCACCACAACATGTCTACTACATACATGTCGACAAGGTAAGTTCCTAGTTTAATGTTTATGCATGTATCTAAATTATAATTTAAACTAGTTTTAAATTAAAAAAAAAAAAAAACTAATTGCTTTAAAGTAGATTAGTCGACTTAAAAATGCGATTCAAAGAAATTGAACAAATGTATACATACATATGTTTATACATACGTAATACTTATAACTTATATACATACATTGAAATATGCACCAGAGATTGACATTGTTCACGTAAGCAAAAATTTAAATATATTAAGAAAATTCACTCATAACATATTTTCTTTTTCAAAACTGTAACCATGTGTGCAGACGACGTATTGGCTATTTAATCCAATTCAGTTAAATGGTTTGTGTATTTTTCGAAAATTAAACGAAATGAACAAATTGACTGAGAAAAACAGAGATAAATAATATAAGAAACGAACTACAATACTACAATAAAATATTTTCATAGGAATTGGCGATAAGTTCAAAATAAAATATATTTGTTCAAATACAGCCGGCCAAAAACGATATAAATGAAAGTTTCTCAGCTCAATGGACTAAATTTAATACAAATTTTAAATGTATTTACTTTTAATTTAGTACAAATCATTTTTATTCTGGCTTAAGTACATTTTTCTAAAATTAAATTTCCTAAAACATTTATTAAAATTATTTATATTAACCGAGTGCTAATAGGTAGGAAGGTAAGGCTGGTGCAATGTTACCCTCACCCAGAGACCAATACGGTCCATTATGACGCCTTAATATAGAACTAAAAAAAAAAGAATAGAAGATAGACAAGTGGTGAAGCAGTCAATCAATACAAAAAAGGGCTAAACCCTACAATCGACCCATTCTCAGTCTCTTGTCACGAATCTTATCAGAAGAGGAGTCCACAGCAGAGGAGACTCAGAAGAACCAACTATTCTTACTATTACCGTCAGTCAGTCTTACCTAACATTTATATTCAAAATCAATTTTAAAATGTTTCAATGGTAAAGGGACACCGTTTAAAACTTGCGTTATTTTTTGGACATTCTTTATAAATTTAAAAGATTTATAATTTTTGAAAATTTCAATTTTTTTTTCAATTTTAAATATTTTTTGAAAGCTTATGAATATGGAAGTCGATTAAGCATTGTCAGTCTGTCCGTCTGTCCGTGTGTATGTTGAAACCAACTTTTTGAAGCCCCCCGACATCGCCTTCACCCGCGTGAGAAATATTCGGGAGCGGTATTGAAAATCAGAAAAATCGGTACATAAACACTACCACATCGTTTTTTCACAACAACAGCATACAACACATACATACAAACGTATTATACTGGTAAGAGTGAACGTGGCATCGAATCCCAGCTGATCCAAAAAAAATCTTTTTTTATATGTATTTTTATTAATTTTTTTATAATTTTACTTTTATTTAAATTTTTTTTTTTTATATTTATTTATTATTATTATTTTTTTAACACAAACTCAATTTATAATTTTACAATGGGATGTTTTTATATATGTATGTTTTTTATATGTATGTATGTACGTATTTCATATGGGATGAAGGTGATACAAACTACTGTTATTGCATGACCACACGTTGTGAAGGGTATATAAGATTCGGCGCGGCCAAATATAGATTCTTACTTGTTTTATTTATTTTTTTATATGCAGAATGACATTTGAAATAGATAAGAGACTTGTTTTTTATTTATGGATTTTTTGACAGATGAAGTTTAAAATATGTGAAGAGCAAAATAATCAGCTAATGAATCAAGATTACCTGATGAATAAATATATGTACTTTTAAATAAATAAATAAAAAATGAAAAATATATTTTTCTCAACCCGAATATATCGAACTTCAGTTTAAAGTGATTTTGAATATTAAAAAATTATTATTATGTAAAAACTTTCTTGAAACTTTTTTTGAAACTCTGAGAAAAATTTAAAAACACATTTCATTAAGAAATTATTTTTTTTAATTCTATGAAAAGAGCCTGAAATTGCAATACAGACTTAATACTATTCTGGGTACACTTATACAAGGTGGCGGTGCAAGCCCAGCTGACTATTTTTTTGTGTTCTGGAGAATGTCAAAATACATACTTAAAAAAATTATTTCAACTTCGGAAATTGTCAAACTCCATACATAAAAAAAGAGAGACAAAAATTGCTCTCCTTTACGCTATCACCTTATGTAATTACACCATGATACTATTATTACTATTAAGTTGTTTACAATTTTTTTAAATTTGACAAAAAATATATTTCTGTTTACATTTTCTAGCGCCAGGACTATTTATACCGAAAACTCCTAGAATTGGAAGTAAAATTTCCCAACATACGACTGGCTCGTATTCGTTTCTCAACTATTTGGGGTGGTGCTTCACTGCTTACTATGCTAATTCAAAGTATGGATGATCTACTAAAATCTTCCTTTCAATGGGATTTTGTAATAAATCTAAGTGAAAGTGATTTTCCAGTTAAGAAACTTGATAAACTGGAGGAATTTTTGACAGCCAATCGAAATCGTAATTTTGTGAAAAGTCATGGACGAGAAACTCAACGTTTTATACAAAAGCAGGGATTAGACAAAACATTTGTGGAATGTGACACCCATATGTGGCGTATAGGCGATCGCAAATTGCCTACCGGCATTCAAATAGATGGTGGCTCAGATTGGATTGGTCTCTCCCGGCCATTTATAAAATATGTTTTAGAAAATAAAGAAACAGATGAACTACTAAAAGGTCTTTTGATTATATTTAGACACACCCTACTACCAGCTGAATCGTTTTTTCATACTGTTTTACGAAATTCCAAATTTTGTGGCACTTATGTGGATAATAATTTGCATGTGACTAATTGGAAGCGTAAGCTTGGTTGCAAATGTCAATACAAGCATGTGGTCGATTGGTGTGGTTGCAGTCCAAATGATTTTAAACCCGAAGATTGGTCTCGCCTGCAAAATACCGAACATAAAATGATTTACTTTGCCCGCAAGTTTGAGCCCATTATTAATCAAGCTATTCTCCTTAAACTGGAGGAGTGGCTATATGGTCCCTATCGGCAAGACTATCCGAATCTCTCGGCCTACTGGGAAAGTTTCTATCACCATGAGGACAAAAAAACGAGACAAGACGATTTAACTTTATCACTGGCAGAAAGTCTTGTAAGAAGATTATGCAAACAGTGGGCTACTTACAATCATAGGATAATGGAATTAACACATTATATGCACAATGATCAGTATAAGGGCTTTTTAATAAGATATCAAACATTGGACCAACAAAACAATACCGTCTATGAACTGGAAAGCCGTGTACGACCCATACAATATGCAAAATTTAATAAAAATTCAAAATTCTCTAAACGTTTAAGAAACTTTGAAATATCTTCGAATTACGATCAAAAAGAACAAATATGCAGAAACCTACAAAAATTCCTGGGACCCTACACTGACTTGGTATTAACTTTTACATTTTTGGGTTCTGGTTCTTTATCGTCCAAAGACACGTCTCATTCTTACAATCTCACACTACTATGGATAGATCCGATGGGACGTTTGCAGGACTTTAATGAGCTGCACATAGAGGATACACAAACTGATAATATTAACTATTCTAAAGCTTTACTCAAACAACCCTTAACGCCTGGTATATGGACAGCCAAACTTATAGGACGAACAATTATTTACGCGCAAATAAAATTCCTTATAACTCCTTTGGCTCTTTTCAATGGAGAAGATATCCAAGCAGATAAAACACGCTTAGTAAATGCCGGTGATGGGCTTACACTGACAGATGATTTTGCTCTGCCCCAAGAATGGCTGCAGTATATACCAAGTTTTGAAGAATCGGCCCAATTAAAAAAGTTGGCTGCTCGTAATGCTTTAAGGACTGGTGAGAAACTTTATGAGTGGATAGATGATTTAACAGGAAAATTCTACCATACCCGAGAAACTTGTGCAGTTAATGAAGCAGCCAGCAATTTAAATACAGTAGCTTTAGAAAAACTGCCTATGTGCAGAGAAACTACGTGGAGTTCTTTAGCTCCAGATCCAAAAAGTGATGTTTATGCGCTTGAAACTAAATAATTTGGCACAGAACTTTTTATAAAGTTAAAGCAGTTTCTGAAATAATAAATATTTTTAAGAGAACATCTTTTTTTTAACAAGCATATAACATATACATACATAAATACATACATACATAGCAAGCAAATAAGTAAAGTAAAAAATTATAGTTAATACCAAGGCATATCCATATTGGCCTTGGTTAATACATTTGAAACCAAAAAACATGCAATACTTTTCAAATATCAATTTATACCGCCAAAAATAAATAAGGCACCATTTTTATATATAAAAATAATGCCATAATTTACATTTATTAAATGTGTAAAAAATATTCGCCCGTGATCTGCATTTCGAGTAAAATTAAACCAATCGTATTTGCCATTGCCGTGTTGTTGTTCTTGAAAATAACAATGCAGAACAAGGGCAATGAATTAAATATTAAATAATATTTTTTGTTAATATTTTATTGTTATATTCGATTTACTATCGAAATTTTAGCAATTTTAAAGCACAACTCTTTTTGTCTATTCTATTAAATGCGAAAGCACACACACACACACACTACTAGTATTAAGTAAATAACTTGAAACTCTTACAGAATTTTACTCAAAACAATATTTATTAACGTACATTTTATAATTATTTTTTGTGTTTTTTTTTTTTATTAATTGTGTGTCATAAAATAATATAGTTTAATAAAAATTTCTATGGTAAATTTTGTGATATATTTATCGATAATATTTTTATTTGTATTATTATTGTATTGTCCATGAATGTTTTGATTTTGTGAATACTACTCAAATCTTATGCATTTTTTAAATAATACATTTCATCATTTGTTTTTGTATTTTTTATTTTTAGGTATTAATTTATTGATTTTCGTATATTATTAAGTCTAGATAAAAATCTTTGTATATACAATTTTCATAATTTGTTAAACAAAATCATGAAATTTTTTCTCTACATTTTTTATCAACAATAAATTAATAAAATATGAAAACCAAACAAATGCCTGCAATCTAATTTTGAAAAAAAAGAAAGAATTTAAATAATTCATTATATGCAATAGCACAAATCTTAAATTAAGTTTAATAAGATTCTGTGATTTTCACGACCAAACGCTTATGTCCATTTTTGTCGACTTTGAGTTATGATATTATCTTACTTATTTATAACGCTGAAGGATATAGGTTTTCATTAAAAATAAAAATGTTTAAAATAAATCAGTACCTCGAAATTGTAAAATTCTTATTAGAATCTATATACATAAAGCACAGCGAACTCGATCGTTCGAGTAAAATTTCGATCGTGATCGAATGCCGTGGTTCGGTCTCCGATTTTTTATTTTATGAAATATTTCAAAAAATGTTGATTTCCAATTTTATTAGTGTTGAATTTTGGCACATAACGAACAAAGACATTTTTATATACTTCACACAGTGAAAAAGGGTATATAAAGGTTTGTCATTCCGTGTGAAATTTCTACAATATTCATTTCCGACCCCATAAAGTATATATTTTCTGAAAGCTTATGAATAGGGGAGTCGATTAAGCTCTGTCCGTGTGTATGTTGAAATCAACTTTTTGAAGAACCTCGATATCGCCTGGACCCGGGTGAGGTATTTAAATATCAGAAATATTCGGGAGTAGATCGGTATTGAAAATCAGAAACATCGGTATATAAACAACTGAGATATGAGCAAAAAACCACGACCACCTCGATTTTTTTTCACAAAAACAACATTACAACAACAACATACATACATACAAACGTGTATACTGGTTAGAGAAAACGTGGCATCGAATCCCAGTTGAGCCAAAAAAAATTTTTTTTTATTTTTTTTATATTATTTTTTTTATATTTTTTATTTAATATATTATTTATATTTTTATAATTTTTTTTTTAAATTATTTTTTTTATTTTTTTTTTGTTTTATATTTATTATATATATTTTAATTATTTTTTAAAAAATTTTTTTTTTTATTTTTTCTTTTAACATACATATGTAAAGTTATAATTTTACAATGGGATGTTTTTATATATGTATGTTTTTTATATGTATGTACGTATTTCATATGGGATGAAGGGTGATACAAACTACTGTTATTGCATGACTACACGTTGTGAAGGGTATATAAGATTCGGTACGGCCGAATATAGCGCTCTTACTTGTTTTATTATTGTTTTTTTTATAATTTTTTTAATTTTTTAATATTTTTTTTATTTATTTTTTTTTGTTTTATATTAATTATTTATATTTTAATTATTTTAAAAAATTTTTTAATATTTTTTTTTTATTTATTTTTTTATTTTTTTTTAACATACGTAAATTTATAATTTTACAATGGGATGTTTTTATATATGTATGTTTTTTATATACACGTATTTCATATGAGATTAATGGTAATACAAACTACTGTTATTGCATGACTACACGTTGTGAAGGGTATAAAAAATACGGCACGGCCGAATATAGCACTCTTACTTGTTATTTATCTGATTGCATTTGATATGCATCCAATGATTTAAACTTGATGAAATTTTAGAAAATATTTTGTTGACAAGTGTATTATTTTATAGGATTTTTTTGTTGATTTGTTAGATATAAAATCTAAACACTGCTTTAGCAGTTATATTCAAAAAATCATTTCAACATTATTCATATACATAATTATTTTTCATTTGTTCTACCGATTGCTCTCACCCATATCACATAGCTAACATGCGTAAAACTACAATCTCTAATTGTTTAGAGACACAAAAGTTTAAAGGGTGGTCTAACCATAATGTCAGATGTTAATTAGGAGTCACACCTTAATGTCAAGTTTTTCGCCCAACTTAATTTGACATATCTTTCTTTCAGTTTTTGACAAATTCAACCATGGAGAGGTATACAATTGAGCCGCGTGTTTAGATTGTTGAAGCTTTTTTAAAAAATGGGAGTTTAAATCTAAATTCATTTCGTGCATTAAATTAATAAAACACATACGATTTTATAAAACTTACCAAAATCCATACATAAGAAACAATTCTCTCCCATTTCTTTTTTATTTTAAGTGTCAAACTTTATATATAAAAAAAATAACTGCGGTTACCTGATGAATAAACATGCCTTCATTTCGTCCATAAATATTATTCATTTGTTCTATTTGAACTTACAGTATAAAAGTTAATTCAAAAAAATTACAATTTCAACTTTATTCATACATACCTGTTTTATTTTTATAAAACTTACCAAAATCCATACATAAGAAACCATTCTCTCCCATTTATTTTTTATTTTAAGTGTCAAACTTTATATATAAAAAATAACTGCGGTTACCTGATGAATAAACATGCCTTCCTTTCGTCCATAAATATTATTCATTTGTTCTATTTGAACTTACAGTATAACAGTTAATTCAAAAAAATTACTATTTCAACTTTTTTCATACATACCTGTTTTACTTGTACTATCGATTGTTGTCACCCATCTCACATCACTAACATATGTAAAACTACAATCTCTAATTATTTAGGGATATAAAAGTGTGTATATATTATTTTTGTTTTGGTCAATTTAATGAATAGAAAAGAAATTTAAAGAAAATAATTATATAAACCATACAAGCACAACGTAACAAAGGCTTTAAATATAATACAAAAAAATAACGAAACTGTGTAGCTAAGTTAAGAATTTATTGAAGAAAACGTGTTTTTTCTAAGTAGTTCGCTTAACATTTTAAAGGTATCGCAAAAGATTTTTTATTATTTATTAATTAAAATGGATAAGATATTTGGTGCCAATTTGGAATTCATTCGAGAGGATGACTATGTCGAATACTATATATTCCCAAAACTTGAAGAAGTCATTAGGGACAATGACAATGAGCAACAACTACGCCAACAATTGGACGTTATACAGGCACAATGTATGAAATTTGTTGCAAAACTCGTTAAGGAACGTCAGTACATATGGCATAAAGATGAATTTCAATTACATATACGTACATGTACAAACCAGGAGATGTTGTTGAATGATGAGTCAACAGCAACAGCGTCAACAAAGGAAAAGGCAACAAATAGCAGAAAAAATGCACAAGAAGGTATTACAATCATTATTATCAATGTAATCATCATTAGTGGCTATTGTTTATTTATTAATGTATAAATATGTGTATATACGCGTTTTATGTAGTATTTTTGTGTATGTAAATAAGCATGTGTTTTTTGTTTTTTAATGAGTAGCATATAACAGGGATTCCCACTTGGGATGTGGTACCCAAATGAAATCAATTTTAAAGCTTCAAATTAAATTACTTATATTTGGCTGGGGAGCCTATATATTAGCATGGATGTGTGTTTTTTTTTGAATTTGATTTTATTTTTCTATTATTTTCACTTATATTTATTTTTATTATTGTAGGTATACTTTATTTATGTTTAATAGTTTTTTAAGCTTAACAAAATTGTTAAGCAAACTATAAATTTATTTAAAAAAATAACAAATATCAAGACACAAATCCAACAAAAAGCTAATATATAATAAAAAAAAAAAAACGTTTATCCTGATGATGCTACACAAAGAAGTAGCGAAATATTGATCAAATAATATAAAACGAAAACAAAAAGATTTTTTATTATTAAAAGGACCTTAAGCTTAAAAAACTATTAAACATATATTATTATAAAAGGTCAAAAAAACCAATAATTATACTTTATTTAGTTAATATCTCAGGATTTGTTTTTCATTACTATGTAATACGTGTATTTTATAGGCTTTGTATTACTATTTGAATTAATAAATAAATAAATATAAAAAATAGAATCAAAAAGATTCTCTCTTAACTGCAATTGCAATTGAATAAATATGCCTTGTATAAATACCAACATATAGAAAAAGTTCATAAATATAAGGTGTATTCCTAAACAGCAATGCATCTTTCAAAATGAAACCTTAAAGTTTTTACAAAATGCTCTGCGTTGTGTGATGGATGAAGTTTAAATTTCTTATTCCAAAGCAACACCTATAAATTAATTCTCCAATATATGTATGTATGTACCATAGAAAATGTTTAAATAATTATTAATTTGTGCCTATAACAATTTTCATGAAAAGTTACCTAACTAAAAAAAAAAATTTATTTATTTTAATTATTATACATTTATTATTTTAATAAATTTAAAATCTGAACACGAGATTGTAAAAGTTTCTCTTCCGTTTGTTATTTCCACATTTTAGACTCTAGGTATAAAGTATATTTTTTCTGTAGATAAAGAACTAATTTAGCTACGTCCGTCTATCCGTGTGTATGTTGAAATCAACTTTCAAGGAGACACCTGTATTGTATCAATTTATCATGCTATTGAAAAATTTTGCTTAATTCAAATCTTGCATTAATTTTGGGACATCCTATTATAAAGAAGATTTATAAATTCTTAATTTTTTCAAAAATTTTATTTGATTGGTTGTTGGGTTTAAGCTGATCCATATACAAGTCACTGGTACATATGCCAGATCATCAGTAGGCCTTTAAACTACAATATTTATGAAAAAGTTAAAAAATATTACAAGCTTTATATAAAATTTTAATAAACAATATGGGAATTTTAAATAAAGCAAGCAACAAAAAAAACTTCCTCATAAACCCAACCAACAATTTTATTCTCTTTTTTTATTTTATTTTTCTAATCCCAGTCAATAAAACAAAAATTTTGGAAACTATTGGGAGAATATTCTAAATACATATTTAGTAAATTTTCGAAATTGTCGAAATATTCAAATAGCAACTACTACTAGTTAAATTAGGTTCTTTTTATACCCTTCACACAGTGAAAAAGGGTATATATAGGTTTGTCATTCCGTGTGAAATTTCTACAATTTTCATTTCCGACCCCATAAAGTATATATTTTCTGAAAGCTTATGAATAGGGGAGTCGATTAAGCCCTGTCAGTCTGTCCGTTTGTCCGTCTGACCGTCTGTCCGTGTGTATGTTGAAATCAACTTTTTGAAGCCCCCCGATATCGCTTGGACCCGGGTGAGGTATTAAAATATCAGAAATATTCGGGAGTAGATCGATATTGAAAATCAGAAACATCGGCTCATAAACAACTGAGATATGAGCAAAAACCCACGACCACCTCGATTTTTTTTTCACATAAACAACAATACAACAACAACATACATACATACAAGCTTGTATATTGGTTAAAGTAAACGTGGGAGCCAAAAAATTTTTTTTTAATTTTTTTATATTTTTTTTAAATTTTTTTTTAAATTTTTTTTTATTTTTTATTTAATATATTATTTATATATTTTTTATTTTTTTTTTAATTTTTTTTACATTTTTTTTTCATTTTTTTTTATTTTTTTTTTGTTTTATATTTATTGTTTATATATTAATTATTTTTTTTTTTTTTAATTTTTTTTTTAACTTTTTTTAAAATTTTTTTTTTAATTTTTTTATACCCTTCACACAGTGAAAAAGGGTATATATAGGTTTGTCATTCCGTGTGAAATTTCTACAATTTTGATTTCCGACCCCATAAAGTATATATTTTCTGGAGTCGATTAAGCCTTGTCAGTCTGTCCGTCTGTCCGTGTGTATGTTGAAATCAACTTTTTGAAGCCCCCCGACATCGCTTGGACTCGGGTGAGGTTTTAAAATATCACAAATATTCGGGAGTAGATCGGTATTGAAAATCAGAAACATCGGTACATAAACAACTGAGATATGAGCAAAAACCCACGACCACCTCGATTTTTTTTCACAAAACCAACATAACAACAAGTAACAGTGCTATATTCGGCCGTGCCGAATCTTATATACCCTTCACAACGTGTAGTCATGCAATAACAATTGTTTGTATCACCATTCATCCCATATAAAATACGTGCATACGTACACGTTAGAATAAATGTGGCATCGAATCCCAGCTGAGCCAAAAAAATTTTATTTTATTTTATTTAATATATTATTTATATTTTATTATTTTTTTTATATTTTTTTTAAATTTTTTTTAAATTTTTTTAAATTTTTTTAGAACAATTTTTAAAAAATTTTTTAAAATTTTTTTTTAAATTTTTTAAAAATTTTTTTTTTGTAGTTTTTTTTATTATTTTTTTTCTTATTTTTAATATTTTTTTTTTTGTGCTTTTTTTTTGTTTGGTATGTTTTTTACATGTATGTATGTATGTATGTTGTTGTTGTAATTGTGAAAAAAAAACGAGGTGGTCGTGGTTTTTTGCTCATATCTCAGAAAGTTATGGGGCGATTGTGCTGAATTTCAATAGCGATTCATTCCTGGATATTTCCAAGAGATTGATACCATATACAGATCTGAGGAACATATAGTTGCTTCTAAAAGTTGATTTCAACCAACACACGGACAGACGGGCAGACGGATAGACGGACAGACGGTCAGGGCTTAATCGACTCCTCTATTCATAAGCTTTCAGAAAATATATACTTTATGGGGTCGGAAATGAAAATTGTAGAAATTACAAACGGAATGACAAAGCTATATATACCCTTGTGCACCACAGAAGGGTATAACAACATACATACATACAAACGTGTATACTGGTTAGAGAAAACGTGGCATCGAATCCCAGCTGAGCCAAAAAAAAATTTTTTTTATTATTTTAATATTTTTTTTTTTAATTTTTTTTTATTTTTTTATTTTTTATTTAATATATTATTTATATTTTTATTATTATTTTTTTTTTAAATATTTTTTTTTGTTTTATATTTATTATATATATTTTAATTAATTTTTTAAAATTTTTTTTTTTGATTTTTTTTTTAAATTTTTTTTTTAAATTTTTTTTTTAATTTTTTTTTTAAATTTTTTTTTATATTTTTTTTAACATACATATATACGTAAATTTATAATTTTACAATGGGATATTATTATATATTATGTTTTTTATAAGTATGTACGTATATCATATGGAATCATACTGTTATTGCATGACTACACGTTGTGAAGGGTATATAAGATTCGGCATGGCCGAATATAGCACTCTTACTTGTTATATTTTAAAAATATTTTATAATTTTTAGAAAATTCTTAATTGTGGCAAATTTTACATTAGTTACTTTATTTACGTATGTACATAGGTAAATTTGTATCCACATATGTACATAAATAGAAAATTGTTAATGTAGTATTAAAAAGTTTGGGTAGCACTGTTTTATTTGCATGCTTAAGAAAACCAAGCATACATACATACATAGGCTTTTTTGTTTTTAGCTTTTTTGCTAGAAGAGTCTTTGAAAGGAATATGCTACCATAATCACAATTACAAATACTAAAAGTTAACGTATTATACATACATAGGTATATCTAACAAGAAAAAAATTTATGTATATTGTTTACCTGCTTTTTATTGAAAGTGTGAGATTTTTTTGTATAACCCAAAAAAAGGTTTTTTAATATTATTTGTTACCTGCTTTTAACCTAATGTTGATAAATAAAATCGTTAGAACGTACTTTGTATCGATTTTATCTTTGTGTCTTCCTATTTCTTCTAAATTAGAAATTTCTAGTAGTAGGTACTCACATATGTACATAAATACATAGTTAATGATTTACTTAATTGAATTAACAAATTTCTATAAGCTTAAGAAATTATTTTTCTAGTTCTGCATAGTAAGAGATTTCTAGAATTACTTAGTAAACGATTTAATAAATTAACTTTATGTACTACAATAGACTTTAAGAAATTTATTTATTAAACAATTTATGGGAATTGTTTGTAGAACAAGAATTTAATAAAAATATTTTCTTAGAATGTTTAAAATGTTGTACGAATATACCAAGGCAAATTTATTCATCAGGTATTCTTGATTCGTCAGCTGATTATTTTTTTCTGCACTTATTTTAAACAACAGCTATTAAAGTCGATAGATAAAAAATAATTTTCTCTCTTTCAATTATTTCTAATGTCAAACTTCATATATAAAAAACATACAAAAAAATTCTCTCCGAACTGCGATTACCTGATGAATAAATATGCTTTGGAATCAAGGCATATTTATTCATCAGGTACTCTTGGTTCGCCAGCTGATTATTTTTTTCAACACTTATTTTAAGTTTCCGCTGTCAAAATGCATAAATAAAAAACAATTTTCTCTCTTTTCTAATTTATTTCAAATGTCAAACTTCATATATAAAAAATATAAACAAAAAATTCTCTCCGAACTGCAATTACCTGATGAATAAATATGCCTTGCCTTGAAATATACATACATTAAAGATGTTAAATAAAAAATTCACTAAAAATTTTATGTAATTTTCGGCAATCTACTCTTTACATATCGCTTATTTACTTCAATAGCATCGAATAAATAAGACTGAGTACTAGAAAAATTTCTTCAGTTTATATGCGATTTTAAACACATATTTTTAGAGTTGAATACATTTTCATTTTAAGCGGAATATTTTTTGTTACCACATTGAAATTTTTTATTAAAAATTAACTGCCTGCCTGTTTATCTAAATATGTATCAACAAATTTTAAATTTTCGTTGTTGTTTTCAATATATTTATAAGAATGAAAATTTCGTTCGCATTTAGATAACAGGCAGTAATTATTAAAAAATAATCGATGGAAAGAACCTAACTTGTCTACATTACGAAATTGTAATTCCAATACTTTTCACCTCGACACAAAGATTCAATGAAATATTATCAAAAATAACTGTTTTACAATCAATTTTACAAAAGAAATTACATTATGGTCATGCATTTTCTATTCCGTTTTAACCATATCCTGTAAAGTTACAATCATTTGAGTTAGTTCCTTTCTACTTGTGACCAACGATATGTTTACTTTTATAACGTATTATAAATATCCCCTCTAAATTCTACGCCACTTTATCCACTTAAGAAAACACTTTTCTATGAAAAAAAAAAAAAAAAAAAAAAAAAAATTTCTATTTTTATCTTATTTTCTTTCATTGATATATTTTAAGACATTGGTTTTTACAGAATCATTTATTTTATTTTCATTCATAACACATTATCAACAGCTTTGTTTGTGTTAATTTCCTTCTTCATTCTTTTGTCAATTAAAAACACAATTTCTCCCACATTTTTTAACAATAGATTCCATACCGCCACATTTGCATGGCGTCACACATTACGGTGAAAACATTGATGATGAATGGTTTATTGTTTATCTCTTGACACAACTATCAAGAGAATTTCCCAATATTGTTGCACGTGTTATTGATTCGGATGGGGAATTTTTGTTAATTGAAGCAGCCGATGTTCTGCCGAAATGGGCAAATCCCGATACTTGTGAACAGCGTGTTTATTTAGCAAATGGTTGTATGCTTTTAGTACAAAATTCGCCTTCGAATACTGCTAAAATAATGCCAGTGGAGACGGCATTAGCAAAAATTAATGATAATCCTACACTGTATAAAGTGTCAAAGGAAATCCAAAGTTGTATAAACAAAAGAATGAAGGAGTTTGAGACAGAAAAAAATACAAACTTGCATCATCAAATTGTGAGATTACCCTTAGGAGTAGCCATGATTTTAAAAAAGCAACCGTCCCTAATAGCAGCTGCCGTAAGAGCATTTTGTGAACGTGATCCTATAGATATGAAAGCCTGTCGTTCAATGCGCTATTTTCCTCCCGAACAACGCGTACGCACTAGTGTTTGTTTCACCAAATGTCTATATGCCATGATTATGCACGGTAATTATGTGCCTGATCGTAAAATTGGTTGGAATTTATCGGGCAATCCCAATAGTGAGGAATATAAAGAAGATTTACTGGGCATTAAGTTGGCTTGTGGTTTTGAGATATTGGCCTCTCAGGCTAAAGATGCCAAGGACGAAGAGAATTCCCCCACATGGAAAGCCTATCTTAAAAGTCTTCAGGCTAAAGGTTATTTCAGGGAAAACATTGAAGGCTCTGCCGATTACCAACGTTTGTTGGGAGAAGCTAAATTATTTTTTAAAGACAATCAAACACGTTTTCGCACAGCACCTCTGGTGGGCAAAGAAATACTTGAGTTATTAAAAACGACAGAAATCAATGCGGAAGAATTAAGAGATGAGGAGAATAATTTAAGGGTAAGAAACTACGTTTAATTAAAAGTATTCGATTTTTTATATTATTTTTTTATTTGTTTCCGCTCATTTAGCCTAGTGATACCGATGACTGGCTTCACATAAGTCCAGAACAATTGGATGCCATGCTTACGGAACGTTATGGTCCCAAGAAACTCTACAAATCTAATGGTGATATAAATGCTGAAGAATTTACCAAAAATATAGCCGAATTTTTGGAAAAACAATCAGACTTAGAAGGTATAGAACGTGATTCAGATGATGATAGCACCGACAAAGAAGCGTCTGCCTCGGCTGGTCGCTTTGCCAACAGAGCCGATTTTAAGTCTAAGGTCAAAAAGAACAATTCAATGCGTCAAGCCTGTCGTAAAAATCCCGTAAATTTAAATCAATCCCTCAATACTTCGGATGCTGATGAAAGTTTTACTACTCAGGTTAAAAGCTTTTTAGATTTTGTCATACCCGAAGACAAATGGGACTCAAATTCGGAAATGAGCGACTATGAGGATGAGGAAGATATGGAGCGCAATTTCGCCGCCATGGCAGATGCTGAAAAACATATAGATGCGGACATTAAAGCCTATATGGATCAAATGGATCGTGAATTGGCTAAGACCACAATAGGCCAAAGTTTCTCTACATCAAGCACAAAAAAATCAAAGGGCACGGCCTCTAAGGCCACCTCTGAAGATGATTTTGATGACATAGAAGATTTCGAGCCCATCAATATCAATGTTAATACTTTAAAAAATATGATGGACAGTTATAAATCTCAAATAGGCGGAGCTGGTCCCGTATCAAATCTACTGAATGCCATGGGTGTTGGCATGTCAGCGGCAGCAACAAATTGTGATCCAGCTGAAGAGTTGAAAGAATCGGCTGTTTAAATTAATTAATTTATTATTGAAAATATCACCGTCTTTATTGAGAGTAATTTCTTAAGCATTTTTTTAATTGAGTCATGTTAAAATATAAAAAATAATATTTAATGCTGTACTTTATCTCTAATTATAATTTCTTATTATTTTTTGTCCACTTAAATGTCACATCATTTATTACAGGGTATTTACGTTTATACATGTATGTTTGTATAGACTGCTCTTTTTAGAGCAAACATATTTATTATAAGGTCCGCTTTTGTTTTCTCTAAATAATAAGTCGTTTATTTGGATTTTGAAAAATACAATAAAAAATCTTTTTAAACATAAAAAATAATTTTTTTTCTTTTCTTATTATTATTTATGTAAAACTTTTTAGTTTTAATCGGCTGAAAACTTTGAGGGTCTCATATAAGTAAACTCCTAATAGTATGAAATTTTACTGATGTCCACTAAGTTTTAAATTAAGGGCGAGCCGAGTCTTTCTGCTTAACTACATGTGTCTTGATGATCTGTATTGTTGTATTTTGTTTGCAAGTTTTGCTTATAATTTGCGCACAACCAAAGCAAGAAATTGCAAGACCAAAATTAGTGGCATCAATACCTTTATTACTTTTATCAATTTTTTTCACAATAAAACTTATTAATATTGCAAATTTTGTAAAAAATAAATAAATTTAAGATCTAAAAAAAGTTTATTATTTTATTTAAAAAGTATATGTCATTTATTTGTAATTATGTATGTATATAATTGCCTTAATTAACTCGGTCATGTAAATGAAGAATAAATAAAAAAAAGGAAGACAAATTGAAAATAAGGTTACTAAGCACATTTAAATTATTTTATATAAGAATATGTTCAGGATATAAACAAATTAACGATTTGTAATAAATATTATAAGACTTAACTTAAAAAAACATATAAGTTATAAATTTATTTAAGATTTTATTCCTGTTTTTAAGTATCAATTTATTGAGCTTTACTTAATGGTAGTTTCAATATGAAAGGTATGGGAGACATCATCGACTCTACTCAACAGCTTGCAAAGATGACACACTACCATTAATAATAATGGCTAATACTTCTGGTCAGTCTTGCTTTAAGTTCGAATACTGAGAAGTTTGCATTTTAATCTCCATAGAAGTTTTGCCCGATAATATACCATTACGTTCGATTAGATTCCAAATGGAACCCATAAATGTGCAGAAGAGTATAATGCCAAACACTAAAAATTTGAGCAATAAATAAAGAGTCTTAAAGCCAACACGCACTGGAAATTCCGCCATCACTATGAGGCAAGCTAACAGGAATGCAGCAGTTGTAAAGTATACAATACGATCAGTTTTTAATTTTTTTAAATGTTCATCACATAAATCTATAGACTCTTTAAGGATGGCTAAACTTGTGGGTAATCTAGTTTCATCAACAGGACATTCATTATCTGGCGTTACGGTGTGCCCATTTGTAAGTACTGGTGTTTGTGGTGGTGTCAGTTTTACATCCTGCTGACTTTCTTCAACATCTTCCTCGTCGATACAGGCATTTATGTGCCGTATAGAACAGGTATCGCCATCTTGTTTCGCTTGCAGTTTTAAACGCACCTGTACCGCTTCATGATCAGAATAGCTGTATTTTTCCCCCGGCACTCGTTCTGGCAGGGGTAGTTTATATTCTAATATAGAAGACTTTATGTTGTCTGAACTACGTACGAAAATATGATCTATACGAAAACCACTGGGATTAAGAGTTCTAGTTTTTTTAGATGTATACGAGTTTTGTTTACTTTCATTGGTTGATATTGAATCAGAGTTGCAAGTGTCTTTCATTTGGGATGTGTAGAGGAGAACTCTGAGAAAGAAAATCAAATGTAAAATTTTAAAATTTTTTTTAACATAATTTTTTCTATATATCTTGCGGTTTTCTCTATAAAAACATTTAGTCTACATCTAACATTTTGAAATTATTTAATTTTTTCATAAAATGAAATACCTAAACACTACCTAACACACTGTTGAAACTTACAACATGACAGGTGTCAACTACATTTAGTCTTATTTTTTGGCTACATTTCAAGCAGGTATCTGCTCAATTCTTTAAAATTTAGGTTTTTCTGATAGATGTCGTGGCTTTCTTTAAAATTCAAATGTATTACAAATGAAAACTGTTTTTATGTCCTTTTTATACGTTTTTTAGACTTCAAATTTAATGTTTAAGTAGATAAAAATATGTAAAAAAATAACACACAATAACACATTATATGAAAGTGGTAGAGGGGCAAGAAATTACTTATTAAAATAATTTAAGTTCGAAAAAAATTATTCTAGGCAATATCATAATTTTCTACAATTTTGTAACTTTCTAATTTATTTTTAATTGTTTTACTTACTTGTAAGAAATATCATTTGGTTTTGTATTTAAATCACCAGCCAGTAATTGAACGGCCGCATCCCAACGTGTAGCTTCGATAAATTGAGCAGTATCGAATGCCTGTATAACACGATGTGCCTTGTAATCATCATCTTTAATATTGTATTCAGCATGTAACTGATAAAATGGGACAAAAGAAAAGAACAAAAGAAATATTAAACATTTAAAGGCACCATTTATTTTTTTGTTTTGTTTTATTTTTAAAACAAGCAATTGTATGTATCGGTGTTTGCTTTCTTTAAATTAAATTAAATGAAAAAGCATGTGAAATTTGATATGATATAAAATATCGGCGTCCATATGTCCGATTTTTCATGTTTTGAGGATAACTATGAATTTGACAGAGGACATGAATTATGTTGGCTTTGAGAGTCGATGTGGTTTGTGGTTAAATCCTAATTTTGATAGAATAAATTTTTCTTTTTCTCTAATATATTAAAGGTTTAAGGATTTAGATTAAACAAAATGTTTCTTTTTCTAATATAATATCCTAACATAATTTTATATAAATACATACATACATACTTACATGAGCATTGTAAACGTGTACATAAAGATCTCCAACTCGTATTCTACACATGCCCACACCCTTACCACCAAACCAATCAGCATGTTGTATACGATGACAATAGCCATTAACAGTCCATGCATGAAACAAACTAGTCACAATGGGATATTTTGATAATACCAATAGACCAGCTCCAATCACACCACTTTAAATGATAAAAACAATACAAAATTATATTACTCATAATATAATATAATATCTATATAATTGTATTTAGTGTGGTCCATTACGTACCTATAGAAATAATGAGCATATGGAAGTACAGCCTTGGTTAGCTCCTGCAATGTTTGGCTATCCTTTTCCGACCAGACTTCTTGGAGCGAAATAATATCATATTTTCCGGTACTCAATTCTTTGCCAATATGTTGGATACGCTCCGCCCTATCAGCGGATACAAATGGTATACCCCTGAAATGTATGTACATTTTAAATAATAAATAAAAAGTGACCACTTTCTTAATAAGATGAACCTGAACAATATCTTCCGATCAAAAACATAATTACGGGACATGGGAAAACTTCGTTCATAAGCCATTTAATGCTTTAATAAATTCTTTTTGATTTCCAAGTAAAAATTGATAAAAAATAATTCTACTTACCAAACATTAAAGGTTAAAATACTTAATTCCAACGAGACCATTCTTTGCGATAGGAATATATTATATATGTACAATAAACAACTGCTACAGTTATTTGTTCATTAGCAATAACACAAATTCCCTGAGTTAAAATATCACAAAGTCAAATATTTAATTTTAATACAATAAATTAATTATTTTATACTAGTGAAAAATACGTACTGCAACTCAATAGGGCAGCACAACAACAAATGAAAAACAGTAAAAACAAAGATGAAGCAAAACAAAACACTTAAAAAACAAACACAATGCAGAACAGTGCTGCCAAAGTAATATTTTACTGAACAAAAATTAAACACTGAAAATTTTGCGTTTATAGTTTATCAAATCAAGGATGGTAATTAAACCTTTAAAAAAATTGTAACTCAATACAGGGCTTTAAATTGTTAAATGTAAAATGAAACTATACATAGATATATAAATGAGCTATTGTACAAGTTAAATCAATTCAGTATTGTTATTTTTATGGTTTATGGAAGTCGGCAACACTATGTTCAATAATTTTAAAGTTGCCAGCTAGCAAATGCAAACAATGCTACAGTGTTGGTAAACGGACTTTATTAAAGTTTTTATTGATTAATAATAGATAACGGTTTATTGACCTTACAATTTTTTTCAACAAGGTTATATACTATTTACTGACTAGCAATTTTTATTGTGTGCAGTTTTAAATAATGATTATTGAAAATAAAAATAATATTGTTTGTGTTATTGTCGCTTATATAACATATTCAATTAATACACTTTAATTTTTTGGTGTTTTCAACAAAAGATCGATATTAAATCAATTAAAAGTTACAAAATTTCTTTTAGAATCCGAACTCGTTATTTGATTAACTAGTCATTAAACTGTATTATTACCGGAATTTAATGTACTAATGTGCAAAGTTTAAAGTTTATTGAACATGTTGAACTTGTTAAAAAAATAAAAAATATAATATTAGTTCGTTAGACACGCTCTTAATATAGCATTACAAAATAAGTCAAAATTTATAGATTGAACATACAAGTCTACAAATTTATAGTAATGTTAAAAATAAACATGGTTGTCGAAGTCAATAGTAAAAATTAAGTAAAAATTTTAAGAAAACTTTATGTTAATCGCGACTTTTGCCTATGCCGCAAATCAATATGTGAAAACACGTTCATGTTTATTGTTGATGGCAACAATAATTTTAATATCTGCAATGCCATAAAGAGCTTTCGTCTATCTGTACATATAATGTTATACATATGCACATTCATACATATATGCACATGTGCTTTTATGAGATGGTTAAAAATAATATACTGCCAGCAATTTTTTATTTAAAAGCTGTATAAACCGTTACTCTTCAAATAAAATACCAAGTACCAATAATTCTTATGTGTTTCAGTTTTATTTATTTTTTTTATTATTTATTTTATTCAATGTTATTTACAATTATAAATTAAAATCAATCAATAACGTTATAAATAGTAACATTAATTCTAATTAACAATTATTATTTTTAATCGATTAAATAAAAAAATTAGAATAAAATACATTTTACAAAATAATTTCAATGATAGGTAGGTATATAACAAGTTTTTACTGCAAATATTTTGACAGGATTTTTACACACTTTTCGTATGATTTGTAGGTAACTGGTACTATTTATTAAATTTATAAAATTAGTGTTGTTATTTAGGCGACTATTGTGCTGCAAAATGTAAATGTTTATCTCATTTTTATGAAATAATTAAATTGTTTACTTGACTATTGTTTGCATGTATATATGTAGTTGTTAACTATATTAACGAACTTGTATTTAGTTTATAATTAAAATTTACAACGTTTTTTTGATTACTGATTATTATGGCATACTCATGTTTTTTTTAAATGGTTTTTAAGTGATTTTTAAGAATCACTTTTCTTTAATATAACTTAATTAAATTAGTTAGTTTATTAATAATTTTATAGTTCCAATAATGATTATAACTTAAAGTAATAGAAAGAAAAGAAAACATACGAACTAGCAAGTAACTTGCAGCAGGTACGTTTAAAATAAAATTAGTTTTATGTATATTTTTACAATTAGAAAATATTTGCATGTGTATACATATCCCTATTCAAATAATCTTCTATTCATTCTGAGTTTCGTTGTTGTTTTGTTAAGAGTTTTTATTTTTCTTTTAGTAGCGATTACTTTCTCTGTCTGAATATTTGCCACTCATTTTACCAACGGAATAACGATCCGAATAGGCATCATATTTATCTGCTTTGTAATTGATTTCTTGTGGCGTATAACCAATATTCTTTTGCCAATGTCGGGTCCAATAAAGATCCTCGTTACGCACTTGCGACGGTGTTTTTGCATCTCTGCATACATACACGCAATAGACCATACAGCCGATTAATGTTAAAAATCCGAAAATTAAAAATATTATACCAAGTATCCTAAAAGGCAAAGAGGTAAAAAAATTATTAAGTTTGCTTAAATCTGGTCATAGGCTACAATTATGTAAACTACACTAGAACTTAACTAGAACCAAAGTAGAATTAAAATTAAAAAAAAAACATTGATTGTTCTATAACGGAACTAAAACTCAACTCAAAGAATTATATTAAATACAAACTAAATTTGAACCAAATAAAAATCAAAATCTAAAAACCTAAATAGAGATTTACGAGAATACAATCAGAAATAATGTAAATTAAAAAAAGCAATAGAATTAGTCCAAAGAGCAAGTGGAACTATATTAGAATCTAGGACTGCTTTAAACCATAATTAAACTAAAACTTAACTAGAATACTATATGTATATTTGCTACTTACCACACATAGAATGGCTCATACAATTGCACCACAATAACAAAACCCAATGTCACCAGAATGATGCCTAAATTTAACAACAACATTAAGCAACAAACACCTTTAACATTTGGACAGAATGGGTTCGGTGCTGACATTGTTTCGATTTTAGCTCCACGTTTTGTAGTGCTACGAGCACTACGACCAGTCTTTGCAGTACTGGCAACTGAATACACACTTCTGGGTGCTCTCGATGGTGGACGATGACTGTAGCGGCTGTTAATAAAAAGAAAAGCTCGAGCATTTGTTATTGAGTGCCAATATATTACAAAAATACCTAATTTCCGAAGGAGCTTTATAGGCAGCACTCGTGACGTATATATCACTGCCCGCATCGCCACCATGATCATAACTCAGGGCAGAAGGTGCCCTTGGGGGCTGTCGTGTTGGTGGTGGACCGTTCAGTAAACGAGGGCCACCGCTGTCTACAACTGATTGATTATAATGACCATTCGATATGCCATTTGAGTGACCATTTATACGCGTTTTTCGCGATGAATGATAGTGACCCTGAGGTGAGGTGCGTTCATGTGCTATCGTATACTCGGACATTGTACGCTCCGAGGGAGCACGATGCGATTCTTCGCCATCAGTTGAGTAGCCACGATTTGAGTGAACATAGGGTGGATCGGGTGTTAAGCGGCCATGTGTGGCCACATAGTGACCACCCTTAATTCTAAAAAAAAAATAAAAAGAAATTTAGTTTGATTTATAATAGAGGAATAGTGAATTGTAAAACTTACTTTTTGACTCGTCTTTCATGCATAATTGTATGTTAGGAAAAAGAAAAAATGTTTCCAGAAATACTCTTAAAAGCTGTTTAAGTTGATTAACAAAACTGATCTGCTATATCCTATTGTATTTCTCAGCCGGAATATTCAAAATTAAAAAGTAATTTTCATTGCTTGTTAAAAGTTGTGGTGATTATCATATCATTTTTTCTGAAAAAAATCGAAAAAAATACATATTAATTACTGTGGCATATTTTTAGGAAAAATTTGTTTAGAAATATGTTTGTGCATGCTCGCAGGGATCTAAAAGATGGAAGATTGAATTTTTCAGTCAGTCAATCAAAATTTTTCCAATTAAATATTAATTGCACCGACATTTTTCAAAAATTAAGCTTTACTTGATATATATAAAGAATATTCACTACCCTAAGGTATTGATGATTTTGTGATGCATAATAAACCAACAAATAGTTGTATAATAAAAACAAGATCACCTTAAGATGAAAATAAAAAAAAAAAGAAATTTACAAAACGATCGCGCGGAAGATCAAAAATGAGTATACAGGGTGGACCAAAAGTCACGCCTGCGTGTAAAAATTGAATAACTTTTTTGTTTATTAATATTTTTAATTTTTTTTTTCAGATTTTATTCATCGATTCGTGTTACACCACCATGCAAAATTTAACGACTGAGCAACGAACGAAAGTGGTAGAATTTTACTTTTCCAATGGGCGCTCAATTTTACTGACGCAACGAGCATATCGAAATTATTTCAACACCAGAAATGCACCTAACCAAACCACAATTAATCGTTTAATTGCACGGTTCCGACAACAAGGTGCAGTGTCAGATTTGCCATGATCAGGAATACCAAGAATAATACAGAATCAAGTGAACATTGATCGTGTACGGGTCAGTGTTGCAGAATATTCAGGAACTTCAACGCGAAGACGTTCTGGACAACTGGGCATCTCTATGCTTAATAATTTTGTACGCCCTGAGGCAGCCAACAAGTGGTTTCAGCAGGATGGAGCAACAGCACATACGGCCCGTGCCACAATGACGCTTTTAAATGAAATTTTTGGCGACCGAATTATCTCGAAAAATTCAGAATTTAATTGGCCAGCACGTTCACCGGATTTAACTGCCCCTGATTATTTTCTATGGGGTTATCTCAAAGAACGAGTGTATGTAAACAAGCCTCAAACTATAGAGCAGCTAAAGAACAACATTGAAGCTGAGATCAGGGCAATAGAGCCTCTCTGACATTATTTTTCATAATTAAAATTTAGATCATACAAAGATAATATTATAATTAAAAAAAAATTTAATAAAAAATAATAAACAAAAAAGTTATTAAATTTTTACACGCAGGCGCGACTTTTGGTCCACCCTGTATTTAAAAATATGTATATTAATTAAATATTAATAAAAATTAATTTCCAATACGACTATTACACACACACAACTATATACTACCCTACATACATAAAAATTTAAATTCATTAAATTATCAAAAATATCAAAAAAGATATTGGCGTAACTAGATATTTCTGAGCAATACACCTCCTCCCCCAAAATTATTTTTAAATAGAATTAGAAAAAAATAACTTTTTGAATATAATATGCATATAAAATAAAATCAGTTTAAGATTTTAAAACCTCCACCACACAGAAAAAATTTTTAAGCCAGAAAAATTAGCATATAAGGCAACTGCATAATTGCAAAACCTGCTTTATCGACATCTTAAGCTAAAGGCAAACATTGAAAAAAACTTGTGGTAATGACGTGCAAAAAAGAATACAGGAAAAACAGGACGCAAATTACGGCATTCGAACGTGATCGAAATTTGAAAATTCTTATTAGTATCTCTATATCAAAAGCACAGCGAACTCGATCGTTCGAGTTAAATTTCGATCGTGGACGAATGCCGTAATTTGGCCTCTGATGTTGGTAAATATATATATGAAATAGCATGAAATAATAACATTAAAATTCATGTTGGCCGCCACTACAAAATAGCGGACAATAAATTAATATATGGGTCAAATCAGGGGCCGAATTACGGCATTCGAACGTGATCGAAATTTGAAAATTCTTATTAGAATCTCTATACCTAAAGGACAGCGAACTCGATCGTTCGAGTAAAATTTCAATCGATACCGAATGCCGTAATTCGGCCCCTGGTATTTTTAAATGTAACTTATTGAACACCTTCAATATTGGTATCAAATGAAAGGGCTTGACCAGTAGAATACAGTTAATTATTAATAAAATGTAAAATCCAAGATGGTGTCTAAAACAAAATAGTGGAGCAAATTTTTTTAACCCCATCAATATGGATATCAAATTGAAAGGCTTGACTAGTTGAATACAGATAACTACGTAAAAATTCACAATCAAGGATGGCGTTGGAAATAATAAGGAAAAATGGCGTATAACATAAAATATAGGTTAAGCTACGATGTGGGATTATACCTGAAATGATGGTGAAGGGTATTATCAGACTCGGCTCGGCCGAATATAGCACTCTTACTTGTTTTTAAACAAGTTGGTATTAGTTTAAAAATGTTTCTTTCTTTGCCTATAACTTAGCCGATTAGAGCCCGCTTTATCCAAAATTTTTCACGAATATCTCTAGAGGCATATAATATCTACAAGTAGTAAAGTAGTAAAGGTTCCTATAAATTATTCTATGGCTGAAAAATTGTAATTTTGGTGTAAAAATAAGGAAAAATACAGAGGTGGTCGTGTTTATTTGCTCTTATCTCAGAAAGTTATGGGCCGATTGTGTTGAATTGCAACAGCGATTCATTCCCGGATATTTCCAAAAGATTGATACCATACACAGATCTGAGGAACATATGGTTGCTTCCAAAAGTTTGTTTAAAACAACACACGGACAGACGGTCATTTCGACTCCTCTATTCATAAGCTTTCAGAAAATATATACTTTAGGGGTCGGAAATTCAAATTGTAGAAATTATAAACGGAATGACAAAGCTATATATACCCTTGTGCACCACAGGTGAAGGGTATAAAAATGTACAACTACACTATTAAATGTGCCAGTGTACCGCAAAACTTTCGATTGTACCAAATTTGTACGAAAAATCCAAACTGTGGTCTGCATATGTTTATGTAATTGTTTTTAAAAGGGTGAAAATAATAATTGTATATTTTTTTTATAATTTGTCATTGTTTTATCAAAAGACAAGGCATATTTATTCATCAGGTACTCTTGTTTCGTCAGCTGATTATTTTTTTCAACACTTATTTTAAATTTCAGTTGTCACAATGCATAAATAAAAAACAGTTTTCTTTTTTTTCTAATTTATTTCAAATGTCAAACTTCATATACACAAAATATAAACAAAAAAAATTCTCTCCGAACTGCAATTACCTGATAAATAAATATGCCTTGATCAAAAGAGTTGAATTTATTTTCTTTAATCATAAATTAAAAATGGAATTAAAAAATAGGTTGCAAACTGACTTGATTATTTCGAAAAATAAAAATTTCTCAAAATGTTGTCTGTCCTTACGTAATTTAAGTACGTTTAAGAATCTGATTGCTTTAGGATCTATAAAAAATACATAGTGTTAATAAATATTTTTAATTTTGCAGTTTAATAAAATATATGTAATTCAGCTAATTAAAAAATTTTTATTTAATTTATTGTTTGAGGAAATGGAAAAAAATAATTGTTTTTTTTTATTTACTCATGTGCATTTTAATAAAAGTTTATTAAAGTCAACTTTTTAATTGTCGAAATTATGTTTATAAGTATTTACTTTGTCAAAAACACCATAACTTAACACAGTTTATTAAAAAGTTTTTATTTTTCACCTGCAGTATAATTATACCCTTCACACAGTGAAAAAGGGTATATATAGGTTTGTCATTCCGTGTGAAATTTCTACAATTTTCATTTCCGACCCCATAAAGTATATATTTTCTGAAAGCTTATGAATAGGGAAGTCGATTAAGCTCTGTCAGTCTGTCCGTCTGTCGTGTGTATGTTGAAATCAACTTTTTGAAGCCCCCCGACATCGCTTGGACCCGGGTGAGGTATTAAAATATCAGAAATATTCGGGAGTAGATCGCTATTGAAAATCAGAAACATCGGTACATAAACAACTGAGATATGAGCAAAAACCCACGACCACCTCGATTTTTTTTTTCACAAAAACAACATTACAACAACAACATACATACATACAAACGTGTATACTGGTTAGTGAAAACGTGGCATCGAATCCCAGCTGAGCCAAAAAAAAAAAATTTTTTTTATATTTAAAAAATTTTTTTTAAAATTTTTTTTTGTTATATTTTTTTTTTATTTTTTATTTAATATATTATATATATTTTTATTATTTTTTTTTTAATTTTTTTTTTTATTTTTTTTTTGTTTTATTTAATTATATATATTTTAATTATTTTTTTTAAATTTTTTTTTTAATTTTTTTTTTAATTTTTTTTTTAAATTTTGTTTTAAATTTTTTTTTTATTTTTTTTTTATTTTTTCTTTTAACATACATATGTAAAGTTATAATTTTACAATGGATTTTTTTTATATATGTATGTTTTTTATATGTATGTACGTATTTCATATGAGATGAATGGTGATACAAACTACTGTTATTGCATGACTACACGTTGTGAAGGGTATATAAGATTCGGCACGGCCGAATATAGCGCTCTTACTTGTTTTTAAATTTTAATTGGGTACATTTGTAAAAAAAACTTTTAATATGATAAAAATGTCAGATTAAAAAGTGTGTGTATTTTAAAACTAATTAGTTTACAAATTATGATTTAAACTATAATTAATCAAATGAAGTATGAAATTAAATAAGAGCCTAAGAACCATTTAATTAATAATATTTAACTGAGCCATTTGAATTTATTTATGTAACATTTTTTTATTTGTCAATTACATTAAATCCAATAAAAAAATTCCATCAAGAGATAATTTGTTTTATTTTTTATTTATTTTTTTGCTAAAATAGTTTTAACATTTTTAAGAATAATAGTAGCAAATTAGAAGAAAAATATTTTAAATGTACATGTGTATGTACACAATATGTATGTATGTATGTATGTATGTATGTATATAACAGATTTTTTAGAAAGAATCAAAGTATATTTTAAGATTTCCCACCTAAAAATAAAGTAGTGTTGCTTGCATTGTTTGCATTGAAAAACGCAACAAAGTATGTCTTCTGTAATGCTCATTATTTTAGCAACAGCAAAAAACAAAAAATAAGAAAAATTGTTTCAATAGAAATATTATTTTAATATCGTCCTTAACTGCTGCTACCTTTTTTAGCTGTGCGTATAGGAAGTACAAGTGCTTTTGGAAGCAAGTAAGCGATTAAAGAAGGGCTGTTCGCTAACTAATGTTTTGGGTCGATTGGTATGTTTCTAAGTATGAACAGAAAAAAGATCTTTAGTACTTCTATAGCAAAATGTAATGCGTTTCCAACTAACAAAAATCAAGTAGAATGCTATATTCAACCGTAACGAATCTTATAAACCCTTCATCAACATATATTTATGTAAGAATTAAAAAAAACAAGTAACAATGCTATATTCGGCCGTGCCGAATCTTATATACCCTTCACAACGTGTAGTCATGCAATAACAATTGTTTGTATCACCATTCATCTCATATAAAAAACGTATGTACATATGTACATGTAAAAAACATACCAAAAAAAAATAAAATATTACAAAAAAAATATATATTAAAAAAATAATAATAATAAAAAAATTACAAAAAAAAAAATTAAAAAAAAAATTAAAAAAAAAAATTAAAAAAAAATTTAAAAAATTTTTTAAAAAAATTAAAAAAAAAAATATAAATAATATATTAAATAAAATAAAATAAAATTTTTTTGACTCAGCTGGAATCCGATGCCACGTTTACTTAAACCAATATGTATGTAGGTTGTTGTTGTAATTGTGAAAAAAAACGAGATGGTCGTGGTTTTTTGCTCATATCTCAGAAAGTTATGGGGCGATTGTGCTGAATTTTAATAGCGATGCATTCCTGGATATTTCCAAGAGATTGATACCATATACAGATCTGAGGAACATATAGTTGCTTCTAAAAGTTGATTTCAACCAACACACGGACAGACGGATAGACGGACAGATGGTCAGGACTTAATCGACTCCTCTATTCATAAGCTTTCAGAAAATATATACTTTATGGGGTCGGAAATGAAAATTGTACAAATTACAAACGGAATGACAAAGCTATATATACTCTTGTGCACCACAGGTGAAGGGTATAAAAATAACTTTCATATACGGCGTTGACCAGACTAAAAATAAAACGTGACATAGCGTAGCCTAAGCAAATAAATAGTTTATCGGTCTAAATTTGAACCAGCGATTATTTTGAATAGGTCATTCAATTCTTCTACAAAATTCAGTATATTATCTGCGCTAAATGAAATTAATCGATTTACGCTTGAGCAACGTTGGGATTTATTTGATTATTATTATTATTTCCAAACAAAGACAATTGGTCGGAAATTGCAATTGGAAAAAATCATCTTTTCAGATGAAGCTCATTTTAATCTTTGTTAGTACGTTAATAAGCAAAATTGCCGAATTTGGGGCTCAGAAAACCAACACTTGTTCTTACAGAAGCCAAAGCACCCATAACGAGTGTCTTTGGTGTGGCTTGTGGAGCGGAGGCATTATTGGCCCATATTTCTTCGAAAATGAGGACGGCGCAAGCATTACGGTCAATGGAGACACCGAATTTTTTGTGCTCACACTTCATGATATTTATGTGAACGATGTTTGTTTTCAACAGGATGTTGCAACTAGTCACACATCTCATGCCACAATCGATTTTTTGCGTACAACGTTTGGTGGTTGTTTTATTAGCCAAAATGGTGATATCAACTGGCTACCAAGAAGCTGGGATTTGACATTGCTAGACTATTTTCTGTTGGGCGCCGTTAAAGACAGGTATAATACTTTGCAGACAAACCAGAGACAACTGAGCATTTAAAAGCCAGTATTCGTAATGCCATTGAAGAGATACAACCCCATACACTCGAAAAAGTGAACGAAACTTGGTACAATCGAATGAAGTACTGTGAGGCCAGCTGCGGCAGCTATTTGAATGAAATAATATTTACTTTCTAATAAATTTTAGCAAAATTTTAAACCATTTTTGTTCTATTGCATTTTTAAATTTAAACTTTTAAATGGCTCACCCTTTATTTAAATGATTGTTCTGTGTTTTCTACTACAAGTTGGTGGCCATCGCCAACAGACATAGATTTAAAAATTTTTAAAAGTGAACTGTACTCTATCAAACCCTTTAATTTGCTACCCATATGAATGGGGTTAAAGAAATTAATTGAATTTGCAATATTCTTCAGTCATAATCAAAAAAATATGTTATTTGCCAATTTGTTCCGGAAGCCATCTTGAATTTAGAAATTTTTAGTTTTTTTACTTATATTGAGGGGGATAAAAACTTATAAATATCGGCATTTTGTTTCGGATGGAATCATGGATTTGGTTATTTTCCAAGGAACACAGTATTCTACTAGTCAAACCATTTCATTTAATTTCAAAGTTAAACCTGTCAGTTGTCTTGAAGACAAAAAATAACTTTCGTTTGTAAATCTTAAGAAAAATACTGAGGAAGTTATATTTTGGTGCCTAAATCTCAGTCGTTATCGAACCGATTATTTTGATAATTTTTTTTAGTTATTTTCAAAACTATCTATTGGAAACCTCAGATGCAGTCGTGTTTCTCTAATTGCTGGGTTACGTACAGTTATGTGCAGCTTATGGGGGCTTTAAAAAGTTAATTTCAACCATTATACGGGTAAATAGATCCATTCAATTAATTTATTACCTTTGTATGGAAACCTCATAGTACGATTTGTTTTAATTCGATCCAGCGAAAGTGTGCCTTTTAAATATTTCATATTTAAAAAAATTACAACATATAACAGCTGTTTTTCTTTTTCTTCAAATTTAATATTAACAATTCTAACAAATACTCAAAGGTCACTTGAAATGTTATTTCCTATTTCAGTGACAGTGTCACTTTAAATAAAATCAAAAAGCCACATAAAAGTTTACAGCTGAAACGAAATGTTTACATAAATACATAAATACATACATACATACATATATAAAATAAAACAACTACAATAAATATTTGCAACGAAATAAAGCTCAACTTGTCAGAAAACAATTTCTTTACCTTTAGAGTAAAACAAAAAATAACACCTAAAACGAGAATAAACAATAAATGTATGTTTATAAGAAAAGAATCGTAAACAACTTTAGAAGGATAATAAGGACCCAATAATGAGTTTTTTTTTTAAATTTTAATACTCACTAAACATTTTTATATAAAGAACTTCGATAAATTACAATAAAAATATGCTATAAATTATGTTTAATACTAATTTATATTTTAAAATAAAATTTATGAGTGATTTCACCTCTAATTTGAAAACATTTTATGAGATTTCGCCTCAAATGTGCACATAAAGTAAACAAAATAAAAAGAAGTAAGATTTTCTTTACTGATAACAATTGGCATACCAACTCATTACCCATCAAATTACATCCCTTTAAAAATGCTGAATAAACATACCCTATAAGCAATAGAGTAAGTAGTCGTCCCATTCTGGGACTTGCAATTACCCCAGAATTGTTTTGGAAAAGTTAAATGTTTACATTTTATTAATAAAATTCACTCAGTTTAAGATTTTGACCCCCACCCACCAGAATAAATAAAATTAAGTTAAAATTTTTATAAGTAAAAACAAGTAACAGTGCTATATTCGGCCGTGCCGAATCTTATATACCCTTCACAACGTGTAGTCATGCAATAACAATTGTTTGTATCACCATTCATCCCATATAAAATACGTGCATACGTACACGTTAGAATAAATGTGGCATCGAATCCCAGCTGAGCCAAAAAAATTTTATTTTATTTTATTTAATATATTATTTATATTTTATTATTTTTTTTATATTTATTTTAAATTTTTTTTTTTAAATTTTTTTAAATTTTTTTTTGTAGTTTTTTTTATTATTTTTTTCTTATTTTTAATATTTTTTTTTTGTAATTTTTTTTGTTTGGTATGTTTTTTACATGTATGTATGTATGTATGTTGTTGTTGTAATTGTGCAAAAAAACGAGGTGGTCGTGGTTTTTTGCTCATATCTCAGAAAGTAATGAAGCGATTGTGCTGAATTTCAATAGCGATTCATTCCTGGATATTTCCAAGAGATTGATACCATATACAGATCTGAGGAACATATAGTTGCTTCTAAAAGTTGATTTCAACCAACACACGGACATACGGGCAGACGGACAGACGGATAGACGGTCAGGGCTTAATCGACTCCTCTATTCATAAGCTTTCAGAAAATATATACTTTATGGGGTCGGAAATGAAAATTGTAGAAATTACAAACGGAATGACAAAGCTATATACATATTGTATACCCTTGTGCACCACAGGTGAAGGGTATAAAAATAGTAAAAAACTATCTTATAAATAAGAAGAGATTTTGGTAGATTTTTTAAAAGATAAATAAAAAAATCCACGATTTTAAGTCATCGTCTGAATTGGGGGTAAGGAACTAAAAACGGTAAGTTTGCTTGTCTGTTTTTACAATTTTGCTTTTTGCAGTTTTTTTGTAAAATGATTGTTGTTTGCAAAATAACACTGTGGAACATTTTTGGGATTATTGTCTGGGGGGTGAGAAACTCCAAGTCAGTGTGATGGTACTTGGTCAGTATAGTAAAACCCTCAAAGGGTTTGGCGTTCGTATTTGTCAGTTTTTTTATGACATTTTAAATTTTTTCCTTATCTTGATGTTTTTTCGCTAGTTGTAACATTATGGCAAAAACGTAGTTTAACATAACTCGAGAACCACTTGTCCGATTTTGATGAAACAAATTTAGAAAAATTAAGAATTACAATTTCTTTAACCCGTTCATATAACGTTTTTCTTTATAATCAACAGTTTTGCCGGTAAAAATAAATTTGTGGAGAAAAAAAATATTTTTTTGCCTAAAAATTTAAATACTTTTTTTTTAAATTCATAAAAAATCCAAAATGGAAAAAAGTGCCAAAAATAATTACTTTCGCGTAAAGTCACATAACTCATGAGCAAAAAAAGGCATAAATCATGAAAATCGATGCACGCGTTTCTCATTTATTCACAATTAGGTAAATGTATGAATTTAAAAAATTTGCTCCAGATATGCACAACATTATTTGGAGAAAACATTGACATTCACAAGCCGAACTCTCTCATATTTTTCTACTGTACTAAAAGAGAAATATTGATGTGGCAACACTGGTTCTGTAATGTTCACATAAAACATGCATTGTCATTATACTTCTTCTCTTTCTCACACTGGTTCTGTGATTTTTGTCATTCAACAAGTGCCGACGAACGGGATCAGTAAAAGTGATTTTTTTTCCAACTTTAGATTAGTTTAAAAGTCTTTCAGAATCGAATAATAGACATCACAATTTTAAAAATAGTCAGCTAGCCCAATAATAAATAGTCCGGGCGTCAACCCTAGTGGTTGTTGCGAAAAAGTTAACCTAAAGTTAACTTGAGTTGCTTATAGGGTTCATAACTTCGTATATACTTACATATACATACATATGTATATGTATAAATAACAAACATATTTCCACACGCCATAAATTTAACGCCTTTACGCCACTTACACCTTACATTTTCGCTAATGCTGTATAACCCGACAAAGAAATATAACTTTATTTATATATATTATAATTGTGACTAAATCGTAGCTATTTTTTATCTACTATGCGTCACTATTTTTCATCTTCTATGCGTCACTATTTTTTTTTACTATATAGTGAACCAAATAAATTTACACACTAACATTTAAAAAAAAATTATATTTTAAAACATATAGTTAATCACATTTTTAATAACTTTATTGTATATTTTAAGGAACTTTAAATTATAAGAAATTATAATTTATGATTTCATTAAGAGAAATATATTAATTGCATATAATAATACAAAAATAAAATATGCTCTTAAACTGTATACTGTTTAGTTTTTTTTTGCTTTAACTTAAAAAAATAACAATTTTTTTTCCCAATTTGTATTTATTAAATTTTTGTTTTTAGGCCACTCATTGGCGTAGCTAAAATTTTTTTCTTAAACTGAGTTAAAAAACAAGTAAATGTGCTATATTCGGCCATGCCGAATCTTATATACCCTTCACAACGTGTAGTCATGCAATAACAGTAGTTTGTATCACCATTCATCCCATATGAAACACGTACATACATATAAAAAACATACATATATAAAAACATCACATTGTAAAATTATAAATTTACGTATTTATGTTAAAAAAAAACATTTAAAAAAAATTTAAAAAAAAAATAAAAAAATTAAAAATAATAAAAATATAATGTGTGCCGAAACTTTTATACCCGCCACCAATTTTGTGTACATTTAAAGCACAATATTTATTATTTTGTTAATCATTATGGAATAATCTCTTTATAATAAAACATGTATCACTTTCTTTGTAGAGGGTGGTTAAATTTTAAGGGCCCATGTTGAAGGTGAACTACACCTAGTCTTTAAATTTCTTTTCTGCATTTCACTTGATATTTCTCAATCTCAAACTTACTCAATTTGATCCGTGGAAAGATACGCAAATGAGTAACGCGTTAAAGTTATTCAGGTTTTGTTTTAAAATGGGTGTTCAAATCAAAATGCATTTTGTGCACTTCGTAATTCTTTTGATCAACATAATCGTTCAAATTCATCCACAATCGGGAGAATTGTAAAAAATATTTAAATTTCTGCAAAACAGGTCTGTATAAAATGTTAGAAAATCTGTGAATGCCTTCTTAGTTCGTTGAATGGGAACCATTGCTGGTTTTTGCGATAGTGTGCCAAAAGAGCAGTCAAACTCGACTCATCATCATGCCCAACAATTGAGCATCAACATTGTGATTGAAAATTTGGAGCATCAGATAGAGGAGTGGCGGAAGGATGGGGGGCCATTTGGCCGATATTTTGTTAAATACATAATTGAACCATACAAATATTATAATTTCAAAAAGAATTAATAATAATTTCCTACATAATTTGTGTTTTATTTAAATTCAACATCGGTCCTTAAAATTTAACCACCCTTTATAACTTCGAATGCTACTAAAATGCTTTTGTTAATGTAGTCTTTCAATGAAAGTGGGCGTTAAAGAAGGCGTGTCAAAGTTGTTTTTGCGTATGAGTACAACTTAGTTGTTTCTATGTAGCCCTTTATTATTCCAAAATCTTTATTAATAGAGAAATTATATGAATTTTAGGTGAAACGTTATATGGGAGGTGGGCGTAAAAGTGGGCGTGGTACATTGATTTTCCGTTACAAAAAAGCGTCTTACCAAAAAGCAAAGTGTGCGAAATTTCAGGGTCGTACATCCAATTTTGTTGCTTTTATGACGTTTTTGTTTTTAAATATACCCAAAAATACACTGTGCGGTATAAATTTTCGTACATTTTGATCGATAGCTCATCTCCTAATGCATAGATTTAGACAATTTTCGGGGAAAAATATTGCTTTTACTCAGGAAATATATATTCGAAGTTTCATGAGTCTACGTTAATGCGTTTGGAAACAATTTCATTTTATTCGATGTTCAAAGGACACTGTTTTTTCGACCGACTCTTGGTTTTCGAGCTATAACTCTCTTCCTAATATTCCGATTTAGCCCATTTTCAATACCAAACAAACCTTGTCTATAAGAAAGATTCTGGCAAAATTTGAGCCCCCTAGCTTTTTCGGTGCGACCTCTATCGTGCTTTCAACAGACGGACAGACGGACGGACATAGCTAGATCGTCATCAAATCAAACCCTGATTCAGAATATATATACTTTATGGGGTCTTAAATGGATATTTCGATGTGTTACAAACGGAATGACAAAATGAATATACCCCCACCATTTTTTTGGTGGCGGGTATAAAAAAAATTAAAAAAAAGAATTACATATTAAAAAATATAAATAACAAATTAATGTTTTCGATCTTTTTAATTTATATGAACAGTTGTTTCTTGTATTGATCACTTTCTTTAATAAAAAATAGTTTTAATTTTATTTTCCGGTATTTCGCTACCACATTGGGTAGCTTCTTCAAGGAAAGTTTTTACAATTTTTAACAATTAACAATTAAAATATTAGAATTGTTCAAAAATTTTTTTTTTTTAAAAAAAGGCGGGAAAATTTTTTTTATTTTTATTTTAAATGTAAAAATGTTATTTTAAATGTGTATGTATGTATGTTGTTTATGTACCGATGTTTCTTAATTTCAATACCGATCTGCTCCCGAATATTTCTGATATTTTAATACTTCACCCGGGTCCAGACGATGTCGGAGGCTTCAAAAAGTTGATTTCAACATACACACAGACAAACTGAAAGAGCTTAATCGACTCCCCTATTCATAAGCTTTCAGAAAATATATACTTTATGCGGTCGAAAATGAAAATTGTAGAAATTTCACACGGAATGACAAACCCCTTTTACACTGTGTAAAGGGTATAATAAAATTATATGCAAATGTCTGAAAATAATTATTTGCGTATTACATTATAAATCAAGTCATTACTAAAATACTTCTTAATAAGACAAACGATATGTAATGGCCATTAAAAAGTATCTTGTTTAATAGGAGCAAGTCATTACCTAGTTTTTGCTGGAATCCTTGTATTAAATACAAAATAGTAAAATTTATATCGACATTTATGCTCAACTACAAGCCAGGGTACACTTATCACTCAGTTGCCTGAAATTTTTTCAAAACTTAATTTCAGTGGTGGTACACATACATATTTAAACATACATATTTAAAAAACTGAAATTCAGATCTCTAATCATTAATTATTTTCATAACTTATTAAATGGTATATAAAAAATTAACTCATCAATAAATAGCAAAATTAATTTTCTTACACAAAGCAAAAACTTTCAACTTTATGCTAGGCGCACAATTGGGACGAACGACGAATTTTTCGTCGCGAATATTCGTCATCAAAAATAAAACACATTTGTGTATATGAGAATGCATACAATTGTGGCGTAAGTCGAAGTTCACTATACGCGGCGAACTCTGCATTAGATTTATATATATTTCTTACGCCGGCGAACGACGAACAAATTGATACAAGGTGACCATTTTTTATTAAATTTGGGTTTACTTCTTAACTTTTTAAGAAAATAAAGTTAGTTTCTACTTTAATAATTGTTTTATTTTAAAACATTTAAAATATAAAGTTAAGTACAAAAATTTGTTTTTTTTTGTGTTTTTGCAAATGTTGAAGTTTATTAAGTGATCTTTTTTTCATATGGTCACACTATTAGCTGTTATACACAAACAAAATTTTTATTATTGTTTAATGCACGTACCCACGACATTCTTTGCAAACGTTTGCTTATACGTAAACAAGTTTTTATAATTGCAGAAATTATATTTATTGTTTTGTTGAGTTTCACAAAAAATTAAATTCTTAGATTATTTTTGTTTTTTTTTTGCACAAACACTAAACAATTTTATCAACTATAAAAGATGTTACTTTTTCGTCGTTGTTGTGCTTCACACGACGAATTTGCACAACGAATTTTTACCGAAGAGTTCGTCGTGTTGGGCGAAATTCGTCGTTCGTCCCAATTGTGCGCCGAGCATTAAACAAACAATTGAATTGTAAATTTTTTTAATTGAAACAATGTTTAATTAAATAAACATTTATATTTTATTCCTTTATTTAGAAATTAATATATTACAAACTTTTTTCATCAAATGTTTGCTCAGTGCGAATATAACTTTAAAGAAGTGTTGTTTTTTATTTCGACCGATGAAACTTTTTTAAAAAAGATATAAGCAAAATTAGTTTTACTCTGTCTTTTCTAATGATGAATTTAGAGTTAGAAGGTTCCTTTTGTTTAAACGATGACAATTTTGAATAAGAAAATGATAAGAATTTGAATTAAACTTTGTTACGCTATAGATACTTTTGGGTAGAAATTGTTTGAAGGGAAACAGTGCATTAGTTTGGGTCGTACGTTTAAATTATAATTTTTTAAAAAAACCCAATACACATTTGTATACATTTTACATTTTGAATGAAGAAAAGGAGATTATATTTGTAGTCGTGTAGTGTAATAGCAGCGAATATTTTTAATTTACAATTTCATGATTATAGGAAAACTATTCAAAATTTACTAATATTTACATTGAATTATTAACCTTAAAAATTGTATAATTGATTATTTTGCATAATACAAATCGAAGCATAAAATCATAGTTATATGATATTAAAAAAAAATAAAATAAAAAAACCCCATTGTGTAAAACACAATGTTGCACTGCTATAAAACTGCACAGTACTGTGCATTAAATTTCTTTTCCAGTAATAAAAAATAAATATAATAAGTTAATGTTTTTATATTTTGACAAACAAATAATTTTTAGAATTACTTTCATTTTTACTTCCGCCCTTAAAAAATTATGTCGATAAAATTTATGTTACCAGAAGAGGCAATTTAATGTTGCTCATTGTAACATATTTATATATTTTTATAGGAGTACAGATGACTATTAAACTTTTCTCTTCGTTGCACAACTTTATTTCTTAAATCAAGAGTTTAATCTGCATCTTTTTTAAGCCAATTAAAATTGAGAAATTTTAAAAATCATTCTTCTAATACGATAAGTAGATCTGTTATCTTAGAAACTGTTTAGTTATTTTAAAAAAAAAAAAAAAAATAGCTTATGCTTAACCTCAAAATTAGTGTAATTATTAAAATGAAACGCAGTGTAGTTAACCTATAGTTTGTAATACATTCTATAAATGAATGAATTCACCGTTGAGTGTTCTATATTACGTTTTTGCATATTTTTTTTCTTCAATAAAATGTAAAAAGTAGGATTTTTTAGTGCTTTTTTTAAAGAATAGTTTTTTAAACATTAACATGTTAATTGTGATCTGAATTACCATTTGAGTAAGACGGGTAATTTTTACACTCTTGCTGTCTAAAGTACTTATAAAGGTTCATCAAAATCCTGGACATATAGACAAATACCTGTACTTGGTAGCGGTGCATTGTGAAAATAAAACCAAATAAGAGTCCAATATTTGGCCTTGCCAAATCTCATAATATCCCTCACCATCATAGTTAGCTGTATTCTACTATCAAGCCCTTTAATGTCCACCATTTTGTTGTGGCGGCCATCATGGATTTTAAATGTATTTATAGCGTATTACATTTTGTTCATCAAGCCCTTTCTTTGTATACTTAAATCACTATTTTCTGTTGTTCAGAAGCGGAAAATATCGATTATGGCTTGTAAATTTGTTGTATTTTTGTGCTTATATCTCAGTTAGTTTCAAACTGATTTGACAGTTTTTCTCAGCAATAATTTTCGAGATCACTGCCTGTATTTTGGAGTCTTTATCGTGTCCAAAAATTAACTGGTAGCTTGAGCAACTAAAAATGTATGTTAAAATAATATATATTTAAACAAAAATATTTCTGACTATAACTTTGCCGATTAGTGACCGATTTGTGCAACATGTTTTAAGAAAAACCCTAAAGGCATATAATATATAGAAATAGTAGCAACTGAAAAATTTTGATCTTTATGATAAAAATATGAGAAAAAACAGAGGCAGTCATATTTAGTTGCTCATAACTCAGAAAGTGATAGAGTGATTGTGCCGGATTTCAATAGGGATTCGCGGATATTTCAAAAAAAACTGATACCATGTACAGATTAGTGCAACATGCGGGGTCTTTTAAAGATTGATTTTAACAAACACACGGACAGATGGAGCGACGGATATTGCTAAACCAACTCCCCTATTCCTATTTATATACCCCAGGTGAAGGGTATAATAAAAGGGCCATTTTTCATCGAAAATGAGCAAGGAGTGGCCGTAGTCAATGGCGATAGTTATCAGGCCATGTTGAACGAATTTTTGTTCACAAAAATTGAAAAGGAGGATATTGGCAACATTTGGTTTCAACAGGACGGCGCTACGTGCCACACAGCCGAAGCTACACTTTTTTTATAGCATTTTCAAAAAAAAAAGTTATTTGTCGGACCCTTTAGTTTAAATTCACAAATCCATTCTGCTTCTGTAATAAAGTGAAGATCAATAATCACTAGGTACTGACCACTAAGAATACACGAGAAAAGGTTATGTAACTTTTACAATGACTTCTGCGGAAGTTGCGATGATGGGATGGTGACATTCAGGCGGTGCAAGCCTGATGTCTTTGTAATTTCTATAAGCACACTATTACGTACGGTCCACACCAGCCATCGATTTGTTCGAACAACGAACAATTTTTTGTGCGCACATGAATTTGGTGTGGACCGCTGTTGTCGATGTTTTGTTCTTGTTCAAACAGCGTTGTCAGAAAATTTGTTCGATGTCTGATATTAAAAGACATTTTGAATATGAAAGAAAGAGAAGACATATACCAATAGCAACAAAATATACTTCATACGTTTTCTCCATATAAAAGAACATTAACAAATTTTTGACTGTTGCTCTGCCTCAAATCGATAGCTCGTCTAGACGTAAAGTTAAGAGCATTACGGCATTACATTACGATCGAAATTTTACTCGAAGGATCGAGTTCGCTGTGTTTTTGATATAAAGATACCAATAAGAATTTTAAAATTTTGATTATGTTCGAATGACGTAATTTTCTCATAATGTCTTTAACTGGATTTAATTTTATATATCTCTTTAATTTTTATTTATCCTAAAGTACGAACAAAAAACTGTATTTAAATTCTTAAGGCGTGTTTGTAAAAATTCTATTTGAATTAATTCCCTTCATAAGGTGTTTTTCCTTTGGTTGGTCTTTTTTGTTGTTGCTAATTTTCCAATCAGTTATTTAAAGAAAATTTAAAAATTAAATTTATGTATGTGTGAGTTAAACGTACACTTGCACAATGACACACCTTCATTTACAATTTATTGTTACTCTGGTCATAATACAGTTCTACTTAACACGAATAAGTGAATTAAATAAGGAAAGAAAGCAACAAAAAAATAAAAAATGAGAATATGAACAGACAGACAGTTGAATGGGTAGTAATGATGTGATACCAAGGAGTGTTTGTTGTTGGTTGGTTTGCTGGATTATTTGGTTGGTCATTAAACTTTTGTTAAAGTACGTGGTACAAGTGAGTTATAGTGGCAGTGTGATCCCACACAATAAAATGTTCGAATACACTTGGAATAATAATATTTACCTAAGGCCTTCACAGAGAGTGTAAGGGTATTCATTCGTCATTCCGTATAAAATTTCTACAATATTCATTATAAATCCCATTAAGAACAGATATACTTTTTGAAAGCCTATGAATAGGGCAATAAACACGAAGATCTCTGTTTTCCCCCTTACTTTTACTACAAATATTAAAAATTTTCAGCCCTCAGATAATTCATAGATATCATAAGCCTCTTGAGATATTCGTAAAACATTTTAGATAAATCGATCACTAATCGGGAAAGTTATAAGCTCAAATTGGGAAAAATTTATATTGTTTTATATCAAGTTTTTCAAGCTCCTAAATAATTTTGGGACACCCTAAAGTTACAAAATTATAAATCGTGCTCCCAAAAATAATTTCTAAGAAAAACTAACTGAAACTAACTGAGATATAAGCAACAAAATAAAACAGCTTCGATATTCTTTTTATCCTAAACTTTACAAAGGAAATGAAATTTTTTTCTGTACAACCGAGAAAGCTAATTTGGGTATCAAATGAAAAATACTAGACTAGCGGAATATAGTGCACTACAAAATAAATTAAAATCCATGATGGCCGCTATTACAAAATATGGGTCATCGCTGGTATTTTGAAATCTACCCCTTGATCATCCCAAAATTGGTATCACATGAAAGGGCTTGACTAATTGAATACAGTAAACTATTAAGAAGTGTAAAATCCAAGATGAAGTCTGAAACAAGATGGCGGAAAATTATTTTTATTTTTTCCTTTTTTAACCCCATCAATATGAGTATCAAATGAAAGGGCTTGACTAGTAAAGGGTGATTTTTTAGCTATTATCTTTTTGGCAACACTGGTTTAAACAGCTGACGCACGTTTCGTGTTTTGTTTCACTGTCAGACATCTTCAGTTTGGTCTATAATTTAACCATGAATCGTCTTACAAATGAACAACGCTTGCAAATTATTGAATTTTATTATCAAAATGCCTGCTCTGTTAAGAATGTTCATCGCGCGCTTTTTATCGAAAAACTGTGTTCAGCTCAATGGGTACGATAATAAGCAGAATTGTCAATTTTGCAGTGAAGATCAGCCAGAAGCATTGCAAGAGCTACCAATGCATCCGGAAAAAGTCACAGTGTGGTGCGGTTTATAGGCTGGTAGCATCAAAGATGATGCGAATCGTAACGTAACTGTGAATAGTGAGCGCTACCGTGAGATGATATCCAATTTTTTTTTTGCCCAAAATGCAAGAGCTTGACTTGCGTGACATGTGGTTTCAACAAGACAGTGCCACATACCACACAGCACGCTTAACAATGGACTTATTGAGAGGCGAGTTCGGTGAACATTTTCTTTCACGTTCGGGACCGGTCAATTGGCCGCCTAGATCGTGTGACTTAACGCCTTTAGACTATTTTTTGTGGGGCTATGTTAAAGCTCATGTCTTTACACACATGCCCGCTTCAATTGACGCATTGAAAGACAACATTGAAGCATTTATTCATGAGATACCGGCCGAAATGTTGGGAAGAGTATGCCAAAATTGGACTAAGCGCATGGACCATTTGAGGCGTAGTCACGGTCAACATTTGCATGAAATAATCTTTAAACATTAAATTATATGAACTATACTATCGATTCAAATAAAGATTTCATGAATTTTTCTAAATTTTATGTGTTTTTTTTTAAACTTTCCTATAGCTCTTAAAAAATCAAGCTTTACAATACAGTTAACTATACAAAAATACAAAATCTAAGATGACCTAGGATATTATAAATTAAATGGCGTATAACATACAATCTGATATCTAGGCTAAGCTACGATGCGGTCATTACACATATGTACATGGTGGTGAAGGGTATTATCAGATTCCGCTCGGCCGAATATAGCACTTTAATTTGTTTCATTTTGATTTACTTCTTTAGAAAAAATCATCATTCAAAAAAAATATTTTTTTGCACTTTGTCTAAATCCTTAAAAAAAAACAAGACTTATAAGACGAAATTTATATCAAAATTGTATTTAATACAAATTAGATAAATTAAAAAGTTGATAACGAATATCTTGTCTTTTGTTTTTTACTTGATTTTTAAAGTGTACCGTAGAAGTAAAACGTTTCGTTGCCTGTAAAGCTTTAATAATACAATCATTTTAAAATCCTTAATACTTTTATAAAATTCTCCTTTACTTGTCTTTGTTTAATTTGCCATTATTGCAACTTTTTTTGTGTATTTACTTTTGCAAGAGAACAGCAAGAATCAATAATAACTTTCTGAACAATAAAATTATTTAAATGGTTTGATAAGAGCCATATCCAGGCAAGTTTTTATTTAATATGCAATTTGCATAAAAGTTCATCTTTTCGAAAATTTATGTTTGGACATGAACAAAGAAAACCCAATAAGGAAATTTAACAAGTAACAGTGCTATATTCGGCCGTGCCGAATCTTATATACCCTTCACAACGTGTAGTCATGCAATAACAATTGTTTGTATTACCATTCATCTCATATCAAATACGTACATATGTATATACTGGTTAGAATAAATGTGGCATCGAATCCCAGCTGAGCCAAACAAATTTTATTTTATATAATATATTATTTATATTTTGTTATTATTTTTTTTTTATATTTTTTTTTTAATTTTTTTCAAAAAATTTTTTTTTTAAATTATTTTAAAATTTTTTTTTTTTAATTTTTTTTTATTATTATTTTTTTTTATTTTTAATATTTTTTCTTTTTGTAATTTTTTCTTTTTTTGTATATATTTATGTATGTATGTTGTTGTTGTAATTGTGTAAAAAAACGAGTTGGTCGTGGTTTTTTGCTCATATCTCAGAAAGTTATCGGGCGATTGTGCTGAATTTCAATAGCGATTCATTCCTGAATATTTCCAAGAGATTGATACCTTATAGAGATCTGAGGAACATATAGTTGCTTCTAAAAGTTGATTTCAACCAACACACGGACAGACGGGCAGACGGACAGACGGACAGACGGTCAGGGCTTATTCGACTCCTCTATTCATAAGCTTTCAGAAAATATATACTTTATGGGGTCGGAAATGAAAATTGTAGAAATTACAAACGGAATGACAAAGCTATATGTACCCTTGTGCACCACATGTGAAGGGTATAAAAACGAAAGTAATATTTGTGCAGAAATGTTTAAAGTACTTTTTTGCTCTAATTATTAAAATTAAATAATTACAAAACTAAAAGAAATTCCTGTGCTGCTTGAAAATATTTTATTTGATTAAAAAATTTGAAAAAAAATGTACACAATTTAAAAAAAATTTATTAAATTAATAAAAACATCTGCTAGTTTTGCTATTAAATCAAAAGTTTTCACTGTTAGATTCCTACAGGGTCAGTGAAATTTCCAAAAATGAAATATACTGTGACTTCAACTTAAGCACGTACACTCACCTCATTTATGTTTTTATTGTTGTTACGTATTTTAATATATACTTACGAATTGTTGTCAGTTGATGTGTGTTGCATACAACATTCACACAATTATAAACGCATGATTTACTTAAAATAAACTTTAACAGAAATATTTCAATAAACATATTTTCAACATCAATACATACATGAATAAACAAATAAACGAATGAGTTAATTTTTTTTTGGGAAATTCTTTAAAGGCAGATAAAATGTATAATTTATTTGCTTGTGTGTCCACTGTTAATGGATATGAGAGAAAATGGCTGGAAAAACTGTTTTTTATTAAATTATTTTCATTTACTTTGGTGAAAAAAATATTAAGTGTTTTGATTTGTTGTTTTTTCGAGTATGGTTATTATGCAATAGGTTTGCTATAGACATTGACATTTATGGGGAGATAAGTCTTCTCCAGAGCATCTCTAGATATCCACTCTACCAGAATTTTATTTTTTATATAATAATTTATATATTTTGTTATTAATGATTTCTAAAAGACGATGGTAGCTTCAAAGAGACACATAGTTTTGTTTACAAAACATTTTACACACATTGGTTTTGTCTAAAAAATTTGTGCAATTTCATGGAAATATGGTAACATTGTTAAGAGAGTGAGTTTAAGGCTGTCAAATAGATTTTATCTTATGACTGCTTTTACTGTGATTGTTATATTTTATGAAAAAGTCTGCTTGCGATAGTTCTATTAACGTATAGTTTGTAAAGAAATATATAATGCGGTTTCTTACAGACATAATAAACATACACATAAAACATTTTTCTAAATTAAATTAACCCACCGTCATGTACATGTATCTGGCCAGACATTTTACGAATTAAACTGTGATATAAGTATATTTCTAATTTTGCTAGGGGTTTGAGTCTCCAGGTACCCTCTACAAATATTGTTAGCTCTCGTTTTATGAAAAAAACGCATTAAGATAAAAAATAACAAACAAATTTATGTGGATTTTTTCATCTACACATCACATATGTAGCACATGAGTCTGGCCAGATACAGACATATTTTCTATGAAGAATAGTGTACTTTATTTGTATTTTTTATTATACCCTTCACACAGTGAAAAAGGGTATTTATAGGTTTGTCATTCCGTGTGAAATTTCTACAATTTTTAATTTCCGACCCCACAAAGTATATATTTTCTGAAAGCTTATGAGTAGGGGAGTCGATTAAGCTCTGTCAGTCTGTCCGTATGTCCGTGTGTATGTTGAAATCAACTTTTTGAAGCCCCCGACATCGCTTGGACCCGGGTGAGGTATTAAAATATCAGAAATATTCGGGAGTAGATCGGTAAATCAGAAACATCGGTACATAAACAACTGAGATATAAGCAAAAACCCACGACCACCTCGATTTTTTTCTTCACAAAAACAACATTACAACAACAACATACATACATACAAACGTGTATACTGGTTAGAGAAAACGTGGCATCGAATCCCAGCTGAGCCAAAAAATTTTTTTTATTTTTTTATATTTTTTTTTAAATTTTTTTTATTTTTTATTTAATAAATTATTTATATTTTTATTATTTTTTTTTTAAATTTTTTTTTATTTTTTTTTTTAATTTTTAAAATAATTTTTTTTTAATTTTTTTTTATTTGTTTTTTAACATACATACTTAAATTTATAATTTTACAATGGGATGTTTTTATATATGTATGTTTTTTATATGTATGTACGTATTTTATATGGGATGAATGGTGATACAAACTACTGTTATTGCATGACTACACGTTGTGAAGGGTATATAAGATTCGGCACGGCCGAATATAGCGCTCTTACTTGTTTTTATTTGCGTTTGTTTACTCAAATCAACTAAAATAGCTGACAAGTGTAATCATTTAAGAATCTTGAAAAACTATTTATATTTTAGCCGACCCCAATTTACATGTTGAGTTTTATGACGTCCAATTTTCTTAATTCCCTTTTGAAGTTGTTACCAAAAACTACTAAAATTTATACGATGGGTTTTTTTGGACGTCTAATTTCTAATTTGTATTGTAGACTATTAAATTTATATATTTAATATTTTTTACTTTCTTTATTTTGAATGTCGAAAAAACTTATTACTGATGAATATTTTTTTTTATCAGTCAAAAAGCACAATCCAGTTGATGAGAATACAAAAACAAAACGTAACAGAAAGAACAGAAAAAAGTGTAAAGCGAAGTGTCGAAAAAAAAATCATGAAAACAGAAATCATGTCTATTTTTCTACCCCCCTTTCTTCTCTACACCGCTTGCTACAAACAAAAAATTACGTCCAAAATTGGACGTCATAAAATTCATCATGTAAAACAACTGTAAATCTTTTTTAATGTTTTTTTTAAATATGTTAACTGTGTCGAAAAAAGGAGGGGGGGGGGGATGTTGTGGTGTTTTGGTTGGTTAAATGTAGTAATCATTAAAAAGGCAAAATAAATTAAATTTTATTAAAAACAATATGACCTACCCTCACACTGTACGCATATTTTTTCTGATCAAAATTTTCTATGCGCAAAAAATAATTTAAATCGGTTCACATTCACAAAAGATACAAGACTCGAATGGTTTCTTAGCACCGAGGTTGCCAACTTTGGCGAACTGTTGAGCTACCTCAAAACAAAAAAAAAAGATTTTGTCTTTTGCTACGAGCCGCAGGTTGTTTCATGCAATTCGGATAAGTAGTTTTAAAGCATAGGCGCCTATTTCATTAAAAAATTGTTTATAACCTCACCTCTTTGATTTTTATGTTCTTTAATTTAGTCCTCCACGAAACAGCGACGAGTGCACATGTTTAGTCGCTGTGTTGATATTTATTTAAGCACAGTGCATAAACAAATTATGATGGAAATAGAAAAATATTTTATTTTTAAAAACTCAAATTTAAAACTGCAAAATTTATTGAAAATTTTTAATTTTAACAAGTAAAAAAATCATAAATTCAGTGTTTACTGCATTTTTATTAGTTTTTTACACCCAAAAAAAATTTTTGTGTTAAATTTTAATGGAAATCTTTACGCTTATTTTTTCTTTAAACTAAAAAATAGCAAATTCAGCATGAACTGCATTATTTAACATTTTAAAAAACTAAAACAATTTTTTGTGGCTAAATTTTGATAAAAATCTGGGAACTTATTTTTTCATAGCACTCACTGTACTTTAAAATTCTCTCATCAATACAGCTGCGAAATATTTTTGGGCATCTGTGTTTTGAAGTAACATATTTGTTATAATTTTTTTAAGGATCCACTATGCGGGGTTATACAGATCCCAGTGGACAGTTCGCGAGTGGTGAACTATCACGATAACTAACCAACATATCACTTTTATTACGGCAATTTTGCTAAAACAACTTTAATATCGTTTTATATCGTTACTCAGAATGAAGATTTTAAGATGTGCCAACTTTGCCATATTAAAATTTTAGGATGCCCTTTGTGAATACCTTTGTAATATTTATTTAGGAAAATTGTTTATGACAATAAACATATAATGTCAATGTGCTATGAGAATGCTTCGAAATATTTTGCAATATAAAAGTTTGTCATGGAGTTTCTTTTAATAGGAATGGAAAATGTACAAATAACCGGAAAATTTATATAAAATGATAAAAAATTTTCTTAAATTAAAAATTATCTACTGCAACAAAAGGAATATAAAAAGATTACAAAATGTAATAAATTTTACACATGGACAAATTGTAACTGCATAAATCCTTTTTTGCGTCCTTTGATATGCAAATCTATCCAATTAGTATGGATTTCGAAATAATAATATAACCATGTAAATACTATCATAAATATCTATGCATGTATAAGTAAAGGAAAAGTATCGTAATAAAAATGGTAAGATACATTTACAGATAAAGAATAATAAGTGAACAGAGACCGATTGAGTGTTACATAAAATACAATACAAGTATTTATTGCATAACTGACAAGTAACAACTTGTTGGTAATTTTATCTCTTTATTTCTTATTTTACTGCTGCCAACACACACACACACACACATCACAATTCCTAGTCTGGTGTAGATGTTTTCATTATTACAATTTTTTCTTTTGTTTTTCTATTTTTTTTTTCAGTTTTTATTTTATGGAAGACCATCAGTTGTAACCATAAATAATTGATAGTAAAATGATGATAACATGCAAGGACATAACCGCACACACCAATCAACAACATGCCAATAGATACAATATCTACAAGTTTTAATATAAAATAATAATTATTTAGATTTCTTTTTGTTGTTATTAGAATACAGAGTAAAATGTTTAAAGGGATTATGTATGTATGTTTGTATTTGTTTTGTTTTTATGGATCTAGTAAGTAGAAGTAGTAGTTTAAAGAGTAATTATAAAAATATATTGTTTTACATGTTTTACCCATGAGCAAATCAAAAGATTAGAGATTAAATATTGCATGAATTAATATAAAGGGTATGTAAGAACTCATCACAGATTACAAAAATAACACAAAAATAGCAATACAAATATTTATAGAAGGCAAATGCAATTTTAGGCAAACGTTTGTTTAAAAATATTTTGACAATAATTTTTTCTGTGTTTCTTTTGTTATTAAATTTAATAAATAAAACATCAAATTAGTTTTTTGATGTATTTTTAAATTGGGATGACGAGAGTTCTAAATACCTTTGCAAATTTGATTTTAATTTCGCGGACATGTTGCTTTTGACACTATTAATACCGTGTGGCAATAAAAGATACTTTGTAGGACTTGATTGTTTAAGAATATTAAATATAAAATATTTATTTTTTTTTTATAAATAGGCCAATAAACCGTTGAATAGGGACAACATATTTTTCTTTAATTCTTCAGGACAAAAAAGGTATCCTTTCATATCTTTGAAATTTTAAAAATCTCAAAACTTCATCATAATTTAATTCTAATAATATCTTAATAAAATTTGTTAAGGATGTAGTAGAATAAATCTTTCAAATGAAATTTTTTTTCATGAGCTCTACAATAAAATATTACTGGATAAATATGAATTCTTTAGATCATTCATTTGTTGATACCTGAGTACGCAGTGCTATCCGAAATATTATTAATTCCGGAATACTTCAAGGTTGTATTATATTTGCAGTCCTCTTTAATTGCATATTATATGTAGTTGTGAGGTAATACATAATATCCCTGTAGGAAGCTTGCGGTCAAGTGTCCCCAAGTCACCACTTTTGTCAACTATTTTGGTGACATTGTCAATAAAGCATCTACACTTTCTTATTGCCGCCGTAAATAAAAGTGAATCGACTTCGTGCAGTGACTGCAACAATATGCTTCTTTTTGTTTTTTTTGCAGTATCGTTTTGTAGTGAAAAAGGAAGTGAGTGTAAAATTATAGAAGGGCGCAATTAAAAATCTAAAAATTTAAATAATTTAAAAAATTAAATTTCACAGGTAAGTTAAAGGTAAAGGTATTGATTTACAAGGTGTCCTGGCAAAAATTTTTTTCTTGCTACATTTGTTATTTGTAAAAAATATACCTATCAAAATTTGTTAATACCTATTTGTGAGAAAAAATAAAATTGTGTATTTTTTTTAATAGTAAAATATTCTTGTTTAAAAAGAATTATCGTGTTTTAAATTAAATAAAATTGTGCAAAATATATTTCTATTAGTCTACATATGCCCCCAAAAGAACTAACGAGTCAGTAGTACTAGTGTCTATAGTAAGTATCTGGTTCCAATGTCTACATATGTCCCCAAGGGAACTAGTAAGTCAATAGTACTTAAACTTATACACGCACATGTTAAATGTCTATAGCACACAACATTGTAAAAGGTATAGTAAGTCAGTAGTACTGGTGACAATGTCAGTAGTGAATCAGTACTGATTTACTCTTGACATTTCCTACAGGGATTGTACTATTATTAATAATATTGTCCATTTTAGATAAAAGGACTACTTACAATTATAAAACACGAACAACAAGTGTTCGTATTTTAACGATTACAAATGTTGTTTTTAAGTAGTAACAAAGAGTAGTTTTGAGGCTACTCCGATGGGTTATATGGTCCAGCCCTAGGACTTCGTAATGTTAAATCGACCACGTTTTCTCCATACATTTGGGTGATCTTTGGATTAGTCCTAGTCCTAGTCCATTACAGAGTATACTTTACATGCGTGTATAGACTAGTCGCGTTATCTGCAGGGACATAATAGCTTCAGTAGTCTTTTATTTCTGTTGTCGTTCTGTGACGTGCAATTATGTTGTTTAATTTTTGTAGTTACTTCTTCTTATCTGCCTTACTTTACATGTTAACCTTACAGAAACAGTTCATTATATTTTTGTATATTATTCTCGTCAAATTCCCTGTATAATAAAAGAAATTTGTAGTGTCAGACTTCATTTACAAATAAAGAGAGTCTCTCTGTTGCAGCAACTTATAAAATAAAGGTCACCTTAATATCAGCTGCTTCTCTCTAATACGTAACAATGGCTGTCACTTGAAAGTTGAATTCTATTTCCTACAGTTTTGTCCGCAACAGATCAAAACGAAAAAGGAACAACAAACCACACATACATATTTTAAATTTAGCAGAAACGAAACAGCTGATTTATAACAGCACAGAACGTACAAGCTAACTCTGCTTTAATAGAAGAGTAACCTTTGTATTCCTAAAAAATATTTCGAGTTTATTAAAGGCTTATTTGGTGTTTAACAGAATTTTGTCTAATAAGCCTTTAATGAACCTAAAATATTTTTTATGAATACGACAGTAAATCTTCTAGCTAAACAGCAGTATCTTGACTATGCGAATCATATTTTGATTTACAAACATCAATATATTCTATTTCCTCCCCCTGGATTCGTGCATGGTATAATCACATAAACGCAGAGAGAGAGAGAGACAGAGAGAGAGACAGAGAGAGAGAGAGAGAGAGAGTATTTTTGTCTCTCTTTTTATATATGGAGTTCGATGAATTTTAGGACTGAAATCATTGTTTTATAAATGGAGTTTGGCATATGGTGGGATAATAAAAAATAGTCAGCTGGGCTGGCACCACAACCTGTATAAGTGAATTCGTGCTTGAAATTCTATTATTTTTTATATATTTTTTGTAAACAGCTTTCAGTGTGTTAGCGCACGTATTCTGGGCAGCAAAGCAGGCCCCATATTTACTAAATCTGGGGGCCAATTATCGCAGTCGATCACGAGCGAAATTTATTCGAGCTTGCGAAATTTTTTACTTTTGGGATTCTGTCATCCGTTATCGAGTAACATGTTTCGAAATTTCTAATGATGTTAGTCGATAACAAGCTTACGTTCGAATGAAACCTTGCGAGTTTTTCTTCGTTAGCAAATAATCAATCGAATTTATGTTTTTTTATAAAATTCGTCAAAAAAAGAACATGTAAGAATAAAATATATTTATATGTAAAAAAAAGTTTTCTTTTAATAAATCTTCGAATAAAAGAACCGGTGGTGGCCCGTATGAAGAAAAACTCTCAATCAAGTAGAGAAACAAATCTTGGCTGCTGCTGGCATAAAAGTTGCTGTTTATGGTCTGAAGGCTGTGCAAAGCTTTGGATCAGTTTTATAAACACAAACAGAGCCAAAGTTAAACCTAAAACCTTTAAGTGATGAATTAAGTGTAATAGCGCCTGAAGATCACAATAATGACTTGCCATGCACTTCTTCGTCTTTAGTCTCGGACAGTAACCACTCCTTATGTATAGAAGATGATGATTTAGAAGAATCAGTGCCAGAAAAAAGAATAATATACGGAGACTTAAAAAAAAGCGTAAGGAAAAGGGAAACAAAAACTACTTTGCTAAAAAAAAAATAAGATGACTACAGAGAACTACCAGAAGGAGATGCTAAAAAGATTAGATTCCCTTATAGAAATAAAAAAACAAGACGTCGAATTAAAACAAAAGAATGTCGAACTTAATATTCAGTTAATTGAAATGAAAAAGAAAAGCCTACAAATTAAGGAAGAGGAGAAATACTTAGACAAACAAATTAAAGAAATAGAGTTGCAAATACGAAGAAATGAGTTAGAAACACTTAATATGGGTATCGAAATGCAATAAAAATAGCTATAAGTCCCTATGTACATAAAACTGTTATAAGCTTTAATTTTTTTAGTTTCAAAAAATAGGAAAAAAATAAGTTCTTTGCAACACTGAACTAAAAACTCGATTCGTTTCGTATAGAGTAACATCATTAGAAAATTGTACGCTATCGAAATTAATTTCGATACGAGTTGTATTTCGATCACGAATGCGAGAATTAGCCCCCTGATTTCTAACAAACCTTCTTGAAAAATTAAAATTTTGTTGCATTTCGTGTTACAAATTAAATATTTACTCCGGTAAAATTTAGATATTAAAGTGCCTTAATACGAAATTTTATCAAAATACATTTCTGTTACGTGTCCAGGTTAGACAGTATCGACTAGCTTGTATAGTGGCTTCTTCGCTAAGGGTGTGAGTGCCTCCCATTATCTTTACCCAGGATCGTCACAGGAAAAAAAATAAACATAAACTAATTACAAAACACATCACATCAAAATAGGGAGTAGAGTTAATTTAGTGAAGTCAGAAAGACAGAAAGACAATATTTTTTAAAATTTAGTATTCGGTATACAGATTTATTATATGTATAGATAAGTACTTATTGAGAAGCAATAAAATAAAGTTGTTTTATGAACAACTAAAAAAAAACCATTATTCTGTAACAATATGCTTTTATTGAAAATAAAGTTAAAAATAAGTTTTTATTATTTAATAAAATTTAGCACGTGTAAACGTTTGAATTTTATTTAAATGTTTTTCTTATTTGTAAAAGTAAAAAGTTTTTAAGTTTTTTAAGTTTTGGGTGGTCACCCTTGACTCCTCACTTTATTTTATTCCAACATGGTGGTCAAAAGTCACAAACATATATAATTGTATATTTATTTGATCTTATAAAAGTACACAAAAAAAGTTCAATACAAAACGTAATTTGAAATAAATTTAAATTTGTGTTTCATTTGCATTAACTTTTCGACAAATATTCCAACACTGACACTGAGTAACGCACACATCAAAAGTTTTCTTATTGGATGTTGTCGAATGAGATGGTCCTTCGAGAATTAGTTTTGTTACGTGTTGTTTTTTTTTGTACCCTACCATAGGTGGAAAGGGCATTTTGTGTTTGTGCTGATAATTATATTTAACAAGAAATTTACTAACACTTGTCAACATTTTATGTATGTCAGTCTGTTTAGCTGTTAAAATAAATATTGTAAAGTTGGTAATTTTAAAGGCAATTTAAACAAAATTTTTGTTTTTTTTGTGCCGACGTCTAATGAAATTAGTTAAATTTGGTTTATCATTTTATGGTTTTTATAGAAAATATTCTTTAAAAGTTCGATCTTACCACTTAAAAGTACATTGAACATAAAGTTATTCCTATAAAATTCGGCACGTAAAATTTGATGACAATTGATTTATGACTGACCATAGCTCCTACAAAAGTCCACCCTGCTGAAAATCACTTAACCCTTAAATGCATGAATTTTTCAAATATACTGAAAAAATATAAAATATAAAAATATATTTATAATAAAATTTATTAAAAAATCGTATGTTGCACATCTGCAACACTATGCATTTACATAATCTGTATTTGCATAAATTTAATGTGGGTGAATTCTCAGTTTAATTTTTCAAATATTCATATTACAAGCCAAGAATTAATAAATGTCATGTCTAACAAGTGGTAAAATATACGCATATACCACTTCTGGCTTCTCATGTTAATACGATATCTGCCGATAAAAGTGTCCATAAGGTCGCCCCGCCCATATGAGCATTATAGTCTTTTATAATTTTCGGACAAGTTATAGCAATAATCTTTTTGTTCACTTTGTCAAACCTTTCTATTTGCGATGTAGGCTCTGCTCCAACATATGATGACAGGCAAGTGACAATTTTATTATCCTTCCAAGTAACCGCTGTCAGATCAACACCTTGAAAAGATGTCATTTGTTCGTCATAGAACTCATGAGAAATACATCGTTTCATAAGTTTATTTTTGTCTTGTAGTTTGCAGTTTACCAATCTGTTGGGCTGAACTGTACCTAGGCTATAAATTCCTTGATGTGCAAGATGAGTTACAAGCGGCACAGAGGTGTATAAATTATCGAAGTATATTATGTGGTTTAGATGCCTTGGTACATCTCTGGCTCCGGATGACAACATTTCCCACTGGCCCAAAATCTGGTTCAACTACTACTATACAACTACTGCACTAAATGCATAGTGTTGCAGTTTTACAACATTCTACACTAACAACTAAATGCATAGTGTTGCAGTTTTACAACATTCTAAAATAGGTCAAATTAAATTAAAAAAAAAACAATATTTTCGCTTACGACCAAGTAAGTTTCTTTGAAAATATATGTTATTCTATATAAAATCAATTTTTGTTAACACTTACTTTTGAAAATCACGAAATTATACTTCTCACTAAAACACAAAATGCACCTGCTAAAAGAATTTTATAATCGTTACATTGTCCACGTAAAATTCACAATCAAAAAGATTGCAAAATATAAAAAAGTGCTGCCAAAGCATAAGCTACAGCAAGTACAACACTTTTACTACACAACATTGTGTAGTGAGCGAATCAATACTATTTTGAGGTGAGTTTTATGGTATGTTGCAGAATTACAATAACATGCATTTAAGGGTTAAAGGCCAACTAATTTCGTTTCGATGTTGTTTTTTGCATAAAATTCAACCGACAATAAGTTCCCTATAATACCCATGGAAATAAATTAAGGCCAGGTAGTGTATGTCCATGGATATACTGTTAAGCCAAAAATACGGTTTGCAGTGTGTTACTTTTTATATTGCCGGAAAAACACCAAATGAATTACAGGAAGTTAGGTTGGGTATATCATTTCATGACTTTTACTCGATTCATAGAATGCAAATTGCAATCAATATTCAGTTACGTGCGATATTAAAAAAAAACTCTTATTAAAATCTCTATGGTAAGTAGGTAAGCAGGGAGCAGGAGCCACCACAAACAGCCACAACAGAAGACCAATGTGATCCATTATGTTTTGCTTTATATAATAAATTACAAATTAAAAAATTATAAATTATATAAAATCCATTTATCTATAACAACAGTATTATTTTCCTAATTGAAAAATTTCATTAATATATAATTTCTATTTGTCGAACTTTAAATAATTTGTATACTCTTCACACAAAAGTGAAAAGGGGTATATATAGTTTTGTCATTCCGTGTGAAATTTCTACAATTTTCATTTCTGATCCCATAAAGTATATACATATTTTCTGAATGCTTATGCATAGGGGAGTCGATTAAGCATTGTCAGTGTGTCCATGTGTATGTTGAAATCAACCTTTTGAAGCCCCCTGACATCGCCTGAATCCACGTGAGGTATTAAAATATCTGAAATATTCGGGAGCAGATCGGTTTTAAAATTTAGAAAAATCGGTACATAAACAACTGAGATATGAGGAAAAAACCACGACCACCTCGTTTTTCTCACAACAACAACATACAACACATACATACAAACGTGATATACTGGTCAGAGTGAATGTGGCATCGAATCCCAGCTGAGCCAAATGTTTTTTTGTATATTTTTATTTTTTATATTTTTTTATTTCTTTTTTAACTTTTTTTTACACACATACGTAAATTTATAATTTTACAATGGGATGTTTTTATATATGTATGTTTTTAATATGTAAGTACGTATGTATTTCATATGAGATGACTGGCGATACAAACAATTGTTATTGCATGACTTGACGTTGTAAAGGGTATATAAGATTCGGCACGGCCGAATATAGCACTCTCACTTGTTTAAATGTAATATTATATATATTTTAGTGTAGGGTCTAACATGTTTCGACTTGATCGAAAATGTTCCTCTTTGCATTGTTCTTGTAGTTGTAAACTATTGTCAGTGTTTTAAAAATGTGCATCAGGGAACATTATTGGCGCCACCACTTTGAAGTGATTTATTTCATAAATAATAACGTATGTACGCATGAATGTAAATATTTCAACGAATTTTTCGTTTTGTTTGTCAAAACATCTACATATTTGTGAAAATTTTTCGATTGTTCTGGCCATGTTATTCTTGACTTATGCTGTAGAATTTTTTTTTTGCACAAGTTATTCCTCATGGGAGAGAAAGGAAAATACAAAAAAAAAAATGAAAACTACTGATATTAAATATTAACAAGCAAAAATCTCTGTTTATTGATCTTGATAGTTCGAGTTAAGACTATGACTATTTATATGTAGATATATTCATACGCACACACACTTATATATACATACATATGTACATATGTATAAGCAATTGTTAATATACAATATTTGTCTAGCCATATCTATCAGTTGCCATGATTGGATTTATTTTATACTGTTTGAGTATTATTTTCCCGTAAAAAAAATAAATAAAAAATCCATTAGAACACTGGGTTGAAATATCAGCAGATACTAAATGTGAACGTAAAGATTCATCTGATTTTTTTTAAAAAAGACAACATTTGATTTCAAAAAATGAAAACAAAAACGGTGAATGTATTTCACTCATCTTCCATGTTTCGTACATGAACAAATAAGACCAATATAAAACTTTTGCTTCTTTTTCGTTCTTTTCGTTGTGATGTATTTTTTTATTATTTAAAATCAATATTTTTTCATGCAAATATGAATTTCAATATGTTTACCTTGTACGAAAAGTAATGTTTTAAAGCAAGAAAAAGTTAAGGTGTACATAAAATAAAGGAGTAAAATTTAATTCCCATTGAGTATTCTGTTCAATAAAGTTTAAAAGTATTTTCAATACATCTCAGTCCTTCTCAACTTTTCGCTATAAAAATATCTGCTTTATGTAGAGTAAAAAAAATTATCAAGTAAAATGTTGTGGCTTTGAGCTAAAAGGGCCAATGTCAAAATATTTACTTTTGAGAAAATTGGAATTGAACTTTAACTTTTATAGTTGCTTTCATAGTGACATTAGCCAGCATTTTATTTATGAAGCTGTTCTGGGTTAATTATGACTTTAGCTGTTTTACCATAATGAAATATGATTAGAAATATTAACTCAAAAGAGCAAAAAATTGAAATTAGTCATTTTACACAGAATTATTATATTTGCTGTGTGATACAGTACAGTGCGATTTTATAGCTGTGTATTTGCGTGTTTTACAAAATATGTAAATTTTTTTGTAATAATAATTATTAGTTTTTTTTACCTTTTATAATAATATATATTAGAGTTTTTTTTTAAAAGTTTTTTTAGAGATTTTATTTATTATTAATAATTGGTGAAGATGATGTTAGTAACGCTACAAGAAATTATTTCACACCCACCATTAAGTATACTTTCTTAGCCAAAAGAGCCATGTCTGTACGTCTCAATGTAAACCTTTAAGTCAAAGAATATATTTTTAAAGAATTTAATATTTATAGCTTATTTCGGCTGAATCGTTTGATTAAGGTTGTGATGCTGTTATGGTCGGTCCATGATTTTATTTAAATAAAATTCAACAGAAGCAAATATTATATAACCATAAATATTAAAATTGAATTTTGTAACTGTTTCTCCTTTGTAAGTACTAGTCCTACTGACTATAAATGTTTCTATCAAGAACCAGCCAATAATGCCAATTACCTCGTATGTAAGAAAATCTTAAAAATTTCCTTAAAAATTTGAAAGGTGTTAGTAGTATAATGTGTAATAAGATCCGGCTTGGTCTTCCTCACTTTCATACTTCCTTTAATATTTTATCAATGGCTATGAAACATGAAGCGACGTCTTATTTGAAGCACACGCCACTGGTATTCATATTATACAATTCGACCTAAAAAAGTTGGTAATCATCCTCCTATAGCACTTCTTGTTGATGATTTTCTCGCAAATGTCGTTCTCAAAGAAGTATGGTTCAGTGACATCGCCAGCCCAAAAGCCAAGCTAAATAGTGTCTTTTTCGAATAGCTGCAGTGTCAGACTTTTAGCACTCACTTTAGTATACAGAATGGTGTGAAGTGATATCACAAAAAGTCATAGAGCCTAATTTCTTCGAGAATAAAGCATAAACAGTTTAAAGAGACTCAGATGCCGTTGGAGCACATAAGTCAAATCGTGTAAAGCGGATGCACAATGAGGGCATAGATAGTGACATCAGTAACTCATCTGATGGGTCATAGGAACCTCGAACTTAAAAAGGTAAGCGAGAGTCTGCTGTCGGTAGAGGTGCATTAGTCGAGTGAATGTGGTCGAGGGGCATCTTTGCACGCTTCTTTGAGGCTATGGATAGTGACATCAGTATATTTATAGATGGTTCATATGAAAATCCTGGATCTCGTTTTTCAAGAGGTTAGGGGGACTCAGATCGCGGAAGACTAAGAATCACAGGTAGAGACATATTATGTGTGGATGTTTACGATTACAAAGTACTGCACGTTTAGGACTGTCGACAATCAACAGTTGGAAATGTAAAATCGTTTTCTAGTCTAGAGAAAACGCTTGTAGTGGCGGGGGACTAAGAGAAGGAATGAAGGGGATCAAAAGGGGACTCGAAATAGTCTGCATTGATATTCCCCAAACACACTTATATCTCAAAAAATTCAAAATTCAAGTGGCAAGCATGGTCAGCAGTTTAATTTGCAGCTGATTATATTTTATATTTATATTTTATAGGGTTATCTCAAAGAACGGTTGTATGTTAACAAGCCCCATGATACAGATCAGCTAAAGCACACTACTAGAGCTGATAGCAGGCTAGATTATGTTAGGTAGAACAGGGAGCTGTTGTGCAGCTCACTTGGGTCCATTATATTCTTCCCTTTGTGATACCTGAATAGAAAAGTAAGAATAGAATAGAAAAGGGAGAAGAGAAGCAGACAAGTCCAGAGTCTCTTGCGGGAATCGAACCCGCAACCCCCAAACTAGCAGACCAGCACACTACTGACTAGTCCACCGGGGCACCCTGATATCAGGATAATAGATCCGAAAACTTTGGGTGCACTTATGCAAAACGCCTGTTGAAAAGCCCGATTGGGAATCAATGAAAATGTTTGCCATCTGTCTAATATTATTTTTAATATTAAACATTTAATTCAAACAAAGTAATTATTTAAAAAAAACTAAAAAAATAATAAACAAAAAAGTTGTTCAATCCTTACACGCACACATGACTTTTGGCCCAGCCTGTATTTGTGCAAGATTATGTTTATTTAAAATTTCAATTTAATGTTCGATTTTATTTTATTTGAATAAAAAACACGATTATATAGTTGAGTTGTCACAAAAATACTAAGTGCCCCAACAAATGTATACACACTTTAATTGTACATCTCTTGTTTTATGCAAAAAAACGTAATACAAGCAATTGTTAAGGAAAAAAAAAATTATTTTAAGTTGTATAAAAGAAATATTATTGGCTTAACATACTTTTATAAGATAAAAAAATTTTTAAGTCTTCCATTCTATCGTAAAGAAGTACAGTATTGTAAATTGGTGGTATATAGCAAAGAAGGTCCTGGACAACAAGCTGTCATTTTTATTTGGGTAAATTTTTTTCTACTCATTTTTAAGATCATCTTTGTATGGGAGATTATATTTTTGAAAGTGTAACAATTGCATTTTTCGGATGTGCGTCATACAAATTTGTGACAATTATTTTGTTAACAAATATTTTGTATGACATTCGAACGTATACTTAATTCCTACTAACAACACTATGTATATGTTGAGTTTATTTCTTTTGAAAGACCAAAAAGTTTTTATAATTTGATCTGAAAATACGTACGATTGAAGTGTTCGTCACATAGAATTTGCCCATATGTTAGTTTAAGTACTGGGGGCTAATTCTCGCATTCGTGAACGAAATACAACTCGCATCGAAATTAATTTCGATAGCGTACAATTTTCTAATGATGTTACTCGATACGAAACTAATCGAGTTTTTAGTTCTGTGTTGTAAAGAACTTATTTTTTTTCATATTTTTTGAATTTAAAAAAAATTTAAGCTTATAAAAGTATGTACATAGGGATTTATTGCTATTTTTATTGCATTCCGATACCCATATTAAGGGTTTCTAACTCATTTCTTCGTATTTGCAACTCTATTTCTTTAATTTGTTTGTCTAAGTATTTCTCCTCTTACTTAATTTGTAGGCTTTTCTTTTTCATTTCAATTAACTGAATATTAAGTTCGACATTCTTTTGTTTTAATTCGACGTCTTGTTTTTTTATTTCTATAAGGGAATCTAATCTTTTTAGCATCTCCTTCTGGTAGTTCTCTGTAGTCATCATATTTTATTTTTAGCAAAGTAGTTTTTGTTTCCCTTTTCCTTACGCTTTTTTTTAAGTCTCCGTATATTATTCTTTTTTCTGGCACTGACTCTTCTAAATCATCATCTTCTATACATAAGGAGTGGTTACTGTCCGAGACTAAAGACGAAGAAGTGCATGGCAAGTCATTATTGTGATCTTCAGGCGCTATTACACTTAATTCATCACCATCAGGTTTTAGGTTTGACTTTGGCTCTGTTTGTGTTTTTAAAACTGATCCAAAGCTTTGCACAGCCTTCAGACCGTAAACAGCAACTTCTATGCCAGCATCAGCCAAGATTTGTTTTCTACTTGAGTGAGAGTTTTTTTTATACGGGCCACCACCGGTTCTTTTCTTCGAAGATTTATTAAAAGAAAACTTATTTTTTACATGTTGTTTTTGATCAGCGTATACCTAAACAAAAAAATCATTACTAAAAGTAAAACATTTTTTTCTTGTTATATTACCTTCCGCCACATTTTCACATCTTTTATTGGTGGGACCAGAAGCATTAAGTTTTGCGGCTAGTTGCTTCCAAAGTTGGTTAGCCCTCGCTTTCCCTTGTGAACTGTTCGGTAAAAGGCTTTTTGCCAAATCTGTGTGCTTTGCCATAAAATTCCCAAGGATCTCTTTTTGCGAATAATTTATTTTTGTTAACTTTGACCTAGAAATATAACAATTTACTTAACTTACATTTTCTTTTCTGTTTTGTTCACTTTTATACTTTAAAACGTTAACTCGAAGGATTTTTTTTGCTAATGAGTTTATACTCGCAAGGTTGCATTCGAAATGTAGCTCGCTATTGAATGCCATCATTAGAAATTTCGATAGTCGATACTCGAAATCGAATGAGAGAATCAAAAAAGTAAGAAAACTAGCACGTTCGAATATAATTTCGCTCGTATACGGATGCGAGAATCAGCCCCCTGGTCTGAATACGTTTTCTTAACAATAATAAATCTACATGACAATTTTTTTGCATAAGGTCCTAAATGGCTTAAAGTCACCATGGGGCTTAACGTTTTTTCTATTTTATTTATTGTTAAGAAGAATAAATTTTAATAAATAAAAAAAAAAAAAATTGGTAAATCCCATGTTGATTCTTGCCCCCCCCCCGGTATATAGTTTTTGCTGGCGAATATATTGATAATAAATAAATTAAAAGCAAAAATATTAATAAATATATTTTTTCAATTTGTTTATAAAGAATTTTCAATAAATGAACTCAAGACCTCAAAAAATACAGCAATAAGATAATTTAAAAAAATGTGGGAAATAATATTTATTAATTTTCATTAAAAAATACATTTAAAATTTTTTATGAAGAGAAAATTTAAGATAAATTTTTGTTTAAAGAAAAATTTCATTAAAGTTTTTAATTAGGTAACAAATTTACATAAATTTTGTTAAAACATAAAATTAAGCAATAAATATAATAAAAATGTATCTGAATTCTCTTTAAACTTAAAAAGAATTATAGTTAAATTTAATTACCAGTAATTAAAAAAAAAGTGACTAATGGTGCCTACAGTGCAGACTGTATTTAATTTATAGACATCATTAACTTGCTCACTATCAGTGACATTTCCACTTTTAATTCCAATTCTTTATGTTTTTTTTTTATTTATTTTTTCAATTAAATTATTTTAAACGTTTTGTTTGTTTCAAACTACTTTGTCTTTGTTTTCTAAGTTTTGTTGGTTGTTGCTGCTGGATTTCAAGTATTCTAAATTGAAAGTGTTACAAATTGACTTTTTCCTTTTAGCATTTGTTTTTATGTATCTCAACTAATTTAGTTCCGGTTCTTGCCCAGTTAAATATGTTTGTATGTGTCTGTCAGAGTTTTTTAAGTTGATTTTCTTTCAAATTCAATTAGAAACAAAAACTAGAACAAAAAAAAAAAAACCAAAACAAAACAAAAAAGAAAAGTAAAGCAATTGTATATTGTTGACATCATTTAGTTGGCAACGCTGTTAGTATGTATTAGGTTTGTTCGACGTACGTTACCGCGGGAACCCGCGGGCTCCCAATTTTACCGAAAAGCGTTTCTTGTGTTGAAAATTGGGTAAATTGGGTGAATGAGAACGTTCATGAGAGAGTAATTTGTGTTTCTCTTTTTACCAGACTTTACCCGTACTTTTTTTGCGTGTAAAATGGGAAAACTGTCAGATCACTAAATCAGCTGTTTTTAAATTGTAAAAATATAAAAGGTTGAAAAGATTTTTTATTTTTGTAAACAATGGAATATACTTTGTCTGAGAATATAAATAGAGTTTTTGTAATTTTAATAACTAATAAAACATATGCATTTCACTCTAGTGTTTGTTTGGACATACTTTAACAAACATTAAACTTAAAAACTAAAAATTTGTTGAACAATTTTTTTTAGCAATAGCAGAGGTCCAAGCTGTTGGTAGAAAAACGGCGTGGTGGCGGCTAAGTGCAAAAATTACCGGCGGTAGATTGGAGCTGGTTTAAGAAATTATTAAAATAAAAAAAAAACGAAAATAAGTGTTTTAACGAAATAAGTAGGTTTTTCGTTAATCATATTGTGCAGTCATATCTTTACGAATACAAAAACTTAGCATTCCACTATTTTTTATAACAGAGTATTGATCCAGAATATATTTTCGTAAAACTCAATATAATTTCTTATATCAAACCTAATAATGATTAAACTATTTTAAAGTTATCATACAGAAACTTCCGTTTTTTTATAATAGAAAATTAAATTGATTTCGTATTACCATATATGCACGAATGAAAGCGAGTTGAAAAAACAACGATATATGTTAATATGTTTTTCTTGTAATTTTTAGTGCAGCCGTAATATATATATATATACTCTATTGTTTGATTGCAGACATAACAGAGCTCTATTTTATTAAAACTTAGTTCTAAGTCCCCTTTTACAATAGGGAAACTAAAAAGCTGACAGTCGAAATTCGGTAGCAATAAGTTGAAGTGCGTACATAGTACAATTTATTTTTCTTTAACTTTTTTATATATTTTTTTTATATTTCATATCATTTTTTTCATATCATTATCTCTTCAGTAGTTTGTTATACGATTAAAGCACCATACGACAGCGAAAAAAATTAGAAAAATTAATTTCTTAATTGTAAAAAGCTTAAAAAGTTTTAAAAGAGAATGAGAAAAATATATGCCTCTCATTTCTAGTTTGCAAAAAGGGACTTTGCTAAACATTTAACGCCATCAGTCGAGATAGCCTGATGCGGTTCATCCGAAAAAAATAATTCGGCGACGGCGGTAAGCCGGCTGAGAGAATATCAACCTGGACCTCTGAACAACAGCTGTACAATTTTGACGTTTTTTTTTCGGGCTTGAAATGTGGTTTTTTGCGTTCCAGCAAATTTGGGTAAATTTATCGTTTTCTGAGAGAATTTTTCGCTTACTCTCATTTTACCGGACTTTACCCGGATTTACGTCGAACAAACCTATTATTTGTTGGGTTTTTTCTTTAATTGTTGTAGTTTTAAAGCAACTGTTGGGAACAATGCATTTCGTTTTGCAGTTTGTGAGAAAATTTAATAATTATAAATTTTTTCATTAAAGTTTTTGGTTTCTTTCTTTGTTGTTTTTTTTTATTCGTAGATAAACTTGTGTTTTTAACAAGTTCAAAATAATTTGTTGGTAGGAAGTAGTCAAGACCGACACAAAGACCAACTTATCTTCTACGTTTACTCACAACCATTATTTTGAGTAGTTTTATTTTTGTTTTGATTGTTTTGCCATGTTGGTGTGTATTATGACTTGATAGTTTGACCCAATTTAAATGGTTTCGCAAAAAGAATATTAAAACAAACATTATTTCTGTTTCTGAAGGTTGTACACGTGAAAGTTTTTTTTTTTTATTAAGTTTAGTACTTAATTTCTATTAGATTTGACATCATATTTTTTATAGAATAAAAAGAGACAACTTATTGCTGATTTGAGACCTTTAAATAATTCTTCAAGGCAGATTTATAAGGTACTCGTATCAAATCAGCTGATTGTTTTTTTTATAAATACAATTTATCAGAATTACCAACTTTTTTTTAATACTGGGTGGCCCAAAATGACCGAAAAGGCTTAAATTGCATATAAATTTTTTATTATAATTTTTTTTTCTTTTCTTTTCTTTTCTTTTCTTTTCTTTTCTTTTCAGTATTTTGTAAAAAAGACTTGAGGAATTTAAAATGGAGCAGTACTCAATTGAACAACGTGCCCAAATTGTTGTGCCCATTGTTTTGACTCAGCGTGCATATCGTCGTTATTTTAAGGTGCTCATTTCCCATTAAGTGGGTTTGTTAATAAGCAAAACTGCAGGATATGGGCTACGGAAAGTCCGAGATTAGTTCAACAGCGAGAATTACACCCATCTAAGTGTACGGTTTGGTGCGGTGTTTCATTAGAAAGGCTAATTGGTCCTTATTTTCTTGAAAATAAACACGGGGTCGCTGTTTCCGTCAATGGTGTCAGATATCGGACAATGTTGGAAAATTTTTTAAGGCCAGCCGTGAAAAACCATCCGCAAGTATGGTTCCAACAAGATGGAGCCACAGCGCACACTGCAAGGGACACAATGGCTTTTTTACGGGACATCTTTGGTGAACGAATTATTTCGCGTACACGTGATTTTAATTGGCCTCCGCGTTCACCGGCTTTTACCGCTCCAGACTGTTTCTTTGGGGTTATTTGAAAGGAGAAGTCTATATTAATAAGGCTAGAACCACCCAGCAATTAAAAAGCAATATACGCGACGAAATAAACAACATAACATCTGAAGTTTTGCGAAAGGTTGTGGAAAATGTGTTGGAAAGAGCACGAATTTTCGAAGCAGAAAATGGCCACTACTTGCGAGATATTATTTTTCATAACTAAACTAAACGATAAAAAAATTTGCAGTCTCAACTCGTTTAAAACGTGTTTGAAAAAATCAAAAAATAATGAGAATAGAATGTTTTTACATTGAAGTTTCTTCAAAGGTATTAAAATTAAAGGAACAAGTAAATAAAAAAAAAAAAATTTTTTGACATATGCAGACATTAACACAAAAACAAAATCCATGTAATCATGTACCTCATGAATATGTCTTGATAATTATTTATAGAAAAAAAAAAGTTATCGAATATTTATATTTATATCACTGTATCGTAAAGTTTTAGAAGAGTCAGACAAATTTGTAGATTCAATCTAATAAAAAGTCATCTATTATCTTCTGTAGAGTGCAAAATTTCACCTTCCTTTTATTAGGAAGACAAATTTGCATATTGTTTGAACAAAATTTTTATACGTGGGGAAAATGAAACTAAAAACAGTTTGTTGGCTCATTAAAATCTGTACCAAATGGCGGTCAAGCGTGTTGTTACCGGTTGTTAGCTTATTTGGTGTTTGGAAAAATTAAAGAAAATAAAAACACAGCAGAAAGTCTTAGAAACAGCCAATAACAATAAAGTATCTCACACTTCACACAGCTTTAAACTTTTTTTAATAACTCCCTGAATTGAGTTGTTAAGAAAAATTAATAGTAAAGCTTGGCTGTGTCGAATCTTTTATACCCGATTCAGGTATCTATATATAAAGGGTGTTTCAATAAGAATAAACTTTTTAATTTTCAAAAATAAAATTACGCATTTTTGAGATAATTTCTGTTTTTTTTTTATTGGATTGTAAAGAGGACATGTTCCGATTAAATATATAATAAAACAAGTAAGAGCGCTTTATTCGGCCGTGCCGAATCTTATATACCCTTCACAACGTGTAGTCATGCAATAACAGTAATTTGTATCACCATTCATCTCATATGAAATACGTACATACATATATAAAAACATCCCATTGTAAAATTAAAAATTAACGTATGTATGTTTAAAAAAAAAAATAAAAAAAAAAAAACAAAAAAAAAAAATTTTAAAAAATAATTGAAATATTAGTAATAAAAATAAAACAAAAAAAAATAAAAAAAAAAATTAAAAAAAAATAATAAAAATATAAATAATATATTAAATAAAAAATACAAAAAAAATAAAAAAAAATAAAAAAAAAAACAAAAAAAAAATTTGTTTTGGCTCAGCTGGGATTCGATGCCACGTTTACTCTAACCATATACACGTTTGTTTGTATGTATGTATGTATGTTGTATGTTGTAATGTTGTTTTTGGTAAAAAGAATGTCGAGGTGGTCGTGGGTTTTTGCTCATATCTCAGTTGTTTCTGATTTTTAATACCGATCTACTCCCGAATATTTTTGATATTTGAATTCCTCACCCGGGTCCAAGCGTTTTGGGGGGGCTTCAAAAAATTTCCAGTCGCCAGTTTAAACTTTGGACTTATTCATAACTCACTGTAGTCAACTGGTTAATCCCTTTCATTTAATACCAATACTGTGGGGGTTAAAGGGGACAAAGCCGCAATTACTTTATTTGACCCATATATTCGAACATATATATTTTTGGATTTTAGCTTCTTAATAGTTTAGTGTATTGTACTGATTACGCCCCGGTATTTAATACCAACATTGAGGGAGTTAAAAGGGATACATTTTAATTTCTAAATTAGACCCCTATATCAATTTATTATACGCCATTTGCCGTAATGGATTTTAAATTTTTTACAATGCATTATATTCTGCTGGCCAAGCTCTTTTATTTGATACCCATATGGAGCCCCTCGGTTTTACAAATGAGTTTAAAAATTTTCACAGAAGCTTATGGGACGATTGTGCTGGTTTTGCAATAATGATTCACTCCCGAATATTTCCAAAACATTGATACCGCACACAGGCCTGTGAAACTTGAGAGGGCTTCTACAAGTTGATTTATACCAACACACAAATCGACTTCCCTGGTCATAAGCCTTCAGAAAAAATATACTTTACGGTTGGAAATTGCAAACGGAATGACAAAGCTATTTATAAACTTGGCCCAATAGGTGAAGGTTTTAAAATAGTGGTCGCGAATATTTGCACAAAATAAATTTTTTTGTTGAACTACAAACGGTATGACAAAACTAATATACCCTAGTTTTTTGTTGTGAATATAAAAGAAGAAGAAGAAGAAGAAAAACAATCAATAACAAATAATTTTTAAACAAACACTAAAATGTGGTCACTTATTTAAACCACATTGTTATTGTGCTGTTGTATTGTTGCTGCCGTTATTCGTACTACTGTTGATGCTGTTTGTGATGATGTTATTGTTTGTGGCGCAACAATAGTCTATAACTTATGAAGTGATTTCTTTATGTTTAGCAAAAAAGTTATTTAATTTTTTTATTTTATTTTATTTTTAACAAACAAACTAAAACGCAATTTCGTAGAGTTTCAATTATGGATAGCTTATTTTTTTTATTGAGCCAGCAACATAAATCTAGAGATAGTCCAAACCATTTCAATGCACAGTGGGGGGTTAATAACTCATACTTTTTTAAAGGAAAAGTACAAACATTGTTTGTATTTAGGTTTATATCATTTATAATTCAAAAGTCTTCAATCATTTTTTAAATTTGAAAAAAAAACACCCACTCAAACCACCTGATTTGCGTTTAGACATCTAAAATCCATGTTGTTAAAAGCCCACGACTAGCATGATATTAATAATTTGATTAACTTAAATATTTTCTTCAGTCTTCAGTTTGCTAATTTTAAAAACCAATTATTTTTTTTTTGATATTTTGGCTTATGCTTGAGCACCTGCTCCATTACTTTAAGTGAAACCATTTATATTTCCAGCAGTTTGCTTAAAAAATATTCACACATGTGCCACACAAGATTTTGGGAAACATTGCAATTACTTTAAAATAGAATTTTTTTTTTTCATTCATATTCATACAAAGTAACACAACACAATCATGATTTTTTAATGACGTATTAACAGGGGGAAGTGAACCCAATAAGTATTTTATTTAAATACTAGTTATTTTTGACATCTTGTATAGTTAAGGCAATTTTATTTTATTCAAAACAATGATTTTCATTTACTTTGTGTGAAAAAGTTTTATTAGTCTAGAGCTGTGCGTTCATTAGACAAATATTTACCTAAATTAGCGTTACCACAATTTTTGATAAAAATTTATTTCATTTTAAGTGAATTTCTTGGCACAAAATATTGTAATCGGTTTTTATTAAGAAAATTTTAAATTTAAAAAACATTTATTTTTTAAAACATTAACTAATACATTTTATTGTTTATAGATATTTTGTTAAATATTTGCTTAATGTGAACATACCTTAACACTTGCTCACCTATTGAGACATATGTATCCCACCGAATGTTCACAGAGTCGTAATGTTTAAGTTTTATTTATTTATTTATCTTTAATATAATACAATACAATTACAAATTATATTCTAATTCAATTAACCGAGCTGAGTAACGAAACAGACTAGAGCCTCTGGCGGGAATCGAACCCACAACCCCGAGACTGGAAGACTAGAACACAATTTACTAGTCTACCGGGGCATCCTGTTTAAGTTCACGGGATACATATGTATGTACCATTCGGCTTTTGCATTGGGGCATATCTATCCCAACAGTGCTATAGTGTTCTAAAATTAAAATATTATTAAAATATTTATATTAAGAAAAGACTATACGATTCTGATGAAGCAAATATTTTACAAGAGTCAGCTATTGATGACTTTTCATTTGGAGGCGGAGAAGAATACGTACCATCAGACTCTGAAAGTATTAGCTCATTATTATTATTAGCTCAAATTCCTAATTGTGATATAAACATATCGACCCTGTGCGCGAAATTATCGTATGTTACAAAAACAAAACTTTTACAGGAGAGCGTTTTCATTACTTTTTAATAAAAAAAAACACTGCATACGATAAAATCTACACAGTGTTATCTCAATAACACTGCTCTGCAAAAAATAATTTTTTGTCTTCCCATTTAATAAAACTATGTGGACTATATGTATTTTGACGCGCTGAACTCAAATCCGTTGTCGGTTTTTTTCCATCAGATCGGGATTTTTTTTATGGGCGTGGCAAATTTTTCCCCCTAAATTAGTCAGGTACGGAGACTTATTTCCTCCTAACTCGAGAGCCAGTCATCCGATTTTTAAAACTAAAACACCAAAATATGTGTAACAAAATTGTATTAATTTTAGTGCCATAAAATTTTTCTGTATCTCTTATCGTTTTGGAGTTATTTAGAAATTAATGGAGAAAACAAAATTTTTTGGTGCAAAATTCGTAATATTTTTCAATTTAAAAATGGAATTAAAAAAATTATAAGGCAAATATTCAACATTTTAAATTTTTTTCTGGTTAAAAAATGTAGATTTTATTGTCAATTTACCGCAGGTACCCAATATTGTAATGCAACCAGCCTTGCATATGATATATGTAACATTTCGTTAGGTGAGCAGGTAATGGAACCAAAGTACAACGGTATTTTACATAGTTCTTGGAATTTCAGTTTATAACAGTATTTTTGAATTACCTGTGATTTCAAATTAAGAACATTAGGGTAGATTCTGGTATTTATTGTATATATAGAAGCTAATGGGCAATAAGTGAGTCACTTTTAAGTTGAATATCGTGCGGTTAAAATCGGCAACAGTAAATAGATCTTATAGTATACTTTGTTATTGTGTAAAGAAATAAAGCATTTAAAGAATCCAAATTTTTTAACCGATTTTAATGGTTTATGGGTTTTTTTTATTTCCAAGATAAATAGCTCTCAGAAAAAAGTTTAAAATGTTGAATATTTGCCTTGTAATTTTTTTAATTCCATTTTTAAATTAAAAAATATTACGAATTTTGCACGAAAAAAATTGTTTTTTCTCCATTAATTTCTAAATAACTCCAAAACGATAAGAGATACAAAAAAATTTTATTGCACTAAAATTAATACAATTTTGTTACACATATTTTGGTGTTTTATTTTTGAAAATCGGATGACTGGTTCTCGAGTTAGGATTAAATATGTGTACCTGACTAATTTAGGGGGAAAAATTTGCCACGCCCATAAAAAAAATCCAGATCTGATTGAAAAAAACCGACAACAGATTTAAGTTCAGCGCGTCAAAATCCATATAGTCCACATAGTTTTATTAAATGGAGGATTTTGCTGCAGAGCAGTGTAACCAAAACCGTTATCGCTATAATATTTTATTACCAGATGAATTAATGGCTGTAGAACCATTTTGCATAAAAAAGTTGATTAAAAAAAAAACGTGACTACGATAAATTCGCGCACAGAGGTCAGTATGATTATATCGAAATTAGGAGTTTGAGCTAATAATAATAATGAGCTAATACTTTCAGAGTCAGATGGTATGTATTCGTCAACACCGGAAAAAACTAGACCGTAAAGCAGAGAAATAGTGAAGAAAAGTTTTTTATAGATTGACGGTGATGTCAGCAGTAAATTCGTGGATCATATAAATGAACTTACACTGTAAAAATAAACCATATTTTGCTACTCACTTGTCAATTGAAGGACCTACAAAACGTCGTTGCCAAAAAAGAGAATTAAAAAACGGACTAAAACTTTATGTCGAGAATGTCTTCTTCCGTTGTGCAAGGATTGTTTCGCACCATTTTACAAATAATTTTCACAAGTTTGCATTTTATTTCGTTTCCTTTTTGTAAATGTAGAAAATGAATTGTTAAAGAAAAAATAATAAATAATAAAATCTAAAATCAAATAAATATTTTTTATTTATATGTTTACTCTATTTTGTATGTTTGGGATTGATAGGACATATATGTCCCATGCCAAACTCCAGATGGGACATATATGTCCCACCCGAAAAATCTCATTCCGAATGTAGGCACCAAAAAAAGCTATATATTAGTTGAATAAGCATATCTTTGTTAAACTAGTTCATTGTAATAGTTTGAAAATTATTAATCGTCCCCAGTATCACAAGAGGTTAAGAAATAAAATATCTTGTGTGTGTACATAAGTGACTAAGTTTTAATGTTCGTGTGGAAAAAATACCTATAGTTAGTGTGGGTCATAAACTACCGGCAGAAGTCTATTCTGACTTTTATAATTAAAAAAATAAATTCAAAATGTTCACAAACACTACTCGCACAGTGCACTGCTTGAATAGTGTATTTACGAAGTCTAATTCAATTGTGTTGAAACGGTAACCATCACTGATATTTTTCTACTGAAAAATTCTACAATCTGCCAAAATTTCAATAACAAAAGATTGTTTTGTATTGTTGTTGTTTACTGGAAAAACAAAGACTGTGGGTGGGTGTAACTATTTCAATAAACGGATTTCTTTTGTTTTCAAAATTGAATTCAAAAAGGAGTAAAAAACATTATGAATATGATGAATAAATAAAGAATGCTTATAGCAAAAAAATTTTGTTTCAAATTAAGGTTTCCTAGAAGTTAGCTTTTAGATGGTAAAGTTAAGCATACCACCGCTAGACTTAACTTTTCAATTTTAAAAGAAAATTTTTGCGACATTTATGATTTTTTATTGGATTGTAAAGATGACGTGTTCAAAGCCAGTAGTTTGATGACAGGCCATTACTCTTTTCATGAAATTTTACAGGAGTTTTTCACAGATATGTGGCTGTATCTCACCGATGACGAGCTGGATCACGGCTTTAATCTCAGTAATTGTTTCAGATTTATTCGCATAATCCTGAGATTTCATTTAAATCCAAAGAAAAAAATCTCACGGTGTTAAATCGCATGATATTGGTGGCAACCAGTTAACAATGGAATTGCTTGAGATAATTTATTTCAGAAATTGTTGCTGCTATAAATAGATTGTTTTATTTGCGGTATGGAAGGTGGCAACGTCTTGCTGAAACTACGGGTGTCCCAACTAGAACGCAATTTTAAATTTTAAATAAAACACAGATATTTAAAAAAAAATCGTGAAACTTTATTATATCGTAAAGTAGACAGAATGAGGTTATGTATCGTGCAGATGGCCGCCGCGGCTTTGCTGGCACACACGCGATCTTTTAATGAAATTTTCAATGACCTTTTTGCATAAATGATGTGGTATTTCATTAATGCAGCGTCCAATTTCCTCTTTTAAGGCTTGAGTCGTCGTCAGCTTATTCGCGTAAGCCATCGACTTCAAAAAACCCCAAAGAAAAAAAATTTAAAGGTGTTAAATCACACGATCTAGGCGGCCAATTCTGGTCTCCAAAATGCGAAATAACACGACCAGGAAATGACTGATGCAGCAATTGAATTGTTTCTCTAGCTGTATGACATAAAGCGCCATCTTGTTGAAACCACATGCCGTCCACATTCATTTCTTCAATTCTAGGCAAAAAAAAACTGGTTATCATTTCACGATACCGAACACCATTGACTGTTTGGCCTTAACCTGCCTCATTTTCATAAAAAAAAGGTCTAATAATTCCTCCAGCCCCAAAACCACACCACAAAGTGACACGTTGAGGATGCATTTGCTTCTCGTGAATCACTCAAGGATTTTCCTCACCCCAAATGCGACAATTCTGCCTATTGAAGAAGCCATCAAGATGGAAATGTGACCCCAAATTGATCGCAATTTGCGAACTGTAGCCGCAAAACTTTCACCATTTTGTTAAAACAATTTCACAATGAGAATGCGTTATTCATTCGTGTAGCGCTCCATTTTTACTAACCTCGTACCTTCTACTAGCAAACAATAACAATTCTTCAAATATCAAACTATGACACTTCGAATGGCGCCAAATTTAAAAATTGCGTTCTAGTTGGGACACCCGACACATGTCGTCCAGATTTATGCCGTTTAGTTAAGGACACAAGAACTCCGGTATCATGTTGCTGTAATGAATGACGTTGGTCTTGAAAAAATTAACGCCCAATCACGCTGCCTTAGCAAGACGCGCACCAGACAATTGCTCGTTGTGGGTGCTAGTTTGAGCTTCTTAGTTGGCTGAATTTTGTACTCTCTAAGGTGGAAGTCTTCTGCAAAACTTCGCTGCATTGTGAGTCCTGTAATTGTAAGTTGTTGAGATCAATGCTTAATTGATGTTTTTAACGTACGTTGACTCACAACAATTTTACTCTCAAAATTTCTTTAAATTTGTTTATCACTCTTCAAATGGTTGACAGATAAGGTGCACTTTATTGACTGAAATGTCTTTGAAGTTTGCAAACGTTCTCAGCAAAACTTTCTAAATTTTTTTTATAAGTTTTTTTACAATTACAATGAGTTGTTCTTTCGTAAAGCGCTCCATTTTTAATAATCGAAATAAACATGTGTAACAGCTGCCAAAATCACACTAAATTCATAGAGTGCATTTCTACTAAGAACCCTTTAGTAGTAGTAGTAGTATAAGTATTAGTAGAAGTATTAGTAGTAGTATTAGTAGAAGTAGTAGTAGTAGTAGTAGTAGTTGTAGTAGTAGTATTAGTAGTAGTAGTAGTATTAGTAGTAGTAGTAGTAGAAGTATTAGTAGTAGTAGTAGAAGTATTAGTAGTAGTAGTTGTAGTAGTAGTAGTAGTAGTAGTAGTAGTTGTAGTAGTAGTAGTAATAGTAGTAGTAGTAGTAGTAGTAGTAGTAGTAGTAGTAGTAGTAGTAGTAGTAGTAGTAGTAGTAGTAATACCCAACAAGGCAAACAGTTCGTAATGCTTATTGGGGTATTGAAAGTGCACTCTAGAAAACATAATCTCCTTGTGCAAAGTGCCGGCACTTGCAGAGGACGTACTCCGCGATCCCATAACCCATATCGCAATACGGGCACGTTACTACATTCGACCTGTCGGTTTTACTTAAATGGTATCTGAGATTGCAATGTCAAGTTAAAAAACCTGATAACACCTTAAGGTCCTTCCTGTCCACGGATAGAAGTCTGCTATATTTGGCTCTTGAGAGGAAGACAAATCTCTTAGCCTGACATCCGCACTGAGCTATTTGCCAGTAAGTAGCAAGCTAAGCGTCAAGGAGGGCGGATAATTCACTCTTAATATAACATGGAGAAAAAAATGTAGGTAATTAATGTTAAATTATTTTTAAAAGTTTATTTCAGTTTAAATTCTTTTCGGTCTTAAAAGAGTTGTAATAGTTTTTCGGCTACCCAATTTCAAAACATAGTATCGGAAAAAAATAATTGGTTCCTAATCTGTAAAGTTAAATAACAAAATGCACTTCTAAGATTGAAAACTGTGAAGAATATACAAATTAAAACTTATTTTGATTTACTTTGTTTCCGTCTAAAAGGCATTATTGCATGCATTCTTTTTACAAAAGCAACAAAAAAATTTTCATAAAATTTTTTTCGCAGTATTTTAAACAAATCTGTTGAGAGTTGATTTTTGTGAATCTGACAATTATGTATTTATGCAAATATGTACACAAACTTATTTGTTTACTAGTTCACAATATTTTCACTCTTAGATATAGATTTTTGATAAACTGTAGCAATAGAAATATTTATTATTGAATGCTTGTATTTATCATGATGCAAATTTCACCCATTCATGCATGCACAGATACATGCGTTGCAAGAAAAATCAATGCAGCAATTTTTTTAATTTTATGATAAAATAAAACATACAAAAATTAAGCTAAACTGAAACGGAAAGAAAGCACACAAGCATATACAATTGATAAGTTATTTTATAAACAATTTCTTTGCATATGAATGCTTTTGAAACTTCTTTGAGTGTTAATGTATTTTCTCTACCTCTGTCAGCAATAAATAAAATTCTTGGAACAGAAATATAAGTATTTTTGCAATAATAACACAAGGCAAAAAAAATTAAAAATTTTAAAGGCTTCAAAAACCACTGTGCAATTTTGATGTATTGTGGTTCCAGTAGTAAAAATATCGTCCACATTTTAATTTCTATGCAGAAGTTTTTTTTAAAAAAAAATTTAATTAAAATTCAAGATTTTTTTAGACGCTTCTCCACATAATCAATGATAACTCGAAAACGGTTAGCCCGATATTATTAAAATAAACTTTGAAAAATTTAGATTTACAAAGCCTTTAATCCGTTTATATATTCGGCTCAGTAGTTTCGGAGTTATAATAAAAAAATTAAAGCAAAAAATATAATTTTTACGTGAAAAAAAAAATTTCTTTTGTTTTCAAAAAATCATGAAAAATCGAAAACGGCAAAAATTTTTCAAACTTATTACTTATTATTTTTTTATGATTCTTGGGAATAACAAACAATTTTTAGGACACACAAAAAACTGTACCCACACAAAGGGTTATCTCAAATTATAGTATCAGTATTTATAAGAGCTCCTTGAGCCCTTTTTTTTGCGATAGCGGAAACATCATTATATCCCTACATAAATATTATGGTTATTCAGCTTACAAGTTAGAATATATTTTCAAGCTTTAAGAAAAATGAACAATAAACCCGGAACATTTTTATGTAAAACAACTTGGATTCATTTTGTTATGTGTGTGGCCAATATATCACCGAGAAAAAACGGAAGTGCTTTTTAACTTCAATGCAAAAGTCATATGAAGATAATATCTAAGCAGAAACAACTTCGATACGCCTATTGAAACGCCCAATTTTCACGTTATCTACTGTTAATGAAATTTAAAAGCTCATAAAACCGACAAAATTAGAGGTATGATGATAAAATTTGCTACGTACATCCTTCTAGTCAATTTCATTGTTATGCCGAAAAATTAAGGTAACACGCCCACTTTAACGCCTACATCCCATATAACGGTTTATCTAAAATTCATATAATTTCTCTATGAATAAAGATTTTAAAAGAATAAATGACTGTATTGAAATATCTAAGTTTTATTTATTAGCAGAAACTATATTGACACGCCTACTTTAACTCCCACTTTCATTGAAAGACTGAATTAACGAAAATATTTTACTAGCATATCAAAGAAAGTGATACATATTTTAGTATAAAGAGATTATTCCATAGGGATTACTGTTACTAACAAAATAATAAATTTTGTGCTATAAAAGTACATCAAATTTGTGGTGGGTATAAAAGATTCGGCACAGCCGAATATAGTGCTTTTACTTGTTTTTTCTCTTAATTATGAGAATCACAAACATGTCAAATAGGTTTTTTTTAAACAATTTTTCTAGGAGAAGAACATTGACTACTCAATTTGATGTGTGTATATCAAACAAAAAAACTAAAATTTTGTGAATATGAGCTAGATCAATTAATTGTGAATAAATTCAAAAGGCATCAACCGATTTTTATGATCGATATCGAATTTTGTTGCTATTACATGTGGCTTTAGGATAAAGTAATAAATTTTAACAATTTTTGCCGGTTTTGATTTTTCATGATTTTTTGAAAACAAAAAAAAATTCTATTTTCACGTGAAAAATATATTTTTTGCTAAAATTTTTTTTATAACTACAAAACTACTGAGCCGATTAAAACACAGTGTATAAACGGATTAAAGGCTATGTAAATTTTAATTTTTCAAAGTTTATTTTAATAATATCGGACTAACCGTTTTCGAGATATCATTCATTATGTGGAGAAGAGTCTAAAAAAATCTTGAATTTTAACTAAAAATTAAAAAAAAACTATCCATAGAATTTAAAAATTTAACCATTTTTGTACTTAGGTTACCATGATGCATCAAATCTGTGTAGTGGTTGTCAAAGCATTTTTTTTTTGTGTTGACCTGTGTAATAATTCGTAAAATAATTTATTTTTAACTTACCAAAATACTTGAAATTTTGTCTAACAGGAAATCTGTAAGAAATAAAAAACGAATACTTTTATTAAACAATTTTTTAGACAAAATTTTCTTTAATTATATTTCTAATACATTTTATTTCTTTATGAATAGAAACCTTAAAGTGTTGTAGAAGAATTTTGCATGGGAATGTGGTTCATTTCTTTTGAATATGTTTTGTAATTTATAAATAGATATGATATGTAATGAATTAGTCCGTCACACTTATTATACTTGCAGTTTATACAATAATTTCTTTTATAATAAAATGTCAATTGATTAATTGCTATTTTTCTATTAAAGCCTTGAGTTTTTACAAAAATAATGGTATAATTTTGATGATCCTACTAGCACATTTAAATAATATTAGTTTCGTAATTTAAATTTATTTGATTCTCTTTTTTTTTGTTGTTTACTGGTTACATACATACATATGCACATACACTCAAAAACAACTCAACTAATCCGTACTTAAATCAATCTATAGCGGTGTCAGAAGTACGGATTTTCTTAAACAAAGTACAAATGCTTGATTTAATAACAAATGTGTCAAGTACGAATTTCTTAATTTAAGGAATAATTAAGCCGAAAAGTTTGGTTTTATGAATTATTAGCTTAATTTAAGACTAAACCCGTACTTGACGTAAGCTTAGAAAAAGATTCATTCAAGTATGTATAACACGGATGGAAATCATGGTACAATTGTACTTCTTATGGTACATTTTTGACCTTGTTGGTACCGTGGTACTACCGCGAGCTACTTGGCAGCGTTGTCAACTTTAAAATTTCAAAAAGCACCATAACCCAGGAAAAAACGCGTCATTCTCAAAAAAAAGCACTAAATTTATAATTTGTAAATTATTTTTTTATTTATTTAATAAAATTATACATTTATATAAATTTCTTTACAAATAAGAAATTTTTAAATGAATATCAGAATAAATAACAAAAAAATTTACAAAAATCAAACAAAGAATATCTTTTAGTCAGTCAGTACAGATTTACATAGATACATATATTTATATGTAAATAAAAATAAACAAAAACATTGGAAACAAGTAAGAGTGCTATATTCGGCCATGCCGAATCTTATATACCCTTCACAACGTGTAGTCACGCAATAACAGTAGTTTGTATCACCATTCATCTCATATGAAATACGTACATTCATATAAAAAACATACATATATAAAGACATCCCATTGTAAAATTAAAAATTAACGTATGTATGTTAAAAAAAATAAAAAAAAAATTAAAAAAAAAATTTAAAAAAAAAATTTAAAAATAAATTTAAAAAAAATTTTTTTTTTTTTAAATAATTAAAATATATATAATAAATATAAAACAAAAAAAATAAAAAAAAAAATTAAAAAAAAAATAATAAAAATATAAATAATATTTTAAACAAAAAATAAAAAAAAAATGAAAAAAAAATTTAAAAAAAAAATATAAAAAAAATTTTTTTTGCTCAGCTGGGATTCGATGCCACGTTTTCTCTAACCAGTATACACGTTTGTATGTATGTATGTATGTATGTTGTTGTTGTAATGTTGTTTTTGTGAAAAAAAATCGAGGTGGTCGTGGGTTTTTTGCTCATATCTCAGTTGTTTATGTACCGATGTTTCTGAATTTCAATACCGATCTACTCCCGAATATTTCTGATATTTAACTACCTCACCCGGGTCCGAGCGATGTCGGGGGGCTTCAAAAAGTTGATTTCAACATACACACGGACAGACGGTCAGACGGACAGACAGGGCTTAATCGACTCCCCTACTCATAAGCTTTCAGAAAATATATACTTTATGGGGTCGGAAATAAAAATTGTAGAAATGTCACACGGAATGACAAACCTATATATACCCTTTTTCACTGTGTGAAGGGTATAAAAAGAACAAAAATATTTAATTATTAAAGTAATTATCAATTCACAATATATCACAGGAGTGATGCATTGTAAGAAATTTATTTCAAGATTTAGAAAAAATTACGACAGGATTAATTTGTCCATACCTGATGCATTTATACGACGTTTAATAAACATATGTGAATTTGTTGTACAAAATATTAAAGAAATTATTCACCAAATAAGTACAACTATTATTTAATATTTAAATATTTTTATATTACATATTAGAGTAATTAAATAGAACTATTTCTAACTAAAAATTATGAAAAAATTTAATAAACTTGCAGTTTAATAATTCGATTAGGATTTAAGCTTTTCTCTGTGTAAATAATATCAAATATCAATGTTAAAGTCAATTATTTCTTCATTATTATCACTATCATCTGGCCACAACATAGTCTTAATTTCAAATTGTAATGCTTTATAAATATCATTGCTATTAATCAGAATATTTACTTCATCAGCTATTTGGTAGGTTTCGCAACAGGAATTTTCCCGTTTAAGCCCATTTTTAATGTGAAGTAAGGCATTAACTGAATTTAAAGACATTCGGTTGCGAATTTTAGATTTAAACACATTCATGGGAGCGACAAAAGTTTAACGTTTAAGTTTAATGCTTCAAAGGGATTTAAGTTAACTGCATCTTTGTACGATTTAACTTCAATCCAAAAATCGACTGGATTCAATATTTTGCCATTGGTAACGGTAAAATATCTTCTTTTGTATGTGATAAAACATTTCTAACATTAATTATGTTAATTTTACTCAAAATTTCAAGGTTTTCTGGTAAAATTTTTAAACGTTTAAAGTTGTGGGACGCTAAAAGTTTGCTTTAAGGTTTAATCATTTATAAGATGATCTTAAAAGAAAGAGGAATTTCTTTTATTCACATTCACCTCAAATGCATATACATATGTATAAAGTTAGACATTTTGAAACAAAAACTTTCTGGGCAATCAATTATCTTATAAATAATTAAATTTTTAGTGTAATATTATTTTCTTGCCGAGTTGCATGTAATTGTACTATAAGTTATATTTTGGTAGTATGTATATAAATTTACACTTACAAAAAAATTTTTTCAATTAATTTATTTGAATTTTAGTGTTTGGTGTCACCGAAATAAAAAGAAAATCACTAAAAACTAAAAAAAAAATCACCAAGCACTGACTCACAATTTTTCCGCTTTCTAAATGTTAAAAATCACCAAAAACGGTGATAAAATCACCGAGTTGACAACGCTGCTACTTGGTACAATTTAAAAATTTGTCCTCTTCTCTGTTCTCATTAATTTTGTTTGTTTGTGTTTTATTTTATACTGTCAGCTTCTCTGTTTTTGTTGCAATGCTGTTCTCAAAGCGAATTCATGTACTAGGTATCAGTCTGCAACAACAAAATCTGCCTAGTACTTTATTGCAAACTTCTTACAAAAATCACCTCTTAATTTGGCACCACCTGATACATAAATTCGACTTGACTGTTGTTACATGTATTTTATTTTATTTATGATTCGTAAGCATGTAAGGTGGACTTTTTAATAATGAAGTACTAAATGGTTCGATAAGTTTACTTCAGAAAAAGTTATTATGAAAGAAATAAATTCAATAGTACCACTTCTGGTGAAAATTTTCCACACAAACCAACAAATATTGAAGCAATAAATAATCAGTACAGAGCACTAGCCGATGTGATTGAACTTAGATCACACAGATTTTAACAGAATACGAAAACAAACAAAAGGAAACGTTTCCAATAGTTTTGTTTCGATCATTTCAGAGAGGGAAAACAAAACGAAACAAAACCCAGGATAACGGTACATGCATTTTGTTTTGTATTGTTTTGTACTATGAGTGCAAACAAAACCAGAATCGAAAAGTACTCAGCTTCAATATGTAACATGCAAAACAATACAGTACAATCAGCGTTGTCAACTTTAAAATTTCAAAAAGCACCTAAACCCCTAAAAAAGCGCGTAATTTTCATAAAAAATCACTGAGTTTAAAATGTGTACAAATTTAACTTTACATTTGCTAATATAATCATTACTTAAAAAAATTAAAGCTTTTAGATGCCAGTTGCCCCATAAAATAAATTATTTTACAAATGGCAATAAGACTGGAGTTTTGATTGATATCGATAATCGAAATACAAGTCTGAAGATATTCTGTTCTTTATATTATTAGGCCAAAACATCCAAATGTACTATCAATGCAAATATTAACCTCATCAGGGTGTCAATTTGTGCTCTAAAAAATTTTTTTTTTTTTTTTAAATGAAAAGTATTTGCATATTAATTTCTCTTTTTTTATTTTCACCAAGGTTTGATCAACTTGAAACTTTCCTTACAAAATAACAATTTCATTTTATAAAAAGTAGGTGGTTTATGTCTCATAAACCATACAGGATATCAACAAACCAGTATCGGAAATAAGTTTCAATTAATAATAAACAAGCAAAACACTCAAATAACAGAAACATTGTATACTATCAATCCTTATAATCTTCTTAATTATTAGTTTTAGTATCATAAGCTGAAAGTATTATCAACATAATATCATTTTACAATGAGTAAATATTTTTTAACTTTGTTAAGATACAAAATACGTAAGGGTAATTAAAGATATTTACCCTTACAAAAATTGTTTTCATATAAAAAAATTATTTTCAAATTTAGTATTTGGTGTCACCGAAATAAAAATAAAAGCACTAAAAACTTAAAAAAAAATCACCAAGCACTAACTCGCAATTTTTTCGCTTCCAAAATGTTAAAAATCACCAAAAACGGTGATAAAATCACCGAGTTGACAACGCTGAGTACAATACTTTCTGCAAACGTTTCAAAACGTTTGCTGATTGATTTGCTCTTTAAATGAAAAAATCTACATGTTTATTGCTGCTTGTTGTTGGGAATTTTTTAACATTTTACCTACCTACATTAATTTTATGATCCTAATAACGATATGAAGTCACTGACTATAGTTTACGAATTGGTAATGGTGCATTGTTATTATGATTGTTATAATCTTTTTGTTCTGCAAACGTTTGCAAACGTTTCATTCTTGTTTCGTACTCAAACGAAACATACCGTCAAAGCAAAGCCTAAGTACAAAACCCGAATTGTTTTGTTTATGCTCTTTTGCATTGAAAAGTTTGTGGTTTTGTTTTGCTCGCAAACAAAACGATTCATGAAAATTGAAAAGTTTCTGACTTAGATGATTTGTACTGTGTTTCGTTTCGTTTCTTTTCGTTCACTGGATTTAAATATATTCTAATTTTGGTCTAAAGTATCACAGATGAAAAATGAATTAAATGAGTTCATGTTCCCAGACATTTCAAGAATTGTAAAAGGAATTATGTCTATTCCACATTCCTCGGCAAACGTCGAACGAGTTTTTTCTTTTCAAATTATATAATTTGAAATTATAATTAAAATAAAGGAAAGAAATATGTTTTTACTGTTTTAAATTTGATACAAACAAAAGATTTATTAAAGTCTGCTTTAATTTTTAAATAACAGAAAATTTATTATCTAAAAGTATTTAATAAATAAAATTTGTTAAATAACCTATCTCTACGTATGTACCTATGAATTATTGTATACTTCTGAATCAAGATTGCAAAATGAGACTATCAAAATTGTACCAAGAAGCTCATAAAATTGTACTTAATCGACCCCAATTGTACCAAAAAATTTTATTTATTTTTTTTATGTTAAAAAAACATAAACATAACACACAATTGTACATAAAAATTCATTTTTGTAATATTAAAATTAACATTTGTACTTTAAAATTCGTTTATATTTTAAAAGTATATCTTTGAAAAAAGAAATTGCACTAAGATATATGTATACATATATATGTACATATTTAAACATAAAATAAATTACCAAAAAAGTCTACCGATATATTCATGAGATCAAATTGGTTTTGATAACAAGTTATCTGGTATTTTGAAACTAAAACAACAAGAATTTGATGACTTTAACAAATCTTTTGTCTGTATAAGACCGGAAACTGCAGGCACATGAAGCCTATTTCGTTCTTTCGTTTTAATAATATTTGGAAGAAAAAAATCGTCTGCGAATGTGGAACTCTTGAAAGTTCCGGAAATATTAATTCATTCAATTGGTTTTTTATTTCAGAAACTTTAGCCCAAAAGTTGCATATACTTTCATTTTTAAAAATTTTTAATACTTCTTTATCCGCCAGCAAGGTTGGCAACCGATACCGTTATTGATACCGATACCGATTAAATACCGTTTAAAATTGATTACCGGTATCGATACCGATACCGAAATAATTTTTTGCGTAAAATACCGGTATTCAAATACCGTTTCCCTTAATACCGGTATTATACCGGTATCATCATTTCAGTGTTTCGGTATTTAAAATGCATACCAATTAAGCAAATAGCATCAAATTTTTATATGTTCAACACTATTGTGTTAGTTGAAATAGCTTTTTTACCTTCATACACCACGATGACATCACTGCCATTGTTTTGCTACTGGCCATGGAGAATTTGCAGTGGTTGCAGTGTGTCAGCTGTTCTTTGTTTCTTGCAAACAAATTTGCACCAAAAAAATGAAACATATAAGATTTGTTGTATAACTAAGGTCACCTGTATAAATTTGTATTGTTACAACTGAAAAAAGCTTTTCTTTAAAGCGCACAACTTAAGTGATCAAACTAAATTTAAAAGCATTTAAAAAACATATATGATAACAAGAACAAAATGCTTCGACCAAAGGAAAATATTTGCAGAAAATTTTTTTAATTTGATTTTTAAAAAAATATTAACAACTGCATTGTCAAGGAAAAAGAACATGTGTGTGTTCCTAATACTACTTACTAAATATAATATTTAGAAAAGAAGTTAATGTTTAGTTAATATTTTTGTTAATTAAATCTATATATATAAAAGTGAAACTCTGTGTGTGTGTGTTAGCTATAGACTCCGAAACTGTAAAACCGATCGGACTCAAGCTTTGGCAAGTTGTTTTACACATACCAGGGAGTGTTTATGGGTGGAAAAAAGTGGGAGGGCCACGCCCATAAAAATTAGTTATCAGTTTTAGCTACTTGCACTTGACCGATTTTTCTGAAACTTTGCACACATATCGAGCTGTCATGACTAAATATTTTCGTGATTAGAAAAGTGAGCAGTACCACGCCCATAAAAAAAAGGTATCATTTTGAGGTACTTGCACTGGACCGATTATTCTGAAACTTTGCACACATATTGAGCTGTTATGACTTTACAATTTCGTGATTAGAAAAGTGGGAAATGCCACTCCCATACAAAAAATTATAATTTTTAAGTTTTTGCACTTGATATTCAATTAAAATTCAGAATGCATTTCGATTCATTAAGGGGCGTAGCAACGCGCGCCGGGATTGGCTAGTAAATAAATAAAAATTAAGGGCCGTATTCATAAAAAATATTTTAGGTTTATTGAAAGCTTATTTGACAAATTTCTCTACAATATCTGTCAAATAAGCCTTTAATAAACCTAAAATATTTTTTATGAATACGCCCCTAAATATGTATATGTTTAAAATCTTTTATTTTTAGCCAATACCGGTTTGTAGCACTGATACCGGTATACCGATACCGTTATAATTAAAATACCGATACCGTTACCGAAATAATAAAAAACTTCATACCGATACCGATACCGTTATTCGTTTCGGTTGCCAACCTTGTCCGCCAGGGATCTAAGCTGTGTATTAATTGAGTCAAAATTTTTGTATTCGTAAGGAAAAAATTTTATAAGAAGTGGCACTATGCTATTTGTAAACATAAAATGAGAAACTTAGTAAATTGTACCAAATGGGTAATTGGTGTACCATTGTACTTTTGAGGTATAAATTGTACCACAAAAAGTACAATTGTACCAACTTTTGCAACCCTGTTCTGAATTTTTATAAACATTTTTGTTAAGTTTATGTTTTTATGAATAAATATTAAAAAATGGTACCGTCATGGCCTAAAAATTACATTTTGTTTTCATACTTGGTACAAAATCATAAAAGTCATTTTCCTTCCCTGATGTATAAATGAGATTGAATTAATCAAAAAATGCGCTTGCTTCAAGAATTCGGTACTTGGTTTGATAGTTGCATAGTCCACTATCTTCACCACTTACCCTTTGACATTTTTTTAGCGATACGTTTTATTAAAACTGAAAAATAAAAATAACGGACAAAGCATAAAACGTAAGTTAATTCGGAAACTGCTACAGCAATATTGTCGTAAACATTATTATTTATAGCTAAAGAATGATAAACAAAATGAGAATTATAAAAACATATGTACTTGAACTTTTATAGAGAGTAAAATTTTATAGAGATTTAAGAAATTAATTTTTGTAAATAAAATAATAATAAGACTTAATTTAAGAAGTTAATTCTTATTTAAATAGTCTTGTACTTGATTTAAAAAAAATCCCGTTTTTTTACTTGTTTTAAAAAACCAAAAATAAATCGTACTTGAATTTTTAATCATGATTTCGGCTTAAATTAAGAATTTAATTCTTGGATTTAGAATTTCATTTTTCTTTCTGTGTATTTATTAACATTTATTTTTAACAAATTTTTTTTCTTATCTTTCCAAATCATAATTTTACTTACACATTTATAAACCTAAAATAATAGTAATACACAATAGTACTTCAAAGTACTTAAACTGTTTTGTTGTTGTTATTTATTGTCCCCTAAAAAGCGTAAAATTTCCCCCTTTTCTTTTTAAACGGTTCAAGATAATTTCAACATAATTTTTATGGTCTAATGAGCAACCAGATGTTTACTAACAAATCTTGACAAATTAAACAATTTTTCAGCTTAAAGTGAACACCTCAACAGTCCCCTCCAAAAAACCAGCACCAGGAGTGAATAACTAGATGGTAAGAGTGTCTAACTGTATAGTGGTTTGTATGAGTGATTTGTAACACAAAAGTTTAAAATGAAATAAAATTACAGAAAAAAAGCCAACAACAATAAAACAAAGCCAAAATGAAGAAAGACAAAAACATAGTAACAACAACGTGGATTTAAAATAAAAAACGTGATCATATCACGTGCTCTATGAAACCAAGATCGTTTACTAACTGCAGACGTAAAAATGTTATAAATATACGCCAGATGTTCCCAAAAGAGGAGCCCACACATGTATTTATCTTTGTGTGTATAAGTTTGATTCTCTATTTAAAAAATTTTCTGACTTAATTTATTTATACATTATACATATAAAGACCACTCCTACAATTGTCCCTTGAAAATTCCAGCCCTCGGCTGGTACCGATGTACTCATTACTTTATTGAGTTCTTCACTGCCACAAGCAATCGCATGATTCCATAACGATTTTAGTTTGTCGAATAGTTATTGTTAACAACTGTCATCACTGAGACTTTTGTTATCACCAATTTTTTCTAAGTGTATACCTCTCTATAGATCTATCAGCCAGTGCTTCATTTTAACATACAACATGCACTGTCACTAATGCAGTCAACCAGCTCAGGGTTCTTTGGTTATATTCAAGAACATTAACTGCTATTTTGAACTGGGGCACGGAGTCTGCCACCCTCTTTCTTCTAAGGGTATACTGACACGTAAAACTCCTAGATACAAAGTGTAGGACAGGTTTAACTTAAAAGATTATAGACCTTCTCCTAGTATTCCGCCCATAGGAGCAGCATCAAGTAAAATATTAATGTCATTCTCCTGCATTAGGTGAAAATGGTGCATGCAGCGAACCACATTAAGAGTATGATGAAATCTTTAGATCAGTTTCACCCAAGTCATATTTACCGTTAATATCTGAGTTTAGAATACTTAAATCCCCGTTATTATAAATGACGATTTTTTTTATTTTTTTTTCTATGACATGTTGAGAACCACTCCTTTTAACAACAACCAATGCTGTTGTGATGATCATATGGCGTCACGGTGTCAAATTACTGTTGCTGTTGTTGTAGTCTTTTCCACAACACGACATTATTGACTTGAGTTGAGGAAGTAGACAAACAGTGTAAGTAAATACTTAAGAAGACCAATAACAACTACAACAATAATATTCTCTAAACACTAACAACATTGGAAAAAGAAAACAACAACACTTAGACTTTTAAACTTTAGATAACAGAAATGTGACTTTAACATGCAAAATTGTAACTACAAAAGAGGAGAAATAGACGTTAATGGACGGACACAGTCAATTGGCTGATTAATAGACAGATTATGCTGTGAGATTTAAAAGTAAAAGATAGTTTTTATATGCGATGACGATAAAGAACTTTTGAATGGAATTGGCTTGTGAAAGGGCCTGGTTTCTTTTTGTTTTGTTGCAATTTACGAGTAGAGAATGTAAAATTGCACGTTTGTTGGTTAGAGTTTAGCTTTTAAGCGATCTGCATGCAGAATTCTTCTGCACGACGACAATGACGTCGACAACAACATCGTTTTATTGATAATGAAAATGATGAGCAACAAGTGAGATGCACGCGATTCGATTGTGATGATTGTTGCATGTCAAATGCCGGAATATAAGTGAGAGAGTGAATGAATGATTTTAAATGCAATAATTTAGGCATAAAAAATGTCAGATTGAATAAGAAAAGTTAAATAGAATAGAAAAGTTAATTGGTTGTGATATCAGAAATTGTAACCACTTCCGCATAGATTAAGTATCAAAAAATCATTTTTTTGAAGCAGGTTTTCTTAGTAATAAATGCAAGACCAAACGGTACTAATGTGAAGAAAATATTTTGGTTGACGTAGTTTTTTTATTAATTTCTTTTTATTGCAATCCAGAACTTAGACAGTTTCCTTATCCATTTTGTTTAAGAAAATTGTTGAGCTAACTTTTATTTTGATGTAAAAAATTCATTAATTAACTATTCGTCAATAATTTTCGTTAAATTTTAATTTAATTTGATTTCTATTGAATTTTCTCTTTAAAACAATTTTCTTTGTTGTTTTTTTTAAATGAAATATATTTATCCCTCATTGGCCCGATAATAATCAAACCAAATCAATGTTCCTAATGTTTTCATATTTGGCAGCTCTCATTTTGTTAAGGATTTCTTTATTTTTCAAAAAAAAAAAAAAAGAATTTATATTCAAATTCTAATACAAAATTCCTTTTAAACACAAATGCAGAAGTGAGAAATTTTTATAGAGTTGATTTTTGATTTAGTTATTATTCACTTGACTACAAAACAAATACCCAATAAAGATAAATGTTTATGTGAGTTAATAATGAATTCCTTTAGTACCAAAAATTCTTTTATGTTAACATGCAACTTTTGTTTGTTCGTTTTGAATACAAAAGTTTTAGCAGAGATAAAAGAAAAGGGGTGTGTCACAAATACCTGACATCAACAAATCTAGGTTTGTTAGCTTATGCGTCAATAACAATCCACTAAGAAAACAATTACCTAAACACGAGCACATTTATCAAAGGATTTTTCGTTTAACCTTTTTATTTGATTTCGTTTTCTTTGTTCTTGAATGCGACTATAAATGAAGAATATCGAAATTGAAAGGCATGAATTTGAATATTCAAAACACGTTTGGTTTTTACTTTAAAGATATTTTTATCATTCATTGTAAGAACATTTACATGAATTAGTTAATAGATACACAAATCTATGCATTCGTGTGTGTGTGTGTGTGTGTGTGTGTGTGTGTGTGTGTGTGTGTATTACATACGTTTCTTAAGCTACGTTCACATTTGTTAAGTATTTGTTCAAATAAACATAATAGTAGTAATATTGTTTTTACACCTAAACATAATTAAAATATTAAACAATGGATTGATATTTTTCAATTAAGACAAATGTTTAACTAAACAAACGTTTTTATTGTTGCCTTTATATCTTTAAAGATTTGTTTATTTATTTTATTAAACTGGGATTTTTTTTATTGCAAATAAACAACACGGGAACAAACTTGAACTTTTTTGTGTTGACTTGAACTTTATTGCAAATTTTAACTAATTTGAGATCGCTGATTTCAAATCTAATCTTCGTTTTACTCCATCGGCTCGCATATTTAAGTTACAGGTACTAATAGTATTTCTGATTTTTTTCTAAATATTAAAAGTTAAAAAAATCATAACTTTACTCCTTATTAAGCGATTTTCAAAATTGTTTTTTTTTAAAGATATAATTGTTACCTTTGAAAAACAATCAAACTTTTGAAAATCACAAAAAAAAAATTACTGAGAAATGGTTGTTGAATTAAAAAATAAAAATTTAAAAATCAAAAAAATTCAAATTTTTTTTTATTTAAAAAAAATCATAAAAATTCCAAAATGGGAAAAAGTGTAAAGTTTAACTACTTTCACGTAAAGTTACATAAGCTTTGAACAAAATAAGACATTGATCATAAAAATCGATGAACGAGATTTGCTTTTACTCACAATTAAGTGAGGATACCTCATTTTGAAAGAAAGGAAGAAACGTTAATTTAGTGTTAAAGATCGCTAAATATACATCATGGCACATACATCTCAGTGCCATTGCACAGTAGTATCTTTAAAAATAAAAAATAAAATCGAAAGTTGTAGAACGATTTGAACCAAACATGACTCGTTTTGTTCGCAATATATTTTCCTATACGCTCGCAAGAAAATAACGGATTTTTTTTAAATCAATGTTAGCACGACTTAAAGATAAGACGAGTTTTAGTTTTTTTTTTTAACTGAAAGTAAACCGTTTTTAAGTTATTCTAATATGTGTATTCGAAGTGCCTTAATTTTGGACATAGCGGTATATCGCAATAAGTCGAACCAAGTACAAATTTGGATTCAGCGTCCTAAATAACCTTAAAACAACATTCAGTTCTTAATCAACAAAAACATTGTTCCCTTGTGTATTTAGCACTCTTGAAAAATTGTCGTTAAAAAATATACAATAGTTTATTTAATATTTTACTATGTATTATTTAATTTAACTTAATATTCACTTAAGTATGTCTTACAACTACTACTTGGTAAAAAAAGTGTGAATTGTCAATACTATATTTGACTTATATATTCGCCATTCAATATTGGACACCATCTTGGAATTTTTAATTTTTCATAGTTAACTGTATTTTACTGGTCAAGCCCTTTCATTTGATACCCATATTGGCCATCTCGGTGGTATAGAACTGAAATCGATTTTCCTTTGTAAATTTATTAACAACGAAGCAGTTGTATTTTGGTGCTTAAATCTCAGTTAGTTTTAAACCATTTTTATAAGTTTTTCTTAGAAATAATTTTTAAAAACTTGGTATCTTCAACGTGTTAAAAAATTATTTAGGAGGAGTTTGAAAATTTTATTGTATATTTAAAGATATACACATATTTCTCCAAATAATTTTTGCTATAACTTTGCTAGTTAGTGAACGATTTCTACAACATTTTTCACGAATATAATTAGAGTCATATCATACATATAAATTGTCACAAGCGAGCCTATAAATTATCTTAGGATTGAACAATTAATGTGGTTAAAATAAGGGGAAAAGAAGAGTTAGTCGTGTTTATTTGCTCATATCTCAGAAAGTTATGGGGCTATTAAGTTGATTTTCAATACCGATGTACTCCTTAATATTCTGTTATTTTGATACCACACACGGGTCTTAGTGATATCGGAAGACTTAAAGAAAAACTGATTTCAACATAAACACGGATGGTTCTCAATAAACTCCCCTATTCATATGTTTTCAGAAAATATATCGTCGCTGTTCTGACAAAAGCGGTTATGTGACAATTTAAAAAAAAAAAAAAAATTATTGCTGTCTTTTAAACCATTATTGGTCGGACATAAGTAAACCAAATCGTTAAAGAATATCTTGATGGGCTCAAAAATAAACAATAGACAGTATGTCCAAGTTTAATACTATAAAGTAACAAAATAAAATTCTTTTTTTGCTTTCCTGAAAACTCAGTATAAAACACATAACTGAATTTGTTAGAGCAACGACGATATACTTTATGGGAACGGAAATGAATATTGTAGAAATTTTACAAAGCTATATATCAGTGGCTTGGAGCTTAAAGGGCCAATGTCAAAATATTTACTTTAACTTTTTTTTACGAAGCTGTTATGGGTTAAGTAGGACTTTAGCTGTTTTACCATAATGAAAAAGAGCAAGAAAACCAATCTAATGCAATGATTAACTCAAAAGAGCAAAAATGTGACATTGGCCCTTTTAGCTCCAAGCCACAGATATACCCTTTTAGTGAAACTTAATTAATATAAATTGAACTCACATAATTAAAATCTAATAAAACACAACATATTCGAGCAGAAGTTAATACAATTACGTGCTAACGTCTACTTAGTCAAATATTTTTCTAATGTGAACAGACCTTCATAGCTGTGTTTGATAAGTTAATACAAATTTTTGAAGACAATTTAAGGGTTTATTTGTCAAAGGTAATTGGCTATAAGTGCAACAGGTGTAGAATTTGTTAAATAACACTGTGTAACAACATGCATAAAATCAGCGTGTCAATTAAAAAAACGCGTAAAACATTTTTTTTTTCTGTTCTTATGGCCTTTTTATAGAAATTCAAAATTTTGTTGGATACAAAATATAACAAATATTTTTTTTAATATTTGTAAATATGTACTATTTTGTTTCAATGTCATAAAAAAAGTTGATTTTTGTTACACGGTGTAATTTATGTTTTTTGCTAATAGAAACATTTAAAAAAAAAAATTTTTTTTAAGAAATATTTTTTCTTTGTATTTTGTTAAGTTCCATGTGTATTGAGATTATCCTAAATCAAGTTTCATATAGGGTCTTCCAACAGGAGGTGGCATATTGATATGTAAGAAAATCGGTATCAACCAAATGGCTGCCACAGATGCGTTTGTTGGACCTTATACTTCATCTCCATCATCAATTCGTAACTTTGCGGCTGTGTGTCCTCGGCTCAAAAAATTGTGGGTAAACAATTACATGTCATTTAATTATGTTAGAGAATTTTACAACAATATTTGCTGTTCGCAGTTTTTTGTGGAATTTTTTATACACAATTAATAACGAATTTGATAAAAAAAAGGTTAACCATTTCTGGTTATGTATGAACTCAGCTATTAAAAATGTGCATTTAATTACAAGGTATAGTTAAAAACAAGCAGATAGATTTCAATTCGATTAGCAGGTTGTAATTCTAACAGAGACTTGAAATACCCACCCCGCCAGGTTAATGGTAATGCGGCGTATAATAACTTCTCCCTTTTATTTTCGTTTGAAATAGATTTTTTTGTTTATTTAAAAAATTTAATATGATTTTTATTGATTTGATTTTAAATATATTTATTTGCGAATTGTAATTTGGTTGTAAAAATATTTTTTTTCTCAATCGTTTTCGAATATCAGCATGTGTTTAAGTGAGGACATCAAAGTGTGTTCATTTTTGTATATTTGGGTTATTTTTTTTTTTTTTTTTGTACAATAATATTGTTATCAAATCAAATAATACAATAAATTTCAATTTCAATTTCAATTTAATTTTAAATAAACAAAAAAATATATACACTCTGCAAACAAGATGCCTTTTTTATGATTGATTGAAGGATATTTTGTTTTTTTTTTTGGTTTTTACCTTTTAAAATGTAAAAACAAACAAAACTTGTATATGTATGTCTGCACATACTTACATTAATATAAATATATTTACATATGTTTACATACATATAGAAATTTTAATCTATGTGTATGCATGTAAATGTATATGTGTATGCTACATAGGTTAGCCAAGTGTTAAGGGTATTTTTAAGCTGCAGAACTTTTAAAGAAAAATTCTTTACTTATTTAAATTTATAAATTTTATTGTATTTATATTTATATTTTTAGCAAAATAATTCATTTTCCAGAAGCAAAACATTTTATGTAAAAAAATTAAAATTAAAAAATAAAATTTTTACACAATTAAAAAAATATTTAATTGGCAAAATCTTCTTTCTAAATATCTTAAAAAAATTAAATGTTTCTGTATACAGTGTGGTCCAAAGGTCACCATGGGGCTTACAAACTTAATTAAAATGTATCAAAAATTATGTATGTACACGCAAAAAAAATTATGGTTGTGGTAAGAAGAGCAACATATTATGATTGAATTGTATGATTATCGTTAAAACAAATAATGGTTACCAGTTATCATTATTATGTTTAATTAAAATGTCATTCAATAATCATATATATGACTACAATTGAAATCGACAATCTTTGCTTTTTACGGCAAATTATTGTCTTTTGCTGTAACATACACATATTGGTTGTACTTACCAATTTAATTGCAGTTTTTTACTTATATTTTTATAGCCTTCACCTGTGGTGCACAAGGGTATATATGTATAGCTTTGTCATTCCGTTTGTAATTTCTACAATTTTCATTTCCGACCCCATAAAGTATATATTTTCTGAAAGCTTATGAATAGAGGAGTCGATTAAGCCCTGACCGTCTGCCCGTCTGTCCGTGTGTTGGTTGAAATCAACTTTTAGAAGCAACTATATGTTCCTCAGATCTGTGTATGGTATCAATCTTTTGGAAATATCCAGGAATGAATCGCTATTGAAATTCAGCACAATTGCCCCATAACTTTCTGAGATATGAGCAAAAAACCACGACCACCTCGTTTTTTTTCACAATTACAACAACAACATACATACATACATACATGTAAAAAACATACCAAACAAAAAAAATAAAATAAAAAAAATATTAAAAATAAGAAAAAAATAATAAAAAAAACTACAAAAAAAAAATTTTAAAAAAAATTTAAAAAAATTTTTTAAAAATTTTTCTAAAAAAATTATTTAAAAAAATTTAAAAAAAATATAAAAAAATATAAAAAAAAATAATAAAATATAAATAATATATTAAATAAAATAAAATAAAATTTTTTTGGCTCAGCTGGGATTCGATGCCACATTTATTCTAACGTGTACGTATGCACGTATTTTATATGGGATGAATGGTGATACAAACAATTGTTATTGCATGACTACACGTTGTGAAGGGTATATAAGATTCGGCACGGACGAATATAGCACTGTTACTTGTTTTTTTAATTTTTTCAAAAATTTTTTTTTTTAATTTTTTTTATTATTTTTTTTTATTTTTAATTATTTTTGTAATTTTATTTTTTGGTATGTTTTTTACATGTATGTACGTACTTTATATGAAATGAATGGTGATATAAACAATTGTTATTGCATGACTACACGTTGTGAAGGGTATATAAGATTCGGCACGGACGAATATAGCACTGTTACTTGTTTTTTTTAATTTTTTCAAAAATTTTTTTTTTTAATTTTTTTTATTATTTTTTTTTATTTTTAATTATTTTTGTAATTTTATTTTTTGGTATGTTTTTTACATGTATGTACGTACTTTATATGAAATGAATGGTGATATAAACAATTGTTATTGCATGACTACACGTTGTGAAGGGTATATAAGATTCGGCACGGCCGAATATAGCACTGTTACTTGTTTTACATTTACTCGTTTATTTGTAAATTTTCTTTAATTTTTAAAAATTTTTGTTCATTTTTTTGATATCTCAAACTTTTAACATAATAAAAAGTTATTCAGCAAGAAGAAGAACAGTTGAAATCAAATTCTTATTAAAAACAAAACATACCTTGATTAATTTGTAATCAGGCTGTTGTCTCACCTAATATTTAATGATTATTTGCAATTTTTAATGATTTTGAATATAATGTTATTTTTGTCGTCATACTTTTTTTAAATCATACTATTTTTCAATGATAACCATTTTGAAATTTTTAGAAAAAAATAAACATTAAATGTTACAATTTAAACAAGTGCTTGATTATCGTGACAAAATATATGATTAAATGAAACAAAAATAACTATTACTTGTTTTCGACAACCAAATATTGTTATAGAAACAATCATGCCGTAACCATGGTTTTTCTTTCCGTGTATGTACATGTAAGTAGCATATTACCTTAAAGTTTTCTATAACAATGAGTTCCTTTATGATCCTGTTTCTTATAAAAAAAAGCAAAAACTAAACAGTACGAATGTAAATATGTGAAATCATAAAACAATACATTGAATATTTTTACCTTTATTTTTAATATTTTGTTTGTTGTTTTGTGCTTAACCTTCAATTAAAATAAAATAAAATTTTCTAATAAATTAAAACTTTATTCAATCAAGCTGAACTTTTGCAGCACATTTTAAACACACATACAAAGACACATAGAAACACTTATACATGTGTTAAAAAAGAACATACACACTTTTACAGTTATATAATATGTACATGAATATGCAGAATATCCCTGCAGATATCGCTACTAGTCCATACACGTATGTTAAATACACCCCGTAATGGACTAGGACTAATCCAAAGGTAACACAAATTTATGGATAAAACATGGTCGACTTAACATTACGCTGTCCTCAGGCTGGACTATATAACACATCGGAGTAGTCTGAAAACTACTCTTTGTCATTACTGCACCTACATAACTATTATAATATAATAATATATAATACCTATTGACAACACTAATCGTTATAACACTGTAATCGTTAAAACACGAACACTTGTCGTTTAACTCCAATTTTTTTTTAAATGATATGGTCCATGACTGCATAACATAACACCATATTGCAAGTACTCCATTTCAGCTATAATGGACTATTTAGTCCAGCAGTATCTACAGTGATATGGAAACATGTATGTATGTATTAGTGTATTAAGCAATGTAAGCTAAGTTTTTATCATTAATAATTTTATGACTGGAATAGTCACTTTTGCCATGTCATTTAAATCTAGAAATGTGTTTGGATCTGTTAAATTTATTTACGTTTTATTTAAAACGTCTTAAAACATTTGTATAATGACTAGGTGGCATCATAAACTAATTAAAATCAATGAGATATAAATGTAAGTTCAAAATAAACGTGTATGACACTAGTTAAATTTGTGACCTGGTTATTTATATGTATTTACTGGCGGACAGACGGAAATTTAACTTTTGGTGAAATTACTTCCAGTCAAATGTCACATGGACTGTAAGCATATGGGAAAGTATCTTTGCGTTAAAAAATTAAACACATATGCAAAATTAGGCCTATATCCTAGTCAGATCGAAATGTTTTATTTCGTTCTAGTACTTGCATATCTAAAGGTCCAAGTACTTGCATGTCTAAAAGTTTAACTGTATATTTTTTTCACCACGAGGAATATTTATATGACGCGTTTAAACGAAAGCATATTTTACGCTATTTAAATGTAAAAATGAAAATATGAACGGAAATTAACATTGTGACATGGCTGCATATTTTTGCAGATTTTTAGTTCAATATCAATTTTTCTTAAGCGAAATTTGGAATTACACATAATTACAAGTTGGGAATAAGACATCATAGGCTTTGTAAATCTTTAGCAGAGAGGTTTCTGCCATAAACTAGAGATAATTTACCGTTAAATTGAAATAAATATTTAAAAATTTCTTAGCATGAGAAATGCTATTGGACAGACTGTGTTTTATATTCACCGTTAATTAATATATGTGATCTTCTCCGAGAAAAGGGACATAGTGTGTGAAAATGAAGTTTCGAGAAAAACGCATTTAAAGTTTCATTACGAAGGTCACTAAAAAGGTTTGAATTGGTTCAATGTCTGTTCCTTTAAATTCAGAATTTTTTTTGTAAATTTCGTGTTTTAATTCAAAGAATTTGTTCATCGGCAAACCCGAAATACTTGTGTGAAATGCGATAGAAAGAATCACGCATCTGAAAGAAGCTGTAAAATAGCTGTAAATGAAATGCCGTATTTCTTAAGATTACTGTCATGACTACGTCAAGGACTGTGTCAGTTAGGAGTACAGTACTTTATTCCATTTGCCCGATAAGACGGTTCACTTGGAGTACCAAGCAGTATGCGTCGGATAATAAGTTGTACATATTCTAGTTGATATTAGCTCTCATAAAGGCATTTTTGATTATAAACTTAATCAATAAACAAGTAGTGGGTTTAATAGCTAGATAGAACTATTGTTCCAATTTTACGAAATTCATTTTTTATCAAACACTGTTTTTAGTATTGCGAAACGCTTTTACAACTCACGATTTGTCTGCAAAAAATTGCAATATATAAAAGGACCTCATAATGCATCACCCTATATTTAATGCTTGGTTCTCTTCAATGAAGTGTAAATGTATTTTTCTTTGTTTGTTCATTTTATACACTTGTTTTACATTTTGTTTTTATTTATTTGTTGTATCTGTTTTATATGTTGCCTTAATTAATTGTTGAGCAAACAATAGAAACAGTCTGAAATTGAATCAGACAAATAAATCATTTTTCTATTTGTCCGTCCTTCGATGTAAAAAGAAATTTTATTCACTTAATTTTCATTATATCCAGTGTTACCGTATATTGCTTGGAAAAATTTTACAAATTCATAGAAAAAAAAAAAAACAATTTTTGGGAAAAGGTTATTTTAACGTAATTTTATAATTTTACTTCTTAAAAAAAAATTTAATTAAATTTCAATTATTTAAGAAAAATTGAAAATTATTCCGATATTATCCGAGTCGAAAGCATTTTTGAAACAGAAAATAAACCAGCAATCAACCCGTTTTTATAACGATATTTTGCTCAGTGATAAGTATTATTTATAGATCAATTAACACTTAGTAAATTATGAAGCAAATTACTACAACTACAGAGATTCAACGTATTGTGTATTTAAGATTTTAAACTTGTCAAAACCAGGATGACCAGAACAATACCCAACAAAAAACTTTATTACCAAAAACGCGTTTTAAATCGCTCTCTTAACAGTTTTAAAGGGGCTTGTAGAAGGCATGATATTTTATGAGAACATTTCTGGCCTTTATTTTGATGTAAACAAGTGGTTACTGCACCCCTACCAGGAGCAGCATGATCTTTCCTTTACGCTGTAATGAAAATCGTAGAAGCGCTTAAGAGAGAAATAGATAAAATGCATTTCTCCCTTTTTGTACTAATAATATGCAATTTAGAAAACATACTTTGTTCTGCTTTCGTATACAAAAAATTGTAGCAGAAACTTGTATGTAATACGGCAATCGAATAAAGTTTCCTCTACTCACAAAATTCAAACAAAATTTAGATGGATACTGTCAACGGCCAATACCTAATTTGAAAGGATGTTGTCTGGAAACAAATTTTTCCACAGTAATAAAAGAAATATATTGCGAATACGTTACTTCTTGAAAAAGTCCAGGCAATCGCCCACTTAAATAACGCTTTTATTTTTTTAAAACAATAGACTTAAATTCTAAAAGTGTATCATTCATTAAGAGATTATGCTGTATTTGTAAATCTATCTATATATGTGACAGCGCATAGAGAAAGGGACCTAAGGGTAAAAAAAAAACAATTTTCACTTTTTTTGATGTGGACAACATCTGAGCAGTGAATGAGACCGATCCCATGCCCCAAAAATGTTCCCTCCCAGAGATATGTGCGTTTTATAAAAGTGAATTCGCAAATAAATAGGGACCTAACGGTAGAACTTATTTATTTTCATTTTTTTCCCCTACTAAATTAACAAAATAACTTGATTATACGAAACTACAAAAATTTATTTTTTTCTTATGTGTGTGTGTTTGTTAGCTGTAGACTCCGAAACTGTAAAACTGATGGGACTCAAACTTTGGCAAGTTGTTGTACACATTCCAGGGAGTGTTTATAGGTGGTAAAAAGTGGGCAGGACTGAAACTTTGCAAACATATTGAACTTTCATGACTGTACACTTTCGTGATTAGAAAAGTGGGCAGAGCTACGCCCATAAAAAATATAATGTTTAGCTTCTTGCACTTAACCGATTTTTCTGACACTTTGCACACATTTTGAGCTGCCATGACTATATAATATCGTGATTAGAAAAGTGGGCAATGCCACGCCCATTAAAAATAAGTTATTATTCTCAGCTATTGAATTTGGAAAATCCATGTTTTTCACATGACCAGCTGTATGTCGCATGCTCCAGAGTAGGAACACCAAAAAATTCGTTTATTTTTACAGCAAATGAAAAAACCAAAAATATTGTATACCCAGTTAAATAACAATACAAGTCAATAAAAATATTATTTTTAATATATTCATTGAAAACTCAGAATGCATTTTTATTAATTAAGGGGCGTAGCAACCCGCGCCGGGCTTGGCTAGTTCTAAATAAAACTTGATTCAAATAAACAGTTTTTTTTCCAAAAAATTGTTGCAATGTAAATAAGTACAAATAAAACTTTGTGTGGAGATTTTTATGAATCAAAAATCTATCAACTGGCAACTCTGGCATTGTTTTTCTCTCCGTATTGTTTTTATTGCATTCTAAAGTCAAACACACATTTATATGTACAACGATCTATTACAAATATTATTTTTCTTTTACCATTTCAAAAGTTTACAGACAAGGTCGTTCGTTCAGTTTAGAAATAAAAAAAAGGTATATTACCTGTCTATCCATTTATCATATAAATAAAATTGAAACAATTATTGTTTTGTGTTTTTATGTATGTACGAATATGAAATGAACTTGAAATAATGCATATGGCGTGGCAAAGAACACAATTTCGAAATCCATTAATTTTTAGGCTTAATTTTTTATTATTGAATTATACATTTAAAATGTATTAAAAATACACAAGTAATTAATGTACACTTTGATATCTTTACGAATTTATTGTATGATGTCAAGTTATTGTAAAAGAATGTCAAAAATGTTGCCTATAATATTTGTTACATAATGCAAGGTAAGGTTTTCCAAAATATGAACATATATAAAAGCTGCTTGTTTTATGAACTTCCAACTGACTTACTAGCGCTTTTTAATTGGTGTTATTAAATTAGAACATGAATTGGGTTAAAATGATACATAACGGTAAATTAAAAAAAGGCCATAAGAAATGTCATGGGTATCAAAAAATGGATCAAATTGATACTTTAGTATCACAATGGCATCGCTGGCTATTATCTCTATTCAAGCACGGATCCAGCTTATGCATTTTTCAGTCAAAGGCGGTTTATTATTTTGTTATTGTTGTTTGTTTTTATTTGTTTTATGGCTGCCAAAACTATCATCTTGATCCGCACTTACCTCCACTACTTAAACATAAATCTATATATTTTTTGGTAAGAATCTCAAAAAGGGTTTGTTTTGTTTGTTAAAAGTTTTATTGTTTTTGATAAAGTTTAACTAAAAATTTGTTTTATTAAAATAAGCATATATAATGTATTTATGTATGTATTGATGTAAGCTTAATTTCAACATTTGCCTCCATTTGCCTTAAAATGTGCATTAAAATATTTTTATTTATTTATTCATAGTTTAAGTAACTTACTTTAATAGTCCTTTTAGAATATATAATGTTATTTTAAATATGTTTATTTAACATTTCATGTGTGTTGTTAAAAATTTTAAAGTAATTTGTTAGTAAAATACTAATTAATACTTTATAAATTTGCTGTATGCTGTATGTATGCATGCTATAAATAATATAATACTAAAAGATAGTTTGAAAGTGTGAAAATGTGACATAATGAAATTCGCAATGAAATCCTACAAGCATTAAAATATTTGTTAAATAAATAAATTTATAAATCACATATCAAATAGCAATATAATGGTAACTATGTTACTAATTAAATTTGAAATTATAACTAAAATGTAGCAAAACTATAGTTGAAACAAAATAATATGCTAATTATGCTAAGGGTATTCACGTGAAAGTGCAAAAATAGTTACAAGCATAACAATAAAACGAATAGAATGGAAAATTGTTTTGCACTAAATTTGCCCACTTGCACTTTTGTGTGTGCAAAACTTCGCACAAAACATATGTGTATAGGTTATTTAAGGTAGTTGACAACTTAGCGAAAAAAAAAGGTGACAAGGGGGTGACTGAAGGTGAGTAATGAAATTTAGGTAAAAAGACTAATGATTTTAACATTAGAGTGTCATTAAATATTCTGTGTTTACACGAATATATTAATCTAATAAGTGCATAGAACTCATGCATACCGATGTTTCATAATTTTGCTTATTTACATGCATTATTTAAGGTGAAATTTTGCATGATGTTGCATTCATTTGAAAGCACATTATTTATAACAAATTATTTCGCATTTATAGAATCGTTTAAAATGAATGCGATTGCACTATTGATTAAGAAGTCTTGGAATTATAATTCACTTTGCACCATTTTTTTGCCTAGGATTCATTAAAAAAGTACCTTTTTTTTGGGTGTTAAAAAATCGATTTAGTGGAACCTAAAGACGACAAGCCAGATTTTTTAGTTTACCCTTCACTAACAACTCACGTTACCAATTCAGGATGGTATTTGAATATTTACTTTAATTATAAAGGGTGGTTAAATTTTAAGGGCCAAACTTGAATGTGAACCACATCTAAACGTCAAAGGTTTTTCTGCATTTCATTTGACATTTCTCAATTTCAGACTAACTCAAATTGAACCATGGAAACATACACAATCGAGCGACGCGTTAAAGTTATTCAGATTTTTTATAAAAATGGGCGTTCAAATCAAAATGCATTTCGTGATTCTTTTCGTAATAATCGTTCGAATTCGTACACAATTGGGAGAATTGTGAAAAATATTTAATTTTCAGCAAAACAGGTCTGTGTGAAATGTGAAAACATCTGTGAAGGCCTTCTTAGTTCGTTGAATGGGAAATATTGCTGTTTTTTCGCGATATTGTGGCAAAATAGCAATCAACCTCGACTCATCATCGTGCCCAACAATTGAACATGAACATTGTCATTGAAAATTTGGACCAACGGAAGGAGGTGTGCCGCCGAGGTCGCGGCGGCCATTTGGACGATGTTTTGTTCCATACAAATGACAATAACTTCCTAAACAACTTTAATTCAAAATCAACATCGGCCCTTAAAATGTAACCACCATTTACATTTTAAAAATTGGTACGTGCTGGCTAATTATATAACTTGTCAGGGTGAATGGGCATAAGTGACTTGAAAAGACTCCATCAAAATAATATGGCCGCTATAAACTGTCAACATCTTTACAAATTCTTTATAATTTTTATACATGATTTTTGAAAGAAACTAATGTTTGAGTCATGTTTTAAGGAAACAAAAAAATTTTCATACTTCTCGACTTGCCAACCCTTTAACCACCAAGTGGTCGGAACCCTGATGCTTTTAAACAGAAGAATAATCTCCTTAGCATTACTCCTACTAAAGTTATTGTTCTAAAAACGAAAATATTTTATCGCATTATAATTACTGCTCTTAATTAGGAACCTTTAAACTATAACCTCATTCATTTGTAACACAATTTTTTTCTTTTTTCATTCCGTATTGAGTTTCCAATAGCTTTACCATGACCTATTATTGTTTGAAGCATAAAAACAGCATGTTTATGCCACCATGAAGTAAACAAGGACACGTGCACTTATTTATACATGTTAATTGCTAAAGGAACATGAAAAAGCCTTTAAAGACAAAATAAATAATTAGTGGCCACGTTGCTAAGAACTGAATTAAACAAATGAGAAATAATTAAAATTGATTGGGGTTTCAATACGCGAACACAAAAGATAATTACCAAACGAATGTTCTGCACAATTTTATTTGTGTCATTAAATATATTTATATATATTAATGTTAATAAATTCTCTTGCCAATATGTGCGTGTCTGTATGTAAAGTTAAAATGTTTCTGTAAAATAGTTTTTATGATTTCTGTTATAAATTCAATTATAATCTATATATATAAAAGAGTAACGTGACTGACTGACTGACTGACTGATTCATCATCGCACAGCCAAAACGCTAAGAGCTAGAGACATGAAATTTGGACAATCGGTTCCTCTTTCGATGTATAGCTCCACTAAGAAGGGATTTTTGGAAATTCGTACTTTAAGGGGGTAAAAAAGGGTAAAAACGGGTAAAATCGGTAATCTTATATCTGCTAAACTAATAATGATACAAATTAAATTGAAAAAGTATTGTAATTTGCACAAAAAATAACCTGACAGGTGTCTGGCCTTTTTTGGAATTTTCAACCCCTAAGGGGAAAAAACGGGTAAAAACTATAATTTGGTACTTTTTTGGTACCCTATGTAACTTCCAAACGCATAAAGCTAGGAAAAAAATTTAAACCGTATTAAGTAATCCGCAAAAAAATATTAATAGGAATTCGGCACTTTTTTCAAATTCATATGTATAAGGGGGTAAAAATTGTCCCTTTTTTTGGTACTTTTTTTAAAAATAAACTTTTCTTATATTATTCAATGGGACAAAATTTGACAATTATTATTTCCTAATAGAATATGGACAACTATTTAGGTGACATTTTTGGAAACTTTTCGGGGGACAAAAAAGGTACCAAAAAGGGGAAAATTCCGGAAAATGTATGTAATTCCTAATTAGAAGGTCAATTTTCACAAAATGTTTAATTGGGATTTCACTAGACATAAAAATTATGTAATTTAGTAAAAATTTAAACACATTCATAACAGGGTAGAAAAGGGAAAAATCGGGAAGAGTTTGGTACTTTTTCGAACATAGTTACTATTATGCGAAAAAGAGTAGATTTACTGACTTTAAATCATGTCTATTAAAATATTTTGTTACATAGATATTTGAACATTTTTAAACTTACAATTTGGAACTTGGACCAAAAATGTACTTTTTCGCTTTTCTATGGTACTTTTTGTATTTTCTACGTTTATGAAGGTAGGATTGTACAATCAAGGACTATTGATTTCAGGTGAGACTAAAAATGTTATGGGCGACCAAAAAGGTACTTTTTTGATTTTTTGTGGTACTTTTGGTTATTTCAACGTTTGCGAAGCTAGAATTTTAAATTAATGGCTATTTGTACAAGGTGAGACCGAAAATGTTATGGTCGACCAAAAAGGTACTTTTTTTGAATTTTTGTGGTACTTTTTGGTATTTTCTACGTTTGCGAAGCTAGAATTTTAAAATTAGTGGCTATTGATACAAGGTGAGACCGAAAATGTTATGGTCAACCAAAAAGGTACTTTTTTGAATTTTTGTGGTACTTTTGGTATTTTCTACGTTTATAAAGGTAGGATTGTACAATCAAGGACTATTGATTCCAGGTGAGACTAAAAATGTTATGGGCGACCAAAAAGGTACTTTTTTGAATTTTTTGTGGTACTTTTGGTATTTTCAACGTTTGCGAAGCTAGAATTTTAAAATTAGTGGCTATTGATACAAGGTGAGACCGAAAATGTTATGGTCGACCAAAAATGTACTTTTTTGAATTTTTGTGGTACTTTTGGTATTTTCAACGTTTATGAAGGTAGGATTGTACAATCAAGGACTATTGATTCCAGGTGAGACTAAAAATGTTATGGGCGACCAAAAAGGTACTTTCTTGAATTTTTATGGTACTTTTTGTATTTTCAACGTTTGCGAAGCTAGAATTTTAAAATTAGTGGCTATTGATACAAGGTGAGACCGAAAATGTTATGGTCGACCAAAAAGGTGCTTTTTTTGAATTTTTGTGGTACTTTTGGTATTTTCTACGTTTATAAAGGTAGGATTGTACAATCAAGGACTATTGATTCCAGGTGAGACTAAAAATGTTATGGGCGACGAAAAAGGTACTTTTTTGAATTTTTATGGTACTTTTTGTATTTTCAACGTTGCGAAGCTAGAATTTTAAAATTAGTGGCTATTGATACAAGGCGAGACCGAAAATGTTATGGTCGACCAAAAAGGTACTTTTTTGAATTTTTGTGGTACTTTTGGTATTTTCCTACGTTTATGAAGGTAGGATTGTACAATCAAGGACTATTGATTCCAGGTGAGACTAAAAATGTTATGGGCGACCAAAAAGGTACTTTTTTGAATTTTTGCGGTACCTTTTGTATTTTCAAGGTTTATGAAGGTAGGATTGTACAATCAAGGACTATTGATTCCAGGTAAGACAAAAAATGTTATGTGTGATCAAAAAGGTACTTTTTTGAATTTTCATGGTACTTTTTGTATTTTCAACGTTTGCGAACCTAGAACTTTGAAATTAGTTACAATTGATACAAGGTGAGACTGAAAATTTCATGGGCAACCAAAAAAGTACTTTTTTGGTTTTTATGATACTTTTGGTATTTTCTACGTTTATGAAGGTGGGATTTTACAATGAAGGACTTTTGATTCCAGGTGAAACTGAAAGTGTTATGGGCGACCAAGATGGTACTTTTTAAATTTTTAAGGTACTTTTTGTATTTTCTACGTTTATGAAGGTAGGATCTTACAATCAAGGACTTTTGATTCCAGGTGTAATTGAAAATGTTATGGGCGACCACAAAGGTACTTTTTTGAATTTTTATGGTACTTTTTGTATTTTTAACGTTTGCGAAGCAAGAATTTCAAAATTTGTGATACAAGGTAAGGCTAAATATGTTATGGGCGATCAAAAAGGTACTTTTCTGAATTTTAATGGGAATTTTTGTATTTCCTACGTTTATAAAGCTAAAATAGTGAAATAAAGGATTGTTGATTCAATTTGAAAATTAAAATTATATTGGAGACACAAAAAAGCCTTTTCGCATTTTTATTGTACTCTTTGAATTTTTACGTTTGTAAACATAGATTCTTAAAAGTAGTGTTTTTTGATCCGAGGTCTAACTCCTAATATTATGGACGAACAAAATTACTTTTTCTCTTTTTATATATTTTGTATACATAGAATTCTGAAATAGTATTCAATAAATAGTAAGAACTGCGCTAACGAGGTAGCGGGTTAAATGCTAGTACATCATAAATCTAATTATAGATATTTAAAATTTCATTTTGATACACACACAGTTAATAACAAGTTGTGTTGACAATTTTGCCCCCCCAGTTAAAGTTTATTATTTTCATTTTAAATGAAAATTATTAAAAATACTATCAGTAAGTGAGTGGCATTTGTAACTAAATTGGGTTTAATATGGGGATCAATATACAAACATAAGCACACTGGGAGTGCTTGTGTATGCAAGGTTGTAAGTTTAAGTGAGTAGGTGTTACCGATTGTTTAACACCTGTGCACTCTTATCGAAATAATTTGTTTGTAAATTTTAAAAGGTGGCGACATTTGAAAGTTAATAAAATTAAGTTTTTGTTAAACAAATTAAAAATATTGTTACAGATTTATCTTAAAAAGCTTAATTTACATTATAATTTTATTTAAGTTATATTTACAGTAGTTTAAGTTACAGTAGTTTTGTTTGTATTAGTTTATGTACACTTCGTTTGGTTCGCTGGTTGTTCGAACATGATGTTAAGTTGTATGCAGCCGAGGTGAGTTATTATGTGCAGCATACTCTTAGGCACTTTTATTATTCCTGCATATTACTTAACATTAACATTACGTCTTAATTTAAATGTAACGGTTTTCAAGTGATTTGCAGAATAAACTAGTGTGTACATACGAGAAATTTGTCGAATGTTATAGAACACCACTACGTTACTATAAATAGCCGAACAACACAGCTTACATGATCAGTAGAGCTTGTATAGTGCGTATCAAAGTGAGTTTGATGATAAAAGTGTATAACCATAAGTGAAATAAGTAAAGCGACATAAAAGCATTATCTGAGTGTGTTTCAATAAATAAAGTGCTCTTAATTTTATAACTAATTTCAACCCTTTTTATTTTCAATACGAAAAAAACTCAAGGGGTATTTTAAGGAAGTAAGCCAACGTTTAAGCGTAACAACGTTTAAACGTAACAATATTAATTTTAAACCAAATGCACAGTGCGGCCAAAAGTCCCTTTATGCGGCTAAAAGTCGAAAAAAAGTTTTCAGTTGGGGGTTTTTTGTAATTGGGTTGGCCATAGAAATGTTCTAGGAAATAAAAAATGTCAATAGTAACTTCACTTGTCCCAAATGACCTACATAATTTAAGTTTGAATAAGGCCGTTACCCGAACCTTAGAAAAAATCGACTAGTATGCGCTTCAATTTATCTTGTTTCAAAGCTCTTGTAATTAAGAAAATCAAACGCAACAAAATGGATTTTACCGCTAATCGTAATTAAAAAAAGTAAAATTGAAATGTAACAAATAAAATAAAATTCAGCTGCCCGTAGCTTCGCTTTAAATATTTGTAAATTTTTTTGTTACAGAAATAAGTAAAATATTCGTCTTCGTAATCACAATAATATGTAGATGAAAAAATAAAAAACTCAACACTAGGTTGCATAAGAAAATATTTAAAATTTTGTAGCTTTCATTACAACACAAGTATTCCTAAGCAGCTTCTCCAAAAATCCCCCATGTACCAATTTGTGTACAACTTTCTACATTTTTTGACTTCTGGTCACACAAAAAGCCCTTTGGCCTCACTGTAAAATGGTGGCATTAACAAATTATTTGAAAAATATTAAGTTATTCAATTCACAACCCCCATTGTATTTTGTATCGTTTTTATAAATACAGTTTTGCTTTATTAACTCGTGAACACAATTTCTGTTGTATCGATTGTATCGTTGTATTGTTAAAAGTCAGGCGAATAAAAAAATCTGAGTTAAGAAGAGTAAAAATAAAAATCAACAAAACAATTTAGTCAAAAAAAATATGTTTATTTTTTGTTTGAAGAGAAAAATATTCTCAAAAAAAAATGTTTTGTGTTTGCAAAAAAAATTAAATTTTTCATCTTTTTATGAACCCAATACGACAGTTTAAAAATATATGAAATGAAATTGTATTGTTGTACAAAATGTTTTAGTTGAAAATAACAACAACAGGCATACAATACTGTAAACACATACTCAAATAGGACCAATAGTACACTAATTACAACGAGGAATATAAATTGAATTAATATTTTTAATACATAATAATGTTAGTTTACACCATTGAACAGGTCTTTTATTTATTTCTTATTGTTTAAAAAAAAACCGGTTTTATTGGGTGTATAATTTAAAAATGCAAGCTTTCTTTATGTAGCTTTATATTTGGAAACAGTTTTACAACATCATTTATTCGAGGTATTGACTTTTGTAGCTTATTACGTTTCTTAGCCTTTCTGCCAATATGTGGAGTGCATTACAAGAGAATTGTTCTTTTTTTTAAGGCTAAGAAAAATCAATAATACAAATCAATAATTACGAATATCCTGTTCTTAAGTGAAGCGTATTCCAAAGCGAGTATTCTAAATCGAACGAAACAAATAGTAGTCGTATGGGCAAGGTTTAGACTATATGGCAGGTAAGTCAAAACTTCCCTACTTCTTTTGTTGAAATACTCAGTTTTCAACATGTATTCCAACATCTAGTCAAACGTTATTAAAATAAAATATTATGGTTTTATATCTGTCCGGAAGTTCTTCAGCTTCAAACGAATCTAGCTTCAAACGAATCTATCTTCAAACGAATCTATAGCATTTGGTACAGGTTTACTGAGTTAGTCTGGTCAGATTTTCAGTTCAGATTGCAGTTCATGATATATAAGACTCTTTTGGACCCATCAAATATTAAGCGTTACCTTAGCTTAATGGATATTTGTTTTTGGTGTCGGTTCGGCTGCTTGTCTTTGATTTCCGTGTAAAATAAATCCTACTGAAGCATATTTGGAACACATTCACCATAAGCTTCGGTGTGCTCTAGCATTTTAGTATTTTAATTAAAGAAGAAAAGCAAAAGTTCTAGCATATGACGCTTTGTTAGCACAAACTTTAACATTAAAAAAAAAACTATTTTGTTCTTCATGGTATACAATAATAAATATACTTTTTAGAGTTTTAGCGATATAGATTTAGCTTAAGCGAGTTAAAGCCAACTAAATATTAGGAGGGAGCCTTAAAATTTCAAGTCTCTAACTAAAGGCTTAACACGTAAAATAATGTTTCAATAAAGAAAAATCTAGCCAGACTCATGCGTCTGACGAAGGGTAGTAATCTTTTATCTCCTAAAACACTGAATGAATTTTAGTAAGATTGTCCACATTTGCAGAAAAATTCCTATCAAATTATATATCTTTTTTATAATGTGGCCGTAAGCTGCATAACAAAAAATCCACTTACCTAATTATATATTTATAACATAAACATATATAAAACTATATCTTATAAATATTAATATCACTCATACGCTATTGTCATGAATGGATAAATAGATTTTGTAAAATTAAAAAAAAAAAATAAACGGAAATTCCAACTTCATTTTTCATTATTTTATGTCTAAAAGTATTTTAAAATCGAAACACTTACACTTTTCAATTTTGTCCGAACAAAAGTTCAAATTAAATCAATCCAAGTTGAGAGTATTCCAAACAAATTTTTGAATTTTCTCAAAAAGAAAGACGTTAAATTACAGTAAAAAATGTGTATGGCAAAAAAAATGTTTGGAACACGTAGGTGATTCCAGCATTACTGCCGTATGCGTATACGGCAAATAATATTTAAAGTAATGTTTATACTATAAATTAATATCACTCATACGCTATCGTCATGAATGGATAAAAAGATTTTAAAAATTAAAATTAAAAAAATGAAAAAATAAATAAATCGTAAATTCCAACTTAAAAATTATTGAATTTTAATGGAAGCAGAGGTTGTATTGCCCTAAATAGTCCAACTAATCTAATTTTTTTTTATAATATTTGCTGTTTGGAAATTTTTGGTTTAAAATTTCTCATTATTATAAAATAAAAATATTTTAAAATCGAACCACATTAATTTTTCAATTTTGTCCGAACAAAAATTAAAGTTGAAAGTATTTCGAACAAAATTATTTAATTTTATCAAAAAGAAAGACGTCAAATTACAATAAAAAAAATTTTATGGGAAAAATACTTGATCGAAACACATGGGTGATTCCAGCATTACTGCCGTATGCATAAAAATTATCAAAGATTTAAGTAGGGTTTATTGAACTAATTTTCTATCGTAATTTGATCCATTTACAAACTTTAAATGAGAGTTTGATAATTTTTATAAATACGGCAATTAATAGTTAAAGTAATGTTTATTATATAAATTAATATCACTCATACGCTATCGTCATGAATGGATAACAAGATTTTAAAAATTAAAATAAAAAAAAAAAATTAAAAAATAAAAAAATCGAAAATTCCAACTTAAAAGCAATTGAATTTTTATGGAAGCAGAGGTTGTGTTGCCTTAAAAAATCCAATTCATGCAAATTTTTTTTTATAACATTTTATTATGAAAATTTTTGGTTAAAAATTTCTCTCAAATTTTGTCTAAAAATATTTTAAAATCGAACCACCTTGTATATGTGTATACTGTTTGATATCAACCTGTTAATTTTGCGTATAAAATAAAGACAAGAGCAATAACATTCATTGGCAACAGCAGCAGTAGCTGGGAAATTGTATACAATATTCAAACATTCAGTCATTATGTGAACAACCTTCAATTAAATGCAGTCTCAGTGTTTGTAATAAAAACCGCACATACACATATAGATGAACATTAACACTCACTCTTGTTTTCCAAGAGGTTAAAGCATTAAGTAAATAGGCCTGAAAAATGGCCATTATATTGTGTATTTCGGTCAGATTTCTGCTGAATAGATACAAGCAGCTAAAGTGTACTTTTAATAGCTTTGTAGGACAAGAAATATATGAATCTAAATGCTTGCTCTTGATCTTCAGAAAATAAAAGGGTTGAAGGATTATTTTGCAGAAAAAAAAAGAAAAATGTTCTGAAAAATCTGAACCTCGATGAAAACAATGTATATTATATTAAAACAAAAAATATCGTTCTTAGTTATACACATACACTCAGGAAAAAGATTAGTAGGAAAACGGTAAAAACAATAAAAATAATGTTGCAAATATTAAAATTTTGTAAAAGAAACCGATATTATATATAAATAAATGAAATAACACAACAGTATTAGAAATTTATTGCTCAGGACAAATAAATTAGTTCTCCCAATTAATTAGCCTTAATAATAAGATTTGTATTAATTCACTTATATCACAACCGAATTTAATTGTCTGTATTAGGGTTCACAACTAAATTTTAATTCATGCCGATGCATATCTATAAGGAACTCGTCTCCAATCAGCTGACTGTTTTTTTTTTTCATATACACTTTATAAGCGTTACCAAGGCATATTCATACAGGTATATGCAACGGCGAGTTGATACAACAAAGCAACTTTTTAGGGGATTTTTTCTGCCATGGCCAATTTGTATTGTATTTGTTTTATATATTTATTTCAATAAAATTTTATTCAAAAAAGGATATGTGTTTGTGAAGCACATTATAAATGGTGCTAGAACAACAAATATACATAAAGTTGGTAAATTTATTATCAAAAAATCACAATTAAGTTAAATGCTTAATTCGGAATCAAAAATGTAATTTTCCATTCCTGCATTAATAAATGGAATCAAGGAGAATTCATAAAATTTAGACATTGCGTTTCCCCATCATCATGTGCTGATAATTTCACCTGTATGAACTCGCCTTGAGCGTTACCAACTGTTTTAAAAGTCTTGCCTGCAGTTTGCAATTTTTTGCAATTTCAGTTGGTTTAAAACGTTTTAAAAAATACAAGACCATGAATAAAAAGTTTTCGCTTTAAAGTCACACCGGCATGCCGACATATATGCAAAAACAAAATACATGTGTTTTTTATTGTTGTGTTTGTTGCCACGATGCCTATACCTTATGGTATAAAAATTAAATTTTAGTTATTGCAAATAACTATTGGTTACTTGTATTATTACAATTCGTTTGCATTAAACAAATGCTTAGAGTTAAGCTATATTTGGTGTTTACAAGCAAAAATTGTTACATATAATAATTTTTTTTTACAAACAATTAATACAAATATTATCTTTCAAACAAAATTAAATTTCCTGTTATTTGTGAGAAATTTACATTAGTCAAAATCAAAATTAATATTTTTTATTGAGAAAAATTTTTTAAAAATGAAAAAATATTTAAATTATTTTTTTGTGATACAATAAAAGATCTGCAAGATACTGTTTTATAAGGTAAGAAGTTGATTGTGTATTTCAAAATATTATCATGCATTGCAGTACGCAAAATTAACATTTAAATGCAGAAATTTGCAAGTGCATACTAACGTCATTGATGGTGCTGTACTGGGGATGCAAAATAGTTTGAAGTCACTCAAAATACATACATATGGACATGTATTCAGTTTTAGTAAGTTTATATCGCTATAATATCTTCGAACCACATCTAATCGAAGAAACTTAGCAATGCTTACTTCTTAGCAGCGTTTGCACCGCCGTGTAGTGCCCGAATAGGAGAAGGCGAGTATAATTTTAAAGACTAAAAAGAAAATCAAGAGTTTGTCGTAATAATATTTGCAATTTCTAGATTTTTAGATATGTATTTATTCTATTGGTATATTATGTCAATATTATTTAATTAAAAATAATTGAAAAAATGTGTTTTTTTTAATTTTTTGGTAATACCAATTCGATATCTTATTTCACTTGCATCAATCATTTATTTGGAATCAGGTACAGTTTGTTTTTTAAATATCAATAATACCAACTAAAAAAATCTGCTAACAAAACCGTTCGAATACTAAAATTCTACTGTTGCCAATAAATCTACCATGCTAACAAACAAATTTTTCAGTTATTACAAACGAATTAAGAGATAGTACGTGGAACCGAAGGAATTCGATTGACAACAAATTCGGTTGCCACAATGAATCTGTTTTCTGTGTGTAGTTAGTAGGCATATACTTAACTTATTTTTACGAAATAATGGCATACCAAGTGGCAAATATTGTACAAGTAATGAATATCAATTTTTTATGTGATTTTTGGTTGAAAAATGGTCTGCACCAACGTGATTTCTAAAAAAAATCAGATTATTTTTCACGCTTTTTTTTAAACATTTTTGCACAAACAATACTTATTTCAAATCTTCAATTGAATTTTAAAACAAATGGCTATTTAATTTTTATATTTTTTAATACCGAAACAACGTTTTCTGATAATAATTTGTTTTGGAGTAGGTGGTATACTTCCCTTGGCTCCATTAAAAGGGTTTTGGAATATTATGACGATTATTGGTTGTTAAAATATCAAGTTGTATGGAGAAATATGTATGTATAGAAATCTTAATTTTTAAGCAGTTCTGATAAAAAAAAGGAATTGCGTTTAGCGCGAAATTTTTTTCAAATTAAGCAAAACGGGACTTCATAAATTTTTGTGAGTGATTTTTAAATGATGTGCATAAAGGCGTCATGATACAAGCGCAATTAAAAAGACATGAATTACTAGCATCAAAATTGCTTAGAAAAAACGTAAGAAAAACGTATGAAATAGATGATATTGAAGTCTTGAAGTAGGATCCCAAACAAGAGCGGCCAAGTGAAAAATCACAAACAAAAAACATGCCTTAAGTAGGCAGATTGGAAAGGGAGAGCCTCATAAACTTTTTTATGCAAAAATTATAAAAAATTCTAAATAATTTATAAAATGTATTTAAAATTAAAACTTTTAAAAATATGTTTAAAGACAAAAAGGCCTTTCAGACTGTCCCTTTTGTAGCTGCATGAGATTGCGTACGTACATTCATGCATATAAGTGTATTTGTGCTTGTGTGTTTATGGGCATGCGTCTATAAATACTGCTGTGGTTTTAGTAGTTTATGCTTTTGCCAATAAAATTTTACAACTTAATCAAGATCTTTGTTATTCTCGTCGGCGTTCTTTTTTTTTTGTCGTTTTTTTTTTATAAAACGTTTCTTTGTATTTATATATACGAGCTGTTTGTAACATCTTTTCTGTAGACTGCCCTAAGGCTCTCCTCCTCCCCTTAATACGTGTCCTTTTTAATAAAAAACCTAATTTTAGTTTTACGGTTTTATTACTGTGACAAAAACAGATACAGGTACACACACACACACACACTCACAGATATTCAATTTGTTTATGGGTTTGATCGAAATGTTTGTGTATTTGTATGGGGATTATAGTTAAAAGAACATTTAAAAAAAAGCAATTTTTATTATTAGCGGTATGAGGTATAAGTCCGAAGGAAACAATTGTTTGGAACAAAGGTTTTCAAAATGCAACAATAGAAACTTTGTGGTTTGAAGAAAAACATGACAGATAAATGTTGCAATTATAGAATATAGCTTTAAATAAATACGAGTATAATTTAAAACTTGTCTTGAAGTATGTATGTATTAAATTTTTAAAAGAACCTTTGATACGTTTTCTAAATAAAAAGAATTGTATTTTCTTTGTCTATTTATAGAAAATTTTAATTAGTTCAATATTTTAAGAACATTTTTTGATTCGGAACACTTTGAAATGCAGCACCTGCTGATTAATTTCACCAGAATCAACACCAATAGACACGCACAGCTAGAATTTGATTTAGACTAAAAATACAAGTGTCCATTTATACTCAATCGGTAGCACAACGATAACTCGGTATCGACCAAATATCGGTATCTACATAAATATTTTTCATTTTCTTACTTGCAATAAATACTTGTATTTCTTAACATGTCAGTCCGCGCGTAACATCCTATTACGGTACACATTTAAAAAAGAGTGTATCTACCTATTTCGGAATTGAATTTTAAAATTTAGCCATAGATTTGAAAGAATTTGATCAGAATAAAAAGAAAAATTTTAACAGTCACTCCATATTTTGCCCCAACAATGTTAATTGTTTCCTTAATATATTTAACGTAAAAACCAAGGCACATTTATTCATCAGGTACTCTTGATTCGTCAGCTGATTATTTTTTTTATTACTTATTTTTAATTTCAGCTGTCATAATACATAAATAAAAAACAATTTTCTCTCTTTTCTAATCAAATCAAATGTCAGACTTCATATATAAAAAATACAAACAAAAAATTCTCTCCGAACTGCAATTACCTGATGAATAAATATGCCTTGGTAAAAACGATTTTGATTAATATCTCCCGTCGAATATTCCTACTTCGATTTACTTTGTTCAGTCAAAAGTGACACAGTGGGCCTAAGGGTAACAAATAAACAAACAAGAGTGTTAAAAAAATAAAAAAAGAAAAAACAAAAGGTTTGGTTGTTTGTTCTCAAGAGGCAATACGATGCCTAACTTATTTAAACACAAATGAAATAAACCAGAAAACAAAATAAAACAAAGCCTAGAAAACAATTATTGAATTATACGGAGTCGCATGAAATTTTGGAAAAACTAAAAGGCTACGGATAAAACCAATAATCGTTTTCTACGCGAAGCACATACATAAGATAAAATTGTTACTAACTCTAGTATATAAGCCGTAAATTATAAGCATAGATATGAAAATAAATATCCTTATAAGTAGTAATACGAACCATGTTGGAAAATTTAAAACTTTCTTAGAAATTAAGATTACTTTCGAAATTATTAGTTCTAGTCAAAATATTTGTACTATACTTCGAACTTAGGGTTTTGGCAGGAAGTAGCCAATAAGGGCATAAGTATTTGTTGTAATTTAATTTGGCTGGAACAATATACGATTGAAGTAATGAATATGTACAGGAAATATAAATGTTTAGTTACTGAGTAAGAACTGTGTAAGCATTAAGTGGTGGTTAAGAAAAGGCGAGGATTAGGACGCTTCAATGGGTCCACGTAATCAATTAGGGGAGGGTCAGTAGTCGGCGACACCTGCATTACTGTCGAAGGTCCTAGAGTGTTTGAAATCTTACACTGGTGCGACATAATGTGTCATGTGTTCATTAATGGCCACTGCAACTTATCTACGCCCAAGCCCGCGAGCCATAGCCGTGCCAGGATGAATAAAAGTTGCCAATGTAGCAGTAGTCATGAATTGACAAAAATGAATGGACGGTTTGAGATTGAGGTGAAACCTCTTGCAAGGTAGATCAATGGCAAAACATGACAGATTATAAAAATCGGCCATTTATTTTGTAGCGTGCATGTGTGCGGTTTGACTGATAACACAGCCTGAAATATTAGTTTGGCCAGATTGTCGGTGGCGCTGGCATGCTGGTGTTTTGCTCCGGCTAGGGCTCGCCGTCTTGGGGTGGTTCTTGCCGGCGTTCTGGCAATGACACATGCTGACAAAAATAAAATTCATACCAGCTATGATTGAATAAAGAAAAAGAAAATTGCAAGTAGAAGAAGAAAAGGAAAAAGGACCCAAAAATGTACTGGACAAAATAAAATCAAAAACTATGGAGATTGACTGCACCACCGCGTACACCGTCTATTTACTGCGGCATTCTTCTACACACCTTCTGGGGTTGGCTGATGTTATGCCAACTCATTTTACCCACCCTCCGAAATACATGTGGACTTCACCATGATCCCCTGTGTTCAAAAGTTTGGGGATCCCTGTACATTTACACCTGAGCGAAATTTTTGTTTTAAAATCTTTACTAAAATCTGTACTGTTTACACCACTGTTTTTCGACATTTTGCAAGATTTCGTTTTCAAAACAGTATATTTATTTACAAGGTGGTCTGAGAGGCTCTCTATGCTCTACTTCTCCAAAACTCAAACTCCATATATAAAAAATGTAAGGGAAATCTGGTAGAAATTAACTGGATTTCCTCAAAATCTGCTACTTACGAGATTTGGCTTAGATGTAAATGTAGTATTTGTATATTTACTTTTAGGGCTATGACTCAAACTATTTTAATTTTTCTAAATTAACACCTATTAACAAAGTGTGTCTTAGTAAGAATACGCTTTTTAAATTTAGGGTAGTCAAATGTAGCAGCTGTCACGTATGTTAATTCCGTTTATTTTAAGATGTTGCACTTTTCGAAATAACAACGCGTTATAATTCTGAAAACTTATTGCAAAACGTTGGAAAGTTATGCTGAGACCGCTTGCAATCTTCAAAGAATATTCAGTCGAGAGAGTGCACCTAATGTGTCAACCATTCGAAGAGTGCTCAAGAAATTTGAAGAAACTGGGTTGGTTATAGACGGTAAGAGTCCTGCCCGTCAAGATACCGTTCAATCTAAAAAAACATTGCTGTTTTAAACGATAGTGTAGCCAAAAACCCGAAAACTTTAATATGCCATCCTTCTCAACAATCTAAAATTTAACAAAGTAATACAGAGCGAATTTTGATAAAAGACCACCAATTTCATGGGTACAAAATTCAGCTTACTCAGGTACTCAACCATTAGTCCATGAAAATTGCCGAGAACTCTTTGAATGGGTAACACAGCAAAATGAAATCAATGCGAATTTTTCTAATAAAGTCATCTTCTCCGATAAAGCGCACTTTCAATTGCATGGCTTCGTAAATACACAAACTTGTAACACTTGGGACTCAGAAAATCCTCTTTTAATCCTTGAGAAACAAATGCGCCCACAACGAGTAACTGTCCGGTGATAATCTTGGTCAGGCGGCGTGAGTCGGCCTTACAATTAAAAAGATGAGTATAAAACTACAATGACTGTGAATGGCATTAGTTACAGAAACATAAAAAACAGATTTGGGCGATATGTAGTTATAACAAGAAGACACCACCTGCCACACTGCGCTTGAAACAATCATTTATTGTTACAAAGATTTCCAGAACAAATTTTAGAAAGATATTAAAGGGTCTGGTATCTAACGTTTTTTTTCAACTAGTGATTATTTCGTGAACGGTAACACTTAGCTTATGTCTGATTTGACAGATAATTAGTTTTATCCTTCCGCTGAACAAATATGGTTGTGTATACGCTTGAACAACGCTGGGAAATATTGCGACATTACTTTGAAAATCATGGTAGTGTTGCAGAATGTGTGCGAAAATTGCGTACGGATTTTGGAAGAAGAGAAGCACCATCAGCTCCGTATGTTTGTTTTTTTTTGTAAAAACAACTGAAAGAAACTGGCATCCTCATTGATAAACCAAAGCGTGAAGAGCCAAAAACAGTGTGTATACCCGAGATTATTGCTGCTGTGGCAGAAAGTGTGCGTGAAGCGCCATCAACATCAATTCACCGTCGTTCTCAACAATTGAAAATTTCGGAGACATCATTAAGACGAATTTCGCATAAAGACCTTGGTATGATGCCATACAAAGTCCAATTGGTTCAGGAGTTGAAGCCAACTGACCATCCAATGCGTTTTCGTTTCTCTAAGTGGGCCTGCGATCAACTTACAGAAGATGCCGATTTTGTTAAAAAAATCATCTTTTCAGATGAAGCTCATTTTGATCTTGGCGGGTATGTGAACAAGCAAAATTGTCGCATTTGGGGCACAGAAAACCCGCACGCATACATTGAAAAGCCGATACACCCAAAACGAGTCACTGTTTGGTGCGGATTTTGGTCCATAGGCATAATTGGGTAATTTTGCTTCGAAAATGAGCAAGGAGTGGCCGTAGTCAATGGCGATCGTTATCGGGCCATGTTGAACGAATTTTTGTTTACAAACACTGAAGAGGAGGATATTGGCAACATTTGGTTTCAACAGGATGGCGCTACGTGCCACACAGCCGAAGCTACACTCGATGTTTTGCGCCCTGTTTAAACAAAATAAAGTTATTTGGCAGACCCTTTATAATGTCAACTGGTCTGCGTTTTTTTATTTGAAGTTTTCTTTGAGCTCAATTCCAAGGCGTCATCAGTGAGATACAGCCACACCTTTCTGCAGAAATTTCATGAAGAGTGTAATAATTTTTTATCAGAGCCGTTGGTAACTTCTGACGACTATTTTATTTCATACCTAATCGAAACATGTCTTCTTTACAATCCAATAACGAAAGCCAAACTATCTTAAAAAGTACGTGTTTCTAATAAAAATACCTTCTTACTGAGGCATCATTTATTCAGTTTAAAATGCGGATAATATCATCATAAACGAAGAAACCATAGTTATGAGTTTTTGGTAACCGATAATATTTTTCTAAAATTATTCATAATATTCAACTGTATTTATTTTAATTAAAATTGTTTTAATGGTTGGTAAATGGTACTATTTGGTCGAAAAAAACTTAAATTTTTCCTCTCTTTGTCAAAACGCTGTCATACAGACTCCACTTGACTGTTTGCGTGCAGTGAACTACCACGCTTAACATCCTTCCTTATTTTATCCTTATCACATCAAACTTTTTAAAATTTGTTCCTTTTTTTGGAACTTATGTTCATGACAAAACAACTGTATACTGTAGTCAAAAGTTATAGTTGATTCCCAAGAAATGTTGTAAAGTCAAATTGTCGTAACGTCGTTCGTAGATTTTTTTGTTCTAGTGTGTATAATTTACGAACGACGATAATGAGTTTAAGCTCAAGTTCAATGAAGCAATATGTTGAAACATTATGTTCTGTTGCTACGTGTACTGTGCTCAAATAAACATTTACACACCTGCGTGAGAACTCTGCAAACCAGTTAAACTAAGTCGCTTAAAATTTTTCGCAGCTTGCGGAAACTTTTTCGAAAATAGACTTTTCGAATCGATTTTGGTTATTGCCTAAGAGTTATGAATGCACTTCCACATACTCAACTAACCCTCGCAAATGCTATCGACATCGATAGTATTATTACAAATTATTTAAATACCAATTGAAGTCAACGATATTTAATTTTGACTTTATTAAAGTCACTTACTTATTCGTTGACTTTATTAAAGGTGGGCTCTTATGAAATATGAAGCTATCACTTAAACAATTGTGCGGACAAACAAAATCATAACACCAACAAATTAAACAAATTCGTTTTCCGAGTGTTTGTTAATTTTAAAATTGAATTCTGAAGTTTTACATAAAAAGTAAATAATAATATTGTAACATTTTGTCTTAAGACCACCATCAAAAAGAAAAGAATAAAATACAAAATTTTTAAAAAAATTGTTTAAGTCTTCTATTGAAACGCAACTCGCGTTCCATCTATACCTATAATACCAATATCTTCAATTTCTCAATAATTGAAACAATTTTAAAGGAAACAAGTAACAGTGCTATATTCAGCCGTGCCGAATCTGATATACCCTTCACAACGTGTAGTCATGCAATAACAATTGTTTGTATCATATAAAATACGTACATATGTACATGTAAAAAAAAAAAAAATTACAAAAAAAAATATATTAAAAATATAAAAAAAAATAATAAAAAAATTATAAAAAAAATTATAAAAAAATTAAAAAAAAAATATATAAAAAAAAATTTAAAAAAAATTTTTAAAATTTTTTTTAAAAAAATTAAAAAAATAATAAAATATAAAGAACATATTAAATTAAATAAAATTTTTTTGGCTCAGCTGGAATTCGATGCCACGTTTACTTTAACCAGTATGTATGTAGGTTGTTGTTGTAATTTTGAAAAAAATCGAGGTGGTCGTAATTTTTTGATCATATCTCAGAAAGTTATGGGGCGATTGTGCTGAATTTTAAAAGCGATTCATTCCTGGATATTTCCAAGAGATTGATACCATATACAGATCTGAGGAACATATAGTTGCTTCTAAAAGTTGATTTCAACCAACACACGGACAGACGGTCAGGGCTTAATCGACTCCTCTATTCATAAGCTTTCAGAAAATATATACTTTATGGGGTCGGAAATTAAAATTGTAGAAATTACAAACGGAATGACAAACCTATATATTCCCTTGTGCACCACAGGTGAAGGGTATAAAAACAAAATTATATGAACTTGAAAGCCAGTATTTAAAATCTATTAAAAACATTGTAATTAAAATTTAAAAAGATATTCGAATATTTAAAATATCAAATAAAAATTTATAATAACACATGGCCCGGTGTACGAGCATATTGTTTGGCCCATACCAACATACTGTTGATAACAGACTATACAACAACATGTATAGTCACATACATACGTTACCATCAAACTGATGGTTGAAGCAATTATAACAAAAAGTTATAATAAAATAAGAAAGAATTACAACAACAGAAAAAGACTTTAGTAGTAAATTTCGTTCTAACTCAGCTTTGGTAGGAAATATAAATACAATAATCATTTGATTACCGTATTCTATTTCTTAACAGCTTGTGAGTTAAATACATGATATTTGCAAGCAACACTGAAATACCGATCAAAGAGTGTTGGTGATTTTACCGTAGTTGGTTTCGAAAATGCATTCCACTCGGCTTGTGTTGGTAAAAAACTTACCTTTTCAGTGCATTCTTTCATTATCACAAATAAAATTTAATTTCTTAATAGTTAAAAGATATATAATGGAAAAAAAAAATTATATGAACTTGAAAGCCAGTATTATTTTAAATCGATTAAAATCATTGTAATAAAAATTTAAAATAGAAGTTCGAATATTTAAAATTTTAAATAAAAAATTTATAATTTTCTTATTTATTAAAATTAAATATATTTTAAAATGTTTATCCTTTTTACCCTAATACATATACATTTTCTCGTTTCGCGCTTCTTATAATCAGTATCAAATATAGCACTAAAAACTAACAAAATCACAATTTTTTTATCTCTTTAATTTACATGGCTTAAAAAATCCATTTTTTTGTGATTAAAGTGCAGTTCATAATTAGATGTCTTTTGTTTTATAATGGCCATAATTATTATCAAGAGGCTTAAAATAAATGCACTTAAACGATTTAAATTAGCCATGCCAACAAGAGAATGATTAAAAGGCAACGAAAAAAATAGAGAGAAAAACTATAATGACAATTACAATAAATTGTCATGGCAACACACACACACACACACAACAATGCTGTTTATGTAAGTTTAACGTTATGCCTGGTTCAAAATTATTATTCAGCCCACAACTAAATGGATGTTTGCTTTAAAATGCCGAATTATAAAAATAATTTACTTATTATTTAACTGCCGTATTCATGGAAAATATTTTAGGTTTATTTAAGACAGATGTTGTACATAAATTTGTCAAATAAGCCTTCAATAAGCCTAAAATATTTTTAACAAATACACAGAAAGTGTTTAAACCTTTTAAATTTATAAATATTTTTAAATAAACGATAAGAACCAACGACTATTTGCTAGGCGCACAATTGGGACGAATGACGAATTTTTGCCGCGAATAATCGTCATCAAAAACAAGTAAGAGTGCTATATTTTTGGGCGTGCCGAATCTTATATACCCAACACAACGTGTAGTTTTCTTTTCCACCTCGTCAGACCGGCTATATTTAATTGCTGCCTATTTTGCGTAGTATAACATTAGTTCATACTTAATGTTCTCAGAGTAAATTTTTTTAAATTTAATTACATTTCAATTCATTCATTGACATGGAAAAAATTCCCAGACAATAGTTTGATCCTCTATATAATATAAATTTATTTAACTGTCACTCTACTACACATGCATTTGTTTCTCTTAACACTGCGACTTAATTGCCAAATTAATGTCAATTAATATGACGGAAACTCCTCAGGGTATTGAACTAGTATGAGTGGGGGAAAAAATCCGCATTTTTTTGAACGAATAAAATTATTTTACATTTACAATTTATTTAAACAAATTGCTGTTAAAAGTTTGTTTTTTTTATATCCTGCCACAACACCAATTACCACAGTAGTGTTGCTGTACAAACTGCAACACAAACAACAACTGTTCGCTTACTAGTAGCAACAGTAAAAAATGCAAAAAATTCATCATCCAACCAAGTTTTTTCTCACAAAATAAAAAATTTGCGATAAAAAACACTGACAGACTAACAAGAATGTTGAGTAGAAAAATTATTGCAAATGACAATTTAACAGTGGAATTTTTTTCACTGAGGTTTTATCATTGTTGCAGTTGCTGTTGTTGTTGTTGTTGAAATGTTCTTGCATATTCCCTGTGAAAAGCTCTTGACATGAGTGGAAGGCAGAGTTAGACAGTTGGTCATTTAGTCTGTCATTTGGCCATTTAGTCAAGTTGCGAAACAGTTGGCTGTTTAAAACGAATTGGAACTTTATTCTGATAGTTGCTACCACTTCATTGAAATAGTAGTTCACATGATGTGTTTGTCATTTGTCGTATGCTGTTTGTTGGTTTTTCCCTTTCGTTTGTTTGGTTTTGTTTGTTTGTTTGTTTATTTTATTGAAAGTAAATACATATAAATGACTGCAGGTAGGAGAATATTTGTCTACGTTTTTTGAGAATTTTCCAGTCAAGTTTAGTCGGAAGCAATTACAGTTGATATGTGGCTCAATTACTAGTAAAAAAAATATGTGTAATGTTTTTGTTGTTTTATAAAAATGATAACTATTTGTTCCTTTCATGAGTAAAGGCTATTAAGATACATATGTACATAGAAAACTTGTTAATGGGTCTTATTATTCATTCCATTCCGCTATTGCGAAAAGCATTTTTTTGTGAGAAAGGAAAATTTTAAATTGTTGCAGCATATTTTTGTTTTTTATTAAAAGCTTTGAAAATTATGATTAAATAATATTTGAATTACAATAGGAAGCACCATATCAAATTTAGTGTTTTGTTATTTTATAACAAACTAGCTAATACCCGGTGTGCTTCGCCACCCCAAATTTTAGTATTTAATTCATATGGCAGGTGCCACGCCCACTATTGTTAATGCACCTATTTCTTGCCTAAATGTTCATTTGGGTGTCAGAGTTGCTTTTGCAAAATTTTAGTACTCTAATCGATATCGTTTTCCAAATATACGAATTTTAGTATTTAATTTATATATTGGTGCCATGCCCACTATTGGTAATGTACCCATTTTTTCCATAAATGTTTATTTGAATATTAAAGTTGCTTTTGCAAAATTTTACTACTCTAATCGATATCGTTTTCCAGATATACATATTTTAGTATTTAATTCATATGGTAGGTGCCACGCCCACTATTGATAATGCACCATAATCTTGCCTAAATGTTCATTTGGGTGTCAAAGTTGCCCTTGCAAAATTTTACTACTCTAATCGATATCGTTTTCCAAATATACGAATTTTAGTATTTAATTTATGTGGCCACACCTACTATTGCAAGTACGCCCATTTTTTACCCAAATGTTCGTGTGGATGTCAAAGTTTACCGTACTTGATTTGAACTCTCTAGCTGCATTAACTTTCGTGATATATAATATTTAATACTATTTCTTTAATAGGGCGTGGCACCCCGCCCACTTACAATTTCAAACCAAAGTATAGCCTATAGTTTCTTCCAGACATACAGAAAGATTCTGTGAAAATTTCAAGGAAATAGGTCCAGCCGTTTAACCGTCTATAAAGCACAAACAAACACACATTGATTTTTATATATATAGATAAAAACCTCCATTATTTGAAAATATTTCATATGTCGTGTATTTGTTGTATACGTTACACTTTACAACCATGACATTCCCATTAAATTTTGTAATGTTTTCTTCCGACAATATTTATCAAACTATAAACTAGAATAACTACGACATCAACAAAAAATATTTGAAAATAAAAACATTAAAACCTAAACGTTAGTGACCACATGTTGTGATATGTTTTGGTTATTTGTTCGTTTTTTTTTTCTTTCTACAGAATCCCTAGCAAAAACTTCCCCGTTTAAATCCATAAAAATTGTTTTTGATTTTAACACAGAAATGCAACAATTGCTAGTCAAGGAGTGTAAATCTCTGTAAAATTCAAAAGAACTATAGAATGTAAGCCACAGCAACCACATTCATGACTTATACAAGAATAAAATCAAGGGCTCGCACACACGCACACACACACACTAAACATACACTACATGCACACACCTACATACTTAGTGGTTTAAAACCATAAAAATACATAAAAATCTTTTTAGTATTAAGAAATTTAATAAAAACAAAAATCTGAGAAAGGCTTCATAAACAACCCGTATAAAACTTAATAGTAAAAGTTTAAACTACATACCATTTTCTTTTTTCTCCAGGCTCTCTATCTCTGGTGGCAATCTAATCTCCCAACTGTTTTGTTGTGGCTGATGGACTCATAAAAGGCCAACAACAAAACCAGTCAACTAAAAGCTTTAGTTGTAAAATTGATATTAAAATGGGATAATAATGATACAATATGTTTGTACATACACACACACACACATGTACTTCTCTGAAACACACAAATACTCGTTTGAAATCACAATTGTTGCCAGGACACGTAGGTCACATAAATGTTTTTGTAATATATGGTAGTAATAGTGTAAACACATGTTGTCCCATAACTCGTAAATGCAAAAAAAAAAAGTAGAAAAACATCCATCAAAACTAGAAAATTGTTATTGTTATTATTTTGTGATAAAATCGCAAAAACCCTTTTTTCTCTTAAGTACACATGTAATTAGAGCTGTGTGTGTGTGAGCCATAATATACAATTTAAACAAAAAGGACATACGATATGTAAGTACAGGGTGTTCTAATAAATGCCCATGCTATAGAACATATGACAGTGTGTGTGTATTTTATTGTTAATTATTTAGACGCTGTTACTAAAACGTTATGATAATTATTATAATTTATGTATTATTATGTTTGCGTTATCAAAATAAATGTTTGTCAATGCAAACGTTGCACCGTGTTCGATTGGCCCTAAAAAACCCCAGTGTTAAGTGTGAGATAAACAAATTTGAACATGTATTTAAAAGAAACGCTAAGACAGCAGAGATGAAGTTTGTATTTGAGAATGTGTGCAGTGGATAGGTAGGAAAGGGGGCGCAGAAAGCAAGCAATTCCAATATCCACACTCGGAGACCAATGTGGTCCATTGTGTTCCCTTTTGTAGAAAAAAGTCGAAACAAATTTATTAGAAAGAACACGTCCTCAAGATAGGGTGAATTAAGGAAAAAAGTGTAGAGGGAATAGAATAGAAGATTTATAATTTCTAACGAACCCTTATTGTCTGTTCACAAGCTACGCGACCCCCATGATAAATGCAATGATATTCCCCAGTTTGCACTACGAGACATCACACAAATCATCGTGGAAACGGAACCACTTAACCCTGTGGTGCCCCGATGGACTAGTCAGCAGTGTACTGTTCTGCTAGTTTGGGGGTTGCGGGTTAGATTCCCGCCGGAGACTCTGGACTTGTCTGCTTCCTTTCTATTCTATTCTTTCTTTTCTATTCAGGTATCACAATGGGATCAATATAATGGACCCAAGTGAGCTGCACAGCAGCTGCCTGTTCTACCTAACCTAACCCAACCCTGTGATTCTGTAGTCTCGTGCAGTGACAGACACCGTGTTCCACAGTTTATAACTTCTCCTAATTCTCACATATCCTACAATAATATGAAGAGCCATCTACTAATGCTAGCTCTCAGCAGACATTGTCCTTTCAAAATCCCAATTGTGGCTTTCAGACATACCATATTAAGGCCCAAAAGTAACGCAAGGTCCGCCGAGTTCAACTTGGGCCATTAAGCCCTTCACACTCAGCAGTTCCTTTTGTTTTTGCATGCCATCGCACACAAGTTCTTTAGTAATTTCATTGCCAACAATGCAATAGTTTCCTGGTACCCAATTTCCTTTGTGTGCTGGTAAATCCCAAGCATTCTATCGTCCAAGAGAAATAGGAATTTTGCAAACTTCAGTTTAACATGGGGACTTTATTTTTACCTGATTATAGTATAAATCTTTGGAAATATTTAAGTATCAATTGCTGTTGAAAAAACCAGCACAATCGCTCCATAACTTTCTGAGATATGAGAGAAAAGAAACAAGAATGCTTGCGTTTTTCACAATTTTTACCACAAAAATATTATTTCTTCAGCACACAGAGAATATATAGAGATTTTAATTACAATTTGTAAAACAATTTTAACAAATCGGTGGCTAACCAAAAGGTAAAGTTACAAGGAAAAATTATTTGGAAAAAATATATATTTTTTAATATTCAAAGTTCTCAAAGCTCTTAGTTAATATTTAGATGGACTAGTAATAGGAAATAACAAACTTTAGTCACGGGTACAATTCCTGACAATAATGGGAAAATCGGTTTGAAAGTATTTGAGATATAAGCGCCAAATTAAAACTGCTTTGGTGTTTTCCTAAAATTTACAAACAAAAATCGATTTTCTTTCAACTACTATCAAAAAAATATGCTTAACTAAAAAATTATAACACGCAATAAAAATTTTAGAATTGATATTGGAAGCCACTACAAAATGGCAAATTGGTAATTAATTAAATCTAACCTCTTCAAACCCCTCAGTAGTGACATCAAATGATAGGGCTTGTAGACTACAGATAGCGTACTTAACTTAACTTAGAACTTAAAATCTAAAATGTCGTCCTAATAAAATTACTTATGTATGAGGCTTAATCACTAGAATACGGTTAACGGTGAAAAAGTGTATAATCCAAGATGGCGTCCGCAACAAACTGACAATATATTTTTCTTAATCTTATTAATATGGGTTTGAAAACAAAGATCTCAACTAGTAGAACAAAGTTAACTATGTTCAAGCTGGAAGATGGCATCGGAAATAATGAGATTATTATCTATGAATATGATGGTGAAGGGTATTATACGATAATGTTAAAGTATAACACTCTTACTGGTCTTATTTAATTTCAGTAATGAACAATACTTATTGAAAATCCCTTTATATAAAACTAGCAAAATGTAAGGCCAACCTTATTTGTTTTCAAATAACAAATAAATGTTTTATTTTGTTTAAGCCTATTTAAAATATTATTCGAATTGTTACTGAATACTTACTGGTTCCAAGGAAATTTTGTTTTCAATTTTTAACGAAATAAAGTTTCCAGTTTTCATTCTAACAGTGGACCTAACCATTACTACAACTTGCCATTAAAGTAAATATTAGAAAAGGGTGACTTTGACTAACGTGACCAATAAAATGATCTTCGAAAAACGTGAGTAATAAAGTTATCTTTAAATATGTTTTTTATTGCATCCTCCTTGTAACATTAATTTTTTTTTCAAATAATGACTGTACAGCAGCGAATACCATGAATTTTTCAAGGATCTAAATTTATTTATTTTTACTGTTTACAACCAACAATAAAATTAATGCCGGATTATTTTTTTTTTTGTGTAAAAAATATTAGAAAAGTAAAATTTATATTAAAAAGTTTAAAATGTACATGAAGAAACGTAAAAAATTATAAAACGCAATTTAATTGCTGTATTTTGTTTTACACATCAGAAAAATCTTAGTTTTAAATTCATAAACTTAGCGTGACAAGTTAATGATAACATGAGCTTTTCTTAGATTATTGCCCAATTTTAGGTTAAAGTGTAGTTAAAATAATGAAAAATTAGTTAACTGTCCAACAACAATCTAAATTTAGCTTTTGGCAAGTTATAAAATGGTCCTAAGCCATTTAAAAAATGCTTACAGTGGGTCACAGTAAAAGTCAGCCAAATATAGAGTTAAATTACTCACCATAGAATTTAATTCCTCACCATATAATTAAATTCTAGACAGTTAAACTGCATTCGCATTTTGCTTCTATAGAAAACGTAAACCGAAATATTGTTTTGGGTAAGACCCTAAGGCTTTTTCAGCCTTTCCTTAGATGGCGTCCGCAACAAAATGTTGAACTATTTTCGGTCTGAATTGTTTAAATCGATAAATTAATTTTATTAATTGGAAAATCGTAATGCTGATAATGTTTTGCATTTTTTTTATTTAAATATTATCCCAATACCATTTTCATTTAAAATTTCTTTCTCTCTTAATCACATGATTCTCTTTTACCATAATTACCAAATAACGTTACTTTCACAAGAACTTTTCATCAACTTGTAATAAAATCTCATAAAATAAAGTGCTTAAAATATGGTATCGTTACTTATTTCATAAGCAAAAATTCAATAGAACATTTAAGACATTTTAAGACATGATTTTCTTTACTGTTAAGAACAAATCTGTGGCTTAGAGCTAAAAGGGCCAATGTCAAAATATTTACTTTTGAGAAAATTTGAAGTGAAGTTTAACTTTTATATATGCTTTCATAGTGACATTGGCCAGCATTTTATTTATGAAGCTGTTCTGGGTTAAGTATGACTTTAGCTGTTTTACCATAATGAAATAGAGCAAGAAAACATATCTAATGCAATGATTTACTCAAAAGAGCAAAAAAGTGACATTGGCCCTTTTAGCTCCAAGCCACAGAAATAAGGTCACTCAAATATTTTTTTAAGGTCACAAAAAAGCTGGAACATTTTTGAAAGCTGTAAACAATACGGGCATTATTTTAGTCGAGAAATTTAGAAAATTTTTTTATTGGTTTTAATATACAGGGTGATTTTATTTAATTTATTACACGCCCACTGTTCCCAACTCTCTTTTTTTAGATGGTCTATATAAATAAGCAGTTTCAAGGCTCTCAATAATTTATTTTTTTTAAGAGAAAATATAATAAAAACTTAAATTTTTTAGAAAGTGCCACGCCCATTACTTTAATCCTCTACTTTCAAATTAAAGCACGAAATGTTACAAATGAAGTTACCTACACATATTTTTAATATCTCAGCTAATGTTGTTCTTAAAATAAGCAGTGATAAATATTTGCGTTGATTTGAAAGTGTCACGCCCACTTTCGACATTTTTCCTTTTATTTGTTAGATTAAGCAAACTAACAACAGACTTGCTTAAGCTAAATATAATGTTTCTCAATATTCAATTAGTCAGTTAGTTATTTGCTAATTGTTCTTCATTTTGAAGTCATTTCAAGTAATCAAAATTGAACATACGACTATGACATGACGTCGTCTGTCGGAAAAGGTTATTATATATATATATAGCAAATATTATTTTATGTTACATAAAAATTAATAATTAAATTCAGTTATTAATATCTTTCTGTAGCCTATCGCATTTATAATATAGCGGGATAAATATTTAAAGTTGTCTTTACCATTTACGGTCTAATTCATAAAAATTAAAAGAACTTTATAAGAGGTTTATAAGTCAAATTTCTATAGAGAATCAATTTAATAAATCCTTTATATACCTTTAAAAACTTTTATGACTAAGGCCGTTAGAATATTAATCAACTCATTTTCTGTTAAGATAAATTTTTTTTAAGTTTTGGAATCTTATTTGTCCTAATATAGGGCATTTGGCTATAAAATGCAGAATGTTTTCGGTTTCGTTTAGATTGCATAAGGAGCATATACGGGGTCTGTTTTGATGAAACCTTGTACCATTCAACTCAATTAAATCGCATCTAGCTTTGAATATATAACTTAATTCTGTCATATTTCTAATTTCCAAATATTCATTTTAATAACAAATGTTTTTTATCTGAGAAGTGCCACGCCCATTATTTCAACATATTATTTTAACTACTAGATCACATATTTGGGCAAACATAGAGTTAAAAGTATAATTTTTTACCTTTGTTGTAAGACATTGTTCTATATTAGCTACAATAATTGTCTATACTTGTATTAGAGATGCCACGCCCATTGTTCTAATCTATTTCAGTTTAAACAAGTAAGAAAGCTATATTCGGCCGTGCCAAATCTGATAATACACTTCACCATCATTTACATTGGTATACTCCCACATCGTAGTTTAACCTATATTTCATTTTATACGCCATTTTTCCTTATTATTTCCGACGCCATCCTTGTTTGTGAATTTTTACGTAGTTATCTGTATTTTACTATTCAAGCCCTTTCATTTGATACCCTTATTGATGGGGTTAAAAAAATTATTCCGCCATTTTGTTTTAGACGCCATCTTGGATTTTACAGTTTTTAATAACTTACTGTATTCTACTGTTCAAGCCCTTTCATTTGATACCAATATTGAGGGGGTTCAAAAAGTTTCATTTTAAAATACTAGATTTGACCCATATATAAATTTATTGTCCGCCATTTTGTAGTGGCGACCGACATACATTTTTATTTTTTTTATAGTGCTTATATTGCGCTAGTCAAGTTCTTTCAGATGATAGCAATATTGACTCTTTCGATTGTCTAGAAGCTGAAAAAATTGCTTTTCGTTTGAAAATGTTTGAAATATATATTTAAAAAAAAATGTTTTGTCTATAACTTTTCCGATCAGAGCCCGCTATATCCAAAATTTCTCACGAATATCTCTAGAGGCATATTTTATCTACAAATAGTAACAAAGGTACCTACAAATTATTCTATGGCTGAAAAATTTTAATTTGGAGAAAACAGAGACAGTCGTATTTATTTGCTCATATCTCAGAAAGTTGTGGGGCGATTGTGCTGAATTTCAATAGCTACTCATTCCCAGATATTTCCAAAAGATTGCTACGATACAAAGATCTGAGGAACATGTGGTTGCTTCTAAAAGTTTTCGGTCAGGGCTTAATCGACTCCTATGTTCATAAGCTTTCAGAAAATATATACTTTATGGGATCGGAAATGAAAGTTGTAAAAATTACAAACGGAATGAGAAAGCTATATATACCCTTGTGCACCACAGGTGAAGGGTATAAAAAGTATATTGCAATTAAAATTATACTCTTTATCAAGTATTACACTATTGTTAATGAGTTTTTTACATATACAATGATAAATACTGACATTGTAAAGAAAAGTCATGTTAATGTTAAATTGTTATTGAAACTCGAATGGTAAATATTTTCACAAAAAGTCCTAGATGTCGTACCGTAATAATTTCATAATTTCCCAAACAATTTAATATTTATAATAAAAACTATTGTATTGTTTTACCCTATTAAAAATTAAAAAAAAGACATGATAATACGATTCTAAGGACATCTTATAAATATATTGACTAAATGTGTGTACAAAGTTGTATGCGAATCAGTTTAGGTTGAATAAATTTTAAAAGCTTACATTTTTAAGTGGTCTTACTTATCGACAATCCCTTCTTATAGTTGGTTAGTTAAAGATTTACCCACATGTTCATAAAATTTTTAATAAGTTTCAAATGCGTTTTATTTAAAATTGTTAATACAAAATTTTCTTTTAAAACATTTCAAATGCATTTTATGTTTTTATGAATATAAGCCTTAAAATATTATTTCTGTGACGTTGTTAAAAGGGATTGCCGATGACAACTTTTTAATTAGTGCAAATGTGGTTCTATAAAAAGTGCTTAAATATTTGTGTCTCGGTTGAGTGTTAGTTTCATTAAAATTCTACATTTTTTTTTGTATTTATACAGTAGACTCGCGGTAACGTGAACTATTAAAAACCAAGCGTTTTTACGTTTGCGAAGTTGTTCATGTTAACGAAGGTGTAACTCTTTAAAATTTCCAAATAAATTAGACATGTGATTTATCTCAAATTCATATAAGTGTTTTTTTGTATTTTGGATTGTTATGCATGTACATATGGTTTGTAAGGAAAAAAAGTACTTTAAAATTAATTTTGTTCTTGTTCAAATAGCGTTGTCAGAACATTTGTTTGAACAACGATGTCTGATATTAAAAGGCATTTTGAATATGAAAGAAAGAGACGAAACATAAAAATTGCGACAAAATACACTTTATTCGTTTTAACCATATCAAAGAACATGAATAATTTTTTGACAGTTGCTCTGCCGACGTTTTGTTCTAGTCTGGACAAATCGATGACTCGTCGTAAAGTAAAGAAATAAAAATGTTCAGGCAGCATTTTTTTTTTCTTTTCAAGACGTTTCCAAGTTGAATTTAAATAGCCAATAGTGTCCATTATTAGTTAAACCAATTTTCAAAAATTGCAGCTGTAATCCATTACGATTTGGAGCAATTGTAGTCCTTTCTCACTGTGTTCACGTAACGCAGTGTTTTTGTTACCGCGAGTCTACTGTACATGGCATGTTTACTTTATGCTATTTTCTACACTATTTTTAAAACAATTTTAATTTTTGTTACTTGATTAAAAGTTATCTACGAGTATATTATGAAAACTTTGTTCACTCTTTATCAATACGAACCGTAGTTGTACTTTGAACTAAAACTTGTGCTTTTGTTTATTTGTTTAATGGAAAAATAAACACAATAAAAAAATAACTATTTGTGAAACGTAATGTGGAATTTTAATGAATGTTGAATAAAAATATGTTTTTAATGTTCAATTCATGAGATGAAAGTTGCAACGATAGATAGAAGTTGGAAGAGAAAAAAAACATTTTATACATACAATAATTTTTATGTTGGCAAAATATGCTGAAAGAATTTATTAGGAACTATGTATGCAGTTTGTACGTTCAGTATTTGTTCAAGAGTTTTATGGAGAATTTTTGAAATTTCTATACAAAAATATTATTTTATGGAAATGTTTAACTGTACATATATTGTGAAAAATAATATAAAATAATTCTAAAACTATACAACTTAAATACAATTATTTAACATTTAGTAAAAAAATTATTTATGATTCTTAAAGAAAATATAACAAATTTATTGAAATCTTTCTTATAAATACAAACATTTAAAATATCTAAGAAGTACAATCATCTGTCCTTATCGCTACCTAACTGGTAGCTGGTTAGAGGAGGACAAAACTAGTGACAACAGAAAGATAATAATAAATATCTGTGGCTTGAAACTAAAAGGGCAGAATGTCAGAATATTTACTTTTGAGAAAATTTAAATTGAACTTTAACTTTTATAGATGCTTTCATAGTGACATTGGCCAGCATTTTATTTATGAAGCTGTTCTGGGTTAAGTATGACTTTAGCTGTTTTACCATAATGAAATAGAGCAAGAAAACAAATCTAATGCAATGATTAACTCAAAAGAGCAAAAAAGTGACATTGGCCATTTTAGCATCAAGCCACAGATATCAGAAAAAGGGTTGCTGTTGGTAAAATTTCGATGTGACTCGTTGTGGTAAGATAATATGCAGAAAGTAAAAAATTAGTTACCGAATTCAATTAACTTAAAGAACTGGGAGTTAAATAGATGATATTTACAGCCAACACGTAATCACCAATAGAAGAGTGCTGATGATGTAATCCGTAGCTGGTTTCGAAAATACAATCCACTCGGCTAGTGTTGGTAAAACATACTTCTCCAGTTTATTATTTCATTATCACAATATAAAAAATATTCTTTGTAAAAATAATAATTTTTAAAAAATTAATAAAAGAATCTAAAATATTAAATTTGTAAAAATAATCAATAAATAATTTTTGTTTTAAAAATTTAATCGTTCGTTTAAATATTTTTTTAAATTATTAAATTTATCAAACATTATTGCTAAATTTGTCGAACATTTTTAATGCTGAATTGAGCATTTTTCATACTTTAAAGACGCCTCTCTGTAACTGAATACATATCGTCCTTTAATGATTGAGTAAAGGAAAATTTTAATACTATTTGGGTTTTCAGTGAAAAATTCGTGTCATGTGACATTGAGCTTTGCCATTCCCTCACAAATAGACTAACAAGCGAACAACACTTGAAAATTATTAAATTTTATTATACAAATTCGTGCTGCGTGAGAAATGTCTTCCGTAAATTACAACAGTTTATCGGTCATCGTAATCGATTCTTAGGACAAACTCTTCAACCTGTTGTAATCAAATTTCGCACCATTTTGACTTTGCTGAATATTTATCCACAAGCCATCCATGCAAAGAGTGTATACTTAAGAGCTGCAGAAGTATAAGAAAAATTACTTGCAAGCCCTTTCATTAAATTTAAAATAGTGTGTGTATATGACTCTCTCACTAAAAATATGCACCTTCAAAAATGTGTTTTGCTTTAAGATCATAGTAAAAAATAGAAAAAAAATCTAATAATAAAACGATGAAATGAAAATAAAGGCTTCATTAGTTCGTTCTGTGACGTGCCGTTCTGTTGTTTAATTTTTGTGGTTACTTCTTCTGTAAAAAATCATCTGCCTTAATTTACAAGGTAATCTTACAAACACAAGCTTATTATATTTTTTGTTTATTTTCTCGTCAAAGTCCGTACATAAAAAAAAGAAATTGTTGTGTCAGATTTCATCTATAAGCAAACAGAGTCTCTATGTTGCAGCCACCTTTAAAATATAGGCACCTAAATATCAGCTGTTTCTCTCTCAATGGCCGTCACTTAACGTTGAATTCTATTTTCTACAGGTTCGTCCGCCACGGCACGGAAAGTAACAGAACAACTAACGACTTGTACACATTTTCTATTTAACAGAATGAAGTCAGCTGATTCGAAACGGAACAGAAAGTAAAAACTAATTCTGCCTTAAAGCGGAATCAGAACAAAGATGAAATAAAATATCAAAACTAAAATTGAAGCATTATGAACTAACAAGTTTAAATGTTTTGAGACCTAGACCAAAGAAAAACTAACAGAGAATTTCTGCTTTATTTATACAAATTATTTCAGACTTATAAAGGGTTTATAAAAATGATTTTCTATGGAAATTTTATTTATAAACTTCTTATAAAGCAATTTTAATTTTTATAAATTGGACCGTTTATCTTTAATGTTTTGTAATGAGATGAGTTCTCATGTACTGAAAATCGCTTTTTTTCAGTTTTTTTTGTATTTATAGTGATTTATAGTGATTGGAAGTGATATGAAATAGAACACATAAATTTTAGAACATTTTACTCAGCTCTTTAGTGTGTACCACGAAGAATATTGCTGCTGTATCGTCTAGTGCCGATGGAGATCGGTTTATGCCAATCCCTGACCGTTGTTAACAATTTAGCTGGCGTTATTACACCACCAGGAAGATTTTACGTAAATAAATTGACATGCAACCATATAAAATAGAGTTGATGCAAAAACTGAAGCCGGGTAATGTATCCCAGCATTGTTGGTTTTGTAAGTAGGCCTTAGGAAAGTTGAATTAAGGTGAATTTTTTAACGAAAAATTATTCTCGGCGTCGAAGCTTCTTTTTGGTTTAAGGGGTACGTTAACAAACAGAATTGCCAAATTTCGTGAGGAGAGCCGCCAGTGGCAACTCAAGAGCTGCTAATGCACCATTAAAAATACATTGTTTGGTGCGGTTTGCAAAAAAGGCCGTCGTATATCCACAGTTGATTGAGCAAGGTACCGTGTCATAATTACCGACTTTTTTTTTATCCAAAATGAAAAAACTAGACTTGGATGACATGTTAGTTTAACAACACGGTGCCAAAAGCCGTACTACACATGACACTATTAACCTGCTACAGGGACAGCTGCATTTGCTTATATACTGTCCTAAAGACTAACTGCCGTGCTCATAGAAAATATTTTAGGTTTATTGAAAGCTTATTTGACAAATTTCTGTACAACATCTGTCAAATAAGCCTTTAGTGAACCTAATATATTGTTTGTGAATACGGTAGTAAATATACTATGCCAAAATTGCAGCCCATTCTTGAGGACCACCTTCCTGAAATTTGTCTTTTAAAAGTAAATGGCAGTCATTCAGTCATTGACCCAAATAAATATTTCATAAACTTTAACAAATTTTCTGATTTTTTTTCAATTTTAAAAGGGGTGAAAAATCACCCGATATTTGTTTTTGGTTTTTTTCACTAATACTTAGAAACAATTGCGCACTAAGTTTATTAAATCAAAAATTTTCTAAAGTAATTTAAAACCCTCAACCTCAACAAATTGTTAACAAGAGCCACACTACTGTTTGAATAAACCCGAAGCCAATTTTACTACTATTTTTTTTTTGCAAATATTAGTAAATTTAAAGAAAAAAAATATATACCTAAACTCAATGTATAAAAAAAAGTCATTTATTTTATTAATTTTTTTGGTGAAGCGATGAAAGTCCGATAAAAAAAAATCGTAAAAAATGTAGAGAAGAAACAAAAATATATAAAACTACCACAAAAAATAAATTTTTCATCATTACCCAGCAAAAAAAATTTAAACTAGTTCAAAGTGAATAACATTTTTCATGAGTTCTAATTCATAAGTGAACAAGGAGTGAAGGAGTGTTATATTTGGCCGTGCCGAATCTTAAATACCCTTTCCTTTGTATCACCATTCATCTCATACATACACATAAAAATATCCCATTGTAAAATTATAAATTTAGGTATGTGTGCTAAAAAACAATATAAAAAAAAAATTAAAAAAAAAATAAAAAAGAATTAAAAACAAGTGACAGTGCTATATTCGGCCGTGCCGAATCTTATATACCCTTCACAACGTGTAGTCATGCAATAACAATTGTTTGTATCACCATTCATCCCATATAAAATACGTGCATACGTACACGTTAGAATAAATGTGGCATCGAATCCCAGCTGAGCCAAAAAAATTTTATTTTATTTTATTTAATATATTATTTATATTTTATTATTTTTTTTTATATTTTTTTTTAATTTTTTTAAAAAATTTTTTTAGAAAAATTTTTAAAAAATTTTTTTAAATTTTTTTTAAATTTTTTTATAATTTTTTTTTGTAGTTTTTATACCCTTCACACAGTGAAAAAGGGTATATATAGGTTTGTCATTCCGTGTGAAATTTCTACAATTTTCATTTCCGACCCCATAAAGTATATATTTTCTGAAAGCTTATGAATAGAGGAGTCGATTAAGCCCTGACCGTCTGTCCGTCTGTCCGTCTGACCGTCTGTCCGTGTGTATGTTGAAATCAACTTTTTGAAGCCCCCCGACATAGGTTGGACCCGGGTAAGGTATTAAAATATCAGAAATATTCGGGAGTAGATCGGTATTGAAAATCAGAAACATCGGTACATAAACAACTGAGATATGAGCAAAAACCCACGACCACCTCGATTTTCTTTTCATAAAAACAACATTACAACAACAACATACATACATACAAACGTGTATACTGGTTAGAGAAAACGTGGCATCGAATCCCAGCTGAGGCAAAAAAATTTTTTTTTTTAATTTTTTTTTTATTTTTTTTTTATTTTTTATTTAATATATTATATATATTTTTATTATTATTTTTTTTTATTTTTTTTTTTTTTATATATATTATATATGTATATAATAATTTTTTTTTTTTAATTTTTTTTTTAAATTTTTTTTTTTTAATTTTTTTTTTATTTTTTATTTTTTTTTTGTTTTTTTTAACATACATACGTGAATTTACTGTTATTGCATGACTACACGTTGTGAAGGGTATATAAGATTCGGCACGGCCGAATATAGCGCTTTTACTTGTTTTTATTATTTTTTTTCTTAATTTTAATATGTTTTTTTGTAATTTTTTTTTGTTTGGTATGTTTTTTACATGTATGTATGTATGCATGTTGTTGTTGTAATTGTGAAAAAAAACGAGGTGGTCGTGGTTTTTTGCTCATATCTCAGAAAGTTATGGGGCGATTGTGCTGAATTTCAATAGCGATTCATTCCTGGATATTTCCAAGAGATTGATACCATATATAGATCTGAGGAACATATAGTGGCTTCTAAAAGTTGATTTCAACCAACACTCTGACAGACGGGCAGACGGACAGACGGACAGACGGTCAGGGCTTAATCGACTCCTCTATTCATAAGCTTTCAGAAAATATATACTTTATGGGGTCGGAAATGGAAATTGTAGAACTTACAAACGGAATGACAAAGCTATGTATACCCTTGTGCACCACAGGTGAAGGGTATAAAAATAATAATAATAAAAATAATATATAAAATAAAAAATAAAATAAAAAAATTTTTTTGGGCTAAGCTGTAGTTCGATGCCACGTTTACTCTAACCAGTATACCACGTCTGTATATATGTATGTTGTTTTTGCTCATATCTCAGTTGTTTATGTACCGATGTTTCTGATTTTCAATACCGATCTACTCCCGAATATTTCTGATAATTTAATACCTCACCCGAGTCCAAGCGATTTCGGGGGGCTTCAAAAAGTTGATTTCAACATACAGACGGACAGACTGACATAGCTTAATTGACTCCCCTATTCATAAGCTTTCAGAAATTATATACTTTATGGAGTCGGAAATGAAAATTGTAAAAATTTCACACGGAATGACAAACTTATACATATATACCCTTGTGTACTGTGTGAAGGGTATAAAAAGGAGGCATGAAGAGTGCCTGCTCCAAATACAAAATAGTTAGAAAAAACTTTTGAAGAAATTATGTAAACAGACATTATTAACTCATGAAACATGGATTTCTTTTCATCTACTGTGCATGCAATGAAATTGAGTGAAATCCATTAATATATTCATATAAACACATGCTCTCCAATGACACGTTAATGTAAAAATCATGCATGTTTCACCTAAATGTAACCACTTTAGCATGGATTGATCTCATGCCTTCACTATTTCTTTTGCATGTCTTTTTTTGCTGGGTATGTGTATGTGGGTATACAAATTATTTTGCCTTGTAAACTTTATTTCGAAATCTATGCAAATGATTTTAATAAAAATAATGACTGTATTAACTCTTTAATACATGACCTTCCAGCAAAAAGTCTCATAACAAAATAATGAGTTGAATGTACTTAAAACAGTTCTTCACTACTAACAACGAGTTTGTTTTATGGGTTTGTTTTATGGCTATTTTTCTACCCTTCCTTTATTAGTGGGTTAAGCTATTAGACAAAAACGGATCTAATAAAGTAAATATGGAACTTGTGAAGGAGGAAACATTTATTTAATTTTTATGTTTGAACGGGGTTGAGGTCTTTGCATACAAAATTGTTTTATAACAAACATTGTGCTGACAGAGCAAAGTTTCTCAGCCATTTGACTTTTGATTCTCATTTTTTTTTTGTCGGTAATATGTATTTTGTGTGCATTTGTATTAGTGGCTAATATTTATATGTATTTTGTTTTAAATAAATTTGCTGGAAACTCAAGGGTATGTTTGATTTTTTCCCTCACTGATTACCTCGTAAGTTAAAAATTGAAAGATGACTTGAATGGACTCGGTTTATAAATTTTAAATTGCGAACGAAGTTTTATAACAAAATATTTTTTTGAAGCCACACAAATACTTAGTATATAGTTAATGAAGTCGCATTTGTGTTTTTCGATCAGTGGTCAAAGGGCGTAGTTTTGATTTTTAGTTTGGGTTCACAGCTATTAAAAAAGGATGTTTTTTGTTTATAATATATGTAGATCTTTAAGTCGAAATTTAATTCAGACAGGTGAGGCTAACTTGTACTTTATTTGACAAACAATTCATTGCATTTTTATTTGAATATTATTTTCGGTTCTTAGCTATCTGGAACGTTTCTATAATAGTCTAATTGGTAACAACGTACCAAATAGTAGTTAAATTAATCGTTCACCAAGCGTGTCTTTTGATAAACCATAAACCATAGATTTTGGCGCTGTGTTGTTAAATCCACAGCTTTCCCAAAATGACAACATTTAATTGTGATACAACAAAGTGATAGTGGACCTGTAGCAACCACCATTAAGTGTAACGTCATTGTTTTTGAAGAAATGCGGACTATAAAGCACATCAAATAGTGACTTATTTTTCAGCAAAAACTTGTGAACTATCTTCCTCCAAATGCAGCAATTTGGCTAATAGACGCATTCATTAAACCGAAAATGAGCTTCAATCTGAACTAAGGTACACATAACGAGGTACTCGTAACTGATCAGTTGATAGTTTTTGATTTCTATTATCAATAAAAAGTTCTATGAAAACAATATGAATTCCCCTTTTAATAATTTTTTTCATATGACATTGATATGAAAAAGCTAATTCAGCGGCTACCCTGGACTGAATCATAATTTTCGTAAAAAATCTGAACAATTTTAATTCGTTGTAAAGATGGTTGACAGTCTCTTGATGATCAAATGTCAAATCAAACTAGAAATAAAAGGGATAACAGTTGCCAAATGGTGTCCATATGAGCTTATACCATCCCAACACCACCCAGACATGCCTATCTATGACGATGGATATAAACCTACATCGTTTGGGGAATCCTTTATCTTATAAAAAATTGATTTTTTGTTTATATTTAATGTTTTTTCATTTCTAAGCAGATCAAAAAGTTTAGTTTCTAAACTTTTTTTATATTGACAAATATTTGTTTGTCTTAATGTAGATTAATAAGCTGTTCGTATCAAATCAGCTGATTGTTTTTATACCCTTCACACAGTGAAAAAGTGAATAGGGGAGTCCACTAAGCTCTGTCAGTCTGTCCGTGTGTTTGTTGAAATCAAGCTTTTGAAGCCCCTCCGACATCGTCTGGACCCGCGTGAGGTATTAAAATATCAGAAATATTTGGGAGCAGATCGGTATTGATCATCAGAAAAATCGGTAGAGATGAGTAAAAAACCACGACCACCTCGTTTTTTTTCACAACAAAAACATACAGACATACATACATACATACATACATACATACAAACCTGGTATACTGGTCAGAGTGAACGTGGCATCCCAGCTGAGCTAAAATCTTTTTTTATATTATATATATAAAAAACCGAGAATATACAATTTTTACTTTGAAATTTTTAAAAAACTTTTTAAAATTAAAGAAAAAAAATTGTCTGACATTTGCAGGTAAATGTATAGAAAAAAAGGCATTTTTTTCATTGTTGTGTGATGCACATACCTTGGTCTTCTATTATGGTCTATCATTTTTATGTGTTAATTTTCAAAATCACGTAATAGCCCACTTCGTATTTTCAAAACTAACTGGAGACAGTCTTTAATCCAAAAAAATGTGTTCTAAATAATAGAGAAAGTTTTTATTTTGTGATGAGGTATAACAGAAAATTTTAATGTTTTTATCCGTCATTCAATCTACACTTCTAGATAATTTAAAGAGCGAATGCCATTAACGTTGACTTGTTGCGAACTATAATATTGTCAAAGTAGTTAACACAATTTTAATAAAAAATCTGTGTAATTTGGAATTTCAAGTTAAAACTTAAGTATTGAAAATAACATAAAAACATTTTTTATATTATTTCGTTTCAAATGGTACACAGTATCTGAACCCCTAAGATCTTCAAACACTTAATATTTTTTTAACATTAAAGAATGTGAAACTTAAATTTTTTTTTAAATTATTATGACAGCAGCCATTCTATATTTTTTTAATAAATTATCTTTTAAACTCGGTGTAGACATGCACATAAACCTCTTATTATACAATTAGTTTCACTCGCTGTATTTGCTGTCATATATAAATGTCAATTTTAATTTAATTGTTTCGAATGGCTGCGTATACATTTCAACATGAAATGAAACTATACCACAAATATACTTACAGTTTTATAACAAGCATTCATTCATTAATGCCCCCCAAAAGTATGTACTCGTATATAAAATACATACAACATTTTGCAAATAAATGTGTATTGTAATTATGTATTTGATACTTGCAATTGTATTGTTTTGGCTCAAGGACATAATTGGCTTTTAGCCAGGCACCTGTATTGATAACATCAGAAGTTCTTAATTTTTTTTGTGCCACTTCTAATGCTATCGATTATAAATTTTATATAAAAAGAAAAAAATACTTAAATAAAAAAGCATACAGGGAATGGTATAAAAAAATTATTTCTTTTAAACGTGTAACATCTTGTCGAAAATATATTTTATAAAAAACTGTAAATATATTTGTAAAGAGGAATATAGGTTGAGACTGTGCTGGGTGCCGGGTCACTCCAACATAAGATGAAATGAAATGGTTGATGAGTTCGAAAGACTGGGCACAGAAATGGTAAATCCTGATGGGGTGGAGGCGGTTAGGCCTCCATTGGGTTTCTATTTCGGTAGGATCAGGAAATGGGCTCTAGGCAAGACTAATCGGTAACCGAACGGACTGCAGAGTGTCACAGACGTTGTGGCCGATGCTCAGTCAGTCTGATTCGGATTTGCTTCTTGGAAGAGGTAGGGTTTGCGTGAGAACTATAATAGGTATTATTATGGGCCACTGTAAGTTGGGCAGGATGGCGGTGAGAATGGGATTGAACCTGTTGGGTATGTGCAGGCTATGCGAGGATCCGGAGAAGTTGAAGACAGTTGAGCACATTCTGTGCCAATGTCCCAAACTGCAGGTTAGCAGGTTGAAATGGCTAGGTAGTAGATTCCTAGGCAAATTGAAGAATGTCTCGGGCTGTGGACTCTAGAATCTGATAGGGTTCGTAATAGGAATGACCTGGCTTCGTGATACAAGACTGAGAATGGGTCGATTGTAGGGTTTAGCTCTTTTCTGTATTGATTTGGTGTCCGCTACTTTACCACCTTTCCTTCTTTTATTCTTCTTCAATTCTTTTTTTCATTTTTATAATAAGGTGTCACAATGGATCGTATTGGTCTCTGGGTGGGGGTGTAAGGATAACTTAGCACCAGCTTTACTACCTACCTGCCTTCCTATTTGTAAAACTGCTTGCAGTGACACCTAAAATCGAAAGGCAAAAAAACGATAATGACGTATGAGTAATATCAGACAAACAGTTTGTCGGGTTAATTGACTCCACTGGTCATAGGCTTTCAGAAAATATATACTTTATGGAGTCGAAAATTAATATTGTAGAAATCACAAGCGGAATGACAATATACCCCTTTTATCATTCCGTTTGTAATTTCTACAATAATAATTTTCGATTGGCAAGTGGTGGATTTTTGGGTAGCAGAGAGTTTTCACAGCGGATGCTGCTGCGACATGGTTGGGTGGGCAAAACGGGAGTAAGCACCTGACTCTCATAAATTCTTCGTGTGGTGGAGTTTGTAGTAGTATGATCTGTAGTGTTTTTGTTGTGTTGTTCAGTTTTGTTTTATAAGCGGATGCGTGGCCAGTGAGAGGGTTGGAACCTGCCTGAGCTATCGCCACGAACAAGCTAGCCGGAAACTCACTGGGCCAAAACGGTTCGTTACATAAATGGGTATAATTAAATAGAACAAACAATTCTACAATTGTAGTTCCATTAGTGATGATGATACAATATTTGCTTGTTTTGCAAATGCAGTCTATCCGGCTAGTGGCGGGAATACAATTCTCATTATGTTTGTTCATTGTCACAACAAACTTGTAATCAGTAAAATCAAATGTTTATTGTGTTATTGATAGAGTACAAATACAATTTTCTATTTATTTTTTTTTTTTATAATTTTTGAAGTTTTTAAAAAAACAGATTGTTAAATTATCAAAATAAAAAAAAATTTTAAATTACATAACGAAATATCGCAGTGGTAAAAAGTGGGAGTTAATAGCCCTTAAAAAGGCATAATTTAGACTTTTTTTAGCAGACACAAGGACTCCGGTTCCCATTGCATACTAGCTTCTAAAGATGGGGCTTCTATAAGACCATCTAATGAAAGTCTATTATATTCTTTCTGATTCCTTTTAATTGTATCTTTAAAAATCAACACAAGAATGAAAACCTTTCTTTACTTCTGAAAAACAGAGAGTTCGAATGACTATTTGATCTTTAGAAAGGAGTTCAGAGTGCTTCTAAATGCGGTTTAAGGGCAGGCGGGGTAGAATGAGTTAATAAATCTAAAAGGAGGAGTAAATTTAACTTCCAAAAGGCCTGATATATAAAACTCAGTTGAATTTTACCGCTGAGTAAATACACATAAGAAAAATATATACATGTATTGTATATGTATATCATTGTTAGACGAAAAGGTCTTAAGTCAGAAAGTTTTTGTTTAATACCAAACAAAATTTTTTTTAATTATTACCTGAAGAGCATATTATTACTATTGGAAGCAGTTATGCTAGACTTCAGTTATTTATACAAAACGAAAAAGAGAAGAAATGAGGAAGACTCAGTCAAAAGCTCAAACTGTACTTTTTGGACTTAAGACCTTTTTGTCTAACACCAAATATGCTTGTATGTTTCTAAACTAATAAAGAAAAAAAAGTTTTAGGTAAAGAAAAAAGGAGATAGTGGAGAATGAGTGTTATAATTAATTATTTTTTCAACATTAAATAATATCTACCTTTTTTTTAGCGTTTAGAATTAAAATTAAATAAACAAATTTGTTAATAGATTAAATAGATGTGCCATTACCATAATATCTTAGCCATAAAAAGCCATAATTTAAGTGGTTTGTGGTGATCAATTACATTATTGCCCATAAGTTTGATTCAAACAGCAGTTTTATATGGTTATGGCATGCCTAATTAAGGCTTAAGATCCACCACTAAGACTCTAGTAGTTTATTTTTACCATAATTCTGTGCAAATCGTTGCAAGGGTTTGTTGAACTGGTTAACATGCTTGATTACAAACGTAATCAGCATTGGCACGAGTATAAGCTCATACTTAGGCACTGCTAGTACAAACATCAATTACTACAAGGTCTTTATTACACTTACTTTTTCGGTATAGTGAATCACTTGAAATATCGTAAATAAATAAGATATTCGAAAGTATAAAAAGCCATTAAAAATTTCTTGTACAACGCTAAATGGCGCAGCGCTATTGTTAGACCGCTCTCTAAATTTATACTTTTTTCTTTTATTACAAAGAAAAAAAATTAGTAAAAGTATAAGCTTAAAACTTAAATAAAATTAAACCAAAATTTTACTTTAATAGAGTTCCATGGTACATGCTGGGAAGCTCTGGTAAATATGTTACATTTTCAGCGGTATTCATTAATTAAAATAAAATGTTGACAACAATAGAAAAAACTTTAGAGTCAATAATTATAGGAAAATTAGAGCAACATGATAAGTAACAAAAAAAGTGTATAAAATGTTTAGAGTGTTTAAACTAGAATATGATATAAAGTGATTGCCAATAGAGTACAACAGAAATAGCATGTTTGGTAAATATACTTGTTTCGAACAAAATTAAATTATTAGTTATTTCAGTAAGTTACTGAGTGCATCAACTACTATATATTTAAGTGTGTAGGCTAACATACATTTGAACCAATTTTAATCATGTTTAAAGTAAAGCTTATGGTAATTTCTTTTCTCGCAAAAAGATTTTATGATATTTTGCCATTTCGTTTTCATGCAAAAAGTATTAATCTTTTTTGTTTTTTTTTAAATCTTTTATTCTAATAATTTTTTCACATATGTACATTGAAATATAAAAATATTGCCATTTACTTACCCCTCCCCTTATTAAAATCACCGAGTTACAGTTAAACCTAAAGCAGCTAATACACGGCATGTTATGTACATTTGACCTGGAAAATTGGTATCCATATGTACTTGCTTATTTATGTGTGTCAAAATTGTTGTTTAACACTTAACCACCGCTGACTATTTTTTGTCATCAGAGATTTCTGCCAACAGCTGATGTCAGGTGGCTGGTGAGAACAAGTTAATGCACGCTCTAATTGAAAAGTTGTGCATGCCGATTGGAACGTGTATACCTGTAATGGGTTTGGGCTTTTAGTGCCCCTCTTTTTCAACCTAACCTAATTGGAATGTTGTCAAATAACTTAGCACATGTGTTTTACAGAAGTAATATCTGAATGCTAACACACGACATGTACGTCTTTAGCAGTGGGGAAAAAACATACCGTGTATTAGCTGCATAAACAAGAGCGGCAAGCAAATCGAACTATCCCAGCGGCAAAGTAAGTAGAATATTAAAAACCAACATGAATTTTTATAGTTCCCTTAAATGATCGATGTGTCAAAAACAACATGGTTCTTGTTTGTTTTTTTTTCAAGAACTCGCAATGGAAAAAGCATAAGCTTCATTTGACAATCCTGCCAATGTTTTAGCAGTAAAGTAGACGGGCTGTTCTGTTACTTCCACCTGCGAAATGAAATCTCCTTGGAAGAAAAATACAAAATTGTGAAATCGTAAAAAGCTATTTAATTTTTGACAAACCTAAATTTCTTTTTAAGAAAATAAAACACCAGAAGTCTAAATTCGTGTTTATATTAATTTAAGTCCATATAGTATCTAATATTGTTTAAAGTATACTTGCCGGTAGTCTATTCTAAAATCGAGTTTATACTTCCATCTAAATTTAATGTAAATTTGACCTATAGTATAGTCTTTAGATTCGTAAGATCTATTAGCTGATAAATTTCTTGGAATTTAATATTTCGAAATAACTTCTGGTATATGGCCTTCGCAACTGCGTCTTATGAACGTAATCCTATCGATTTCACCACTTTTTCGAGCATATCGGTTCTTATTTCTTCAAAAGTCTGTCAAGCATTGACTTCTAAATGATAACTTGCTGCTGGTTTAGCAGAATAGACCGGAAATTGGGCGTAAACCCTCAGAAAGTAGTTAAAAGATAACAGATCATATGAACAAGGTGGCCAGTTCATAAGTCTATTTTTTAAGTTATTCGATTTCCAAACGTTTAGTTAAAAAAAAAAAATTATAGTTTTACGCACTAGATTGAATGTTGCGCCAAACCATTATTTATTCGAAATGTAAGCAGTCTCAAGAGTCTCACATGCTCTCTGTAAAAATGACAATTCTGTTGATCACATATACGTTAAGCCAGAAATCAGCCACATCGCTGATGACAATTTGATGATAATAATATGGTTCAATCTCCAGTTGATTTCCAGCTTATGCAACGGATACACAAGGCAATTTTTGGTCCGATGGCACCAGTTGGATCATATATGGATGAAGGCCAAGATCTTGTCTCAAAATTTTTCAAGCAGTGGAAGGGTAGACATCGTGTTGCTGAGAACTGCAATTATAGCTTCTTATGTACGCACGCAATTGTAAACATTTTTCTAGTGTAAAGTCTATAGTAAACGAAAAGAGCCATACGCACATGCACGTCACTTAAATGTTCATCACTTTGGTTACATTTTTTTAATAGTCGTAGTGGCTGCTTGCGGTAAGATTTTAATATTACACGAAACGTACTTTAGTCCAGAAATGCAAATGAAACACATGTGGCCGAAGCAGATACCTTTATGCTTAAGGATGACTTTCGTTCCGTGTACTACAGGATTAAGTCTTTATGAATATAATGATTTGCCAAATTACACTTAACAAAAAAATCAAAAAATATTAATATTAGCATGACTGCTAATTTTACAGTTATGCCCATCGGAAGTTCTATACGTCTAACAAAAACACCCTGTATAGTTTGTTTATTGTATTTGCTGGTTTAGCTGTACAAACAGCTTTATCAATTTCACTTTCATATGTCTTATTTGACATATTATACAAATTAATAATTTTACACATACATATGTACATAAGTGTATGTATATTTACAATTAAAAGTGTGTTTATTTGTTTATTATACAAATATTTTTGTATTTGAAACAAGTGTAATTGAATCATTGTTTTATTAACAAACATAAAACAGTTGTATCTTAATATTACACAAATATCGAGTCTAGGCAAAAATGTCAAACATTGTTAAGTTATTTTAACGACAGATGTGACCTGGAAAGGCTGTATATCTTGTGACAATAAAAAATGTTATAAATGTAAAAAAAAACAAGCTGTAAATAATATACACAATATCATTTAAGTAGGAAATTAATACCACCTTAATATCATTTAAATTCATAATTGTAGAAAGACAAAAATTCAGATAATAATAAGGATTTGTCATTAAAATGTAAATTTCTAACAAACAAATTGCAATAAAATACGTCTAGTAATTAGCCGAAATATAAAGAAATGTAAGTGTAATGAAAGAGAGTGTGAGAGAGAGAGAGAGAGAGAGAGAGAGAGAGTGAGAAGTGGGAAAACAGAAATTAATTTATAAATCATTACTTGTCTAAGTATTTAAGGCATTAAAATATTAAACAAATTCTTTATGGCAGAAAGAACATGGAAACAGGTCAAGTGCTATTAAACGCTAAATAATTGCTTAACATTTAAACAATTTGAGATAAACAAATCTGGGGAAAATGTTTAAAAGAATAACTTACCTTAACGTTGTAACGAAATTGAGAAGAATTTAACGAATAATATCTGTAATTAAGGCAAGAAAAAAGTTTAAAAGTTAGACATTTTCTTAAGTAATCAAATTAATATACAAACATTTTTCAATCTGATAAAAAAAATATATATAAATGTAAGCGATGCAGTTAATTAAGTACTTTCTTACAAAGAAAAAATAAATAATAAGTTTTCGAACAACAGGAAATTTATTGAAAAGTTTCTAAATATAAAATCAGGAATTATTCCTTATATATTTCTTTGAATGATTTTAACGAAACTTGTTAGATATATTAAAGATATTTTTTTTTTGAATTAATTGCTTTTAATAAATGTTATTCTTTTGTGAATTTGAAAAATTTAATTTTCTATTAAAGAAACAAAATTTCAATATTGACAAATTTTTACAAATTTAACCACAAGGTTATATGGTACCCATTAGTATTTTATTAGTATTTGGTAGAGAAAGAAGAAAAACACCAAGTAAGAACACTGAATTGAGCTGTGCCGAATATTTTATCCCCACCAACATTAATTTTGTGTACTCTTTTCGCACAAAATTTATTTATTTATTTATTCAGCCAAATTGTAAAATCATTACAGGCTAGCAATCTAATATGTTTTACAATATTGTTAATGAATCTTTATTTTCTAAATATAACTAAAAATTTATTAAACAATTAAACACTGCCAAATATCAGGAAAATTTGCGATATGCACCGACTCTTTGTCAGCAATAATTGCAATTAGGAACATAAATAACCACGACCTCTATACAACAAGTATTAGAGATGCGCTGATAGGAAATTTCCCCAAGTTCATTCTAATTTGGCTTCCAGGTCATTCCGAGATAGAAGGCAATGAACTCGCTGATTCTACTGCGAGACTGGCGTCCAAAGCACCCCTAATTAAGACAATTAACCTGAACTACTCCGATATAAGAAAGGCTATTCACAAAAGCATATACCATAAGAACGAAAACACTTGGGACACGACTAGCTACTGGTACAAAACCATCAACCCAAACAAAAGTAATCTCTTTGCATGGTCTTCTGACGTAAATGAAATAATTCGAAAGGACTTGATAAAATTCTTAAGACTGAGGCTAGGACAAACAAATGTAACACATAGTTACATTATAAAACGTGAAAATCCCCCAGTATGTAATTGTGACAACACATCCTTACTAAGCATCCCCCACCTAATATCTGAGTGTACCAAATTTAATATCGATAGAAGAAAAATATTTGCAGGAACGAACCCCGTTTACATCCCTTTCAATCAAAAGAATAATCCAATACCTAAAAAACACTAACTTCTATAATTGCATATAAGTAGTCATTAGTTTATATAATATTCTAACATTACTTAGCTTAAGGCCCCGTTGCTATAGCTATATATACCTAAATTTAGTTTCATACATTCATATATATTCTAAATCTTTAAATAAATAAAGTATATTCAGATAAACACAAATCTCAATTAAAATTAGTATTTATTTTATTCAAAATACTTAAACTGCGTACAATTGGCTCATTTATTACATAATTAGTTCTATGAGTAGATATATATATAAAATAGATCATTAAAATTATTATTTTGTTATAAAATATGTATCACTTTCTTTGTGTATCTTCGAGTTGCTATTAAAATATTTTCGTAAATTTAAACTCGCCATGAAAGTGTGCGTTAAAGAAGACGTGTCAATATAATTTCTGCTAATGAATACAACTTATATATTTCAATATAGTCCTTTATTCTTCTAAAAACTTTGTCCACACAGAAATTATATGAATTTAAGATGAAGCGTTATATGGGAGGCAGGAGTTAAAGTGGGCGTATCACCTGGTATAACAATGACATTGTCTTGAAAGCTATATGTACGAAATTTCAACATCATACTTTTAATTTTGTCGGTTTTATAAGCTTTTAAATTTCTTTTACAGTAGATTACGTGAAAAGTGGGCGTTATAGTAGGCGTGTTGAAGTAGCTTCTGCTGATAAATTCAACACAGATATTTCAATATATAGTCCTTTATTCTTCCAAAATCTTTTTCCATAGAGAAACCATATGAATTTGAGATAAAGCGTTATATGGGAGGTGGGCGTGTCACATTTATTTTCCGTTAGAACAAAGCCTTTGACCAGAAAGCAATGTTTGCAAAGTTTCCGAATCGTACATCTAATTTTGTCAGTTATATTAGGTTTTAAATATACCGAAAAATACATTGTGCGGTATAAATTTTCGTACATTTTGATTTATAACTCATTTCCTAAAGCATAGACATTCGAAATTTCATGGCTCTAGGTCAATGCGTTTTGACATAATTACATTTTATTCGATGTTGGAAGGACATGGTTTCTACATTAAGACCTTTAACTCTCTTTCTAATATTCCGATTTAGCCCATTTTCAATTTCGAAAAAACTTTGTGTATAAGAAGTATTCTGGAAAGATTTGAGGCCCTTACCTTTTTCGGGCCGACCTCTACGTGCTTTCAACAGAAGGACAGACGGACAGACATAGCTAGATCATAAAATGAAATCCCGACGCATAATATATATACTTTATGGGGTCTAAAATAGATATTTCGATGTGTTACAAATGGAATGACAAAATGAATTTTTTTGGTGGCGAGTAAAAAAAATGCTCTCAATCTATATATATAAAAGTGAAACTCTGTGTGTGTGTGTGTGTGTGTGTGTGTGTGTGTGTGTGTGTGTGTGTTAGCTATAGACTCTGAAACTGTAAAACCGATCGGGCTCAAACTTTGGTAAGTTGTTGTACACATACCGGGGAGTGTTTATGGATGAAAAAAAGTGGGCGGGGCCACGCCCATAAAAAATTAGTTATCAGTTTTAGCTACTTGCACTTGACCGATTTTTCTGAAACTTTGCAAACATATCGAGCTGTCATGACTAAATAATTTCGTGATAAGAAAAGTGGGCGGGGCCACGCCCCTAAAAAAGTTTTAACTTTGATGTACTTGCACTGGACCGATTTTTCTGAAACTTTGCACACATATTAAGCTGTCGTGACTTTATAACTTCGTGATTAAAAAAGTGGGCGGGGCCACGCCCTTAAAAAAAGGCTATAATTTTGAGGTACTTGCATCAGACCGATTTTTCTGAAACTTTGCACACATATTGAGCTGTCATGACTAAATAATTTCAAGATTAGAAAAGTGGGCAGTGCCACGCCCATAAAAAATAAGTATCATTTTGAGGTACTTGCACTGGACCGATTATTCTGAAACTTTGCACGCATATTGAGCTGTTATGACTTTACAATTTCTTGATTAGAAAAGTGGGCAGGGCCACGCCCATAAAAAATAGGTATCATTTTGAGGTACTTGCACTGGACCGATTATTCTGAAAATTTGCACGCATATTGAGCTGTTATGACTTTACAATTTCGTGATTAGAAAAGTGGGAAATGCCACACCCATAAAAAAAATTATAATTTTTAGGTTTTTGCACTTGATATTCAATTAAGATTCAGAATGCATTTTGATTTATTAAGGGGCATAGCAACACGCGCCTATATATATATAGTCTATATATATAAAAGTGAAAGTCTGTGTGTGTGTGTGTTAGCTATAGACTCCGAAACTGTAAAACCGATCGGACTCAAACTTTGGCAAGTTGTTGGACACATACCAGGGAGTGTTTATGGGTGGAAAAAAGTGGGCGGGGCCACGCCCATAAAAATAAGTTATCAGTTTTAGCTACTTGCACTTGACCGATTTTTCTGAAACTTTGCACACATATCGAGCTGTCATGACTTAATAATTTCGTGATAAGAAAAGTGGGCGGGGCCACGCAACTAAAAAAGTTTTAATTTTGAGATACTTTCACTGGACCGATTTTTCTGAAACTTTGCACACATATTGAGCTAGCATAACCATATAATTTCGTGATTAGAAAAGTGGGCAGGGCCACGCCCATAAAAAAAGTTTATAATTTTGAGGTACTTGCATCAGACCGATTTTCCTGAAACTTTGCACACATATTGAGCTGTCATGACTAAATAATGTCGTGATCAGAAAAGTGGGCAGGGCCACGCTCATAAAAGAAATTATAATTTTTAGGAACTTGCACTGGTCCGATATTTCTGAAACTTTGCACACATATCGAGCTATCATGACTTAATAATTTCGTGATAAGAAAAGTGGGCGGGGCCACGCCCCTAAAAAAGTTTTAATTTTGAGATACTTGCACTAGACCGATTTTTCTGAAAGTTTGCACACATATTGAGCTATCATAACCATATAATTTCGTGATTAGAAAAGTGGGCAGGGCCACGCCCATAAAAAAAGTTTATAATTTTGAGGTACTTGCACCAGACCGATTTTCCTGAAACTTTGCACACATATTGAGCTGTCATGACTAAATAATGTCGTGATAAGAAAAGTGGGCAATGCCACGCCCATAAAAAAATTATAATTTTTAGGTTTTTGCACTTGATATTCAATTAAAATTTAGAATGCATTTCGATTCATTAAGGGGCGTAGCAACGCGCGCCGGGCTTTTCTAGTCTATATATATAAAAGTGAAACTCTGTGTGTGTGTGTGTGTTAGCTATAGACTCCGAAACTGTAAAACCGATCGGACTCAAACTTTGGCAAGTTGTTGTACACATACCAGGGGGTGTTTATGGGTGGAAAAAAGTGGGCGGGGCCACGCCCATAAAAATTAGTTATCAGTTTTAGCTACTTGCACTTGACCGATTTTTCTGAAACTTTGCACACATATCGAGCTGTCATGACTAAATAATTTTGTGATAAGAAAAGTGGGCGGGGCCACGCCCCTAAAAAAGTTTTAATTTTGAGGTACTTGCACTGGACCGATTTTTCTGAAACTTTGCACACATATTAAGCTGTCGTGACTTTATAATTTTAATACTAAAAAAAGTGGGCGGGGCCACGCCCATAAAAAAAGGCTATAATTTTGAGGTATTTGCACCAGACTGATTTTTCTGAAACTTTGCACACATATTGAGCTGTCATGACTAAATAATTTCGTGATTAGAAAAGTGGGCAGTGCCACGCCCATAAAAAAAAGGTATCATTTTGAAGTACTTGCACTTGACCGATTATTCTGAAACTTGGCACACATATTGAGCTGTTATGACTTTACAATTTCGTGATAAAAAAAGTGGGCAGGGCCACGCCCATAAAAACAATTTTAATTTTGAGGTACTTGCACTGGTCCAATTCTTCTGAAACTTTGCACACATATTGAGCTGTTATGACTTTACAATTTCGTGACTAGAAAAGTGGGCAATGCCACGCCCATAAAAAATAAAATTTTTAGGTTTTTTCACTATATATTCAATTAAAATTCAGAATGCATTTCGATTCATTAAGGGGCGTAGCAACGCGCGCCGGGTTTGGTTAGTAGATAATAAAGTGGAAGGGCTAACCGAAATTAACGAAAAAAACCTTTTGCCTAAAGTAACAATGTTTTTCTTAACATATGGCTCATTCATGTTAATAATATCTATTTCCTAAACGAAGTCAAATCACTTTTTTTTACACAGACGTCTTAGAGCATATAGTGGTTAGAGAACCATTAGACTGGAAGTAAGAATGTGTTTAGCCAATAGTTACTTAGAAGGAATTCTGGGTACTGATAGAAGTATGACATAGACCATAACTCTGCTAAGTAGATGGCGAATTAAATCATGCGATGAGATAAAAATTCTCCAAAAATATTATTGAGCTCTTATCGAGAAACTTATACTTGATACGCAGAGATTTTATTTAAGCGGAGTACTTTAAACTGGCAACTCTATTTCCTTTGAAAGCTCGATTGTTTAGATGTTAATTGATTATTAAAAATTGTTATTTTACAACAATGCGTTTTCCAATTAAAACACGTCTCAAGCTAAAGCTCCATGTAGACTTTATTTATTTACAAAAAATAAAATTCTATAAAGAGTTAACGAAAAGCTTTTTAAATGGCAATACAAAAACTGTTATAACTCGACTCTACTTATCGTTTTTTTTCAATTAAAAAATTCTAAAAATTAAATAGACCTTAAAGTACATGAATCTACTGCATGTACAACTGCGAATGAATACATTTTGTTTAAAGCGTTTATATTTTCCGTTGTTGTTCTATTTATTGTCAGACATAACTGTCAATATAATGAACTAAAAACTAAACAACAGCAGCAACAACGACATAAAATCGATATTGTTTAACTTTATTTAAGCCAGCTCAAGTTTAGACAACAGCCACACCTTTTAAACGAATTGTAAATGGTTTCTTTGTTGTATTTAGTCTTGTCTTCTTATTACCAACTATTTAGAATATACAGCAGTTAAAAAAAATATGTTTAAAAATGATTTTCTACAGCCATAGCACAGTGTAACGACTGACGATCAAATAGCATTTGTTTAAAGATCCATTGGTATTAAAAAATTTAAAATTATTGTGATATTGTTTCTTAAACTTTTTGTATTTGGGCTGTGCAATGATGAATTTGTTAGTCATTTAGTCAGTCAATTACATTCCTCTTTATACGAACATATATTAAATCTATTCGGATTCTGTTAAACGATCTCTGACTATTTATGTGTATCTAACTGGCAAAAGCAAAATCCGTCAGTCGCAGTCGCAGTTTTTATAAATTTAACGTTTATATAATTTTTTTTATAAATTTTCTTTTCATATAAAAATTAAATAAAAAAAAAACAACAAACTCCATCTTGTAGATTTTGAACTTATCAAGTTCAAGTGGACGAATAGAAATACGGCCATACAATTCTAAAAAGTGATGTTTTGTATTCTAGATCGTTAAATATGGCCATCGAAATTTTCAAAAATATTTTACGTACAGACAAAGACTTTTTACAATCTTACTTTAAGCTAAAATGGTCTTACATTTAGTTTCGTTCCACTGTGCTGTGAGAAAATATTAATATATTCTAACAATAATTGGCAATATGGTTGTTAAAAGATAATAATCTTTCGCAGTTTAATTTATCAAAACAAAAATTTAATAAAAAAAATTAATGTAAAGTTAGAGAACCTCTAAAGGCCTCTTCTGGCAAAGGTGGGCACCACTTAAAGAGCTTTTTTTAGTATTGTAAGGATAGTGGGTGATTTTTTTCATATTTGGTTTATCAGAGTACATTTTTTCATTATAAAAAAGATAAGTGGTATTTAACAATGCCAAAAATGATCAGTAAAGTTTACCATTTCACCTTGAATATAGTAAAAAACGAACAACAACAATTCAAATCATTGATTTTTTTTAAATTAAAATTCGTGCTGTAGGACACATTTGTTTCGTAAATAACGTGAATTTTATGGTCCTTATAATCGATCCACCGAACAGGCTTTTTAAACTGTTGCGACCAAATTTCGCCCCAGTTTCACTTTATTAGACACTAAACCGCCAAAACGTATGCGAAGAGTGGGTACGGATGCTGCTGTATCGGTCAGTGTTAGTGAAGATCGTTTTATGTCAATTCGCGGCCTTTGTCAACAATTGAGCTTGTGTTGTTCACATGGGCCTAACTTAGCCATTCTGGGCGGAGTAATAAATAATTGCTTTGCCTCTCACAGAATTGGGAAATCTTCATATAAAATTAACTCAGTCTAAAATTTTGCAAGAAATAAATTGTTAGCCTTTGGCGCCCCCAGAAAAAGTTTGTAGCTACGCCAATTGTTATTCGACCACCTGGAAGATTTTATCTAAAGAAATCGGTAAGAAACCATAGAAAATTTAACTTCTGCAAAAACTGATGTCTGGTAACATACCCAAAAATTGTGTTTTTTTTGGTTAATAGGCAAAGTTGGATGCAGATATATTTATGTATCGAGAAATTGTCTTCAGCATCGAAGGTAATTTTTAGCTCAACGAGTATGTTCACAAACAGAGCTGAAGAATTTGGTGTGAAGAACAGCCAGAAAAAGTTCAAGAGCTTTAATGTTCCCTGATTGATGTGCTGTGTGGTGCAGCTTAAGGGCTAGCGGGATTATTGAACAAAGAAAATCACAACGTTTCCCTTCTTGGTGCAAGGTAACTTGAGACTTTTTTTACCGATTTTTTTTGGCCCTAGGATAAAGGATTGAAATTGGCAGAGGATGCAACAAGGCGCGTGATATAATAAAATTATTATTTGGTGACGAAATAATATTACATTTTGAAGCAGTCCATTGGTAGCTAAGATTTTACGATTCGATCTAACATGACTGTTTTTTGTTTGGAGATACGTGAGCTTCTCATAGCCCTGGAAGACAATATTACAGCTCTTGTTGGTAAGCTTAAAGATCCTGAAATTGAATTGATTAAAAAAATATAACTTAAGGCGCGACCAACTGCGCCAGATTTAATAATTGAAATTCAATATTAACTTTTTTTGTATTTAACTTTATTTGTTTTCAATATTAACTTTTAACTTTATTTGCATTCGATATTACTAACGACAATTTCAACTTAAACTGTAACCGTTCGACGCGTAACCAAGACTGACTGCACCGGCCGCAATGGTTAAAAAAAGTATGCCAAGTGTAGCCACTGTCAACATTTACATAAAATAGCCTTTTAAAAGGAAATGGCAGACATTCATTTATCGCTCTATATCATGGGCGTATCTAGGCCTTTCTGGGGCTGCAAGGACCCCCAAGAATTATTTTTATCGCTCGAGAATTGGAAAGAGTTGACTATCTATATTTAGCATACAAATAAAATTTACTTCAAGTATAATTTTGGATCACAAAACAATTTTTAAGCTCTTGCCACGCCCAGAAAAAATTTTTGCTTACGCCATCGCCCTAAATAACAATTTCATTTAGTTTGCAAAATTTCTGGGTTTCTTTTCCAATTTTCAAAATTCAAATGATTCAGAAATCACCCGATATTTGCCAATTTAGAGCGATAAAAATTTGTTCTATGCGAAAATAAATATTAAACCGGGTAATACTGTGGGCAACGACGAATTACTTGTGACAATACGACGAATAGAGAAAAGAGATGAGGAGATTGATTTATGCTGTTACGTTTGCGGACGACACAGAGTGATAGAGTTTAAACCAAACACTCGACGGAGACATATTAGATTAACAGTATCGTCTACTAATAAACTAACTTTGAATAAGATACAAGTCTAAATGTGCATTTTATTTATTCCTATAAAATATATGGTCCCTTTTTCGGCGTGACAAACTTAAGTGCAGCACCAAGTGTTTTCGTCATTCGGAAGAGGATAAAAAAAACACAAGGAAAAAGCTTAAATTCGCTTTAAGATCGCCAAGATCGGACAAGTTCGTAAACAGCATAATTAATTCCGTTCATGATATTTCTCACATCTACATGTATAAGATTGCAAGAAAACACTACAACGAATTTTAACAAATTCAATTGGTGCAAGAGCTAAAGCTTTAAGATTCGAGCCGTAGCTATCGTGTTGATGATAAATGACTTTTTATGCTTTATAAAATAATATTAATCTTAGGTTTAGTTTGTGAGTTAATAATTCCAGTAATTAATTTTTTTTGCGGGTTTTAACGGCTTAAATTAGCAGGATAATCGAACATTATAATATTCACACAAAAGTATTTCTTTTGCTATTTAATTTTAGCACATAATGGGTGAATTCACAAGGTGTGCTAAGTATCCTATTGTCATAGTGTTATAATTTTATAAAATTTTGAGAATTTTGAAAAATTTAACAATAAACAATACATTACATACAACCTATTTTAAAACTTTTGGTACATTATGACTTTCTAACAATATGAAACTTAGGAATTCTTGCGAATACACCAAATATAAAAATATATTAATGAACTAGATCTGGATGTGATGTTATTGTCTATATCAATTTTCTTATTGTCATCTCTTATGTGCCGTGCCCTTAGTGGCCCACTCACGGCACAGTACAAGTGGCAATAAATAGTTTCAGTTACAAACTTAAACTATAACTTTACGTTTGCCTGAAAACAGCAGCTCATGTCGATTTTTGTATTTTTTCTATATCAAATAAAGAAAAAAAAATAAATGAAATAATAAAAAAAAAAAAAAAAAATTCTTGCAAAAAAATGTTTAAAATATGAAACCCGTTACACTTGAGAAATTGTACAGTGTTGAGTCAAGTGTTTAAAGAAAAAAAATTAAATATAAAGACAAAAACTGAAATAAAAAGATTTTCATATTTATTTACCACTTTTTCCAAAGAGTCGTTCTTGTTTTTTTTTGGGCTTTTGCACCTGAAGCGCAACGACCAGAACATTACAACACCTCAATACAGCCTACAACGATGATGATGATGATGATGATAATAATGACAATCGTCATCATCATTGTAATAAATGTAGCTGATTTTATGAATAGAAAAAACAAAAAAAAAAACGAAAATGTAAAGACATATAGACAGAAATACTATATAGTACATTAACCGTTAAATGAATAATAGAACTGTAAACACCAACACCAATGGCAGTAACAACAGCAACAACAAATATAATAATAGATAGTAGTAGTTGTAGTAAGACTTACTAAGTAAGTTGTAGGTAAATGGTAGTTGTTGCTGTAATAGTAGAATTAATATTAACAATTTGCTTGCCGCAAGCAGTTGCATTAAACAGCTTGTAAACTGTGCGGTATCTTTAAAGTTGTGAGGTTTATTTTATTTTTTATTTTTTTTTATATGAAAAAAATGTGGTCAAATATTTTTAATGTGTAGTTACAATCTGTTTATTATTTAAGTTTTAGTTGTCGTTTTCTTTCAAATAGTTTTGCGATTAAAATTCTAGGTTTATTGTATTTGTTTTACTGTTGGGGATTTTTATTGTTGCCAGTTAACAGAGGTCAAACAGCGGTTGGCTTAGGAAGGCAAATACTGTGTCTTAGAAAATTATTTTATAAAATATTAAAAATAATTATAAAATCCCTCTTATTTATGTTGTCCCTGAAAAGTTATTTTAAAATTTCTAAATGATTAGCACACTAAACCATGAAGCATATGTTGGCTTAAGGCCGAGTTGTTGTTGTTTAAAAAACACATTAAACGTTTATAGCAGCACCGTCCTTTGGCAGTATACTAATAGCACTAAAACCGCTGCACAAGTAAACTAAATGAAAATGAGCTAAATAAAATCCAATAAGAGTGTTTTATTCGGCTAAGCCGAATTTTTTATACCCACCAGCAGTTTAAGTAAAAAGTCTTAACATACCATTTTAGACATTTAGGAAAATTGTAAAGTAATTATAAAATAACATTGTGCTAATATTTAAGGCACCACTAACACAAATTTATTTATGAGATAAAATAGTAATTCATAAGAACTACGAATATAACACAGTGATACAAAATCGAATTTTCCGACTGGCAATGGGATGAGACCAACTGCGCATGAAAACAAGTAAAAGTGCTATATATTTGGCCGTGCCGAATCTTATATACCCTTCACATTGTGTAGTCATGCAATAACACTTGTTTGTATCACCATTCATCTCATTAATATAAAATACGTACGTATACGTACATAATGTTTCATTATCTTTATGTTTTTTAACGGATAAAGTCATTATCCGTTAAAAAACATCCCACTGTAATATTATAAATTGTGTTTATGTATGTATGTTTAACAAAAAATAAATAAAAAAAAGTTATTTTTGTCTTAACTGGAATTCCAACCTACGTTCATCCAGTTTGTATTGGTGTGAAAAGACGAGGTGGTCTAGGTTTTTTCATCCTATCTCAGTTGTTTATAGAGCGATTTTTCTGATTTTTAATACCGATCTGCACCCAAAAATTTCTGATATTTGGTACCTTACATGGGTCTAGGAAATGTTTGGGAGCTTTAAAAATTTGATTTTAACATTCACACGGACAGACGGACAGTGTTGAACTCAAAAGCTTTCAGAAAATATATACTTTATGGGGTCGGAAATGAAAATTGTAGAAGTTTCACACGGAATGACAAACCTATATATCTGTGGCTTGGAGCTAAAAGGGCCAATGTCAAAATATTTACTTTTGAGAGAATTCAACTTTAACTTTTATAGATACTAGATAGAAGCTGTTCTGGGTTAAGTATGACTTTAGCTGTTTTATCATAATGAAATAGAGCAAGAAAAAAATCAAATGCAATGATTAACTCAAAACAGCAAAAAAGTGACATTGGCCTATTTAGCTTCAAGCCACAGATATATCCTTACACTCACTGTGAAGAGTATAATTAACATGACCCATAACAAATCCTTTAAGGGTCTTTTTTTAAATTCAGTGCGAGATTTTGTTTTACACCCATTTGAAGTTGGTGATTTTAAGAACGCTGTCTTATAAGAAGAGATCATTGAAAAAATAATGCATTTCTAATATATAAAATGCTCGTGTCGTATGATGTATAGGATACTTTTTTTTTATCACATCTACCTTAACGACCATTTGTTTTAATTATATACTTGCATTAATATAGTTTTTAGTATTTTGCTTAAAATTGTACACAATTTATAGCTCAGCCAATACACAAATAAACGTTTGAGAATCGGTCAACATCTATTTTTCATACTCCTAAGTATTTAGGGTGACTCACCCAAAGGGACAATTTATACCTCACCTAAATAACGTAACGACTTCGATGCAATTTAAGACTAAGATAGATTTGCGTACCGTATAACACATTTGGTTTACGTTGTTTTTTATGTACTCAGAGTAATACTTCATACACGCGCCTTAATTGTCAATTTATAATACTATCGGAATTTTTATTGAACTAAAAAAATATTTCCTGGAAATAATTTGTATGGCAAAACAACGTTTGCCGAGTCAGCTAGTTTATTTATATTATCTTGGAAAAATTTGGTATCGTACTGTTTTTGGGGTCGAAGAATTAATTCTTCTTTGTCATACAAATGGTAATATATCTTGTAGGTTAGGTTAGGTTGGATCTTGTAGATTTTGATAGAAAACACGGTGTAATTACTTTTTTAGGCTGAAAATCAATTTTAAAACAGTAGCAGTCCGATGAAAAGGATACTGACGTAGAGCAAGAACCAGCAACATACAAAGACTTAACACCTACTACTTCTGAAAATTTTGCTGCTTTAAACATGCAAGTGACAGTGATAGTGATGATGATTAAGCAGATCCAAAATGAGTTACAAATAAGACACAATACTTTTAAATAAAAAATTTGTTTTTGTAATAAAAATAACATTTTTTCCAAAAGAAAACACAATTTTATACCATAAAAATTGCATTTTTGTAATAGAAACCTACTGGCAATGATCAAATATACTTCATAGTATCATTAGAAATATGTTTTACAATGAAGCTCCGATCACTCTAGCCTACACAGTACTTTTCTTTTCTTTTTTGTTAAACAAAAACTACTCCAAAAATAAACTACAAGTGTTTGCTTTTTTAAACGCTTTTCTTTATTTTTAAAGGGTGGTTAAATTTTAAGGGCCGATGTTGAATGTGAACCACACATAAACGTCAAGTTCTTTTTCTGCATTTCGTTTGAGATTTCTCAATTCCAGACTTACTTAATTTGAACCATGGAAAGATACGCCATTGAGCAACGCGTTAAAGTTATTCAAATCAAAATGCATTTCATGCACTTCGTGATTGTTTTGGTCAACATAACCGTTTCAATCCGTTCACAATTGGAAGAATTGTGAAAAATATTTAAATTTCAGCAAAACAGGTCTGTGTGAAATGTGAAAACATCTGTGAATGCCTTCTTAGTTCGTTGAATGGGAAATATTGTGGACTCATCATCGTGCTCAACAATTGAACATTAACATTGTCATTGAAAATTTGGACCATCGGATGGAGGTGTGCCGCCGAAGTCGCGGCGGCAATTTGGCCGATATTTTGTTCCATACATAATTCAACCATACAAATATTATCATAATAAAAATATATGAAAATAATTTCCAAAACAACTTGTGTTTTATTCTACATTAACATCGGCCCTTAAAATTTAATCACCCTTTATATGCTGCAGGTTTCTTTAAAATTATTTGCTTTCTATTTGTTTATCTTTAAATGCGATGGAAATATGAAAAGCACTATTTAATTACAATCAAAATGAAATCTTAATTTTAAACTAAAGAAACAACTTAAATCAAGTACTTAATTATTTAACATGATTCAAACTTAAAACAGCAAATGACAATATTAACTAAAAAAATATTTAAATATTTTAATTAAACCCAACAAAATGTTTTGTTCCGCTAAAAATCTATGGGAAATTAAAAAAAAAAGATTTTTTTGTTTTATTTGAATGTACGTTTTTAAGTTGCACAGTTGTTTGTTTAATTTTATATCGTATTTTTTTGACTCAAAAACTTAATTCATTCATTTATCTTCAATTCATTGAATATTACACGTACACGTTTATTCGTTTGTATACATGCAAGCTGGATGTCAGATAGACAGCCAGAAAGCCAGCCAGACAGACAAACGGACGTGAATACCATGCACAAAAATCTGTGAGAAATATCTTAACAAAATTACAGCATCAAGAGTAAGAACAATAAGCAAAAAATGTATCTAGTTTTTTTCAAAGATTTTTTTGCTGTTAAGTCGACTTATGCTGGTGCAAGCAACAAGTTGCTAAAAACATTTTGTATCTGAAAATTTTAGTGCAAATAAAAGACAAAAACAAGTTCTGCCGTTTTATGTTTACATTTAGTTATTTAATTAAATGCAAATGTTCATTTATAAAAATTATAAAAAAAAACGATTCTGTATTTAAACTACTGTGCTGTGCTTCGAGAGAAAAATAGAGTAAAAGACAAATTTAAAAAAAATATTTATAAAACCTTACAAAAAAAATTTAAACATTTAATAAAAACAATTAAGAGCACTACATCTACCCCTGTGCACGAAATTATCGTATGTTACATACGTTTCTTTAGAAATTGACTTTTTTATGCCAATTGGTTCTACAGCCATTAATCCATCTGCTGATAAAATATTATAGCGATAACTGTTTTAGTTATGGAGATAGCACTGTGTACATTTTATCGTATGTATCAGTATTATTTACGTTTTTATTTATTTAAAAGTAATAAAAACTCTCTCTCCTATAAAATTTTTTTTTGTCACATAAGATAATTTCGCGCAAAGGGGTCGATATGCAAGAAATTAAAAAAAAACTCAAGCCTGTATAAATGTAATGAAGTTAAAAGCTTTTTTTATCTAAACTGAACTACAACCTAAAAGTTTTCCAAATAATGGAGGAGTCACTTTTTCAATCTATGAATTTTGCTAAATGTACAACATTTATTTACATTTATACGGCAATAAACAACTGAACATATTTTTTGCAGTCTACAGCGGCGTTTTTTATTTATTCTTAAGATTGTTAATATTATTTTAAAACTGTTGTTTTTTTGTCATATTTTTAATGTGCAAAATTTTAAACAGCAGCAACATGCAACGCCAAGACCAGACTAGAAAAATTATCATGCGCAGAACAATTACACCAAAAAAAAAAAAAATAACGACAACTATGCTAAATACTGGCGTGGGAAAATCAAAGAGAGAGAAAAAAATTACTTTATAATTTTTTAACTGTATATGTATTGTTGTATGTATGCATAAACCACGCCAATCTACTACATGCTAACTGTGACATAAGTAACTTAGAGACAACTAACTGGTTTGATAATAACTACATTAGGGGTTCCCAGAAAAAAATAATTGTCACACTTTTGTTAAACATAAAATAAATTTAATTTGATATTTAATTTATTAGTACTTTTGTAAAGAAACGGTTAATATATACGTAGGCAGGTTAACAGGTGATTGATTTTTTTTAATTTTTTCCTTATTAAAAGGGCAACAGTGCTCCTGTCAAGAGGCATCTATCAGTTGACACCGGTAAAATTTTTAACAAGCAGCGGCATTTCTTTTGTGTTTGGCATACATTAATAGGATTTAAGCAATTTCGTGTGGTAATTCATCTTTATTTTTTGCGGTAAAAAACCATCATTCAATCTTAGGCGAAGCTTCATAAATACTATGAGATCTTTGTACCACAAATTTTATTGGTACACACACACACACATGTAGGGGGAATATCGAAGCAGACCACTACTATCACGGGTCCCTTTTCGACCCCCTTCGCTCCTCAGTGATTTCGTGTCTACCGATCAGTATACCTTCAATCACTGAGTCCCGCGCCACAACCGGCGTTTGCTCTGGACTAGGAAAACGATTTCACACTGCCGACTGGTGATTGTCGACAATCCTCATCGCACAGTCCTTTGTAATCGCCAGCATCTCCCTCAGACTAAGGTCCCCCATCGCACTCACACTTAAAGTGTGCCTGTCTGTGATCCTTACTCTTCCGCTCGCCAACGCCGGACACTCGCATACTACATGCGCTGCCGTCTCGGCATCCTCCAGGCACATTCTACAAATATCATCATCCACGATCTGCATCCTCTTCAGATGATATTTGAAGTTACCATGTCCTGTAATCAACGCAGTGATCCAGCTCATCATACTCCGATTAAAACCGAGTATCTTCACTGCACCCCTGCCAAGTGGCTCCCTGAGCACCATACGGGCCTGTCTACACGTGGTTCCCTCCATCCACCTTCGCAAGTTTATAGAGTTCACCCATTGAAAGATCCTCGCCTGCACTAACCCATTACCCAGAGCAGTTCTGGGTTCCGGTCCGCAGAATGCAGCCTCAGACCCCTTCTTCGCAAGTTCGTCAGCAGCCCCATTCCCAGCTATGCCCACGTGTCCCTTAACCCACATCAGCGTTACCTCATTTGTAGAGGCACACCTATTGAACTTTAGAACACACTCAAGCACCAAAGAGGAGTTCACATCTATCCGCTGCATACATTTTATAACCGACTGGTTGTCAAGTGCAATAACAATTCTCTTCCCATACATTCGACATTCCAACAGGTGGTCCAACGCGTGCAGCAAACCAAGCATTTCTGCCTGATCGATTGGTAAAATTGTGGTTTTCTGAAAATGCCGAATGTCCTATACCCCCAGTTGGGTCTCTTAATCCGAAACAATTTGAAAAAAATGTACAGTATGTTAGGGGTCGATTAAAGATTAATAGTGCGAGAGATTGTGAAAGTCATAGGGCATCTCTAATGGTTGAGTGGCATTTAGGTATGAAAAATCTTTTTGCAATATGGGTGTCGCGTTTGCTCACAATCAATCACAAACACGGTAGTCAACAGTGTATTTCTTGGAGTGAATCGGCACTAAAGTATACCACATGATATTAAACAATCAATGGCAAATGTTATGCCAGTTTATTGAGTCTATTTAATGAGGATTCGAAAAAAACACCACAATTGGCAAGGCTGCATATATGTATGTTTAGTCTCTATAGTTCTTCTGGATTTTTCGAAATGCTTCCTTTGCAGATGTCTAATGATTTTTTATGAGGCTTAATTTTCTGATATTAGGGTGGTGGTAAGTGAGATCAAGTGAGTAAATACTAGAACAGGATACTTTGGGTTAATGACTACTGAAGCAAAACATTGATCTTCTCGATACAAAAACATCAATATATCACACTTTAAGACTGATTATAAATGCCGAAGATATAACGAAAAATGTGTTTTGGCAATAAGAAAATAAACAAAATTTTTTTGTAACTGCCTTGCAACAAGACTTTATATTCGGTGGTGTATGGCGAAATTATTTTCGATACACCCTACTATTGCACACATGTTTAGTTTCCATGGCTTTTAGGCTAAAAATTGCATCTATCATTCACATTTTTCTTCAGAGTTAGCTCCAAGTGACTGTTTCTTGCTTTCAGGTCTACAAAAATGACTCAGTGGAAAGAGATCTGACTCCAGCAATGAAATTAGCTGACAAAAAACCTATTTTGATTTCAACAAAAAATAATTTTTTAAGAAAAAAATTCGTTAAAGAGACGTTGGACAAAGTCTATAGAGTACAAGGGAGACTAAATATGTTGAAAAAAAGATTTTTTGTTAAACAATTAGTGTCTCATTCAAAAAGTCAAGGTCTTATTGACCTTCCCTCGAATTCAACAATTTAATTATTTTACTTAAGGCGAAAAGGTCTTAAGTCACAAACTGCGGTTTAGTTTAATTAATTCCAAAAGAAAATAAATTTTTTTTCTGAATTATTGCCTAAGGAACAAACAATTTCGATAGTGCCACCCCAGACGAAAGAGAGAAAAAATGAGTAAACCCCTATTTTAAACTTAAACTTTTTTTTTTTTTTTGAATTTAAGACCTGTCAGTCGAACGTTGAAGAATTAATAATTGTATTTCAGCATAGTTAAGCATTCAAACTTTAAGCAATATATGAAATAAAAAATATTTTTAATGTTAATTCGTGAATAAATAGTCTTTAAGCACTTTTTGTTTCATTCTTTTAAGTAGTACTAATTTGAAACAAAGGTTGCCACCTTTCAGTGCAAAATGATTTTGGTGAGTTTAATACTTTTCAATTGTTTGAATTTATTCTCTAAAATTAAGAAAATTGGTCAATAAGTATTATAAAACTAATTTTTTTTAATACATTTGAATAGATGTTAACCCACAAATTGCTTTTAGCAATCGTATTCCTAGTGGCCAAAGTTCATTTAAATCCATTGGGATGAAATAATTTATAATGAGTTTTCTCACAAACAGTTGAGGTGAATTTCACTTATTATGACTTAGTAGGTTAGTCGCTTTTTTCATAACATTCCGCTTATTTTTTTTAACATAGCACCGAATTTCCTTTTTATCAGCACCAGTTGTTTATGAGATATAATAGTTTAGCGGCATCAATATAAAATGAGTTTATGTTTTTAAGCGTTCAAACAGAAATATTTATGCAAAATGTTGCCATCTGGTGATGATGAATTTTTATTAACTTTGACAAGTTGATATTTCAGGTTCATAGTCATTACGAGTCTATTGTTTTGATTCATTACGAACTACAGTATCGTGAACCTATAATTTACCGATTAAGTAGTATCTAAATGAGCTAGATCACATGGATGAATTATGAATTTCATTAAATGAATTTTCGTTAATTTCATGGCTGATTTTCAGGGTAAAAATTCATTGTTGACGATTTCAGGGTTCCACTCTTATAACTTCCCAATTTTATACTGAAGAAAGTTTAAGGAATATCATCTTAGTTATTGAGCTTCTCTCATATTACAGTAAATGATTTTTAATAACTTTAAATTTGCCAAGTGATTTTATCCCCATGATGCCTACATTTCTTATTGGGAAGCCCTGCTTCATATTGAGATTTTTTGTTGTAAATAGCTTAAGGTTTTAAATCGTTTAAAATGGTGTAACTTACTTGAATTTACTATTTTATTTTTATGATTGCTGTTCATGTTCCTGAAGTTGGTTTAAATGGCCCCAAAAATGTGGTAAGAAGGAGTGTGGTAATAATACTAAAGTTATGAACTGGTAATATATCCGTCTCAATGTGTAATTTCCGTGATAAAGAAATATATAAATACAAAAAGCAATTTACATTGTAATAATTTATTACTAATAAAATTTGTTATTCGTAAGTTTAAAGTTCCGACGTCAAAAGTACGATTGAGAAATGCTTAATTAAAAGAAATAGAAATTTTATGAAATTGGAAATAAAATAGTGGATTGACAAAAAATTTTATTATGATTAAGAATCCGTGTCTTAGAAACAAACTTAGTTAAGAGCGGCAAGCGTCTTTTAGCAGTCCATACAATTTGTATGAATCAAAAGGAAATACAGCGCCGGAAACATTTGGCAATTGGAACATCAAATTTTGATAAAGCGTTAGGTGCTGAAGTTGGCTGCAGTATAATGGTTGTTGTTTTTTTTCGCTTATGTTTTGTAAAAAATAAAGCCAGTTTAGCTATTTTTAGGTCAATCTAGCGATTTCATATTAATTTTATTTAGGGCCATTATTATAACTTGCCGATAACTAAAGTTAGGATGTTATCGGACAGATAACTAGTTTTCCGTTATTACAACTTCACTTTAACCTAAGAGTGTCCGATATGTTAAAGGGAAGATCAATCTACCTTTAACTTTTGACGTGGGGTTTATAAATTAATAGTTACTATACTTTCTACGATATAAAGGAATTGTTTACTATTTGTTTGTCATTGCCACTTTGCTTTTAAAGAACTAGTTAATTTATTAAAAATAGTCGGTATTTGCTTTGGTGCTGCCATATTAAAAAAAAAAACAATTTATTTTACAGGCAGGTTGTAATAACGAAAAATACTTAATGGTCAGTTTATTGCTCACGTTAACAAATGTTAGCTTTTATTAACATTAACTTTGTCGGCAAGTTGTAATAATGGCACTAAGAGCCAGTTTTTAGGATGTAGTTCAACCATGTTTATCGTTTAAACATTGTTTAAACCTGAAATGGTGTTCTTGAGATGTGGTTTATTTTTATTTAATTGAATTTTATCTCACCAAGAATGACCGGTTAAACTCGATTTATAGTTGTCAAAATATAACAGCTGTAAAAAAATATACTAAAACATAAAACAGCTGTCTGGTTAAAGAACATTATTTTACACAAAATTAATTGAAACAAAAGATAAATTGGATTTTTTCGGGTAATGAGGATTTTAATGATTCAGAAATATACGCAAATTTAAATAAAACAATATTAAGAAAACCCAGGACAATAAGAAACAACATCTGCCCAAACATCTTTGGTTTGTCGTTTTTCTCCTGAACAGAGAGCAGCATGTTTCTTACATTTCAACGTCTTGAGAGAATATTTGTCCCGTTTTAGGTTTGTCTTTGGCTCTTTGGCTCATCAGTAAGAACTTCAAGGGATTATTTCAATAAAATATCCTGTTCTGTTTGGAGTTCTAAAAATAAGTTTAATTTATAAAAGCAAGTAAATTTATAGAATTAAAAAAAATTAACTTACTAGAAAGTAATATAAAATCATCATCATATATGGAATCATGCCCAATAATTTACTCTTCATTCACAATTTAAAAATATTTTCATCAATATCAGACATTTGCGCAGCTAGCCTTGGTCCCCCACCCGTTCTGTATAATTCTTCCTTATCTTTTGTATAGTTTTTTTTTAGCAATCTTTTTTATATATTCAAACTTAGTGTAAGGTTCTTATAGGAGCGAAAAAAAAGTTGAATTGAATTCAGCTTAAGTTTCTAGCCATCCACTAAGTTTTCTTCCGAAGAAGTGCGGTCAGTTTTCTTACATTCTGTTTTTTTCTCAATTCAACTTATACTTGAATTTCGTTTGAAGTAAAACTGGAGGAACGTTTTATGCCATCTGTTACGCTTATAGTCGTTTTTAATTACACAATAAATAAATTAATTAACAAAATCTTTTTCCCACGTTATGCTTTTTCTTTTTGACGCTTTGTTTTGTTTGTTTCTTTTTGTAAAGTTTGATAATGTTACCATATTTATATTGGAAATTTTAAATGATGCCATATTTTTTTTTCCAAAAACTATGGCAACAACAAATAATTAGACATTTTTTAAACTATCACTGATAAACGACTCGGCGGATTAAAGGCAGTTTAAATTTTATTAAAGTTGAATTAAACTACAAACAAACTAAGTTTTATCCACCTCCAAAAACTGGCTCTAAGAGTACAATAGTTAAAGAACACAAATCTTCTAAATCTAGCGTACGAAAAACGAATGGAGTTTCTTTCTTTTGGATCGGAGGGAAGTAAATCGTATCGTATTATTGATTTCTGAACATTTATTTATGTTTTGCGCAATTTTTAAAACATTAAATCCGCACTTGTGATAAATATATATAAAACTGTTTTTCTTTTGCATGAACTTTTTTTAAAACATTATGATGGCGATTCATATAGTCAGCGATCTAGAACGTCAAGCATCACATTTTAGACATGTTTTCTGTCTCTCTGTCTTTCTAGATGTTTTCCCGAATAAGATTGGCACAAAAACTACTAGATGGATTTAAATAAAATTTGGTATGGAAGTAACTTGATACCTAGGTTAATATACAGGGTCCTTTTTATTGCGGTATAATATCGCATTTTTAGCAGAAAAATTAAAAGTATCCAATAAAATGGTACTAGAAGGTTGGTTAACAATAAATGCATTTACGGACATGAAAGCCAGAGTAATATAAACGAAATTGCAACAAACTATTAATATGCATAAACAAGGATAAACAAGGATATCAGAATTTATCTTTAGGCCGGCAATATAGCCTGGGCTTGACTTACATATATTCATGTAATTAATTTTATTTTTTAACCTGCTGAAAAAATTTACTACCAAACAGCACTTCTTTAATTGTCTTTTTAATGTTCACCTGCTTCCAAAATCATTTGTAGAACACATTATTTCTATATGCGCTAATTTTATTCCTATCAAGAGCAGTTTAACCATGCCTTCTCCTAACGCCCTGTTGAAAAAAAATGTAGCACAAGAGAGGAAGAAATGTTGAATTACTGCTGAAATAATAATTAGTACAAACAGCACTCTTTGTTTTCCTTTTACATGTTAAAAATTTTTACATTTCAAAGTATGAAATACGATTCTGCTTTTAAAATTCCAACGAATTTCGCATGGATTTTTTTTTATATTTTTTCAAAACTATATACAATTTTTTTAAATTATTATTCGGCTTAATTAAATAGTTTACTTTCCACCCATGAAAATTAAATTTAAATTTTTAAAACGTATTTTCTTTCATAAATCAAAACCTGTCATACACACAGCTGAACTGCATAAATTAAATTATTTATTGTACATACATGCTTACATGTGTGTGTGTATTTAAGTATATATTTTGAAGTTTTTTTTTTCTATTTCACTAAATTAAACCAAATAGAATAAAAATTTAATATTTATGCTGAATGCTGATTGAAATGGAATGAACGGCAGTAGCAGTAGCAAGCAGCACTCGTATTTGTATTACATTTCAATTGAAAATGCAACATGCCACAAGCTCTAGGTTATTTGATCTCTGTGTCTAAACTTGTCTGCGGCAAAGAGAGATTAAATAACCAACATAATACACTACAAGAATAATGCGCTGGAAAAAAACTAAATAAAAGAAACGCAACTACATGTTTAATGCATGTGTGTGCATAAACATATACATATGAAGGTATTTAAATATCTATAGGGTGTCACCGAAAAGAAATCTTACTTTCTGAATTTTTGTTTTTTTTTGTACTAAAGAAATTTATGCTGTTTTATGTTTTCAGCTCAAACGCAACTATTTTATTTATATTTTTTACTAGAAAAGCAAGGGGCGCGTTGCTACGCCCCTTAATGAATAAAAATGCATTCTGAATTTAAATTGAATATCAAGTGCAAAAAGCTAAAAGTTATAACTTTTTTGTGGGCGTGGCCCCGCCCACTTTTCTAACCACAATATTATATACTCATGACAGCTCAATATGTGTGCAAAGTTTCAGAATAATCAGTCCAGTGCAAGTACCTCAAAATTATAAATTTTTTATGGGCGTGGCCCCGCCCACTTTTCCTATCACGAATTGAGAAGTCATAACAGCTCAATATGTGTGCAGTTTCAGAAAAATCGGTCAAGTGCAAGTAGCTAAAAATGATAACTAATTTTTTATAGGCGTGGCCTCGGCCACTTTTTTCCACCCATAAACACTCCCTGGTATGTGTACAACAACTTGCCAAAGTTTGAGTCCGATCGGTTTTACAGTTTCGGAGTCTATAGCTAACACACACACAGACACAGAGTTTCACTTTTATATATATAGAAGAAGATAGAAGAAGAAGATAGATAGATATGCTTGTAGTTGCAAATCTAGACTTTTGTGAAGGGTTTATAAGATTCGGCACAGCCTTATATAATTGTGCTACTTATTATTTTATACATTTAAAACAACTACCTACATACAATAAATTTTAATACTTTTTGAATTTTTAGACAAACGTGTAAATGATATGAAGACCATGTGATATGTGTATTTCTATTTCTATTCATATTTTAAAACAAGTTGCCAATTCTTTGAAGTTAAACAAGAAGGTCTATTGTCAGAATCGGCAGTTTGTGAATTATTGCCCAAACGGCATGTGGATACCATTTGAAGCAGTTGTGTTTGAAATTATGTATTTATACCCGATGAAAGAGAGAACAAATTAAGTACGACCCAATAAATAAATCAGAGTGCAATTTTTTTACTTAAGACGAACTTGCCTAATGTCAGAGAATTAAGGCCAAAAAAATTAGTTATTTTTAATAAATATTTAGGATTATTTAATTAATTCGTTTTCGAATAATTTAATATTTTATTGTTAATTATGTATTTATTTCTTAGTTTTCTTTAATAATAATATGTTTTCCTTAATAAATAATTAATAAAAAAATTATTTTTTTTGGGTTCTAATAATGAAAAAAAAAATACTAGTTTTCAAACTAATAATGCCAGGGTATCCCACGATGGTTCGGTATCCGCAAGTTGACCTATACCTTCATATAGGAAGTCGGAGCTGAACGCGAAAATTATTTCTCCTTCCAAAAGTTTTGCATGTGGTCAATTGAGACTTCAGGCAACTGTATCTCGGCACGCCACGCAATTAACCAATGCGAGAGTGAGACGTAAAACTCTCGAAGCCGGATGAAAAGGACGGCCTGATTGCCCTTAAGAGATAATGGCAATGACGCGCGAGCTCTTGACCCGACCAGAGCTCAATCACGACTGTTAAAAAATGATTAAACAGGAGTATGCTCAATACTTATTAGCGTTATTCACAAAAAAAAATCGGTCAATACATACAGGTTACACTAACAGCTGAACATAGAATTAATTTAATTAATTTACAAATTGTATATTTATGATCGAAATAGACTCATACTAAAAACTTCTAAATATTTAGTGCCAAGATTGAAAATTTTAAATTTTGTTTTCTCTAGGGAGCGTTGTAGTTGATAATGCTAAGCTGTTTTGAGCAATTTTTTAGTTTAAAATTTTCCGAACAAGTTGTTTTTTTTTAAATTAAAGGTCGATCTTAAGCTAATTTAGCCTTGCTTTGAAGTGGTGAATTTTTTTCGGCATTTGCCATTTGATTTTAATTTTAAATTATAACTGTCAACCATAGTAAATGTAACGCTTTTCACTCTCGCCTCATTTAACGATTGTCTGATCATAAAAATTAGTAAATCGCACTACAGGCTTACTAAAGGACTACCAGAATATTAATTATATGGTTACTACCCTACATTCCTCCAGTTTTTTTATGGACCTTAAAGTGATAATAAGAATGGATTACTTTTTACTTATAATTAATAAATAATTACAAATTGCTCTACTTAAATTAATGTGTATTCTCTGGTTTGTTCATTCAGTTAATTTTTAAGAAGGTTCTAAGTCAATTAAACTTCCGTAAACAAAATTTTTGTATGAGATACACACAAATTTCATATTCATGAAAAATTTTTCATAATTTAGATCAATAAGATTCAAAATTTAAATGTTACACAATGTAGAAATATTTTTTAATTCTTTCAAAAGCAAAACATTAAATTACTCGAAACAAAAAATATATGACTTAGACCACTTTCATAATTAAGGGCTTATATATGAGTATTAAATATAAGAATTTAAAAATGCTAATGAGTCATTGTTTTTAGACATTTAAAAGTTTTTAATTTCCTAAAATACTTTAAATCTTAAATTATAATTAAGTACAATGTTGCGTTAAGGGAGAATATGAGCAGATGATGAAATTTATTAAATTTATAAGTGGTTTGAATTAGAAAATTCCTTTTCATTATTTTTTTTTCAAATAGAAAGTTTGTTGCATATTTTTGGTAAAATACAAAATTTATTGCAAATGAAAAACTTTACCTATTATTTTCTACACAATATTAAAGCAATCTAATGGCTCTTATCTTGTCTTCAATAAAAAAAATATGTTCGTTTCAGAGTATTGCCTTTTTTTTTATAAAGAAACCTTTCTTTTTCTACTTTCCAGCAATTAAGGCATAAAAACTAAACATTTCTCTTCAGCTAAGATTAAAGTATAAGTTCTAATTTCAAACTAATGTGACCAAAACGCCATAGGATACAATTGTTTTTTTTTTTTCTTCTTTTATTTAAAAAAACATTTACCCAAATGTCAAACATACACACATACAAACATTTGGTTTATTGGTAAGTGTATGCTTGTATGTATGTATGTGGAAACCAAAACATTTGCTGTTGCAACCACACAAAAGGATGTGGAATAGAGTTAATGCAATATGAACTTGTTATTTGTTGTTGCTGTTTGTGTGATTTTTTTTTGGTTGCTGTTTTAGTTTTACCCAAAAATAAGTTAAATTCAGCAGAAAAAAAAATAAAAAAAACCAAACAAATTGCAATAGACAATATTTGAAAGTAACCTAAAACCACACCCCATTGTTAAAAGAAATTCATTCTTGTTTATCTCTTTTTGTGAGTTTTTATGGTTGTTTTTGGTTTTTTTTATTTCTTCTAGTAAGTGTATTTTTTTTGTAGCTTAATTTGCGTCTGTCCGTCCGTCTGTCTGTCTTTTATTTTACATTTAAACTGGAAGTAAAAGGTTTTTGTTTTAACAAGAATCATCATACGAGATTGTGCATGTTGTACGTGTTAATGCCACTGCCAAATGTAAATGCAACAATTTATTGCAAAAGTTGAGCAAGAAGAAAGAATTGAATTTAAATAGTAAAAGAACTAAGTAGACAACAAGTGTGTGTTGGATTTTTATTATTTTGCTTAAATATGCATGAATGTATGATGTTTGTATTTGTATGTGAGATTAAGAATAAATAAAAATAATAATAAAAAATAAACTATTTAATTGAAATTAAAACCCACACAAAAACTTGCAATCTTTATTCCATGATGTAAAAGCCAATAAGAAGTAAATAAATAAAAAACCCACTTGAAAACCTTCACTTACTCACTTAAGTGCACATTTTAATGTAACAGCTGTAAGATATTATTTACTAGAAAAGCCCGGCGCGCGTTGCTACGCCCCTTAATGAATAAAATTATATTCTGAATTTAAATGGAATATCAAGTGCCAAAAGCTTAAAATTATAACTTTTTTAATGGGCGTGATTCCGCCCACTTTTCTTATCACGAAATTATTTAGTCATGACAGCTCGATATGTGTGCAAAGTTTCAGAAAAATCGGTCTAGTGCAATTACCTCAATATTATAACTTTTTTATTAATATTATAACTTTTTTTATTAAGTCATGATAGCTCGATATGTGTGCAAAGTTTAAAAAAAATCGGTCAAGAGCAAGTACCTAAAAATTATAACTTTTTTTATGGGCGTGGCCCTTCCCACTGTTCTAATCACGAAATTATATAGTCATGACAGCTCAATATGTGCGCAAAGTTTCAGAAAAATCGGTCCAGAGCAAGTATCTCAAACTTATAACTTTTTTAATTGGCGTGGCACTGCCTACTTTGCTAATCACAAAACTGTATAGTCATGACAGCTTAATATGTGTGCAAAGTTTCAGAAAAATCGGTCCAGAGCAAGTATCTCAAACTTATAACTTTTTTTTATGGGCGTGGCCCTGCCTACTTTCCTGATCAAGAAAATGTATAATCATGAGAGCTCAATATGTGTGTGCAAAGCTTAAGAAAAATCGGTCCAGTGCAAGTACCTCTAAATGATAACTTTTTTTATGGGCGTGGCCCTGCCCCCTTTTTTCCACCCATAAACACTCCCTGGTATAAGTACAACAACTTGCCAAAGTTTGAGTCCGATCGGTTTAACAGTTTCGGAGTCTATAGCTTAGACACAGACAGAGTTTCACTTTTATATATATAGATAGATAAAGATATGCAATAGTACACGCAAAGAAAAACCATTGTAACGACATGATCACGACGGTCATATTATATTTAGTTTCTATAACAATCTTTGGTTATCGAAAACAAGTTTTATTTATTTTAATTTTGTTTTATCATAAATTTCGTCACGATAATCAAATATTCGTTTGAATTTTAATTATTTAATGTTTACTTTAAATGAAAACTTCGATATGGTTGCCTTTTAAAAATAATAAGATTTGCAAGGTTGTTACAACAATAATTGTATTGCAAAAATAATATTATATTCAAAAGCATTAAAAAACTATTAAATGTTAGGTAAAACAACAACAGTATGATTACAAAGCAATGATACAAATCAAGCTATGATTCTTTTTTAACAATAATTTGTTATTAACTGTTCTTCCTCTTTGTTGAATAAATTATTATTATCTTAAAAGTTTGACAATTCTGAAATAAAATTTAAGATAAAATAAAAATAAACTACAAAATGTAAAAAATTATTACCCAAAAAAAATTGTTATTAAAAGGTTACTTAAGTACAATCTATGTAGCTAATAGCAAAAAATAATAATTTGCTTTAAAAATTAGCAAAGATTGTTCACATAATTTTCAGTCAATAATGCATGATGATTTAATTTAACGCAATGATGATAACTGGCAACCATTATATGTTTTAACCACAACCATGAAATTAAATCATAGTATTTTGCTCTTAGATTGTTGTTACCACAACCATGTTTTTTCTTTGCGTGTAGTAACAATTTTTTTAATAAATATTTTATTAAGAGAAATTTTTAATAAAGTTCTTTTAATGCACAAAATAATTTTTAAGATTTTCTAACCAAAAATTAAAGCAACACAAATATGTATTAAACTAGATTTGCACGGTGATTTAAAAAGTCACGACTTTTTTTTTTTTTTTGTAGAACAGAAGGGCAGAGAACAATGAGTAATAGCAAAAAACATCACGTTTTCTGTTTTTGAATATGTTTTTTGTATTTGTTCTCTTATTATGTTTTATTGTTTTTTTCTTTTTTAAGTGACAAGTGCTTTTTGAAAGAAATCGAAAGGGGAAAATCTACTAAATAAATAAATTTAATCAATGCCACTTTTCGTTGTAATTTTATAACTCAAAAAACGGGCTAACTTATCCCAACCAAATGTTTAGGCTTTGTTCGGACTATTTAGTAGATGGTTTATGTGAAGTTTGCACAAAATCCGTTGAGCGGTTTACGGGTAAAAAGGGTAAAATCGGTAACTCAGTATCTCCGGGCTTAGTAGAGATATCACAAAAAGGAAAGGACCAAAGAGCCTGTTAAAACAATTTGGATAGGTGTCTGGTAGTTTTTGGAAATTTTGGGTTTTAAGAGGATAAAATGGGCAAAAACTGAATTTTGGTACTTTTTTCAACAGCATTTATCTTTGAGAGGGATAGCAATTAGAAAATAGTAAAAACGTAGTTTTACTCTTCATAAAACAATATATAATGAATTTTTGTAGTTTTTCGAAATTTTGGAATTTATGGGGAAAAGGGCTAACAACGGGTAAAATCGGTAATATTGTATCTTCGGAACTAATGCATGTAGTTTTTTTTTTATTATTTCACTTGATACGTAGCGAAGCACGTACCGGGCGGCTAGTTTTTTTATATTAAAATAAGGAATTTGATTGAAAAATATTTTGCATTACAAATATTTATATTTGTGTTCAAAATTTTTATATTTTTCTAAACACAAGCGGTCAAGTAACTAACAATAACTGATCATAAGTAAAAAAAAAATATCACAAATAATCATAAAAAACATCGTCGTATAAACAAAAAGATATTTTGTTAGATTCTTTAAAAGAATATATATATGTTATATTCGGCTGTTGTCTAATTATATTCTACGAACTCTTCTTTGATAAAGCTAACATAACGGCAACAATTACATTTGGGACTATACTTTTTAATATGGTCCTTCGAACTGGATATGTTTGTCGTTGTTGAAAACACTACAACTTAATGTGGTTGCTGTACATGTTCACAACACTACATTTACTTTTTGGCTAATTGAGTTCCATAGGAAATGCACAAGTATAGGATGGGAGCCATGTTAAGGTCTTGCCGAATCCCTAACAGCAAAACCCACGGAGCCTGGTAAAATATGTAATGAAACATCAAATATGTATTCCATTTTGCTGATGTATAAGGACAAACGTCAATTGAAGTAGTTGAAGATTGCTACCTGTTTTAGTTATTGATGCTTCATTACACAAAAATTGCCTTTAAATGCCATTGAATCTGCAAACAAGCAATTCCTGTTATTTTGTCTTCGAGGCGTAAACTGGAATCCGTTAAACATGCCCTCTTTTAATATAGTTTCCAACGCTAAATGTCAAGTTTGTTCATAACTTAATAAAGGGAAATGTATGCTCTGATTTTTTGATATCCAATATCTCTTTAAATGTACCATCTCGTTCTACGCGTTATTTTTATCCACTATCTGTCAAAGTTTTCAGAAGTAATCATGCCAACTCTTATCCGTTTTCAAGAATTTGTACTGAATTTAATAAACTTTATTAATACATTGATTTTTCTTTAAACGTTACTATTTTAAACTCTAAAATAATTTTTATCTTGAATAACTAAAAGTTTATAACTAATTTGTACTGTCGAAAAGTCTGTAAGGATTTCGAATCCATTGACTTAAATAAATAAATAAAAAAAAAAAAATAAAAGTCTATTGTTCATTATAAAACACCAGTGAGAATGTTTTAAATTTATCGTTGTAACTTAAAATTTAAACAGTTTAAAATTTTTTGTTGCAAATCAGGTGAGACGAGGCGATTTTTGACATCTTTCATACAAGACTGATTTCGCAGGGAAAGTGAAAACAGGGATGTTATCATAACTGCCACAAGTGCTGCAGCACCACAATAGATTTAATGCAGCTAAGAAATTGCGTATAAGTCCAGGATTTTTATAATGCCCTGTACTTTGCACAGTAAAGAATCTCAAATGTCCGCAGGTAAACTCTTAGTGCAGCGAACATTATTTGCGGTATCATTACTTTTTCTGAAATCGTTCTGTAAAAGTATGAAATGAAAAGTTTTTGCATGTTTTATTATATGGTGCCACCTTACCTTTTCCTGTACAAAAACTTTTCACAATTTTACAGAATGAGAACTAACATCCTGATTAATATAACAGATCTGTTAATTTGCCTTAAATCGTATGTGAGATTGCAGTGTCCGCTTTGAAAACTTAAGTGATTAATATAACAGATCTGTTAATTTGCCTTAAATCGTATGTGAGATTGCAGTGTCCGCTTTGAAAACTTAAGTGAGTCTTAGGGTGATTCCTATCCTTTAGGTTTGGCTTTAGACAGGCACAGAAACTTCTTAGTCTGACGCTGCCCCTAAGTTAATCTCAAGTGAGAAGCAAAATTAGCCTCCTGGATGATAGGAAGTTTGTTCTTGAATATGTCCTGAAAAGACTCCGATTCAATTAGTAGACATACCCCTACACAGTTTTCGAGGCTTTAGACACGTTTATTATCAGTGTGGCTCTCATGACCTGAAAGCCAAACCATTAAAAGCTTGCGCAAACCTAGAAAGTTGTGGACGTCAATCCAATTCACCACTAGAGACAAATTTACATTAAAAGGCAACAGGGAATTTTAAGGGCGTTAAATAGCCGAAAGCATGCCTATGAGGTTATTTCTTACTGTCTCACTTACAGATTCGTAGGCACTAGTACTAATACATTTTAGTTTGAAATATCAAAAATTATTATTAACAATAGACAGGGCCCCTTAATAATTTTTTGCTAAATATGCACGAATCAGTTTTTCAAGCCATCATACATTGGCTGCTCTTCAGGTTTTCAAGATTGATCCCAATAGTCTGATAAAAGATCCTGACCCTGAAGACTTTGACCTCAATTTTATCCCTTGTTTTCCGAATTTCATAACTACTAACCTTTGTGATGGGACTTTAAATAAGGTTTTCTGCAATCTTGTAGTGTTCTATAAAATCTCCACTTTTTAAGTTCCAAAATCGTAAAGAGGTTTCGGTTTACCTCCATGATAGACAAATGTTGTGTGAACACGCCTAGTAGAGCTTTCGAAGCGTTCTTTGGACCTGTTATATTAACGTTTGTAATAACAAGGGGTATTTGATTTGTTTTTATTTCTAAATTTTTTAATAAATGAAAAACATTCAATTACATTTCATTTTGCCAAGCACTAAATTTTTTACAAACTAAATATCCTGTGATGTTCTTATATTTCTTTTGTTGCATTTCATTTTGTGTTTTCTACTAATTAAAAAATCTTATGGGAGAAAAAAGAACTATTTTTCAAAACCAAAATATGAGTCTGTTGTATTTTGTGTCATATGTCGTACCTATAATCTGTCGTTACTTTGTGTAATTTGCTAAATGAGATTAGAAGTGTTAGGTAAAGCAACATTAAGGAAAGTTTGTAAACCGAATCGGTATTGCAAATAATTATTTTTGTTGAATAAGGCATTTCTTTATGAAACGCAGGTAAAACTACGAAATCAATAGGGTGACATAACTGAATGCAATTTTTGAATAGATTTGAATTGAATACTCAAAATATTGTGGACAGTTTTAGGGTTCATTACGCTTTAAGTTGTTACGTTCACAGCTGGCAAATATTTGCTCAATTAAGCGTAATCGTTATTTTCGGCACATACTTGTTTAATGTTATATTAATTTTTTATACAAAATCTGAACAGCACATATTAGAATAAATTTAAAATTTTATTTTGTTTCATGCAGGGCATATTCATAAGATATATGCATCGCGGCAACAAACACTCATGTTTTTGGTTTTTGTATAATATATGCCTTAATATGTCGGACAATTTTACAGGAGAGCGTTGTTATTACTTTTAAATAAATAAAAACGTAAGTAACACTGCTACATACGATAAAATATACACAGTGCTATCTCCATAACTAAAACAGTTATCGGTATAATATTTTATCAGCAGATGGATTAATGGCTGTAGAACCAATTTGCATAAAAAAGTCGATTTCTAAACAAACGTATGTAACATACGATAATTTCGCGCACAGGGGTCAATATTATTAAAAAAAGTTGGTAAGGCTGATAAAATTTATAAATATAAAAAAAAAAACAATGAGCTGATTGATATGAGTACCTTATTAGTCTGCCGATTAATGAAATTTTTTTAAGTAACAAAATTGTAGGGCTACAAATTTTAATTTTTTTTCGGAAAATTATATGGCTATTATACAGGTTGGGCCAAAAGAAACCAAGGGGTGTAAAAGTTTAATAACTTTTTCGATAATTAATTTATTTTATTTTTTCTTTCAGATTGTATAGAAAACACTTGGAGAATTTATAATGAAGAGGTTCACAACTGAACAAAGAACCAGAACAATAGAATTTTATTATTTAAACCAGAGATCAATTATTTTAACGCAAAGAGCATATCGTCGACATTTTAACGTCAAAATTTCGCCCTCTGAAGCAATGATTCGTTGCTTTGTTGATCGTCATCACCAACATGGCAGCGTAACAGATTTGCCTCGAACCGGTAGAACACGTTTAAGTCGCACTGCGGAAAATATTGAACGAGTACAGCAAAGTGTTAACGAAGCACCAGAAACATCTGCCAGAAGGCGTTCTGCTCAGCTAGGAATGTCTTGTACGTCACTACGGCGCATTTTAAAAAAAGATTTACAGTTATACCCATATAAGGTGCAATTGGTGCAAGAATTAAAACCTGCAGATCATCGGCAACGTCTAAACTTTGCAGTTAAATTTCAAGAGTTGGCCAGAAATGAAATCAACTTTATTAAAAATTTAATTATGAGTGATGAAGCTCATTTTCATTTGAATGGCTTTGTTAATAAGCAGAACTGTAGATTCTGGGGTTCTCAAAATCCAAGAGCCATTCATCAATGCCAATTGCACCCCATCAGGTGTACAGTATTGTGTGGGATCACATCTGAAAATGTCATTGGGTCTTACTTCTTCGAGAATGAAGATGGAAATGCTGTAACCGTAAATGGACAGCGGTATCGGTTTATGATAGAAAATTTTTTACGCCCTGCTCTTGAAAACAGACCTGGTATGTGGTTTCAGCAGAACGGAGCCACTGCCCATACTGCCCGAGACACAATGGCACTTTTAAATTTCAAATTTTTGGAGGGCGAATAATTTCCAGAAATTCGGAAATTATTTGGCCAGCGCGATCGCCAGATTTGACAGAAGGAGCGAGTGTATGTGAACAAGTCAGAGACAATCCTTGTACTCAATTCAAACAATGTTGCAGAAAAATGGAAGCAGTCGTTTTCCTTTGGTCATATTTCAGAAAATTATATGGCGATTATACTAGAATTGAAAATCGACTGACAGACAGATATTACTCAATCAACTTTCCTGTTTATAAGCTTTCAGAAAAAAATATACTTTATGGGATCGGAAAAAAATACTTTAGAAATTACAAACGGAATGTTAACGGTATATGTATATACCCTTGACACTGTAGGTGAAGGGTGTGATAAATAAATAAACAATATTTTTATACCCTTCACACAGTGAAAAAGGGTATATATAGGTTTGTCATGTCGTGTGAAATTTCTACAATTTTTATTTCCGACCCCATAAAGTATATATTTTCAGAAAGCTTATGAATAGGAGTCGTTTAAATATCAGTCTGACCGTTTGACCGTCAGTAACTTGAAGTCAACTTTTCGAAGCCCCCCGACATCGCCTGGACCCGCGTGAAGTATTAAAATATTGAAAATATTCGTGAGAAGATTTTATTGAAAATCAGAAAAATCATTTATTTTATATATCATTTATATTTTTATTATTTTTTTAAAATTTTTTTTAATGTTTTTTTAATTTATTTTTTTTTATTTTTTATTTTATTATTATTTATATTTTTTTTTTATTTATTTTTTTTAAATTTTTTTAAAATTTTTTTTAATATTTTTTTTTAACACACATACGTAAATTTATAATTTTACAATGGGATGATTTTATATATGTATGTTTTTTATATGTGGGTACGTATTTCATATGAGATGAATGGTGATACAAACTATTGTTATTGCATGACTACACGTTGTGAAGAGTATATAAGATTTGGCACGGCCGAATATAGCACTCTTACTTATTTATTACAGTGATGTCATAAAAACAGAAAAATTTAAAAAAAATAATAAAAAATACAATGATGCTAAAAAATTTATTGCTTATTACCCATTGAATGATACAAATTTCAACAACAAAATTTGAGCACGCTTTACACACAGAAAAAATTACTGCTTAAATTTTTTTAATTAATTGACTAATTGATTTATTCTTAAATTTGGATTATATTTTTAATTACTTTAAACAATTTTTTTTATTGATATAAAATTTTTTCAAAAAACTTAGAGATTTCTGTCAGTTGAAAAAAGTATATTGAAAAATAATATATGAAAAATTTATTTTTTTGTTAAAAATTCTTTTTGAATCAAAGTCTTAATATAATTTGAAGGAAAATCTTAATATAATTTTGGTTAATAAGGTAGGTAATATTAAAATAAATGGTGGTTTACCAGATTAAAATTCTACTAAGTACATATTCAAAGAAAACGGAACAGAACTTAATTGCAGATGGGACTAAATTCAATATTTCTTGCAGCCCGGTAAATTCTGTTGGATTCTAACCTTAAATGTAAGTAATTATTTGAGTTTCTTCCCTTCGTTTGATAAAATTTATAATGAGTAAAATTTCTTTGTGCTTAGGTCTAGGATGCACCTCTTTAATTTTTGATAATATGATATTTGGTTATGCCACCAGTTACTAAATGTGTTATATTGTATTTTGCTTTGTATTTTTCGTATACTTTTAATATATGCAGTGTAATTCAAAATGTATTTACCTATTTATTGATGTATGTTAAAAATAAATATCTAAAAAAAAACATGTCTATTTTTTTCGGATTCTTTTTTTAAACAGGTTCAATAATTTATATTATTGATACAGTTAATACATTATTTAAATTAATTCCAAATTCCAATTACAGGAGTGATTAAATTAATTAAAATTATTTTTAAATATTAAATTATATATTAATTAATTTTTTAATACTGTTTTAATTGATATTTTTCACAACATATTTTCAATTAAAAATATTAATTTTCATTTAATTAATAGTATCATTTTGATGATTGGAGCAAAATCAAATAATATTTTAATTAATAGTATTAATTTTGTAATTGAAATTCATATTTATTTTTTTCTGTGCAGTCATTTGCAGAAAACTCCAACTGATGAAATAACTCAAGTAACTAGTTTCAGACTGTAATGTCGCATTTAAAATCAACAAAAAAATACGTAATTACATAAAAAATGTGGATAATAGCAATAATTGTAAATAAATAATAAAATATTTTTTAAACGTTAAATAAATGGTTGTTTAAAATTAATGATCTGTCAGTTTTTTCCAACTGAATTTGATTTGTTTAAATAGTTGCTTTAGAATGTGTTAAATATTTAAAATAAAAGTTGAGTAAACAAACAGTTAGTTAATTGAAAAATACGCAATTTTTAAAGGATGAATACATCAGCTAAGTCCAAATGACTTTTTATTATATGAGGAGATACTTAATTGCCAACAACTGGGTTCTCATATTTAGGTTTAAATTACATTTCGATAAAGTTGGAGATAGTGAAACGAACATACGTATAGTATACACGCGATAATATGAACCAATTTTCGCAAAGGCTGTTCACACTATTTAATTTGTTCATGTTTGCGAGCGTGAAAATTGTAGAACAAAACAGGTGCTAAATTCTCGTTCTGTAGAGGTGCAATGCCCCCCAAAATTGTTTTTTCCCCAACAGAATTTAAAAAAATTAACTATTTAAATTTAATGTATGTAAATATAAAAGTAACTTAGTTTAAGATTTTAAAATTCATCCCATCCACTGAAGACATTTTTAAGTTCTTGCCTCCCGCAGAAAAAATTTGTAGCTACGCCAATGCGTTAGTATCTGTCACATTAAATTTATAAAAATCAGTTTTATTTGTGTTTATAAAACTTATACAATTTTTTGTTTTTTTTTCATTTAAATTTTTAACAAAAAATTAAAAACAAAAAAAAAATACCTTTAATTTTAATGTGAACCATTTTTTATTTTGGCTTAAGTTCATTTATTCTTTTATTTAATTTAATGGTTCACATTAAAATTAAATATATAGAAAAAGTTCGAATAAAATATAAATATACAAAAAAACTACCTGTAGAAAAAAAATTCTTCATATTTTTGTTTTGTTTCATTATTGTTAGTGCAACTTTTTCTTTCATTTTAATTTCAAAAATTTCACATTCTGCACGATTGTTATTCCATTCTTTTACAAGGGTAGAGTATCCACTCCATCTCTTATGTTGCCAAATTTCTCTCAGGTTACTTAAATGAATGTTATCATCGATGTCCTAATGATAAGATACGAAATTTAAAATCTTTTTCCAGCATTGCTGACATTTTTATAAAATAATCGTAATACTGTCAAGTTTGTAATCTTATTTTAATAATAAATTATTTTTCGTTGGTATGTTTACAGTGAAAATGTCAAGAAAATACTAGGAATAAAATCTTAAAGTGCTGGGATTCCCCGAATTTGAAAAAGAAATATTAAATCCAAAACAATTTATGTTCAAATTTTAGAACTTTTGTACTTTGTTCACTTTTAGAGTAGTCAATGAAAATAAAAAGTTCATGTTTCCAGGTTTTTGCGAGTGCATTGTACATAATTTGGTTTGGCGCTGGGAGTAGTGTGTATTTCCCCCGTTAATCCTAGCTTGAATATACACTAGAACTACTATTTGCGTCGTTTCGCCTTAATTGTTTTTTATTTTATTTACCAATTTGCGTCTCTATGACTTTAATTTGCATCGTTATGACTTGCATAGATTTGTGCCCCTACACACAACGTTATTTTTTCTATTCGATCCCCATTTACGACGCAAATTGTGATTAAAGTATGTTATTATGAGCACTTATAAATACTGTAAAAAAATTAATTTGTACAAGTATTTTCTGAAAACTTTAATGGTAATTTATTATTCAACGATCAAGAAGACATAACAGCTCTTTTTAAATTTTTTTCCTGCTTGTTTGTTTGTCCGTCTGTCTTTCTGTCCGTTTTTCTTTACTTAAACGGAATTTAAAAAAATTTCGTATAAAGGGACGTTGACATCTGGTTTAATATTTAGGCTTATTTCTATCGCGAGATAAAATCTTATTTTGAACAGTAAAAAGAAAAAGAGCAAGAGGTGTCTTAAATGGTACTATAACAGGGATGGCGAGCTTATGGCACGTTCAAAAAATTTTGATGGCACGCACAAAAACAATATTATTTTTTTTATAAGTTATAAATCGCATTGTAAATTGATATATCTTGGCCCACTGTATAGATGCATTGGAAAAAAGAGAAATATGTCCTTCCAAAATTATGTCAGTTACAACTGACGGTGCCCGTTGCTTAAGTGAATGTGAAAATGAGCTTATAAATTTATTTAAAAAACGTATTGGACACACAATTCTTGCTTTTCATTGCATTAGGCACCAACAAGCTTTATGTGCCAAAAATAAGTTTTGTAACAAAATTACTCAATTTTTTCTTCAGCACAAGCACTAAATATAAAAAAATTTCAAAAATTGTTAAACGAAGTACACTCGACGTACAATAGCTTAATTTTATATAATAACTAGCAAATACCCGGTGTGCTTCGCCACCCCCATCGTAATGAAATAAAAATTTTATAGTTCAAAAATATATTTATTTTGCAAGTGCCACGCCTACTATTACTAAATCAACCATTTCTTATTCAAATAATCATATAGACGTCAAAGCTTCTCGTGCAAAATTTTGTTACTCTAACTATTATCGCTCCCAGATATACGAATTTTTGTATTTAATTCATATAACAGGTGCCACGCCCACTATTACTAAAGCATCCATTTCTTATCAAAATAGTCATTTAGATGTCAAAGCTTCTCGTGCCAAATTTGGGTACTCTAACTGTTATCGCTTCCTGAATATACAAATTTTAGTATTCAATTGCTATGAGAGCTGCCACGCCCACTATTTCTAATGTACCCATTTTTTCCAGAAATGTTTATTTGGGTGTCAAAGTTTCTCTTGCAAAATTTTAGTACTCTAATCGATATCGTTTTCCAAATATACGAAATTTAGTATTTAATTCATGTGGCCCCGCCTACTATTGAAAGTCCGCCCATTTTTTACCCAAATGTTCGTGTGAATGTCAAAGTTTACCGTACTTAATTTGAAGACTCTAGCTGCATTAACTTTCGTGATATATAATATTTAATACTTATTCTTTAATAGGGCGTGGCACCCCGCCTACTTACAATTTTAAACCAAAGTATAAGCTATAGTTCCTTCCAGACATACAGAAATATTCTGTGAAAATTTCAAGGTATAAAGCACAAGCAAACATACAAACACACATTGATTTTTAAATATATAGAAGAAGATCTACGCTGGTTAAGTCGCGGAAATTTTTTTGCAAAGATTTGTAGATGGTTTGGGGAAATAAATTTTCTATTTCTAAATAATGAGAATTTATTGACCAATATAATCAGTGATTGGATGTAGAATGGCTAGCAAAGCTATATTTTTTCACTGATTTATGCTCTCTCTTTAATTAAATTAATATAAATCTACAAGGTGTTAATAAAACTGTCATTATAATGTTCGACTTATTCAAAGCGTTCGAAGTCAAATTACAGATTTTTAATCGTGATATTCTTTTAAGTTCCTATAAATATTATCCGGATTAAAAAAAAAGTCACGAAAAGCCAAATAAAGAGTCATTAAAGGAAGAATTTTCAATGGTAATTCAATCCCTAATTCAGGAATTTTCTGCAAGATTTACGCAGTTTAAAGAATTTAAAAAAAAAATTTTAAAATTTAGTTTATATCCTGATACAGTACAATTTGAAAAATTAAATTTAAAAGTCCTTGAGTGATTAAATTTTAATGAATTAGAAATGGAATTAGTTGAATTTCAGTCAAGTACCATATGGAACCAAAAATTTGTTGATTTAAGAAAGGATTTAGAAATTATTGAAAGTAATCGATTATTGGATAAAATAAATAAAATTGCAGAAGATAAAATTCGAACTACAATTCAATGCCTGACACGTTTAATTGTTTAAAAATCTTAGAAAAGGCAAATTTATCAATATTTTGATCTATCTTTATACCCTTCACACAGTGAAAAAGGGTATATATAGGTTTGTCATTCCGTGTGAAATTTCTACAATTTTCATTTCCGACCCCATAAAGTATATATTTTCTGAAAGCTTATGAATAGGGAAGTCGATTAAGCTCTGTCAGTCTGTCCGTCTGTCCGTGTGTATGTTGAAATCAACTTTTTGAAGCCCCCCGACATAGGTTGGACCCGGGTAGGGTATTAAAATATCAGAAATACTCGGGAGTAGATCGGTATTGAAAATCAGAAACATCGGTACATAAACAACTGAGATATGAGCAAAAACCCACGACCACCTCGATTTTTTTTTCACAAAAACAAACAAAAACAAAATACAAACGTGTATACTGGTTAGAGAAAACGTGGCATCGAATCCCAGCTGAGCCAAAAAAAAATTTTTTTAAATTTTTTTTTTTTATTTTTTATTTAATATATTATTTATATTTTTATTATTATTTTTTATTATTTTTTTTTTAAATTTTTTTTTTATTTTTTTTTTGTTTTATATATATTATATACATAATAATTTTTTTTTTAATTTTTTTTAAAATTTTTTTTTTTAAATTTTTTAAAAAATTTTTTTTTTTTTTTAACATACATAGTAAATTTTTAATTTTACAATGGGACGTTTTTATATATGTATGTTTTTATATGCATGTACGTATATCATATGGGATGAATGGTGACACAAACCACTGTTATTGCATGACTACACGTTGTGAAGGGTATATAAGATTCGGCACGGCCGAATATAGCGCTCTTACTTGTTTAAATTAAATTTTATAAAAAGCAAAAATAGGAATAGAATAACGGATGAGTAGAGCTTTGCATGTGTATTGTTGAAACTAACTAATTATGAACCAGATATTAAATCTGTATCATCTTGCGGGCAGCAACAAAAATCACATTAGCGGTATTCACAATCTTGTGTATTTGCCATTGCAAATTTGCACCATTGCAAATATGTTCTATTTGTGTATACTTTGTTGGTGTAAAGTAAAAATATACTCTACTATTTGGCAAATGCACTGATGCAAGACCATTTGCACAAAATTGTGAATAACGCTATTAAAAGCAATTGTTTTTAACGTGAATTTTGTTTCTACCATAGTGCTTTTTGTAAATCATTAAATTAATAAAAAATTCTTTAAAACAGAATTGCTTTTAGTTGTTTATATAATTATACCTACGTATAGTTTTACCACGCTAACATTCCGAATGAAATTTTATTGTGGCACGTTACCTATTTAAAAATGAATTTTTATGACTTTGTGGCACGGACATCAAAAAAGGTTCGCCACCCCTGTACTAGAAGGTTGATAAAAAATAAATGAATATAAAATTGTACAAGCAACAATGAACTATTAATTTGTACTAATAACAATATCAAAATTTATTTTTTTGTAAAATGAATACAATACAAAATTGCATATTGCTTGGCACCAGCAATGCAGGCCGGGTTTAACTGGTGAACAATTAAATTACACAAAAGGGTGGGTGAATTAAATATATTAAACACAAATCGTTTCGAGCAGTGATTGCTGATGATGATTTCTGTAAACTTCATTTTTCTTACTAGGCATTTCTTCATTAGCACAATGAACCCTTACAATATTATTTTTAATATCGAAACTAAATTTGATTTTAATTATTATTTTTTTTTCTTTTGTTCTTATGTTCTTGACTTATGTGTAGGTTTAAAGCTTGAATAGTTTTCAATGTCTAATTTTTTCGTTTCATTTGCTTCAGCATTAAATAGTAGCAGCATCATTAATCAAAAATTCTTTCACTCTACTTCAAACTGTTAATCATTTTCGGATTACTCAATATACATATATTTTTTAACGTTCAACTGGTTTTATGTAAGTTTTTATATTTCAAGTTCATCCATATAATTTCGCTTTTACTTTTTTTATTTATTATTTTTTGTTTTTGTTAAAATCTTAAAAACGCTTAATATTAAAAAACGCTCAACCAACCATTCATTTTGTCATTATGACCAACATGAGTTTTCAAAAATGATGACTAAAGAGGTTTTTTCTTTCTCGTATAAATAAAAAAAAAAAACATGACTAAAAAGCGATTAAAACAAGTGGTGTAAAAGTGAGCTAGAAACTGAAAGTTTAAAACGTATAAAACAGAGAAATATTTTTACGACCAAAAAAAAAAACACAAAATTCGAATCAAAATGAAAAATTTTTTAATTCAGTGCAAGAGTTTGAATTGAATGTGATACGAGGGAGCATGACAGTAACAAACAAAAGATATAAATTAAATAACATAATGTTGCAACTGTTATTATTGTCTTTAAATTTTTTATAAGAAACTTTAATATTTATTGGCTTATTTAATCCACTATATTGGTACACTGTATGGAATGCTACAATATATTTAATTGCATTAACATGTTTTGGGGAATATACATTTTTTTAAATATGAAAATCCATTATTTATGTTGATATTTATTATTGTAAGATTTTTTTTACCATCTTTCTAGATTATAAGATATACAAAATACAATATAACACTAATTATGGAAAAAAATGCCACTTAATGCTCTAAACACATAGACGACAGCAGACAGCAAGCAGCAATATGTCAAAAATAAAATCCATGTGTTTAAATGAAAACGATTATTTTGACGGCAGCACAGCAGCACGACTGCACAACAGCATTTGCTACTACTGCCAACTAGAGGTCTGCACAAATGATTTGGTAGCCAAATGAATGATGTGTGTGTATTTGATATTTTTATCAAATGTGTAAAAAAAATTAGAGCGAGTCATTCACACTCAATCATATTAAATGAGAGATCAACACAACACCGTTCATTAAAAAGTAAGCCACACACACTTACACTAATTGTGTGTGTTTCTCTATTATTGTTTATTGTTTGATGAACTCAAATTCATACATATTACAATAAAAAAACCTGAGCGAAGTTAAAAATCACACTAATCATTCGTGTGTTTCTTGACTTTCTTATTTTGTTAAGTGAAGAGGAAAATTAAAATTTTAACAAAAAAAGTAATCAAATGAAATGGTTGTAATAAATGTATTTTTTATATGCAAAAACAATAACAATAATAATATTATAAAAAAAAAAATTTACAATATGACAAAACCAGTATACAAAGGCAATAATTCTTAAGCACTTACTACACTATATTTTTATTCATTGATGATATGTATAGAATTGATAAAAACAAACAGTAAATGTCAAAAAAAAAAGTAAAATTGTTCAACTTAAAATTCACATTTTAAGCTTAAAATATTAAAAGTGTTGCTGAATCAGCGGTTTATGGGCAAATTCAGCGACTAACCGCTTTTTGTTTGTTTTATTTTTATGTTTCTCAAAAACGTTGACAGCATTTAATAAAATAAACAAAACAATAACAAAACAAGTAACAGTGCTATATTCGGCCGTGCCGAATCTTATATACCCTTCACAACGTGTAGTCATGCAATAACAATTGTTTGTATCACCATTCATCCCATATAAAATACGTGCATACGTACACGTTAGAATAAATGTGGCATCGAATCCCAGCTGAGCCAAAAAAATTTTATTTTATTTAATATATTATTTATATTTTATTATTATTGTTTATATTTTTTTTAAATTTTTTTAAAAAATTTTTTTAGAAAAATTTTTAAAAAAATTTTTTTTAAAATTTTTTTAAAATTTTTTTTTTTTTAGTTTTTTTTATTATTTTTTTCTTATTTTTAATATTTTTTTTTTTGTAATTTTTTTTGTTTGGTATGTTTTTTACATGTATATATATGTATGTTGTTGTTGTAATTGTGAAAAAAACGAGGTGGTCGTGGTTTTTTGCTCATATCTCAGAAAGTTATGGGGCGATTGTGCTGAATTTCAATAGCGATTCATTCCTGGATATTTCCAAGAGATTGATACCATATACAGATCTGAGGAACATATAGTTGCTTCTAAAAGTTGATTTCAACCAACACACGGACAGACGGACAGACGGTCAGGGCTTAATCGACTCCTCTATTCATAAGCTTTCAGAAAATATATACTTTATGGGGTCGGAAATGAAAATTGTAGAAATTACAAACGGAATGACAAAGCTATATTTACCCTTGTGCACCACAGGTGAAGGGTATAAAAAAACATGTAACAGAGCTATATTCGGCAGTGCCGAATCTTATATACCTTTCACAACGTGTAGTCATGCAATAACAATTGTTTGTATCACCATTCATCTCATATAAAATACGAACATGCATGTAAAAAACATACATATAAAAACATACCATTGTAAAATTATAATTGAGTTTACGTATGTTAGTTTCTAAAATAAAAATTAAAAAAAAAAAAAATAAAAACAAATGTATTAAAAACAAACAAAAATTGCAGAAAAAAATTAAAAAAAAATATTTAAAAAAATTAAAAAATAAATAATAAATAAAATAAAAAATTTTTTTGGGCTCGATGCCAAGTTTATTATAACCAGTATATATGTATGTTGTTGTTGTAATTTTGAGAAAAACGAGGTGGTCGTGGTTTTTTGCTCATATCTCAGAAAGTTATTGGGCGATCGTGCTGAATTTCAATAGCAATTAAGTTTCTTGCTATTATTGTCAATGTATTGAATTTATTTTTATTTTAACTTTATTTATTGAAAACACATTTAATTTGTTTAAATAAAAATTATTTTAATTAAAAATTAAAAATCTGCTTTTAAGTGTGTATTTTAGTTGTAAAATTTTTTAACTTGTTTACGATTAAATTCGGTAGATATAGTGATTATTGTCAACTGTGTGACATAATTAAAAAAAACAAGAAGGAGTGCTAAATTAATAAAAATTCCATTTGTTAAAAAATATATTTAAAACTACTACTTTTTGCTTCTAAAAAGTTTGTATCACTTTTTAATGCAACATCTTTTTACTAATATTTTGTTTTCAATACGATAAAAAAAATTTAAAACACAAAACACATGTTGTGTTGATAAAACACAATATGTACATCGACACACAAGTGTATTTACTCGAATTAAAGAGCAAATTTGTTATTTACACCTGAATCAAATATTTCTCTCACAACACTCACATAAATAATTGAACGCTTTGCACACATAGGCTATTACTCACACACAATTAATTGTGTGTGATTCTAAAATCACACACAACACACTACTTGCTAGCTTGATATGTGAATTCATGTGTCGTTTAATCGCACATATGCAGACCTCTACTGCCAACTTAGGCTATTTTCTATTTGGACGGGCAGCAATAAGCAAATATAGCGTTGCCATTATGTATATTAAATTGGAAAAATAATAACAAAAACTTAATTTTAATATTAAACATAAAAGAACATTACAAAAATACAATAAAGAAATAAATTTATGTGTATATATAGTTTTTCGTGATATTATTCCATTTTTTTTTATCAATAACATTGATTTTATTCATTATAAAATATATATATGCGGCATCCCTGAAGTTGGTATTGCTAAAATACACATCAGCTGATCATTATGTTGTTGCTGTCTTCAAAATAATTATCAAGCTGACTTCAGAGCAGCATTTGAAGTTGGCAGCATTTGAAGCCGTGAAGTTGTGAAGTCTGCTGGCGTCTATGTGTTTAGAGCTTTAATGACCATCATTTTCTGTTTCGCAGTGTTCTCAGCAAAAAGTCTCATTCCAAAATAAAGAGTTGAATGTACTAAAAAACAGATCTTCACTACTTACAATTTGAAATTTAGGCAAATGTGTTTATCACTCTCGCTGACAAATAGGGACTCGTATAAGTACTTATTACGGTCGCTTATAAATGGGGACTTAAATAAATACTTTATTTTATAGCAATAAATAAGTACTTAATTTTAATAAACTTAATAACCCAATAATTCTATGGACTTACAGAAGTCGTTCGGTTCTTTTAAGATCGACAATTCGGTTTGATTATTCTGCGATTTGTCAATTTGAAATTTAAAAAACAGTGAAAATCTACAATTCATCACTTTGTTAATGAAATGCTTTGCCACTGTTGTCAAAATCATTATTACTTATACCCTAGGCGTGGTAAACTAAATGAGAATTATAAAAATTAAAAAAATTTCGTAATAAGAAATTGTATTGTACTAACGTATCACATTATAAATCAAGTCATTACTAAAATACTTTTTAGTAAGACAGTTGACATGTAATAGTCATTGAAAAGTATGTTGTGGAGAAAGATCAAGTCATTACCTAATTTTCACTGGAATGGTCTCATCATTAAAAATGTTTGGCTGTAGCGCTCGAATTTTTGCACAACGTTGGACGCAAGTATTAAATAATTCCAAAAAAGTCGGGTTCTGACAAATCTGGTCAGTCAATTTTCGAATTTCTTGAAATTATTCACTCTTTAAAAATTTTACTTAAAAGTGCCACTTTGTCTTGGGCAGCGGTGTTTTTCGACTAAACTCACATCTCTGGTCTGTTTTTTAAAAGCAGGATGTAAACAATTTCGTATCATAAGGTTGATTTTACTTTCGAATGGAATTTATCTCTGTAATATACCTCAATAGTGCGTTTATCTTAACTTATATATTAAACACATGTTTAAGTATAAAATTCAGTGGTTAAGGCTCATCAAAACACTATATCGATTTTAATAAAAAAGTCAACTTGTAAATAAACATCTGCATCACGAGTGAAATTAAATCATTAGGAAAAGCCACTGCAGTGCTATCTATATATATAAAAGCGAAACTCTGTGTGTGTGTTTGTGTGTGTGTTAGCTATAGACTCCGAAACTGTTAAACCGATCGGACTCAAGCTTTGGCAAGTTATTGTACACATTCCAGGGAGTGCTCACCGGTGGAAAAGGGTGGGCGGTGCCACGCCCATAAAAAATTAGTTAGCATTTTTAGCTACTTGCACTTGACCGATTTTTCTGAAACTTTGCACACATATTGAACCGTCATGACTTTATAATTTCTTGATTAGAAAAGTGGGCAGGGCCACGCCCATAAAAAAAGTTATAATTTTGAGGTACTTGCACTTGATCGATTTTTCTGAAACTTTGCGCACATATTGAGCTATCATGGCTTTACAATTTTGTGATTAGAAAAGTGGGCAGTGCCACGCCCATAAAAAAAGTTACCATTTTCAGCTACTTAAACTTCACCGATTTTTCTAAAACTTTTCTCACACATATTAAGGTCTCATTATTATACAATTTTGTGATTAGAAAAGTGGGCAGAGCCACGCCCAAAAAAAAAGTTAAAATTTTGAGGTACTTGCTTTGGACCGATTTTTGTGAAACTTTGCAGACATATCGAGTTGTCATGACTATACAATTTCTTGATTAGAAAAGTGGGCAGTGTCACGCTCATAAAAAAAATTAACATTTTCAGCTACTTGAACTTCACCAATTCTTCTGAAACTTTGCACACATATTGAGCTTTCATGACTATACAGTTTCGTGATAAGAAAAGTGGGCAGTGCCTCGCCCATTAAAAAAAATTTAAAATTTTTAGCTTTTTGCACTTGATATTCAATTTAAATTCAGAAATTTTCTGAATTTTAAATTTTCAAAAATGATTTTAATTAATTTAATCACGCTTATAACTAAAATTTGGCATAAATTTAAGTAACGCTTTTATTGTAATAAAAGAACGCGGAATGAAAAAAAGAGTAGACCTATAACGGATTTTATAAAAAGTTCTTATTGTTCTTGTTTTGATTTGAAAATTGAGGGTAAAAATAAGCTGTGGATACCTCAAATGGTTTGTAAAATGTGCTGTGAATATTAAAGACAGTGAATGGTCAAAGACGTCGTATCAAATTTAGGGTGCCTATGCAGATGACTGCTACTTTTGCTGTATAAAATTACGTGGAATTAATCTAAAAAAAAAAATATTTATCCAGTCGTAGTATCAGCCAGAAGATCTCTGCCATATTCCCAGGAAGTACCTGTTCCAATATTATGCTCTAAAAACGAATTCTTGTTTGATAAAAACCTTGACAAAATGAGTAGAGGTAGGGATTTTGAAGAAATACCGCCTTCAAACCCCAAACCATTTAAGCAAGAAGAATTATATGATATGGTAAGAGATCGTGAATTACCTGTAGAATCTGCTGAGGTATTGGCCTCTAGATTAAAACACAGAAACTTGGCATCACATACAAAAGTGACATACTATCGCAAAAAAGAGCAAGACTTACTACAATCTTTTCATTCGGAAAATGATATTGTATTTTGTTCTGATGTGCAAGGCCTTATTCTGGCAATGGGTCTTTCCGAGTATCAGCCAAATGAATGGCGCCTCTTTATAGATAGCTGAAAATGAAGCCTGAAGTGTGTACTTTTACACAATGGCAATACATATGGTTCAGTGCCAATTGCCCATTCTGCAAGACTAAAAGCACTTGTGCTAGACAAAATCAAATATAGCGAGCATCAATGGATTATTTGTGTTGATCTTAAGAATACTAATTTCTTATAAGGACAGTATAGTGGATTCACCAAATATCCATGTTTTTATTGTCTGTGGGACAGCCGGACCAAGCATCTACACTGGGAAAAACGAAATTGGCCAGTACGTGAGGCGTTGGTGGTTGGAAATCATAACATCATAAATCCACCTTTAGGTCCAAAAGAAAAAATTACATTGCCTCCCTGGCACATTAAACTTGGTCTTATGTAGCAGTTTGTCGAAGCCCTGGTTAAAAAAGGCCAGTGTTTCTCTTTAAAATTAAAGAAAATTATTTTATTGTTTTTGGTAAAATTTGTAAACCCTTTTCTAAATTTGAAAAATTATAACATTTATTGGTTAATTCACAAGGGTGTCGTCCTAAGTGTCATGTTTTCATAAAGTCATAAATTAAAAAAAAAAAAAATATTAAAAACTTTTTTATTGCTGATTGTACAATTTTTAGAACCTTTTAAAGTTTTTTTTTAAATCATGACAACACGACACTTAGGAAACCCTTTTGAATTAGCCAATTTTAATACAATATTTAGATTACCTTCCGAATTTATCAAGTATATAATTGGGGGATTCAAATCATATTGTCATAATTTGCTAATATTTTATACTAGTTTAAAAAAATGGTTGTTGTTGTTGTACTTTAAAGAACAAACTCCTAAAATTTTAAGAGTTTTTGTTCTATTTTTATTGTTTTGTCATAACTTTCAAATAGAAAGCTGAGCCGAACGACTGAAACTCTTTATTCGGTGATAATATTCACACGCCGCGGCGCGCCTTTGTCACTGATATATGATATATGTGTGCAATAAGTTTGTTAGTATGGCTATACATTTTTCACAGTTTTAAAAGATCACACTTAATTACATTTTTTTAACTTTTAAATAAGTAAAATTAAAAAATCCAGTTGTTTTAAAATATGTATGCCGTTTTTTTACTTGTATTAAATACATACATCGTCTTTTATTAAATCCATTATATACACAACTTTTTCCGGTCGAACCTGAACCATCTGATTAAATGGATTATTGTAAAACTTATCAGATTTCGGGACACCGAGGTGGACGCTTCAGCGATTAGTAAGCAGGCTAGCAATGTTTATTAAAAGCACTTTAATAGCTTTTTCTTCGTTGTCTTCATCACCTACAAAAAGGTTGATTTAAATTTAAACAGATGTAATTTTGTTTATACCTACTTGAGCCGGTTATTATTTTCGTTTTTTCACTCGTTTTTGACATTTTTATTTGAAATATTTTTAACTGTTTCTTTTTAAAAAGCTGAATCAAATTTGAAATAGCACTAATAATTATGAGTGGTTGTTCACAGCAGTCATATTTTGTCATATTTTGACTTTATGACTACCATTTGAATCCCCCAAATAATTTTTTTGCTAGTTTAATTATTTATCATTATATTTTGCATTTAACTTTGTTTTATTCAAGAATATTTCTTTGTTATATAATTTTATTGGCCTGTGGGGAACTTTATATTTAATTATCTATGATTTTGTTGAAAATAATTTATAAATTTATGTTATTTTCAAATATAGATATTAGAGCATCATTTTAATTAAACAACAAAGCACGGTACATTTTAATGGTTTTAACAAAAATTTTCTTGAGGAAAACGGCTTTGCCAGGATCCTTTCAAACCTGTGGTAAAAATTTCAACTGAATAGTTCTTATGATACCCAAAATCAAACGTTACTAATGAACGCTCCAACAATTTAATTTACATATGTATAGACTTTAAGTTATAAATCTCATGTTCATAAATAAATGAATGTATTTTTGTATCTTTATATTTATACTCATTAATAAATATAACTTAGAACAAACATTTTAAAATAAAACTCATTCATTCATGTTTATTTTCATATTAATAAATACATATAGGGCCAATTCAAAGTGGTTGCATATCAGTCATATTTGTACTATTTCATATTATTTTATGCACGCATAAAATTTTTGTTAGTAATTTCCATACAAATTGTTTATGTTATACTTTTAACTATACTGTCTCTCAGAGAGAATTTCTTCGCTACTCACCTCTCAGAGATAATATTTTCTATTTTCTTCTTTCCTGTATACATACAATTTTTAACAGCGTCATCTCTTTGTCTTCTTTCTTGTATTAAATACATAATTTGTTAACAAAAGGTGTTCAAAGTCACTAGTCATATTAATATGAATTATATGACATAGTACAATATAAGAGTCTACTTTGAATTGGCCCATATTTTCTAATACTAGTTTGTGTATGCAAAAAACCAAAATAATAACTTGACAGCCGTTGCTAAGTATACCTACATACTTACATCATTTTATATTTTCTTAAAATAATACCAGAAAATTTTACATTAAAATCTGCGTGGAAGAGAAACACCTCCGCGCCGATAAATCTGTGCAAGCAAAAATAAAAAAATTTATTTTTTCTGTAGCAACCATGGTACAATAACTACCCTGCAAAAATTTCATTAACAAGTAATGGGTTAAAATGTTAAAAGACTTAAAAGACACTTTTACTACTTGTGCGTTTGATTTAAAGAATATTATTTTAACACAGCGATGTATGTATGCCATTGATGGCAAATACTTTTCTAAAGGGAATTTGCGAATACATGAGACTACTTTCATTGAGAAGCGACTGAATGAGTTTAAAAAGTAAAAAATCTAGCAAAAGTTACTGTGATGTTACAAAATAAGGTTTCCATTTTATACCCTTCACACAGTGAAAAAGGGTATATATAGGTTTGTCATTCCGTGTGAAATTTCTACAATTTTCATTTCCGACCCCATAAAGTATGTCAGTCTGTCCGTCTGACCGTCTGTCCGTGTGTATGTTGAAATCAACTTTTTGAAGGCCCCCGACATCGCTTGGACCCGGGTGAGGTTTTTAAATATCAGAAATATTTGGGAGTAGATCAGTATTGAAAATCAGGAACATCGGTACATAAACAACTGAGATATGTGCAAAAGCCCACGACCACCTCGATTTTTTTTTCACAAAAACAACATTACAACAACAACATACATACATACAAACGTGTATACTGGTGCTCAAGGGTATATATAGCTTTGTCATTCCGTTTGTAATTTCTACAATTTTTATTTCCGTCTGTCTGTGTGTTGGTTGAAATCAACTTTTAAAAGCAACCACATCTTCCGCAAACCTGTGTATGGTATCAATATTTTGGAAATATCCGGGAATGAATCGCTATTGAAATTCAGCACAATCGCCCCATAACTTTCTGAGATATGAGCAAATAAACACGACTGCCTCTGTTTTTTCTCATATTTTTACCACAAAAATTAAAAGCTTTCAGCTATAGAATAATTTCTAGGTACCTTTGCTACTATTTATAGATATAATATGTCTCTAGAGCTATTCGTAAAAAAATTCGGATAAAGCAGGCTCTAATCGGAAAAGTTATAGGCAAACAATTTTTTTAAAAATATGTATTCCACAAACTTACAAACGAAAACCAATTTTTTTCAGCTTCTAAATAACCGAGAGAGTCAGTTTTGGTATCATCTGAAAGAACTTGACTACACTACAAAATGGCGGACAATAAATTTATATATGAGCCAAATCTGGTATTATAAAATGTAACTTCTTCAACACACACCAACCCAAACCACAAAATCACGGATGGCGTCGGAAATAATAAAGAAAGATGGCGTATAACATGAAATATAGGTTAAGCTACGATGTGGGATTACACCTATATACATGATGGCAAAGGGTATTATCAGATTTGGCACGACCGAGTATAGCACTCTTACTTGTTAAAATTAAAATATGTTTAAAAGAAACAAAAATCTATTCTAATAGCAATTGGCATGATTGTATGATTATACAATTATATACTAGTAATGAGAACAGTATATAGTAGTCATAAAAATACGAGTTATGACAATGTATTATTAGAAGTTTACTGGGTATGAACTCTAGTTCAGTATTTGTGAATAAATCTTGCACTCAAGCATATTCGTCACTATAATGATTCCCAAACTTATTGATACACTAACCCCATTTACGTTTAAAAAATTGATCTCACAAAATGGATATTAATTCATACTTTATGAAGTTGAGTAACACTGCTTCACTTCTATTTAATGCATCAGCGAGTTTAGTATCTTTAACGGGATCTACAAACATTCAAAAAATATAAGAAATTATATGTTTAGAATCTTATTATAGAAAATAAATAAAAGGAAAGTCACTTTAAGGAACCTTGAAAAAGTTTTAACGAAGTCGATGTTTTTTCTTTTTCTTTCACACAGTGACATCTCTATTCATGTGTAGTTTATGAATACATACATATGTGTATATAAGTATGTGTATTCGCACTTCATAGTTATATTAACTACCAGGCTACTTTGTTGAATATTTTTCTTTTCAGTATGTCATCTATAATAAGCATCAAACAAGTTTTGACATTTAATGGCAAATTGGCCAATAGCGATAGCTCCACTTGTATGTGGAAAATTATATTTAATTGGTAACAAATATTCACATGAATTATTAAATATTCTGTAAATCATATGTATCGCCCATTTGCGACAATAAGGTCTTAAGTCAAAATTTTGTAGCTGTGAACATAAAACATTTTTATTTTTTTATTTTTAAATCCAAATAGGATTCGGATACAAGCCTGTGAGAATAATGAAGAACTGTTTGGGTAAAATTTTGACGTATTTTTTAGCAAATCGCTTTAAATTTTTTTGTTTAATTTTTAATTAATTAATTTTAATTAGGAAGTTAATATTATACCCATTCAGTGTGAAAAACAAATCCCGGGGTTAGAAAAAAAGAATGTTTCAAAAGCGAAGTAAGTAAGTAAGTAAGTAAGTAAGTAAGTAAGTAAGTAAGTAAGTAAGTAAGTAAGTAAGTAAGTAAGTAAGTAAGTAAGTAAGTAAGTAAGTAAGTAAGTAAGTAAGTAAGTAAGTAAGTAAGTAAGTAAGTAAGTAAGTAAGTAAGTAAGTAAGTAAGTAAGTAAGTAAGTAAGTAAGTAAGTAAGTAAGTAAGTAAGTAAGTAAGTAAGTAAGTAAGTAAGTAAGTAAGTAAGTAAGTAAGTAAGTAAGTAAGTAAGTAAGTAAGTAAGTAAGTAAGTAAGTAAGTAAGTAAGTAAGTAAGTAAGTAAGTAAGTAAGTAAGTAAGTAAGTAAGTAAGTAAGTAAGTAAGTAAGTAAGTAAGTAAGTAAGTAAGTAAGTAAGTAAGTAAGTAAGTAAGTAAGTAAGTAAGTAAGTAAGTAAGTAAGTAAGTAAGTAAGTAAGTAAGTAAGTAAGTAAGTAAGTAAGTAAGTAAGTAGGTAAGTAAGTAAGTAAGTAAGTAAGTAAGTAAGTAAGTAAGTAAGTAAGTAAGTAAGTAAGTAAGTAAGTAAGTAAGTAAGTAAGTAAGTAAGTAAGTAAGTAAGTAAGTAAGTAAGTAAGTAAGTAAGAAAGTAAGTAAGTAAGTAAGTAAGTAAGTAAGTAAGTAAGTAATTAAGTAAGTAAGTAAGTAAGTAAGTAATTAAGTAAGTAAGTAAGTAAGTAAGTAAGTAAGTAAGTAAGTAAGTAAGTAAGTAAGTAAGTAAGTAAGTAAGTAAGTAAGTAAGTAAGTAAGTAAGTAAGTAAGTAAGTAAGTAAGTAAGTAAGTAAGTAAGTAAGTAAGTAAGTAAGTAAGTAAGTAAGTAAGTAAGTAAGTAAGTAAGTAAGTAAGTAAGTAAGTAAGTAAGTAAGTAAGTAAGTAAGTAAGTAAGTAAGTAAGTAAGTAAGTAAGTAAGTAAGTAAGTAAGTAAGTAAGTAAGTAAGTAAGTAAGTAAGTAAGTAAGTAAGTAAGTAAGTAAGTAAGTAAGTAAGTAAGTAAGTAAGTAAGTAAGTAAGTAAGTAAGTAAGTAAGTAAGTAAGTAAGTAAGTAAGTAAGTAAGTAAGTAAGTAGGTAAGTAAGTAAGTAAGTAAGTAAGTAAGTAAGTAAGTAAGTAAGTAAGTAAGTAAGTAAGTAAGTAAGTAAGTAAGTAAGTAAGTAAGTAAGTAAGTAAGTAAGTAAGTAAGTAAGTAAGTAAGTAAGTAAGTAAGTAAGAAAGTAAGTAAGTAAGTAAGTAAGTAAGTAAGTAAGTAAGTAAGTAAGTAATTAAGTAAGTAAGTAAGTAAGTAAGTAAGTAATTAAGTAAGTAAGTAAGTAAGTAAGTAAGTAAGTAAGTAAGTAAGTAAGTAAGTAAGTAAGTAAGTAAGTAAGTAAGTAAGTAAGTAAGTAAGTAAGTAAGTAAGTAAGTAAGTAAGTAAGTAAGTAAGTAAGTAAGTAAGTAAGTAAGTAAGTAAGTAAGTAAGTAAGTAAGTAAGTAAGTAAGTATATATTTTCTTAAAGCTTATAAGCAGAGGAGTCGATTAAACCCTGACTGCCTGTCCGTCTGCCCGTCTGTCCGTGTGTTGGTTGAAATCAACTTTTAGAAGCAACCATATGTTCCTCAGATCTGAGTATGGTATCAATCTTTTGGAAATATCCGGAGTGAATCTCTATTGAAATTCAGCACAATCGCCCCATAACTTTCTGAGATATGAGAAAAAAACCACGACCACCTCGTTTTTTTTCACAATTACAACAACAACATACATATATACTGGTTAGAGTAAACGTAGCATCGAATCCCAGCTGAGCCAAAAAAAATTTTTTTAATATTATATATTATTTATATTTTTATTATTTTTTTTATGTTTTTTTTTAATTTTTAAAAATTTTTTTTTTAATTTTTTTAAAAAAATTTTTAATTTTATATATTATTTATATTTTTTATATATTTTTTTTTCTTTTTAGTACATTTTTTTTTGTAATTTTTTTTTTTGGAAACATACGTAAACTCAATTTATAATTCTGCAATGAGATTTTTTTATAAATATGTGTATGTTTTTTATGTGTATGTACGTATTTCATATGAGATGAATGGTGATACAAACAATTTTTATTGCATGATTACACGTTGTGAAGGGTATATAAGATTCGGCACGGCCGAATATAGCACTTTTATTTGTTTTACTTGTTTTTTGTTACGACCAATAAAAACAATTCGAATTTCAAATTTTTCTCTCAAAACTTGTTTTAATGTCAAATGATAATGCTGATGTTCACGTTTTTGCTTGTTAGCGATAATGTTTGGGTTTGTGTTAATGTAACACATAGATACTAATTAAATAAAATAATGATGTAATTATTTGTTTTTTAAGTTTCTTTAAAATTTGAGTTCATTGTCTATTGTTTAATTTGTTTTGTGTTAATATTTTTTTTTTATTTTTTTTGTTAAGTCTTAGTTCATTATTAAATAAATAATAATTATAACAATAAATTCCGTAGCTACACCTACTTTTTCGACTCTTACGTTTTTTTAAAATAATTTTAGCAATGTTTTTTAAACTACACCCTCAACATTTTTTTTAACAAAATAACTGACATTGCAAGTGTCGTTTGGTCTTAAAGTCGTTTTTTTCTCATCGTGAACATGTGATTATTTAAGACAATTAAAAGAGTTTTTGGTTTCTTCATCTTCATATTTCATTGAAAACAATTGGCAGCTGTAATTAGAGGTCTTTTATTGGTTGTTATTTTTAATAATTTTTTTTTAGAGTGGAAGTTCAATGTATTGTTGAGGGTCTAATTATATTGATAACAAGTAGTTAAACATCTAATATCGGGGCCATGGTAATGATTAATGACAAATTTGTTTTTTAAAGTAAATTAAATTCTACTATAATGAATTTTTTTTTCGCAAAAATTTAAGTAGGGTTGTTGACAACACGGATTTTAAATAGTTGTTTAAAAAATTTTATGTTAACTTGCTTAATTAATATATATAAAAGTGAAACTCTGTGTGTGTTAGCTATAGACTCCGAAACTGTAAAACCGATCGGACTCAAACTTTGGCAAGTTGTTGTACACACTCCAGGGAGTGGGTGGTAAAAAGTGGGAGGTGACACGCCCATAAAAAATTAGTTATAATTTTTAGCTACTTGCACTTGACCGATTTTCCTGAAACTTTGCACACATATTGAGCTGTCATGACTCTACAATTTCGTGATTAGAAAAGTGGGCAGTACCACGCCCATACAAAATAAGTTATCATTTTCAGCCACTTGAACTTCGCCGATTTTTCTGAAACTTTGCATACACATATTGATTTGTCATGACTATACAATTTCTTGATAAGAGAAGTGGGCAATGCCACGCCGATTAAAAAAATTTATAATTTTTAGCTTTTTGCGTTTGATATTCAATTAAAATTCAGAATGCATTTTTATTCATTAAGGGGCGTAGCAACGCGCGCCGGGCTCTTCTAGTTTTTAATATTAGGCTGTTCTAAATTACAAGCTTAGAATACCACGTTTATTTTAATTTGTGGCATTAAATGGTGGCAATAGACAAATTAAAATTACGCGACAGAGTGAAAGCTTGCCTTGGTGTAACATTGAAGAATAGATCAACATTAAAATATTTAGAAAAACGCTGGAATAGAATAAAGCTTCATCAGAACAAATAAGAAACAGAACATTCAAAACATGCTTGTTAGTAGTTCTGATAGTAGGTCTAAACAAAAGAAAAGCTCGTATGGAGACGTTATCTTTTAATGTTTCGTAATGAGATAACATGTATTAAAGAATTGCTTATAAGAAAGTATTTTCTCTTTTAATTGCCCTGAATGTAATTATTTAGTAATACTGCTATTCAATATTTTTTACGTTTTTTGACTTACAATTTCTTTACTTTATTGTCGATTTTTGTTTTTATATTCTACTTTGTTTAAAAACAAACACTAACAAAGCTGTAGGAAAAAAACGATGATTAATTTATTAAAGTTCGAGTAACGTTCTGTTAGTTTTGTTATTTATGTTTACACTGCAATATAGTGATTGGAAGTAGCGTGAAATAGAACATATAACTTTAGAACATTTTACGCAGCTCTTTATTATCTACGTCTACAACAGAATGACTATTTATTTTTGTGAGACTAAAATTGGTGACGTAAATATTTTCAGAATTTTTATCTTCGTTGATTTGTTTAGTTAGTAAAAATTGAACAAGTACATACAAAAAACAAAATGGTTAAGCTTTATAGTAAAAACAAGTAAGAGCACTTTATTCGGCTGTTATGAATCTTATATACCCTTCGAATACTTATATAACGACCATAACCGACAATTATATGGTACAAATGTAACCAAAACCTTTTTAGTAAATCGATCATTTGAAAATTTAATTGACATTTTTTTCCATGAAATTTTTTTTCGCCGATATCTTTGTAGATAATTGCAGGTAATGTTGTTAAAGATGTATATTAAAAAAAAAACCTTTCATGAAGTTTTAAAGGAGCTGGAAAATCATCCTTTTTTTAGGTGAAAATAAGAGACAATCAAATAATGTTGCTCAGATCTCAGCTCGTAATGTGCTCCCATAACTGATCTTCAATTGAAAAATTCTCAAAGGCATATGATAAATACTTAACATAGGCCACACTAGAATTTTATGGGAAACTGGTCTCCAGGATTGTGTGCGATGTCAGGGTAATTTGACAGACTACAAGGTCACAGAGATCAGTTTTGTTAGGACACCCCCGCTGATAATTCCGGATAGGGATTGTTGGATAGGATCCGACAGACTGTTTGAGGGAATGGATCGAAGATGGATATAGGCACAGGGGCAGGTGTCTATATTATAGGAGAAAACATCAGGGGGTCTTACAAACTTTCTGATAACTGTAGTGTGTTCCAAGCGGAGATACTGGCTATCTATAAAGCGACGGATCTTATATTGGAACATGTTCCAATAGGGTAGGGAGGTTACTCTATACGTTGACAGTCAGCTGGCGCTCAAGGTCTTGAAGGGACATTATGTCAAGTCTAGGTTAGTTGAGAAGTGTAGGAGTGCACTCAACTGTATCATGAACCTCTTCGATGTCAGACTGTGTTGGGTACCAGGGCACAATGGAACTTGCGCGCGGTGGATCGGCATTGGTTTCGACGAGCGAAGAGGACATGGTGAGACCTCCGTTAGGATACTATTTTGGGCGTATCAGGGCGTGGGTATCTGACAGGACCGATATGGCATGGAGGGACAGAAGAGACTGCAGGGTGTCAAGGGCTTTATGTCCCAGGTTAAACTCATCGGACTCTACGGTTCTTCTGGGCCGGGTAGGGTATGTCTGAGGGCCTCTATTGGGGTTTCAACAGGGCACTGTCCTGTGAGGGCTAGGATTAGTAAATGGGATCGCGACACTCCGGATTATTGTAGGATGTGTGAAGATGAGGAGGAGTTGGGAACTGTGGAACACATTGTCTGTCACTACCCAAGGCTACATAATCACAGGCTAAAGTGGTTAGGTAAACGATTCCACGATGAGTTGGGTGATGTTTCAAAGTACAAGCTGGGGAATATTATCGGATTCATCATGGGGATCGGGTGGCTAGTGAACATGCAATCGGGCTCGTAGAGAATATGTTTTTCTTTCTTCTATTTTTTTTCCTACTAACTCATTTTTATTTTTTTCTCTTGTACTATATCTTCGAAAACTTTCTCTCTCTCTCTTTTCTATCTTTAATATATGAAAGGGTAACGCAATGGACCTTATTGGTCTCCGAGTGTGGGTTTAGGAGGCAGATACTACTTTCTGCATCCCCCTTTCCTACCTACCTCTCTGATAAATTGATATCATAAAGGTTTTAAAGTATACGTGGGGGCTTCAATAAGTTGATTTTAACATACACACGGCCAGCCGGACGTAAATGTTATATGACTCTTACTATTCTGTTTATAGGTTTTCAGAATATATAGTTTATATATAGTTTAAAATTAATACCGTATAAATTACAAACGCAATGATAAACTAATATATATATGCTTTTTCGCTCTTATGTGTAGGGTATAAAATAATATTAAATAATTATAGAGCTAATGTATCTAAAATTACACCACCAATATTGAAGACTCCTATTAATATTTAAGATGCTGTGATTTTGCTATGGTACATTGTTCTTAAGGGTTTAATCTTACTAATTGATGGTTACACGTGTTCTTAATTACATATACACACTTATTCACATACACACATACATATTTTGTGTATATACACTTGCATTTGTTATTTTAATAAATGTGTTTCCATTAATGTTTTTTTAGTTTGTGCTGTTAAAATAAAATCAATGGAATTTATAAAATTAATGTTAGAAAATAATTGATATTGATGAATTAATAACAAAAGAATTCCTTTAGGCATAATTAAATATAATTAGAAAATTATGATTTTTTTCTGGGTTGTTAAACTAAGTTTTTTTTTGGATTAAAAAGTCTTTGTTTTGCATACACTAATTCTACGCTAATTTTTTTCACATTTTTTTAATCCTTTGAGTGGGTAACTTTTTTTGTTACTTTCTTTGGAATATTGTGTGAAAGAGGGATAAAATATAAAGGAGATGGAAGCTTTAGCTAAATGTTATTTTTAACTCCAACTATTGAAGTTTACTATTTGTATAGGCAAGTTTTAATATTTTCACTTCCTTGATATTTCCTTAAGGATATTTATTTTAACTGGCACCTCTTTTGCAGCCAGTCTTCCTCCGGAGCTGGAGAGAAGATATAATAATAATTCCAGAAAACAGTTACTTGATTGAAATCAGCCTGATTAACCTTTGTAATCATTGATCGTATTTCACCAACCATTAACGCTATTTTATGACAAGAACAAAATGGACTCAGACTACAAAGATCGTGCATAGATCATATAAATACCCTTCGTATAAGTAAAAGTAGTCTGTAAGATGGCACTCCCAACTGTTTTTATAGTTTGTAGATTGTAAGCATGTTTTTGATAAAAAGGAATTAATATGGTGCTTCCTTCAAGACACAGGTGTACCAGAGGACATAATTGCTATAATACGTAAATTATATGCTAAAGAAGAGTATTCGAATCAAAGGAAAAAATAGCGAAAAATTTTCAATTCAGAGAGGTGTAAGGCAGGGATGCATTTAGTACTTAATGGCATCTTGAGCGAGGCAAACGTCGAACTTGCCGATGTCATATAATGGCGGCTGTATCAAAATCAGCTGTTTCCGTCTCACACACTTGCTGATACAAGATGCAAGCTAAAGAAATTAATTGCTAATGCCAGGATAGTAGCGTTACTTTTAAATAACAAGAAAACGAAACTTGTGTAAATCGAGACTTCAAACCACATAGCCCTTAGTTTAGCTCTAGATGGCGTCTTAAACAAAATGGCGCATACATTTTTTTCTTAACCCCATCAATATGGGTGTCATATAAAAAAGGTTTAACTAGTAACTAGTCAAATCAAACAAGGCCTCGAAAATAATAAATCGAAATGACGTATAACATTAAATCTGAAATCTAGGCTGGGTGGAGGGAGTTCTCAGATTCGACACTGCTGAATAGAGAACTCTTACTTGGCTGGCAATCTTGTTATAAGTATAGGCATAAACGTCTATACGGAAAGGTACTTATTATTAAACATGTTGTCATTAATGTACTAACTCATCTATCAAAAGCAATAGCAGTTGCAAATGTAGGGAATACAAAGTTATGCCAGCTACTCAGCAGAGTGTGCTGTAGAACTTCCTATATAATTTTTTATTTTTTTTTAATTAATAAACAGTAGGATATCTTGTGTTATGATGATTGGAAATGGTACTATCATGCTTATTAACATATTCATCGCGTTTTTCATAAACATCTTACTTAATTACTGGTAATTTTTATCACTAATCTTTAGGGATAGCTTAAGCAAATCCTGCTGTGCAAGTTTGGTAAATCGTTTTAAGTCTTAATTACACTCTAATATACACTGAATTTTGCTAAGTACTTTTACATTTCGGCATAAACGTAATTAAGAAATAATTCTTTAACTAACCTGTAGTTCTTAGTACAACAATGTATGTGTAACTTTTGACCAAAAATTTATTGAAAATTGACTACGTTTATACGTGTTTAAAAAAAGGAATACCTAAGTCGCTGTTATATAAAGACTTAAAGAGTAAATAAAAAAAAAGATACAACTAGCTTTTATTTTTCTGATGTTTATTTTTTCGCTAAGGTCAAAAAAGTTCACACACCAACCGCGATGAATTTTTGAAAATTTTTAATTTTCTTTTTGGTTATGAAAAATTAATAATATGTTTATTTAAAACAAAAAATAGCTCAAGTATGAATTTTCATTAATATATAGAGATGGTAAGACATTTTTCCGCAAACCAAAACGTATCTTTAACCTTTCTTAACGAAAAAAAATTAAAGAAGTAAGAGTGCTATATTCGGCCGTGCTGAATCTAAAAATACCCTTCACCATCATGTACATTATATACATATGTAGGTATAATCCTACATCGTATCTTAACCCATATTTCATGTTATACGCCTTTTTTCCTTATTATTTCCGACGCCATACTTGATTTTGATTTTTTACATAGTTGACTGTATTCTACTAGTCAAGCCCTTTAATTTGATACCCATATTGATGGGGTTAAAAAATTTTATCCGCCATTTTGTTTTAGACGCCATCTTGGATTTTACAATTTTTAATAATTTACTGTATTCTACTAGTCAAGCCTTTTTATGTAATACCAATATCGAGGGGGTTCAAGAAGTTATATTTTAAAATATCAGATTTGACCCATAGATAAATTTTTTGTACGCCATTTTGTAGTGGCAGCCAACATGAGTTTAAATTTTTTTATAGCGTTTATACCAATATTGACTCTCTCGGTTGTCTAGAAGCTGAAAAGAATTGATTTTAGTTTGTAAATTTTTGGAATATATATTTTTTAAAAAAAAAGTTGCCTATAACTTGAACGATTAGATCACGCTTTATCCAAAATGCTTCACGAATATCTCTAGTGGCATATTATATCTAAAAGGTACCCATAAATTATTCTATGGCTGGGAAATTTTCATTTTGGTGGTAAAAATATGGTAAAAAACAGAGGCAGTCGTGTTTATTTGCTCATATCTTAGAAAGTTATGGGGCGATTGCGCTGAATTTCAAAAGCGATTCATTCCTGGATATTTCCAAAAGATTGATACCATTTACAGATCTGAGGAACATGTGGTTGCTTCTAAAAGTTGATTTCAACCAACACACGGAGAGGCGGTCAGGGCTTAATCGACTCCTCAATTCATAAGCTTTCAGAAAATATATACTCGGTGAAGTCGAAAGCTACATACCCTTCGTGCACCACAGGTGAAGGATATAAAAAATCACCTCTTTTGTGTGGGATGATAAAACTTTTGCACTGACAGACTTTTCACATTTTTCGATTCAAGATTATTATGTGGCTGATGCTCAAGGTCTTCAAAAATGGGATTTTGCTTTTCTAAAACAGCACAAAATGCGTTCGTATATAAGTTTTGTGCCACGGTAAGAAGTTAAACTGTCTAGAACTTCGACCTGTGGAAAGGTATTAGGCTCTTGTTTAAAAAAATTATAACTTTAGAACAATATTAAAATAAATTGACGTATTTTTGAGAGTTGCTATATTGTCTTTTTGGGCTTACTCACTCACAAAATAAAGGTTTATTTGACTCAAATGTAAGTGAAAGCTGTTGGAATTTCTTTCATATTGTAAGTTTGTAACTGTTGTACATAACACACTTTATACGAATATTATAAATATGTTTCCAATTATATTTATCAGTATTATTTACATAAATTGTGGTAGATTCATGCAGTGATGACTTATTGTTATAATAAAAATATGGCGATGATGAAGTACTACTTTTAAGGCCAACGACTACGAACATGTTGGCGATGATGATGATGTTGGCGATGTTGATGGTGTTGTCGATGTTGGTGCTCGAGTTGATGATTATGATGATGACGATGTTGTAAACGCCTATAAAACGCAAATAAGTCAGTCTCTCTAACCAACCAACCAGAGAAACCAGTTAATAGACTCTAGTTAATAAATACTTACATTTTTATTTATTTATTTCTGTATTAATTTAATTATTTATGATGTAAATATTAACAAACGCATATTACGTAAATCATTTATTCATTCATTCGTCTGTGTATGTAATCGATTGTTATTTTTTTGACTTAAGTCATCGTGTTGGTGCGTGTTGATATACATGCATACAGACATAAACATGTTTGTTGTCGGTTGACTGTAATTGCAGAATATTTTTTTAAAATTTATATAATCCAATTTATAGTTAAAACTTTTTATTTAAGTTTAAGGAATTTTGCTAAGGAAGAGAAGCAAAATTGTTTTAATCAGTTGAGCCGAATTGTATAAACGCCCCTTCAGTACGTAGTTTTCTTTGAAAATTAATATTCAACTCAAGTAAAAATTTTTAATCTAACTCAGTTTTTTCTATTATTTTCAGTATTTAGGGATACTGGTTTTTCAATAAGAGAAATCCCTGTTATTAACGATTTTTCTTAGATGTTATAGACCAATGATGAATCTATATATCTGTGGTCGTAAGGAAAAACAAGGTAACTCCATTTTTCCAAAAAGTTGAAAAAACACCAAAAATTGGATGGATTTTGGATTTACCATCACTCTGTCAGATCAAAATTTTGAAAAAGTATCACACTTAACAGTAATCTACAAAATAAAAATCGCTTAAATACCAGTTTTTAGGAAAAAAAAGGTAACTCCATGAGTTTTTTGGAAATATCAAGTAACTCCATGTGTTTTAACCCAAAATGTGCAACAGGATGTAAAATTATTTTTTTTAATGCGCACACATTAGAATATGAATTAAAAAAAAACTAGTAAAATATGTCGAAAACTTTAAATGCGTCTTTCTCGTGTTTTAAAAAAATGTAGTTAACTTGTTTTTCCTTGCGACCACAGATATATAAAAAATTGTGCGTTGTGACTTTATAACTAAAGAACGGGCTTACTTATCCATACCAAATGTTTAGGCTTTGTTCGTACTATTTAGTAGATGGTTTATGTGAAGTTTGCACAAAATCCGTCGAGCAGTTTACGGGTAAAAAAGGTTAAAATCGTTAACACAGTATCTCCGGGTTCAAAAAGATATCACAAAAATTCGAAAATGATCAAAGAGCCTCTTAATAATAATTGGATAGGTGTCTGGTACTTTTTGGAAATTTTGAGTTTTAAAGGGATAAAACGGGTAAAAACTGAATTTTGGTATTTTTTTGAACAGCATTTATCTTTGAGAGGGATAGCAATAGGAAAAAAGTAAAAACGTAGTTTTGATCTCCTTAAAACAATCTATAATGAATTTTTGTATTTTTTCGAAATTTTGGAATTTAGGGGGAAAAGGGCTAAAAACGGGTAAAATCGGTACTATTGTATCTTCGGACCTAATTATTTTACTTGATACATGTACCGGGCGGCTAGTTAAGGAAATTAACTTTTAGAGAACTCTTATCCATAAGACGGGCTGACTTCAAATAGAGGCTGGGATGGGTTGTGTTGCCTTTGAGACAATTGGTCAACTTTAATTTTTTGACCCAAGAATTCGACTTTATTTACCCCAACCAAAAAGTCAAACAGGGTTAAATAAACACTTCGTGATTATCTTTTGGTCAGTATAATCGACAAAGTGTGTACACAATCGGGAGAATCGTGAGCAAATTTCAGCATATCGGATCTGTAGGAAATGTGAAAACACCTGTGCAAGTTTGCCCAGTTCGTTATGCGGAGCAACATTATAAACTACCGTTGAAAATGTGTTTTCTTGTTTTATTATTCTATGTATTAAATCTTGTTTATTTATTTTTATAACAATACATTTACAAATTATATTCTAATTTAATTAACCGAGCTGCGTAATAAAGACCATTTGCCCGTTGTAGTGAAACAGACCAGAGTCTTTGGCAGGAATCGAACCTGCAACTCCCAGACAAGCAGACAAGTACACAACTTACTAGTCCACCGGGCACCCATATTAGATTTATTGTTTCTACTTCCATATTGGGAATTATTTTGCCTGTTCCAGCGATTTTCAGGAATAACATTAAGGTTTGTGGAGACCAGCAAAGTGCTCCGGCTTAAGCTAATATTTTATTAAACACTATTTTTTTTACAAATGTTATAGATCGTCTGTTTTTTTATAATTTATATTAAAATTAGAATTTTTTTTATACAAAATTTATTAAGACTTAGACGAAAATTTCATTAAAAGTTTGTGATTTTTTTTATACCCTTCACATCTCTCTGTGTGTGTATTGAAATTAAATTTTATAAGCCCCTTGAAATCGCCTGAACCCGCGTGAGGCATAAAAATATCAGAAATAATCGGGAGCAGATCGGTATTGAAAGTTAGAAAAATCGGTACATAAACAACTGAGATATGAGCAAAAAACCACGACCACCCCTTTTTTTCACAACAACAACACACAACAAATACATACAAACCTGGTATACTGGGACCAAGCTACGGCATTCGATCACGATCGAAATTTGACTCGAACGATCGAATTCGCTGTGCTTTAGGTATAGAGATTCTAATAAGAATTCTCAAATTTCTATCACGTTCGAATGCCGTAATTTGCCCCCTCCTCAGAGTGACCGTGGTATCGAATCCCAGCTGAGCCAAAAAAAAAATTTTTTTTTATTATGTTTTTTTATATTTTCTTATTTTTTTTTTTTAATTTTTTTTACATACATATGTACAATTTATAATTTTACAATTTATATTTATATTTACATATGTATATGTTTTTTATATGTTTGTACTTATTTCGTATTAATGACTACACGTTGTGAAGAGTATACAAGATTCCGCACGGCCGAATATAGCACTCTTACTTGTCTTATTTAAAAATAAATTATAAAAAAAAATATTTAATTCTCCAAATTTCTTTTCTAAAAAAGAAGTTAAATTTTTTTTAATACATATGTATGTATATGGATCATATAATTTATTTATGTCGTACCGTAACTACACGGAAATTGTTAAAAAAAGGTAAATTTTTAAATTAAATAAATTTTATTAAGTTAAATATATGTTAAAAACAAGTAAAAGCGCTATTTTCGGCCATGCCTAATCTTATATACCCTTCACAACGTGTAGTCATGCAATAACAGTAGTTTGTATCACCATCCCATATGAAATACTTACAAAAACATCCCATTGTAAAATTATAAATTTACGTATGTATGTTAAAAAAAAAAATTAAAAAAAAAAATTTTTTTAAAAATAATTAAAATATATATAATAAATATAAAAAAAAAAATATTAAAAAAAAAAAATATTTAAAAAAATAATAAAAATATAAATAATATATTAAATAAAAAATAAAAAAAAAAAAAAATTGCCTCAGCTGGGATTCGATGCCACGTTTTCTCTAACCAGTATACACGTTTGTATGTATGTATGTTGTTGTTGTAATGTTGTTTTTGTAAAAAAAAAATCGAGGTGGTCGTGGGTTTTTGCTCATATCTCAGTTGTTTATGTACCGATGTTTCTGATTTTCAATACCGATCTACTCCCGAATATTTCTGATATTTTAATACCTCACCCGAGTCCAAGCGATGTCGGGGGGCTTCAAAAAGTTCAACATACACACGGACAGACGGACAGACTGACAGGGCTTAATCGACTCCCCTATTCATAAGCTTTCAGAAAATATATACTTTATAGGGTCGGAAATCAAAATTGTAGAAATTTCACACGGAATGACAAACCTATATATACCCTTTTTCACTGTGTGAAGGGTATAATAACCTATTCATAGAGAGTTCTTAAAACCTACCGACTACAAGAGAGTCTTAAAAAGTTTTTATACACTAACACTAAACGTTTTAAGGTTTTCTTGTTTGCATGACAGTCGTACACCAAAAAATGTGCCTCAAACTCTTTAATCAATTTATAAAAATTTTACCGATTTTTTTTTATAACTGTAATAAATGATTCCCACGTACTTTACAATTTAGCATATTTAATGTTTTTACAAAATGTGTTATTAACTTTTTTTTATATGTTTCTAAATTTATTTTCGGACACAATTTTTAAGCTGAATAAGGGTTAAACAATTAGTTTTCAGTGTTAAATTCAAAATAAAAATGTATTTAGTGTGTGATGAGTAACATGAATATTTAATGCTTCTTGTCACGTTTTACACTTGACCTTTTACGTACAAAAGACAAAAAAAAAAAACGAAATTAATGTGTATTGTAAAAAAAATATAAAATTGTTTTATCGAAACATTTGCATAAAAATACACTTTTAAATTAAATTGTATTGTAACGCATTAAAGGATTAATCAAACCAAATAAAATTGATAATCAAAACTCAGGCAGACATAAACATTTTAAAGCATCGCCTGTTATTGACGAGGGATGGGTACATTTTTTTTAATTTGTTGTCTATTTTATTTGTGTATTCTGTTTAAATGCACTTACGTGTAATTATTTTCAAATTTAAAAACGTAAAAAATGTTCAATTAAGAGTCAGAAAAAATGGTTTTAAATATTATTACAATGATAGGTGCAACAAATCGTTAAAATGCGGTTTATTTGTTAAACAATTTTATGTAAGCGATGTACTCGCATATATTCGATTAATATAAATCATCATGTATGAAAAACTCTAGTCGTTTATTTTTCTTAGTAAAGGCAGTAGAACAAGAAATGTCGAAAGTAAGAGTGGTATATATTAGGCCATCGAGGGTTGAAAAATCGTGTAGGAATGCTAAAGCTTTATATACCGTTGTTACATGCGCATGTGGCTTTCAATTTAATTTTGACTTCATCATAAGGCAATATTGACTAAATGGCCTTTGCAGTACATATTTGCCTATATTTATGTGTCGTTTCTTTTTTAAATACATCTAGTGTATGTTGCCACAACGACTCTTTAATAAAATTTGACTAAAATGTTTTCATATGTACCTTTTTACACTTTGTATACTACAGGCTAAACATCTAGTGAAAGATGAAGGAGTTCGGCTAACAAAGTGAAAACTCCTTATATTGAACACTCTCTTAAGCAGACATCTTGCTTTAATGGTCAAACACTCTGAAACGTAACAGCAAATAATAAGTTTCATGTCAATGAACCTACCATGAGGAGACACTCTCTTATATGGATATGGATAACTATTTTGTATATATTTTGGTTGAAGTCTCTTCATTATGTGGATGTCTTTATGAAATTAAAAATAATTTGTTTAAGTTTATTGCTTAATTTCAAATATCTGGCATTTTTTTTCGGTTTGATTTCAAATGTTTTTTCATTTGACAACTCTAAAGCAACTACGCATGTAACTAGAAGTAAAGGATTCGCCATCTAACGTTTTTTTCTTCAACTAGTGCTTATTTCGTGAATGGTAACACTTAGCTCATGTATGATTTGACGGATAATTAGTTTTATCCTTCCGCTGAACGAATATGGTTGTGTATATGCTTGAACAACGCTGGGAAATATTGCGACGTTACTTTGGCTGATTTTGTCAAAAAAAAATCATCTTTTCAGATGAAGCTCATTTTAATCTTGGCGGGTATGTAAACAAGCAAAATTGTCACATTCGGGGCACAGAAAATCCGCACGCTTACATTGAAAAGCCGATACACCCAAAATGAGTCACTCTTTGGTGGCGATTTTGGTCCAGAGGCATTATTGGACCATTTTTCTTCGAAAATGAGCAAGGAGTGGCCGTAGTCAATGGCGATCGTTATCGGGCCATGTTGAACAGAGTTTTGTTCACAAAAATTGAGGAAGAGGATATTGGCAAGATTTGGTTTCAACAGGACGCCGCTACGTGCCACACAGCCGAAGCTACACTTTTTTTATAGCATTTTCATTTTTTGGTGGACCCTTTAGTTTAAAATGAAATAAATTTTTAACACTTCTAAAGTGTAAAAGCATTCATTCTAAATGACTGCATGAGTGCGAAATAATCTGTCATAATTAATATGCATCAAAGTGAAAGCAATGTCATTCAAAATATTTTAAACAATTCATATAAAGAAAAATTATAAACTCATAAAATATCAGTTGCTTCTCACCAAACATGCATAAGCTGTATGCACTCTTAGAATGGATTGCGGTTCATTTATATATTCATATGAACACGTGCTCTCCAACGATATGCTGAAATTATTAATGTTTTCTCTTAAATTTAATCACTTAATCATCACTTAAGCTGCTGCTAAATCGTTCGTAATGGTTCTTTTTCCGCTGAATATGTATGTATGTTTTTCTACGTATATAATAATAATACCCTTCACCATCATTTATATAGGTAAAATCCCACATCGTAGCTTAACCTATATTTCATGTTATACGCCATTTTTCTTTATTATTTCCGACGCCATTTAGAATTTTTACGTAGTTATCTGTAGTCTACCAGTCAAGCCCTTTCATTTGATAACCATATTGTTGGGGTTAAAAAAATTTGATCCGCCATTTTGTTTTAGACGCCATCTTGGATTTTATATTTTTTTAAATAATTTACTGTATTCTACTGGCCAGGCCCTTTCATTTGATACCAATATTGAGGGTGTTCGAGAAATTACATTTTAAAATATTAGTTTTAACCCATATATAAATTTATTATCCGCCATTTTGTTTTGGCTGCTAACATGAATATAAATTTTTTTATAGTGCTTATATTGCGCTAGTCAAGTCCTTTCAGATGATACCAACATTAACTCTCTCGGTTGTCTAGAAGCTAAAAAAATTTGATTTTGGTTTGTAAATTATTTGAATATTTTTTTAAATAAAAAAAAATTTGGCCTATAACTTTACCGATTAGAGCTCACTTTATCCATTTTATCTCTAGGGGCCTACAAATGATTTCTTGTTATTTTCTTAATAAATAAACTAAAAAACATTAAGTTTCCTTTTAGAACTTCCCTTAAACGGAAATCTCTTAATAATGTACAAATTTTATGCGACGACAGCTGTCCTCTACATAGAGTTTTTACTGTATATCTATAAATAATAAATTTGTTTTATGAACACTATTGGTAATACTCATAGTAACATTCAGTTTGAATGTCTTTTTAACCATATTTAAATAACTAGAGTAGTGTATCAGTAACACCATATTATATTACGTGTAACAGTTTATGCATGTTTCCTAACCACTGGCCATTTCGTAATAAATAATAACATGATTTAATTTCTTTTTGCTTTTTGCACAAATAATTGTTACCTTTTAAGTGGAGTTAACAACACAGCCAAAGAAGGAGGATTAAACCAAATACAAAAAGTGAAATTAAATTTTGCTTGTGTAATAACTTAATTTTACTTGCAATTTGTTTAAACAGAAAGTTTTAAACTTTTGTAGTGTGTTATTTTTCCTGTAGTGGCTAAATAAATACAACAAACATAAAGTTTTTTTCTTTAGAGCAGGTCTTGGGACTGCTTAGATATTGAGGAAAAATGTATTAAGTAACTCGTAGAGGTTCCACATATTTAGTTTGATGTTGACAAAACTTTGCTCATGTGATTTTATGTGATAAAAGATATAACATGATTAGTTTACAAGCCTTAATGATTACAAAGAATACGTTCACAACTGCAAGAATTTTCTTTAAAAGAAAACCACACAGAGCTCATATATACGTAACTTTCATTTCAGTCATTTTATTGTTTTACTTTTTCTGTTTATACATACATATGGCATTGGTTATAAAATTTATAAAATTTTATTAAAATATGTAGTGTTTTAAACACATTGTTAACAGCAGGCTACCGATTACAATCTGTTAAAATTAAAATGCTCACAGTTATAAAAAAATATACAATTGCCGGTCTGGCAAGGCTGTTAAATATTTTTCATCTGAAGTGTTATTTATTTAGCGAAAGGTTGTTTTGACAACCGAAAAAGTCATAAAAATTTTTAAAACTTGCAGCAAATGCGGTGGTTCAAATGTGACTTCTATCGTCATTTAAAAAAAATGACTACTTCAGACCATAATATGCAACAGTCACTTGCGACAGTGTTGCTTGTTGATATAATTACAAAGTGGGAAATAAACTTCACCGCAGAACACAAATTTTGTTTAAAAAATCAACATTGAAAGCCTGTTACTCTAGTTAACGATCAGCCTTGCCAGACCAAAGGTTTTGAAATCACTAAATGGATAATCCTCTCTGATGATGTTTATTTTGCCTTTATAGCCAATCAGCAGATCCAGTACTGCATAATGAGTAAATTGAATACCAAAAAATCGCAAGACTGCTAACACAGCTGTTTAAAATTAAGTGTGTTCGACTTTGTGCTACTTTCTTACTGATAGTTGTATACAAGTGGCTTAGTAATAAACGAGGACATGTCGAGAGCTTAGACAACCCCTTAAACTTTTTCGACATGCAGTCTAAGCCTAACGACTTAGTTCTTCATTCAGCAAATGTGGATCTTGAAATTAATACAGAATTAATTAAGGCGATGAGGATGAGAAGGACAAGGAATATCGGTGTCAAATTTACACTAAAATATAGGCCTTCGACAGCGTTTTAAATACTTTAAGAAACACTATTTCATAACAAATAATGCTGACATGAATATGAACGAAGCAAAATAGTTTAAACATATTGAACAATTACCTCCAAAAATATGGTTTTAATCATTAACTTGCCTACATGAAATACGAAAATAATTATGTTGTTACGAGTACTGGTTATTAAATTGTTATTATTATTACAAGCAAGAAAAATACTAAACTGAATTGAAATTTGTGTATAAACTAATTTATTTAAAAAATAATATATTTATGATATTACCTTATTCGATAAGTAGTATGTATGTAAGTGCTGTCAGGGGCGTTTTCCTGGTTTAAAATGTAAATATGCTCACAGTTAACTAAAAGAAAGAAGAAAGAAAAATAAATTTTATACATGACAATCAAAATGAAAAATTTTAAAATATATTTAAAACACAGTTATAACCAGGGTACACTTATACAAGGTGGCGGTGCCAGCCCAGCTGACAATTTTTTAAGTGTTCTGGAGTATGTAAAACTACATATTAAAAAAATGATTTCAACTCCGGAAATTGTCAAACTTCATACATAAAAAAAGAGAGCCGCAAATCGCTCTCCTTTACACTATCACCTTATGTAATTACACCATGGTTTTAACTAATTTTCTTAACAAAAATATATATAAACAAGTAAGAGTGCTTTATTCCGTGCCGAATCTTATATACCCTTTACAACGTGTAGTCATGCAATAACAATTGCTTGTATCACCATCTCATATGAAATACGTAAATATATATAAAAAACATACATACATATAAAAAACATTTCATTGTACAATTATAAATTGAGTTTACGTATGTATGTTAAAAAAAATTCAAAAAAAATTAAAAAAAAACATAAAAAAAACAATAAAAATATAAATATTATATAAAAAAATTTTTTTTTGGCTCAGCTCAGTATACCACGTTTGTATGTATTATGTATGTGATGTATGTTGTTATGAAAAAAAAACGAGGTGGTCGTGTTTTTTTGCTCATATCTCAGATGTTTATGTACCGATATTTCTGATTTTCGATACCGACCTACTCCCGTATATTTCTAATATTTTGGTACCTTATTCGGGTCCTCGCGATGTCGGGGGGCTTCAAAAAGTTGATTTCAACATACACACGGACAGACGGTCAGATGGACAGACGGACAGACTGACAGAGCTTAATCAACTTCCCTATTCATAAGCTTTCAGAAAATATATACTTTATGGAGTCGGTAATGAAAATTGTAGAAATTTCACACGGAATGACAAACCTATATACATATATACCCTTTTTCACTCACTGTGTGAAGGGTATAAAAACTATGAAAGGACAGCACTACAGGGTGAAAATTACGACATTTGATCGCGTTGGAAATTTTACTCGAACGATCGAGTTAGCTGAGCTTTTGGTAGAGAAATTCAATATTAAAATTCTAATCACGTTCGAATGCCGTAATTTTCCACCTGGTTCGCACGTTAGATTTAAACATATGATGGAGTTTGGGAGCTTAAGTCAATCATGATTCTGGATTTCAAAAATTAACTAAAAAATAATTTTTAATATTATAATGTTAATTTTAACTTTATACATGACTTTTTCCCCTATTATGTTGTAAACTAACTAAAAATTGATAACAACGTAACCGAGATATTTTGCGAAAATTACGTTTTGATTAATAATTGTTCTCTAGCCTCTAACTCCTTGTCTTTTAAAATACTGAGTCAGAAGTAATAATAGTTACAGTAATTTTAAAGTAAACGTCTCCCACCTTTTTGTGTGACTGCAAAAATAACGTAACTGACATTGAAAAATTTTAGATTCACCGAATAATTAACAAAAAAAAAACACAATTAATTATAAAGAGCAACCAATATTTTCATATGTAACTGTTAACCTGTTAAATCCCATCAAAAACTAGGTAATGACTTGCTCTTACTAAACAACATACTTTTCAATGACTATTACATATCGTCTATCTTAATAAGAAGTATTTTAGTAATGACTTGATTTATATTGTGATATATAATAAAGAAACACCAATAATCTCTCCACCCAGAACTTAATTTTAATTAATGGCATTAAGTATCTGTCAACTTAAATTTAAATTAAACCATCGAACAAACTAGTTTATGCCTGTATTTGTATGTCTGTCAGGGGTATGAGAAAGAATTTTTAAAATGAAATTTTAAGGATTTTCAAATTACAGAAATCATTTCAAACAAAATACGTTAGTGCATATTAGTTTAAAAGATCTATTTAATATTTAAAAAATGTACCGAAGAAGATACAAAAATTTATAACAGCCTTCTAAAAAGTCTTATTTATAAATTTATTGTATTTATTTATTTAACTTGTAAAGGGTACCTTTTGTCCTTAAATATAAATAATTAAAACCAAATGGGTCAACTGCGTTCATGTCAGTTATTGCGTAATTGTGCAGCCAAACGTATATAAACTGTAAAAATTTCATATTTAGATATAATTTTTATTATAATCTTTTTTTTTAATATTTTTTAGTTTTATTTTTAAATATTATATTTTATATATTCGAACCGGTTCACCGATTTTTTCTAAATTTTCAAAATATCAACCGGTTTTTTTAAAATTCTAAATTTCAAACTATTTGAAAACCATGTTCTTAGAAAAGTCGAATAATCGATCACCCTAGTATCAAGTGAAAGGACCTAAATACAGCTCGCTAAAATACAAAGTGAAAGAAATAATAAGACAAAATGACGTATAACACTATAACTGATATCCAGGCTAAGCTACGATGTGGTCACTATACATACATACATATGTACATGATGGTAAAGGGTGTTTTCAGATTTGACATTGCCCAATGTAACATTCTTACTTGTTTTCTCTCTTTCCTTCCGCAAAAACTTTTATAAATTTCAAGCGACATTTTTCAATAAATTTTATAAAATTTTAAAGTAAACTTACATGTTTCAGGAAAACTTATTTCTTCTCTTAAACAAAACTTAATAACTTCCCACAAGTTTTTCCTCTTAGTTCATGCATTAAATTAAAAAAAAAATCTTTTCTAATCGCATTATTAAATGTTATATATTTCTTCTCTTAAAAAACATAAGCTTATAAAAAAGTTTAAAAATTAATTTAGTGTAAATGCGTTAATTTTTTTCTAAACGCTTCTTGTTGAATTAAATATGATTATCAGGGCTGCGATTTTCATGCACAAAAAAAAAATTTAAAATATAATGAGGCAAATATAAGCTAATAATAATGGAAATATGTGAATACCGAAAACAAAATCTAATAAGATTATGTTCCTATTATGTTGCAGAACTTTTAAAAATGTTTTGTCGACATTGATCGTATGCATTGCCCTTCTAAACGCAAGTGATTTTTTCTTTATTTTATTTTCTTTAATTTTCACAAAATGTTTTATTTAAACTTAATATTTTAAGTTGGTAGAGCGATAAAAATTTAAACTAAAAACGGGTTATTTTCATAATTCCCAAAAATAATTTGGTTGTGCGAATGTTGGCTTGACTCTTAGCCGACCAAACTGGATTGATTGGTTGATTATTTAACAAAATAACAAATATACATAACACCAGCACAAAATATATAAAATTATGCATTTATAACAAAATATGCAATAACTGTTTGATAATATGTTTTTTATTAGCAATTTCTCTATCACGTTGTTACATATTAATTACAGACATGCACTTGCATGAAAATCTTAGCCCTGGTGATGATCACACAGCTTGGCCAAATGAGTTTTAATTTAATTTTTTTTATTATTTATTGATGGATGGCTATAATATTTATAATGACATAAAGTATGATTTTGTAAAAGAAAACTTAATCAAAGTATTTCTTTCTTTTGCCACGGTAGCTGGACTTGATTATCCACATGCATATTGAGTGTCAATCTACTAATAAGTTTTTGCTGTTTTGTTTGCTGTGCGTCATTTGTTCCATCAACTTAAACTGACAAACGTTGGCTCATTAAGTAGTTTAATTTCAAAATGGACTGAGTAATAGAATATACTCTTTGTTAAGTTGATAGACATTTAACATGAAGTGATGTAAATGATAAAAAAATTTGAGTAAATTGACCATTAGTTATTTTGGACATTTAAAATAAATCAGAGAAGAAAGAATATTATTTTTTATCCATCGACTTTTACAGTTGAAGTTTAAAATATGTGCAGAAAAAAGTAATCAGCTGAAGAATAAAGAATACCTGATTAATAAAATTGTCTTGAACTTACATATTCATGAAAATCAAATCTTTACAAAAAATATTTTTTTTTTCAATATGTGACAGCGCATAGAGAAAGGGATCTGAGGGTAAAAACAGGTTTTGTTCAGGAGAGCCATTTTAAAGATTAAATGATTTTTCTATTTTTTTAAATTGTTCATAAGGAAAAAAATAAATTTTTTGTAGTTTCGTAAAATCAAGTTAATTTGTTAATTTAGCAGGGAAAAAATGAAAATAAATAAATTTTACCGTTAGGCCCCTTTCTATTTGCATTTAGAGTCGTCGACTTCACTTTTATAAAACGAGCGTATCTTTGGGAGGGAACACTTTTAAGGCATGGGATCGGTTTCATTCGATGCTCAGATGTTGTCCAAATCAAAAAAAAAAAAGTGCAAATTGTTTTTTTACCCCTAGGTCCTGTCACATATTTTTTTTAAATGACAGAAATTTCAAAAAAAGTTAATATTAAATAAAAAAGTTATTTAAACTAATTAAAAATATAATTCATATTTAGAAATAAATCAATTACTCATTTAATTGAAAAATTTTAAGCAACAATTTTTTCTGTGTATCCTAACTCAACCTAACATATTTATTTTAAAGTTCGTATATAAAATCTTTCAGTGTAAAACGAATTTTCATCATGTCAAACCACAAAATAAAAAAATTATTTTTTTTACATAAAACCAAGAAAAAAATATGCATATTGATATATAGCAAACTGACTAAAAACATCCCAACAAAAACTCTCATTAAAAAATAAGTGAGCAAGCAAGTACTTATCACGCACGCTTACAAATAGGGACTTAAACAAGTGCTAACTACCCTCGCTAACAAATAGGTAATCGTATAAGTACAGGGTGGGCCAAAAGAAACCAAGGGGTGTAAAAGTTTAATAACTTTTTTTTAATTTTTTCTTTCAGATTGTATAGACAACACTTGGAGAATTTATAATGGAGAGGTTGACAACTGAAGAGAGAACCAGAACAATAGAATTTTATTATTTAAACCAGAGATCAATTATTTTAACGCAAAGAGCATATCGTCGACATTTTAACGTCAAAATTTCGCCCTCTGAAGCAATGATTCGTTGCTTTGTTGATCGTCATCACCAACATGGCAGCGTAACAGATTTGTCTCGAACTGGTAGACAACGTTTAAGTCGCACTGCGGAAAATATTGAACGAGTACAGCAAAGTGTTAACGAAGCACCAGAAACATCTGCCAGAAGGCGTTCTGCTCAGCTGGGAATGTCTCGTACGTCACTACGGTGCATTGAAAAAAAAAAAGATTTACAGTTATACCCATATAAGGTGCAATTGGTGCAAGAATTAAAACCTGCAGATCATCGGCAACGTCTAAACTTTGCAGTTAAATTTCAAGAGTTGGCCAGAATTAAAAATTTGATTATGAGTGATGAAGCTCATTTTCATTTGAATGGCTTTGTTAATAAGCAGAACTGTAGGTTCTGGGGTTCTCAAAATCCAAGAGCCATTCTTCAACGGCAATTGCACCCCATCAGGTGTACAGTATGGTGTGGGATCACATCTGAAAATCTTATTGGGCCTTACTTCTTCGAGAATGAAGATGGAAGTGTTGTAACCGTAAATGGAGAGCGGTATCGGTTTATGATAGAAAATTTTTTACGCCCTGCTCTTGAAAACAGACCTGGTATGTGGTTTCAGCAGGATGGAGCGACTGCCCATACTGCCCGAGACACAATGGCACTTTTAAGTCAAATTTTTGGAGGGCGAATAATTTCCAGAAGACAATCATTGAACTCAAGGCAAACATTGTTGCAGAAATTCGAACGCTACAGCCACAAGTCTTGAAAGATATTATGGAAAATGCTCTCAAAAGAGTCCATCAGTGCGAAGCTGAAAACGGTGGTCATTTAACAGACATCATTTTTCATACTTAGTGTAAACAATTTCCCTTTTGTATATTATATAATCTGAAAGAAAAAATAAAAAAAAAATAATAAACGAAAAAGTTATTAAACTTTTACACCCCTTAGTTTCTTTTGGCCCACCCTGTTACGGTCCCTTATAAATGGGGACTTAAATAAGTACTTTCGAAAAATCGGTATATTTATTCTGCGATACGTCAATTTGAAATTTAAAAAATTAATAAAAATCTATAAGTCATCACTTTCATTAACAAAATGCTTTGCCGATGCTGTTAAAATCATTATTACTTATACCCTAAACGTGTTAAACTAAATGAGAATTATAAAAGTTATGTATTTGAATGGCTTCTAACAAATTTCGCAATAAAAAATTGTATTTTGTGTGTATCTAAGCAAATGTCCGAAAAAAAGTACTAACGCTTCACATTGAAAATCAAGTCATTACTAAAATAGTTCTTAGTAAGACAGACGATATGTTTAAGTCATTGAAAAGTATGGTGTTTTGTAAGAGCAAGTCATTACCGAGTTTTTGCTGGGACACTATAGAAATATGATTTTAAAGTAAAATATGCACTAACTAATCGATACCAATTTCACGTTATTTCTTTGATTTTAAAAGATATTTTGTTTACTTTGATTTGAGACTTAAGTTCAAAATCATGCATTTGCTTTAACTTCCGCCTTCCGTTTATGACGAATATAGTGCGTAGATATTTCTTTACACTTTGTATTTAACAGTTAAATAACCTTTTAGTCATATTTATTTGGTTTAGTGGGTGGTTAGTTATCAATTTAATGTGCGGTTGCTTAACCATATTTTATTGATTACTTTTGTCATTGTTGTTGTTGTTGTTTTGATTAACATTTATGGCAAATATTTGCTGGTAGGTGGGCATAGGTGTTAATAAGTTTATTATAATAAATAAAGTAAAGTTTGAGCTAATCAAACAGACTTTGTTTTGTAATTAAAATTCTTTATCCAACAGAATTTGAACGAAAGTCTAAGACTTGATAAATTTTTATCAGCAAATAAACAAAGAAGAAAATCAAAACAAAAATACTTGAAAGCTCGTTGCCGAATTTTGTTCAAATAAATGCCGAATCACTTTTGGTAACAAGTATGAGAAAATGTATTGACTTAAAGTAATTTATAAGCAAAATTGTATTTATGTTTTCCTAAAAGGAAGTTAATTTGAATAAATTTATTGTTTTCAAAAAAAATATTTTTATATTAACATTAACTACACTACCGTAGATGGTATTATGCGTTTTTCTTAACGTTGGCTACACAGCTCTTACAGGCAGAAATAAAAGTTTGCAGACTTTTGAGTTTGTTGGTGAGAGAGGAAGAGAGAATATGATGGGAGTATGGTCTTTCCTCCTCTCTCACCTGTAAGAGTTGTCTGACCACAACAGAAATAGGTATACAGAATGTATTGAAGTTACTACATCCAGAAAACAGAGCAACACATTAATTGCCAATCGAATGATTTTATTCCTGCAGTCGAACTTTTAATTTGTGATTATAAAATTTCTATGGCATGAATCATAATTTATTAGTGCTGACTACATATTTATATTCCAAAACGAAATTTTGTAGATATAAACGTAAAATTCTGCTATCAGAACTAAACTATGCGATTGGCAACAGTTGCGGTACTCACAACTGATACTGTTTTCTCTGTGTATACCATTTTGTGGGGGAGTTTGTTTCATTATTTTTTTCCACCCACAGAATTTGAATAAAATTAACTATTGATTTTTAATATTTATTCATATAAAATTAACTAAGTTTAATATTTCGGACCGCTCCAGAAAAATTTTGTTATCTTTTGCCAACCCCCAGAAAAAATTTTCAACTACTTAGCTTTGTCATTCCGTTTTGAATTTCTTCAATATTAATTTCCGATAAAATAAATTATTTTTTTTTCTAAAGCTCTAAAAGAGGGGAGTCGATTTAATTATGTCCGTTTTGCCCAACTGTCCACCCGTAGGTTGGCTGAAATCAACTTTTACATGTTGCACAGATCGGTATGTGGTATGAATCGTTTAAAAATAATCAGGAATGAAACGTTATATGTAAATTTAGGACAATCGCCCCATAACTTTATGAGATATGAGCAAATAAATAAAATTGCCTTTATTTTCTTCCCGCACTTTTACCACAAAAATCAACCTTTTTCAGCCTTAAAATAATGTATAGACACGTTTGTTACTATTTGTAGATATAACATTCCTCTCAAGGTGCTCTTAAGAAAATTTGTATGAATTGGTTACTAATTGGCACAGTTATAGACAAAAATTGTTTGAAAAAATTATTTCTTTTTAAAATATATTAAACTTCTCAAGCTTCTAAATAAGATTTGAAAATTACAACAACACAAAATTATAAACCGTAGTCCCGAAAATTATTCATGAAAAAACTTGCAAATACAGTCGTGTCTGGATATAGTGAATTAATTTTTGCAAGTCTTGTTCATGGTATCTAGGTTGTTCTCTATATCAAGGTTGAAATTTTTGTTCAAAAACTCGTTTTATTTACTAAAAATACATACTTACATGTAAATGCAATAGCTGATTACAAACAATTTGTACAAAAAAGGAAATATATGTACATACATATGTATTTAAGTTTAATAAAAGAATTGTTGTTGAAGTTGTTTTCAAAATTTTGTTCACTATTAGAGTTTTTCACTATTAAGAGTACTCCATGCAAAACTTTTGGTGTTCACTATATCGGGTGTTCACCATATCCAGACACGACTGTATGTTTGAAACTAACTGAGGTATAAACATCAAAATACAATAGCTTTGGCGTATTTCCTTAAATGAAAAAAAAAATATTTTTTGTCCCTAGACAACTGACATAGTCAAAATTGGTACTAAATGAAAATGAAATACTTTAAATGTGAATGATTGTGAAATACAAAATGGTGTATAAAAAATGTTGGTAATTTTTTTTTCTCAACTCTATAAATAGTGGTATCATGAACATGAAACAGCTTGACTAGTAGAATACAATTAACATTACAAAAATCAAAATCAATGATGAAGCCGGAAAGCACAATATCGTATAATGTCAAATCTAAAATCTAGGCTGTGCTACGATTATATCTATTATACATTATGGTGAAGGGTATTATCAGATCTGTCACTCTTACTTATTGTATTTTATTACAATTCATTTTCAACTTATTATCTAATTTTATTAACGACAGTCTCTGGCGCGAATCGAAACCTAAAACCCCTGACTGGCACAATAACTCACTGGAGACTAGCCCACCTGAACACCCTGCAGGGTATAATAATTTGTCTTTTACTTGCTTTAAATTAAATTTTTTATCTTTATATAATCAATGCCACTTTTCGTTGTAATTTTATAACTCAAGAAAGGGCTCACCTATCCGAACCAAATGTTTAAGGTTTGTTCGGACTATTTAGTAGAGGTTTATGTGAAGTTTGCACAAAATCCGTCGAGCGGCTTACGGGTAAAAAGGGTAAAATCGGTAACTCAGTATCTCCGGGCTTAATAAAGATATCACAAAAATTTGGAAAGGATCAAAGAGCCTGTTAAAAGTAATTGGATAGGTGTCTGGTATTTTTTTGGAAATTTTGAGTTTTCAGGGGATAAAACGGGTATAAACTGAATTTTGGTACTTTATTGAACAACATTTATTTTTGAGAGAGATAGCAATAGGAAAAAAGTAAAAACGTGGTTTTACTCTCCTTAGAACAATCTATAATAAATTTTTGTACTTTTTCGAAATTTTGGAATTTAGGGGGAAAAGGGCTAAAAACGGGTAAAATCGGTAATATTGTATCTTCGAACTTAATGCATGTAGCACAAAAATTCAAAAAGATCTTAGAAGGCTAATGACACTTTTTGTAAAATTTGGTGTTCCAAGGTGATAAAATGGGTAAAAAAATAATTTTGGTACTTTTTTTCAATATCAGTTATCTGGAAAAAGGATGAGCGAAACAAAAATATTTACACGAACAAAAAATATTATTTATACAAATGTTTTAAATTAAGTTTGAAAATAGCTGGCAAGTAATAAATTTTTTTTTTTTAGTAAATGAATTTGATGTTCCAATTAAATATATTTTATAATTTCAAATTTAAATTTTATTTTGTATAATTTCTTTTGAATTTATTTTTTTTATTTATTTATTAAAATTGGTTTATGAAGTGGCATTACAGATGTATTTAAATTTATTCTGTATATGCACTTCAACCAAAACAACATTAAGTCGAGATTAGACAATTTTCAGCTTTCTTAATCATAAAAGTAGGATCTTTAAGATGCTTTATTTGCACTGAGGGGTATCGTTGTGTGTAAAATACTTTAAGAGATATCACGTTTTAAATAGAGTTAAATATATTGTTGTTATTTTTTTTAACTCATACTTGTTTTTGTACTTTTCCTTTTTATAAAAAGGCGGCAAAGCACAAAATTCTAATTAGTTTTTACTAATCCGCGTTCTACTATTAGTTATAGAATAAGAAATATATCACAGCAAAAATAATCAAGTTCAATTTAACTCGGTTTTGAGTTGTTATTAGGTTTATGCTCTTTTAAAAAAACTAGATAAGAGTTCTTTTGTCCAAAAACTATAAAATTAAATAAAACATTTTTGAAAATTTGTTAACCAAATCAAAAACGAATATAATTAAATTATTGAGTTTTATCAGTTTCAAGTCAAATAGAGCTACAAGTATAATCAAGACTTCTAATTAGATTTATCAAAAGTTCTATCATTATTTGTTTGTGATAAAATAAATAAATTATATTAGAGCTGACTTGTTTCAACCGCGTTTTTAATTAAATCTTATTTTATTCTACATTTTACCGCCTCTAAACTTGGTTGACCTTGAATATTGTATTTGTGTATTGAAACCAACCTAATTAAATCAAAACTTAAAAATCACTGCCAAATTAAGTCTTCCATATCTCTCTTTAGCTGTTCGTCTTAACTTAATTATACAAGGTGTTGCACAATTATGGTGGCGTTTGTCGTTCGAAGATTGTAAAAGTGTAGTCAACCTTTTGAGTGTGAGTGTATGTGTGAGTAAGATTTGGTAAGATGGGTTGGTAATGCTTTGTGTATTAATATTTATGTAAATTTTTTATTTAAATTAAATCTATATGCTTGTGAATATGCGGTGGGTGTTTAAAATAATTTTTAGCTTGCCTTTATCTTAAGGTGTCGTAATTATTCTAAATTAATTAGTTCATAGAATTGCATTCAAACAATAACCTTCAGAGAGTGTTTTTTTTACAAAAAGAAACAGAGAAAAAGCATTAAATATACCTGTCTCTTTGAACAGAAATTAAAATTCATATTATTAAAGAAAAACTTTTTTCTAAAAAGGCAATTCTAGTTTCATAAAATTTTTTTTTTATTAAGAAAAACAGCTGTTTTGAGATAACACGTTTGGCAAATTATGTGTAGGAAATTTAGTTACATGCATGTATGCGTGTATGTATGGATATGTGTATGTGTGCATGTATGTATATGCTAACAAATTTTCATTTCAAATTTCCTTAAAATAAGACTTTTTATTTTCAATAGCGCGTCATTTAAACACTTGTCACTAAACAATCTGCAACTACTTGACAGATGACAAGTAAAAACTGAATAAAAATAGAAAATATACGCTTTAATAAATGTATTGAAATTATTAAAATTTAGTACAGAAATAGTGAAAAATTCGAAGCATCTTCTTGGTCAGAAAGAGACAAGTTGGTGGTTAGAAGAATCAAACTTGTGCATGTCGATCAAGAACACACTTAAGAATATTGCTGTTGGAGCCCATAGAATTGAGGAATTGTGCATTACATAAACGGCATTACACCATTAATTAATATTATGAATAAATACTGAGGTCTAAAGGCATCTAATTAATACAAAAACTCAAGCCTACCGATTATCTATGCTCGTTGGGACCAGGAAATGCATCAAAATGATCCGAAATCGAAAATCACCTTGATTAAGAGGTCCCTGTTCACCTCGTAGGCTAAGATAACAAGCAGGCTCGAAGAATCCAAGAATCATTGTTAAAAATGTTCTTCATCCTTAACGTGTGACTGTTTGGTGAAAAAATTTTTTAAAATTTTTTTTCAATTTTTTTTTAAATTTTTTTTTGTTGTATTTTTTTTATTATTTTTTTTATATTTTTAATATATATATATTTTTTTTTGGTATGTTTTTTACATGTATGTATGTATGTATGTTGTTGTTGTAATTGTGAAAAAAACGAGGTGGTCGTGGCTTTTTGCTCATATCTCAGAAAGTTATGGGGCGATTGTGCTGAATTTCAATAGCGATTCATTCCTGGATATTTCCAAGAGATTGATACCATATACAGATCTGAGGAACATATAGTTGCTTCTAAAAGTTGATTTCAACCAACACACGGACAGACGGGCAGACGGTCAGGGCTTAATCGACTCCTCTATTCATAAGCTTTCAGAAAATATATACTTTATGGGGTCGGAAATGAAAATTGTGCACCACAGGTGAAGGGTACAAAAATAGTTAACAAATATAAAATTTTTCAAAACAGTTACACTGTCAAGGCGGAAGGAATTTACAATTAGAACGAAAAAAAATCTTTTCAGAAGCTCTTTGTTTTTCTTGGCGTTTTTTTAGTTTAATTAACCTAATAACCAAAAACTGGGATATATACATTAAAAATATTTGTTCGTAAATTTTTCTACAATATATATCTTTAGTATAAAAAAAAATATTTTATCTTCAATCAACTCTATTACTTTTAGACAAAACCAAATAAATATTCAGCCAACATTATTTGAATTGCTTAAAACCAACCACACAGAATTAACAATAAGTACAAGTATTTTGTAGAAAAAAAAACAACAACAAACAAAAACTTGATTTTATAAAATTAAAACAAAGCTGCAAAGATGTTTGTTTGACTTTGAGATACAAATCACATTCAATACGAGAAAAAAAAAACATTTTTTTTTGTAGTCGAGTTTTGCTGGTATGTTTTGTTATTTATTTCTTATTGCTGTTTTGATTTACGTTTTGTTGCGTCCGTCGTCTCTTTTGAACGCTGTCTGTTTGACGGGGATTAGATCAGCCATAGCACGATGATATAATATTCAAACAATAGAGAGATAAATATATATTTAAACTTGTACACTCGCACAGATATTGTATCTATGTATGTAAGGAATGTATGTATGTATTTACTTATGTGTATCTGTAAGTACATTAGATTGTATGCGAGTATGATAAAAATAAATTCTTAGCAATGTATTAGATTTCCAAATTTATTCATTACCTGTTAACGTAACTTATAATGTAAATTTTAACCTGAACAAGTAAATAAAAATATTTCAGCTTCTATTTGAACAACACGCACAGTGTCGTGTTTTCATATAACGGGCGGCCAAAAATAGAAATATTTATTATTTATTTATTATATAAATAAATATGTAAAAGGTTAAAATTTGTCACAAATGTTATAAAAAAGTTATAATATCAAACATTTCGGTATAAAGATTCCCATTTTTCTCATATGGCCTGATGCCAAGGAAATTTATAAAGGATAGAAAAAAGATGGAACTTCGTGAAAATTTTTATATTAAATGAATTTTATACATTCAAAGTTATGGCCAAGTTTTATCAAAATCGAAGCATACGAATACTTTTTTACTCAAAAAATAATATCTATATAATCAAAGTATAAATCTGTGGCTTGGAGCTTAAAGGGCCAATGTCATTCATTTGCTCTTTTGAGTTAATCATTGCATTAGATTTGGTTTCTTGCTCTATTTCATTGTGGTAAAACAGCTAAAGTCATACTTAACCCAGAACAGCTTCATAAATAAAATGCTGGCCAATGTCACTATGAAAGCATCTATAAAAGTTCAAGTTCAATTCCAATTTTCTCAAAAGTAAATATTTTGACATTGGCCCTTTTAGCTCCAAGCCACAGAAATATGGTCATAAATCAATATATCTATCTATCGCACCGTAAACTTAAACGAAGTGCGCTATAAGTTTAGCGAACAGAGCACGAATTTCGAAAATAAATTTCCACGATTAAGATTAAGTTTCTTCATTACAGTACCTTTTTTGTATTCCAAAGTCCACTATAAGCACAATTATCCCAGATGTATAGAAGGCAATTTTAACAGTGCTTATAGAGAAATATCTAAAGGTAGGGGAATTCAGTTATTCTTTTTGTGTTTATACGAAACTTATTTTCTCGCTGCTGTAGATCCAAAAAACCACGGAAAAGTTAGAAGAAAGCTGAAGCAAATATATTTATTGAGCGTTAGGAATTTTCAAATTGTTTTGGGGCTGTTGATGGAAAGCACGTGATAATGGAAGAACCATCGAATTCTGGTAGTATTTATTATATGTAATTATAAAGGTACGCATTACATTGTGCTGATGGGAGTTGCCGATGCTGAATACAAGTTCATTGATGTCGGTCGTATTGGACGCTTCTCTGATGGTGGTGTATTAAATCGTTGTAGTTTTGAAATAGACAGTAACAAATTGAACTTACCAGAACCAACCGTATTGCCAGGATTAGAACTACGTGTTCCATAACATTTTTGGTGCATTTAAATTTTTTTCTATACATACTGGTAGCAGTTAAATTTTTCAGGGAGCGCCAAAAGTCACGCCTGCTTGCAAACATTTTATTTGATATAAGCAAGTGTGACTTTTTGCTTGCCCTTTTTAAGAAGTTTTGTGGGATATTTTAAGATGTGTTTTTGCTGCTGTCAAAAAATGTAATATTTCCCAAAAACTTTTTTGTGTTATTGTGTTTCAAGGCGAATTTACATCAGGTGTTGTTGAAAAGCCAGCTGATTGTTTTTTGCTCGTTTTATTTTAAACGGCACAACGTTTGTTAACATTTAAATTAATTTTTATATGCGTTGGTTGAACAAAATTTATAAAAGTGGTTAAATTTGTGAAAAAAAATTATAAAAATAGTAATATTTGTGCCAATACCTTATTGGTAAATCTATATATATAAAAGTAAAACTCTGTCTGTCTGTGTGTGTGTTAGCTATAGACTCCGAAACTGTAAAACCGGTGGAACTCAAACTTTGGCAAGTTGTTGTACACATTTCAGGGAGTGTTTATGGGTGGTTAAAAGTGGGCGGGTCCATGCCTATTAAAAATTAGTCATCATTTTTAGCTACTTTCACTTGACCGATTTTTCTGAAACTTTGCACACATATTGAGCTGTCATGACTTTACAATTTCGTGATTAGAAAAGTGGGCTGTGCCACGCCCATAAAAAAAATTATAATTTTCAGCTACTTGAACTTCACCGACATTTCGGACACTTTGCACACGTATTGAGCTCTCATGATTATACAATTTCGTGATTAGAAAAGTGGGCAGTGCCACGCCCATAAGAAATAAGTTATCATTTTTAGCTACTTGAACTAAATTGATTTTTCTGAAACTTTGCACACACATATTGAGTTGTCATGACTACACAATTTTTTGATTAGAAAAGTGGGCAGTGCCACGCCCATTAAAAAAAAAATTATAATATTTAGCTTTTTGCACTTGATATTCAATTTAAATTTGAAATGCAGCATTTAGACTTTATAATTTAGTAACAATTTATTTACGATAATCAATGTAATTTACTCCTTTAGCTCTTTTAAGTACATGCAACTTTTCCTTTTTTTATTTTTAATATAAAGTTATTGAAATTGTTTTCAAAGTGCCGCTTACACACTCAATAACTTCAGAAAAATTATTTTATTTTTTTTTACCGAGTTTTAAAATATTTTTGGGTCTCAAGCATTTAATTTCACTATCTTTGTCCGCCTCACACCACTGTGAAATGTCCTAAGTTCGTTTTTATTATGCTTCAAAACATTGGGTTTACACAGATCCAGATTGAAATATTAAATATGATAAAAATTCCACTAAATACCATACTTAACTGATTATAAAAGAAATCTCTTGTTATAAAGCTTTTTTAAATTTAAAGAAAATTTCCTAGAATTATGATAAATGGAACTGCATTGCACTTGTCCTGCTTTTTATTCAAAATGCTTTTAAACAAATACAAAATATATTCAAAATATTTTGTGTTAAAACATCCACCGCTATAAAGTGCACTATACTTCAAACAACTTTTATTTAGGGTAACTGAATAAAATTGAGCTAGAGTGCAAAAGTGTAGCATTAACTCAACCGAGTACCCTACTCTCAATTTACATGTATCTAATACAACTCTTGTTACAACCATCTACATGTATGTTTTCTACATATTTGTTGAATGAGATAGAAATAAACAACTATAATTAATATAAAAAAAAAAAAAAAAAACAACAACAACAACAAAACATTTTTAAAAATGTTGTGTCTCTTGTTATTTTAACTAAGTGAAGATCATGTTCATTATATACGTTTTATTGCGTACAAAAGCTAAAATCAAATAAAGCGACACCTTATGAAAATGTATGTCTGTTGTTATTTTATATGTTAAATGTAAGTGTTAACATGTTAATTTTTTATGATATTTCATTTATTATCATCTTTTTATTAGGATTATAAAAGAATTATAATTATAGGAAAAACTGGAAAAAAAAAATTTCTTTTATGTTAATTTTTTTAAAAATTTACTTTTGTTTAAAATTCATAATATTTAGTTTTGTTTTATTTAAGACGTTGAATTAAAACTGTTGCTTAAATTTCTTTCATTTGTTTAGTGACCCAATAAAAGCAAAAGCATTTTTCTAAGGGAGAAAAGTTAAAGTTTCACTTACATACCAGCTTGTGGAAGGCATAAATTTTGTATGGCGAGTTCCCGCTGTGAAGCATTACTTTTTAGGCATAAAATGCGCGTTTTTCAAAGCCTTTTAAGGCTATAATACACGGCATGTTTTTGACATCTGACTTTAAAATTTGTGAGACATATGTTAATCTACATGTCTGTCAAAATTGTACTTTTACGCTGACTGCTTTGCAGCAGCAGAGATTTCTGCCAACGGCTGATGTCACATGTTTTGACAGAAGAAAATAGAGCGCGCTCTAATTGAAATTTTGTCAGATGTCTCAACACGACATGTTTGTATTAGCAGTGGATAATTTGACAAGTCAGATGTAAAAAACATGCCGTGTATTGGCTCCTTTAGTAAAGGCTATAGTATGGAAATGACAGGATATAGTTTCGACATCTTTCGGGAGGACGAACTTGTCTAAAAAATTTAAATACATTCTGTTTACGTTTATCACGTCCGCAACCTAGTAGGCAACACAATTAATGACCCTGAGGCCTGTCGTTAGAGTCGGTCAGTGGTTTGTAAGCTGAAATATTACTTCTAACTACGTATCAGTTTTTCTAATTTAGTTTAGTAATTAGTTTGTTTGCACGTGCACAGCAGTTATCGAAACTACATATTTTTTAATTCATCTAACTCTTTGGTACTCCTAATCTCAGTTATACGCCCTTATTTGTTGCTGCACGATGTGAAATTCAGTACAGCCATTATTATTGCAAAGGTAAATACTTTTAATTTAGAACTTGTTTTATGAAACAGGGAAATGAAAAAGCTGAAGACCGCAGATGAACGTAAAAAAATAGTACAAAAAAAAATTGTCGCACAATAACTTTATAACGTACTGATATAAAGGGTGTTTCAGCAAAAATGCCCTTTAAAAATTTTGTATTTTTTCAGTGCAAGTGGCAGCTCTTTAATTGAGCGGGTATCACATATGTTCATTCGGATTATTAAAAAATGGAGCGCTATACTAAGGAACAACGTTAAGATATAGCCAAATCTCCTTAAAAATGGAATGGAATCATGCAAAGGTGTGGCCCATTTACCATAGGTACTTAATCGCAATATATTTTCTATTCGACCTGTATTTATTTGGTAGAACTTTAAAAAGAGTTAACTGTGGAAATAACTGTCATAGTGTGTTCGTTTTTCGAAATTTGTTACCAGTATATCATGCAAATCTTTGTGGATAGATTGATGCTTTAACACCGCTGCTATTTTATTCAAAGTTACTTTGAAAATCAATCGTCGCATCGCTTAAGTAATAAAGGACAAAATTGTTCAATCCACAAAGGACACTATAGACTCCAGAAAAATTAACCGTTTTCTTCGGTTTATACGTTTATTTAAAAATGATAGAGCTCGCGATACGATCAATGAAGATGGTTAACGTTACCGTGATCAATGACTTTTGTTTCAAAATATGAATAATATTAATCCAGGTAAAGCAAAACGGCGACCGCAACCACTGACTTATTGAATTTAAGATTTTGCGATAATTTGATTTTGAAAAATGGGTCTCTCAATTGGTCTCCCAGCTCGTACAATTTGACACCTTTTGATTACTTCCTAGGAGAGCACCTAAGGCCACTGGTTTATGCTAAGAAAGCCAGAAACTTCACTTTGGAATCCAACATTGTGGGCCAAAATTTCAATGTCCACAATGCTCTTCACAAATAACAATCCTTAGTGATTTTTTGACATCCTACACGCAACGAAAAACCTTCGTTACGACATGATCACGAGCAATATTTGTATATCGAAAACAATTAATAGTTATTTTTATTTTTTTTTATCATTTATTTCGTAACGCTAATCAAGTGTTTGTTAAAATTTTATCATTTAATTTTTACTTTTCACAAAAACTTCGACATGACAGTCTTGTAAAAATAGTATGACTTACAAAATTATGAACACAAAAATAGTATGATGTCTTCACAAAAATAACATTATAGTCAAAAGCATTTAAAAGTAACAATGATCATTAAGCGTTGTGTGAAGCTATGACATCTCTTAATAATGTAATAATCTGATTTCAACGTTTCTGTTGTTGAATACAATTTTATTATTTCAAAAATTAAAAAAATCATACAAATAAACTATAAAATATAAGAAAAAATTTAAATAAAAAATTGTAATTTGGAAGGTGAATACAATCAATATACAATAAACAGCAAAAAAAAAAGAAATAATTTGTCTCTGAAGAGAGCAAAGATTGTTCATATTATTTAAAGTAATAATATGATGGTTGCGTAATACTTCAATTAAAGATAATAATGATAACCATTATATGTTTTAACCACAATCATACAATTCAATCATACGCCTGTGTTCAGCATTCCGAACAGGCGATAGTATGTTGCTCTTCGATTATGGCTACCACAATCATAATTTCTCTTTGCGTGATTTAAAAAAACCTTTTTTTCAAATTTATATAAAACAAAACTCGATTTTATATTATTGTCCATCTGTCCGTGTGTCTGTCATCCTATAGTCTACTGGCTCAACAACTACTGGATAGATGTCAAAAACTATGGTATGGTCTTGATACCTGAGCTAATGTATGTATATAGAGTACCTTTTATAGCGAGATTTTATCTTATTTCTAACAGAAAATATAAAACATGAAAATAAAATGGTATCTAAAATGATAGTGAAAAGTTGGTAAGAAATTGAAAAATATTCAACACGGCCATAAGAGAAGTAAGAGTAAAAAGAAATGTCACTAATAACAATAAACAAGTAGTTTGCTGTAACAACGATATCAGAATTTATCTTAAACTAGCCAAGCCCGGTGCGCGTTGCTACGCCCCTTAATGAATAGGAATGCATTCTGAATTTTAAGTGAATATCAAATGCAATAAGCTAAAACCTATAACCTTTTTTAAGGGCGTGGCACTGCCCACTTTTCTACTCACGAAACTGTATAGTCACGACAGCTCAATATGTGTGCAAAGTTTCAGAAAAATTAGTAAAGTTCAAGTAGCTTAAAAAGAAAAGTTTTTTTATAGACGTGACGCTGCCCATCTTTTGAATCATGAAATCGTATAGTCATGACAGCTCAAAATGTGTGCCAAGTTTCAGAAAAATCGGTCTAGTGCAAGTACCTCAAAATTTTAACTTTTTTTATGGGCGTGGCCCTGCCTACTTTTTACCACCCATAAACACTCCCTGGAATGTGTTCAACAACTTGCCAAAGTTTGATTCCGATCGGTTAAACAGTTTCGGAGTCTATAGCTAACACACACACAGAGTTTCATTTATATATATATACTAGCCAAACCCGGCGCGCGTTGCTACGCTCCTTAATGAATCGAAATGCATTCTGAATTTTAATTGAATATTAAGAGCAAAAACCTAAAAATTATAATTTTTTTTATGGGCGTGGCATTGCCCACTTTTTTAATCACGAAATTGTAAAGTCATAATAGCTCAATATTTGTGCAAAGTTTCAGAAGAATCGGTCCAGTGCAAGTACCTCAAAATTATAATTGTTTTTATGGGCGTGGCTCTGCCCACTTTTCTAATCACGAAATTGTAAAGTCATAACAGCTCAATATGTGTGCAAAGTTTCAGAACAATCGCTCCAGTGCAAGTACCTCAAAATGATACCTATTTTTTATGGGCGTGGCACTGCCCACTTTTCTAACCACGAGATTATTTGGTCATGATAGCTCGATATGTGTGCAAAGTTTCAGAAAAATCGGTCCAGTGCAAGTACCTCAAAATTAAAATTTTTTTAGGGGCGTGGCCCCGCCCTCTTTTCTTATCACAAAATTATTGAGTCATGACAGCTCGATATGTGTGCAAAGTTTCAGAAAAATCGGTCAAGTGCAAGTAGCTAAAACTGATAACTAATTTTTATGGGCGTGGCCCCGCCCACTTTTTTCCACCCATAAACACTCCCTGGTATGTGTACAACAACTTGCCAAAGTTTGAGTCCGATCGGTTTTGCAGTTTCGGAGTCTATAGCTAACACACACACACACACAGAGTTTCACTTTTATATATATAGATAGAAGATAGATAGATAGATTGAAGATTATAAAAACATATTGTCAGGGCCAGCAATGAGGAGCTGGTTCCACTAGATATATTGTATAAATTAAGAAGAGCGCCATTAGGGTTACTGAAAAAATAAGTGTAGATTACTGTTGGTTGTTCCTAAATCAGCTCAGTACCCATGTTCTGCAACATTAGTGAGAACTTTTCGCATCGAAAAGTCATGAAACAAAATATCTCAACGTTTCTCAAAGTGTGAGAAAAAAGTGTATCCGTAACTCATGACGAATAATACCTTTTATGATTGATAAAAAAAAACATTTAAACTTAACCTTTTCCATGATTTTGTCACTCATATTTTACTTTTTATATTTTTTGATTTAAAGTTTTTGCAATCTCGCGGTCTTTTTGTTTGTGACTTATTTTGACAGTTCAAAGTGAGAAATTCTTGCCTGAAACCTTTACAGAAACACTTTTTCTTTATGGCTTGCGAGTATTTTTCTTACGTGACAGGTACAGAAACAGTACAGTGAGAAAAAACAGCTGTTTTTCTCAATTTATTGTATTTCTGTACCAATTTACATGTTTCAGGTGAAAAGTTTATCGTAGCGAGAGTTACAGAACATGGGCACAGGTATGGAAGTCAATTAAACAAAGTTTTTTTTTATCAAATTGAATATACCTAGAATCAAGTATAACCCCCTAAATTTAAGCCAAGTAAAAATTACTATATTTATGCGTCTTAAGGCTTTAGCAATTGAAATAATTTTTCATGATTATCGGGGAAGTAAAACTCTATACAGCAGCACCATTGTTAAACAGCGTAATTTGTAGCAAACATTTCTAAAAATTGTAAATATTTTTCAAAAGTTAAACGGAAAATTTTTGAACCTAGAGAATTTTAAATTGTATCAATAGGGTTTTACATACGTGCCAATTATGGTCAACTATTTGTTTCCAAATTTAACAAAAACGAATTATATTTTTATTTTATAATTTTCCTGACGTTTTGTTTGCTTGTTTTAAACTTCTTCAGGGGTATTTTTAATGTTTGTAAAAATGATTTGTTTTGTTTGTTGATAACTTATTACATTTTATCAATTTTAAAAACTGGACATCACGACACAGAATTGAATAAAAAATAATTAATAAATAATAAAAATAAACAAAAAATAATTTTAACTAATTGTTTAACTATGCTTAATGTTAAATGGAAGAAAAAGTCACCTACACTGTGTACTTAATAACTCTAGTAAAATATTTGCTAATACGGGTACAAAACTTACTTGGATCTCAATGCTGCCTAGTTAAAGTGCAAATTCCTTGAATATTTAAAAACTTGTTTTTAGTCAATACAAAACCACAGTAATTTTGGGGAAAAGTTAAAACATTATTTATTGCATCAATTTTTGTTAAAGAAAAACTTTTTTTAATTTGTTGTTTTTTTTTAAGTGCAATTTTTTCACCAAAAATATCGTTATTAAACAATAATACAGCTTTTTTTATATTTATATAAAGTAGAAGTTGGTATGTATATGTATGTAGGTATGAATTTTTTTAGAAAACTTTTTATATTAATTTTGCACACTTTTATTATCTATTTCTCTTTTGTATTTTCTATTTAATTAAAACTTACGTTTTTGTCGATTTTACTTAACTCACTCACGAAATTCGTTTAAAAATAGCAACAACACCAACAACAAATAGCAACTGTAATAAAAATTAATCCTCTAAAAAAGCAAAACAACAATAACAAACACAAAAAAAAAATAATAATTTTAGCAACAACAATTCTAATGAAATGAACCAGCAGAAAATAATGAAGATAAAGTAGATAGCAAAATGTAAAAACGCATTAAAAATGTATGAACAACAACACGCACACACAGACACACATGCACACAAATTAAACACGGCCGACTTTTTATAAAATTTTAATAGTTTTACGTACTTTAAGCGATTTTTGGTCGGTTTTACTTAAATTCACTTGAATACTTTATTTCTCCACTTTTTTTCTCAAATCGTATTTGCTTTTTTTATAATTTTTTATTACCAAAAACCAGATTTTTGTTGGTTTGCAAAAACAAAACAATTTTCTTTATTTATTTATTTTTTTTTTTTGTATAAATAGAAAAGAAATCTAATAAATTTGTATTGAGTTTAACAATTCTCACGTTTTCTCCCTCTCGCTAAACTCACTCGGTCGCGTGTGCGTTTACAACAAGTTAAGATTGCGTACTAAGTTGGATTAAATGACTGTTAGTTAAGATGATGTTGTTTTGTTTATTTCATAAAATCTTGGCTTAAAGGTGAGTTATCAAATGAGAGTTGGCGAGTAAGAGCAAATGTGGTTATTGTGTTGATGTGAATGATTTGACGATTATTGTGAATGATTTCTTGTGTTTCTTATTAATTCCGGTTTGTTAAGTTTATTTTTTGTCTTGATATGCATTTTCTGTTAAAAAAAACATTTTTACATCCGATAGGTTGGTGTCTTTGCTAAATTCGAGATCTGTGTTGATCCAAGAGGGATTTTTTATATACATATGTAATTTGGTGGTAGAGATTTGCAATTGTTTTAAGTTAGTAGAATCGTTCAAAACAGAATTGGTATATAACAAAAAAAAATAATATTAACCAAAAATGTTTATATACATACATATTAAAGAATGCTATTAAGTACATAACTTAAATACTCAAAATTTAAATATTCCAAATTAAACCACTAATTTTTATTTTATAAATAAAAAATAGTCTTTTTAAATGAGTAGTTATTTATTTTTTGTTCTTATTTATGTTATAATACCCAGCAAAAATTCTCATTGCTAAATAATGAGTTGAAAGTACTAAAATGCGGTACTACCAGGGCTGCCGTTGTTGGTTATTTCTAACCAAAAGTGGTTATTTTTTTCTTTAATGTGGAGATGTGCATATTTTTCTCATTTTGGTTATTTTTTTGCAAAAAAAAACAAAAAAATAATGATACACATGTATGTTTTACTTTTGAATCTTTTATGTTCTTCAATTTTTAGTATTGCTACCAGGGCAATCGAAAATAAAACAACTGTGACTAAAATCGCTAGTACCCAGCCAGCAATTTTTGAAATTTCTAATCAAATTCGAGTCTTTTTTAACTCCTCAGCGCGATTAAAAATGCAAAAATGTTTTCTAGTCATTTATCAGTCTTCTTATTTTTTGGTAGTGTTTTTATAGTCATATATGCTTGTTTTTTGAATCTTTATCAGTCGAATTGCTAATCGTATTTAACTCTTTTTCCAGGTTATTACAGTAAATTTTCTTATTCCTACGTTCACACTGAAGTAATTTCTAAAAAAAGAACTTGATTTTGTTCATTATTCTTTAACTGCGTTGGAAAAGCGAATTGCTGTATAGGAATTACAACATCCAATTAAAAAAAAAATAATAAAGGGTGTCTCAAAGAGAATGAACTATTTAAATTTAGTGTCATTATAACCTTCACGAAGTGAAAAAGGGTATATATAGGTTTGTCATTCCGTGTGAAATTTCTACAATTTTCATTTACGACCCCATAAAGTATATATTTTCTGAAAGCTTATGAATAGAGGAGTCGACTATGCTCTGTCAGTCTGTCCGTCTCTCCATGTGTATGTTGAAATCAACTTTTTGAAGTCCCCGACATAGCCTGGGCCCGGGTGAAGTATTAAAATATCTGAAATATTCGGGAGTAGATCGGTATTAAAAATCCAAAACATCGGTACATAAACAACTAAGATATGAGCAAAAAAACCACGTCCACCTCGTTTTTTTTACAACAACAATAACATACATACATACAAACGTCGTATACTGGTTAGAGTAAACAAGGCATCAATTCCCAGCTGAGCCAAAAATTTTTTTTATACCCTTTACCTGTGGTGCACAAGGGTATATATAGCTTTGTCATTCCGATTGTAATTTCTACAATTTTAATTTCCGACCCCTTAAAGTATATATTTGCTGAGAGCTTATGAATAGAGGAGTCGATTCAGCTCTGACCGTCTGCCCGTCTGTCCGTGTGTTGGTTGAAATCAACTTTTAAAAGCAACTATATGTTCCATAGATCTGTTTATGGTATGAATCTCTTGGAAATATCCAGGAATGAATCGCTATTGAAATTCAGCATAATCGCCTCATAACTTTCTGAGATTTGAGCAAAAAACCACGACCATCTCGTTTTTTTCACAATTACAACAACAACCTACATACATACTGGTTAAGGTAAACGTGGCATCGAATTCCAGCTGAGCCAAAAAAATTTTATTTTATTTAATATATTATTTATATTTTATTATTTTTTTATAATTTTTTTTAATTTTTTTAAAAAAATTTTTAAAATTTTTTTTTTAAATTTTTTTTTGTAAGTTTTTTTATTTGTTTTTTTATTTTTAATATATTTTTTTTTAGTTATTTTTTTATTTTGGTATGTTTTTTCATGTATGTACGTATTTTATATGAGATGAATGATGATACAAATAATTGTTATAACATGACTACACGTTGTGAAAGGTATATAAGATTCGGCACGGCCGAATATAGCACTGTTACTTGTTTATATATATTTTTTTTTTATTTTTTTTTTGCAATTATTTTTATTTGTTTTAATTTTTTTTTATTTATTTTTTATTTTATATATTATTTATATATTTTTTAAATATTTTTTTATATTTTTTTAATATATTATTTATATATTTATTATTAAATTATTACGATTTGCTGATACTATTAAAAATTGAGTTTATGTATGTATGTTTCAAAACAAAAAAAAATAAAAATAAAAATATAAATAATTACAAAATAAAACAAGTAACAGTGCTATATTCGGCCGTGCCGAATCTTATATACCCTTCACAACGTGTAGTCATGCAATAACAATTGTTTGTATCACCATTCATCTCATATGAAACGTACATATATACTTATGTATATACTGGTTAGAATAAATGTGGCATTGAATGCCAGCTGAGCCAAAAAAAATTTATTTTATTTAATATATTATTTATATTTTATTATTATTTTTTTTATATATTTTTTTAAATTTTTTTAAAAAAATTCTTAAAAAATGTTTTAAAATTTGTTTTTTAAATTTTTTTTTTGTAATTTTTTTTGTAATTTTTTTTGTTATTATTTTTTATTTTTAATATTTTTTCTTTTTGTAATTTTTTTTTGTATGGGTTTTACATGTATGTATGTATATATGTTGTTGTTGTAATTGTGTAAAAAAACGAGTTGGTCGTGGTTTTTTGCTCATATCTCAGAAAGTTATTGGGCGATTGTGCTGAATTTCAATAGCGATTTATTCCTGAATATTTCCAAGAGATTGATACCATATAGAGTTCTGAGGAACATATAGTTGCTTCTAAAAGTTGATTTAAACCAACACACGGACAGACGGGCAGACGGACAGACAGTCAGGGCTTAATCGACTCCTCTATTCATAAGCTTTCACAAAATATATTCTTTATGGGGTCGGAAATGAAAATTGTAGAAATTACAAACCGAATGACAAAGCTATATGTACCCCTGTGCACCACAGGTGAAGGGTATAAAAAATAAACAAAAATTAAAAAAAAAATAATTTTTTTGGCTCAGCTGGGATTTTATGCCAAGTTTACTCCTTACTGCTTTTAGTCCATATTCGGTTTCACTTATTAGCTTTTATATGTTTTGTTTATATAAGCTGGTATGCTTTGTTTGTATGTCATGTGACAACCTGGCCATACTAGTTATTTTGGTGTTGCTTAAGCAACCAAACCGAACTATGGCAATTACAAAAATGGGCAGTGGTCAAGTATCTCTTGGGCTAAGTCGGTGCACGACTGTAATGTTATTAAATAAACATGCTGGAGTTGTCCGGCTACTCCGGTAGAGATGCGTGAGGTGTGCCACTAAGCCATCCATAAGATACAAGTAAGTACAAGAAAAAAACAAAAATGCACAAATGCACTTACAATGAGCAACTTTCTGGTGTTGTTAGGCGGCGTAATTGAACCAAACTTTTTTGTAGATGAGGCCGAAATTTTAATAACTGCAAACTTCATTCATTACAGAAACATGATAACGAAGATTTTATGGCTTCACAACGGAGCTGTAGGGGCCATTTGATGAATGCGTTATTCCTCACCTAAACGTAACATGTCTTTTTTACAATCCAATAAAAAATATCTATTTAAAAAATACATGTTTTTATTTTAAAACAAAAAAAATGCATTCTTACTGAGACACTCTTTATAATATTAACTATAGCCATTCATCCGTATTGGAAAGCACATTTAGAAAATTGGTGAAAAATATTATAAATCTACTGAAAAGAATCAAAGATAGTTCAGGAGATTCTTATATTTGACACTTAATATATCAATACGGGTATTTTATGAAAAGAAATAATCATTGGAATTAGTAAAAAATTTTCCAAAACAAGAAAAAGGCATTTAAAAGTTTTTATAAAAACATTGACTTAATTTGTTTTTATTTATTTAGTATTAATTTTTATACCCGACACCAAAAAAATTTTGGGGGTATATTCATTTTGTCATTCCGTTTGTAACACATCAAAATATCAATTTTAGACCCCACAAAGTATATATATTCTGAATCAGGGTTTGATTTGATGACGATCTAGCTATGTCCGTCCGTCTGTCCGTCTGTTGAAAGCACGATAGAGGTCGCACCGAAAAGCTAGGTGACTCAACTTTTGCCAGAATCTTGCTTATAGACAAGGTTTGGTTGGTATTGAAAATGGGCTAAATCGGAATATTAGGAAGAGAGTTATAGCTCGAAAAGCAAGAGTAGGTTGAAAAAACCGTGTCCTTCGAACAGCGAATAAAATAGAATTGTGTCCAAACGTATTAACGTACAGTCATGAACTTTCGAATATATATTTCTTAAGTCAAAACAATATCTCTCTCCAAAAGTTGCGTACATCTATGCATTAGGAATGGAGTTATAGATAAAACTGTACGAAAATTTATACCGCGCAGTGTATTATTCAGTATATTTTAAATTTAAAACCTAATAAAACGAACAAAATTAGATGTACGATTCTGAAATTTTACACACTTTGCTTTTTGGTAAGGGGCTTTTCTGTAAAGGAAAATCAATGTGCCAAGCCCACTTTTACGCCCACCTCCCATATAACGTCTAAACTTAAATTCATATTATGTCTCTACGAATAAAGATTTTGGAATAATAAAGGACTATATTGAAAGATCAAAGTTGTTCTCATTAGCAAAAACAACATTGACACGCCTACTATAACGCCCACTTTTCACGTTATCTACAGTTAATGAAATTTTAAATCTCATAAAACCGACAAAATTAGAGGTATGAAATCTGCTACATATATCCTTCTAACCAATGTAATTGTTGTACCAAAAAGTTTAAGTGATACGCCCACTTTCACGCCTACTTCCCATATAATTGTTTATCTTAAATTCGTGTAATTTCTCTATTGACAAAGTTGTTGGTAAAATAAAGGACTATATTGAAATATCTAAGTTGTATTTATTATCAGAAACTTTATTGACACGCCTACTTTAACGCCCACTATCACTAAAAGACTAAATTTACGAAAACATTTTACTATCATATCGAAGTTATTAAGGGTGGTTAAATTTTAAGGGCCGATGTTGTTTTTAAATAAAACACAAATTATTTAAGAAATTATTATTATTTCTCTTTATTATGATAACATTTGTATGGTTCAATTATGTATTTTACAAAATATTGGCAAAATGGCCCCCCCCCATCCTTGGCGCCACTATCTGATGGTCCAAATTTTCAATGACAATGTTGATGCTCAATTGTTGGGCATGATGATGAGTCGAGGTTGACTGCTCTTTTGCCACACTATCGCAAAAAACAGCAATGGATCCTATTCAACGAACTAAGAAGGCATTCACAGATTTTCTAACATTTTATACAGACCTGTTTTGCAGAAATTTAAATATTTTTTACAATTCTCCCGATTGTTGACGCATTTGAACGATTATGTTGATCAAAAGAATTACGAAGTGCAGAAAATGCATTTTGATTGAAACGCACATTCTTATAAAAAACCTGAATAACTTTAAAGCGTTGCTCATTTGCGTATCTTTCCGCGGATCAAATTGAGTTAGTTTGAGATTTAGAAATGTCAAATCAAATGCAGAAAACAAATTTAAAGACAAGGTGTAGTTCACCTTCAACATGGGCCCTTAAAATTTAACCACCCTCTACAAAGAAAGTGATACATATTTTATTATAAAGAGAGTTTTCCATAGCGATTAACAAAATAATAAATATTGTGCTTTAAATATATACAAAATTGGTGGTGGGTATAAAAGATGCGGCACAGCCGAATATAGTGCTCTTACTTGTTTATTATAAGTATATTAGGAGTTTGCTTCTTTTATAGTTTAGGAAAAAATTATGTTGTATTCATTAGAAATTCGTTGCTGAAATGTTACAAATATGGTGGCGAAGAAAATGAAATCTTACATAGTTTACCATTAATTTTCTCATTAATTAGCTCAATGCTTAATCGCAGTGTCACAATATAAAACAAGCGAAATGAAATGATATGTAAGCTTCCTTGTTATATCCTTGAAAGGATATATAAAAATAAATTGTAGTTACAGTTTTATCCAGCTTATAGAATATAAGTTGTCTTCATAACAACAATCTTCTTTGTTACAATAAATCGAAATTTGTAGGCTTGTGATAAATTACACAAGTATTACTGTACAAGTACTGTCTTCTAACATAATATATGCCCAAATTTCCCTTCACTAAATTATATAAAATTCGTTATTTTGCATATTTGAGTTGATGATATTTATTTGACTTTTATTATTATTATTATTAGCTTTTTGCATCTAAATATAAAGACAACATCAGGCAACACACGCTTATTTAATGAAACCTTGAGGTAAAAACTATAAAAATAAAAGATTTTGTATGTGTGAGTGCAAGTTGGCATCTTTAAAAATATTATTTATGGCATTCTGTTGTTTATAAAACTGGCAACATAGAAGCTTAAGTACTAGACATTTGGTTGATTACCATTTTACAAGCAACCACTACCACTTACGTTGAATCTGTGCAAGTATGCAACAATATTGTTGTTGCAGGTTGCAAAACTACAACAATCAAGTACGTGCCAGGTCAAATAAGTACGTCGTATTAAGAGTCATTTTCGATGATTTTGAATTGGTCAAATATAAGAGGTAGAAGAAAATTGTATGCAAGTACTCTTGCCAAACTCTATGGTGTGCAAGTGCTGCTATTCTGTTGCTCAGCAGGCAAACGTCAATCAACAACACTAACACAAACTGTCAAACAGTGTAAGCACCACCGTTGGTATCGAGCCATCAAGTTACCTAAAGTTGCAGCTATTTGGAAATATAAATTATTTCCTATTTCCCTCTCCCTCTCTTTCTCTCTCACTCTTTTTATTAAGAAGCCAATTTTTTACTACTTTGTAGTAAGTTTTTTGAGGCAAAACTGCCTTTGTTGCTGTTAGACCTATGAGGTGAGGAGTGATAAAAACACAAAGTTGTTTTTAAAGACACTTTCTTGTTCTGTTATAATTTTAGGTCAGACACGTGATAATTTTACGCTTTTTACAAACTTTTCACATCAATCTCTACCTTGTGTTATGCTGTTGTTTGTACGTTTGTTTGTATTTTTATGGAATTTTAAGTTTTGTTTCTATCTAGGAAATTTTTAGTAATTGATGCAGAAAATTGTTAAACACTTTAAGATGCATCTTGTTTGGTAGAGCTTATCTATCAAATGCAATTAGAATTTATACAAAATATTTTTATTATAAAATTTTCTATTTGAATGTAATTTTAAAGTGATTTAAAATTGGATTTATTTTCTAGGCATTAAAAAAATGAAATAATGTGGTTAAGAACTTTTATATATATTTTTTAAAAGATATTTGCAATTTGTAGCAACTTCATATAATATTGAAATTTTTAAAAAATTTTTACAAAATTAGCTTTATTAGATTTAAATTTCATTATTTTATATTATATTAATTTAATTTAAATTACATTTATTTCCTATTTTCATTTGTGTAATTTATGTTCGATTCTTTGAACGGTTCACACTTTGCAACTTTCCCCATCCAGTATCACAGTAAAAATTTAAGGAAACTACACCAAGTAGGGGCAGTTGAATACAGGGATGGCAATTTATTTTATTTCTTTAAACCTAATGATTTTAAATCCAGTTTAACGGGACTTCTAGCGATTTTTGTTAACCCACCCTTTGCACCACTAAAGCGCTACCTTTTCATAGTGCAACTTAAACTTCATATACATAAAATCAGAATAAGAATTGCTTTATTTTTTATAAAGTTTTACGTTTCTCACATAATTTATTTCGCAATTATTACCCCCATTTAACGGTAATGCAAAGGCAGTGAAAGGACACTGCAAGCCTATGATAAACTAAACAAATTATGCAACTCTCTTTTCCTCAAACGCTCTGTGACTTTCCATGTAAAAATTATATTATTTAATTTTAATGTTCGATCTATATAACTCTATGCCCTTGAGACATTCTATCTAACTTTTCTGTTTAAACTAATATTTAAATTTTAATCAGGCTTGATTTTTTAATTGTGATAAATGAAAGAATAATCTAAAAAATTATATTTTTACCGACGCTAGCCGAGTGGAATGTATTTTCAAGACCAGCTACGATAAGAATGTCTCTCCTATGCATTGTATTTTTAAATAAAAATAGTCCTAAAGCTTTAAAATGTGTAAAATTTTAATTCTATACTGTTGTTATCAAGGACGAAATATATACGATCAACCATGTGCCTGAATGTTATGTGGCTTTAAACCACAATCTCTTAAGTAGTATCAACCTTGAAATTGCCTTGTAATAGGTAAGTATATAAGTAAATCAAACCAAGTGGAAAACATAATTTGAAATTGTAAATTTCTAATTCCCGTTGCTATAGTTTTCGAAAATTTCTTTGACACAGTAATGCAGGTATTTAGTTAAATGTATATTTATTAGTTTTTACACAGTATCTCTTAATTACAAATAAAAAATTGTTCTTAATGAAAATTGAAACTAGTAATAAATGTATCAAATGTGCAATTATATATACTATGGAATGAATTTAAAAAAGTTAACAATTTTATATTATATTTCAGTACAAATCATTTGGATTTATTTAAGTCGGATCAGTAGAGCGCTATATGCGGCCATGCCGAATCTTATATACCCTTCCCAACGTGTAGTCATGCAATAACAGTAGTTTGTATCACCATTCATCCCATATGAAATACGTACATACATATAAAAAACATACATAACATAAAACATAATTTCTGTCAGTCTGTCCGTCTGTCCGTGTGTATGTTGAAATCAACTTTTTGAAGCCCCCCGATATCGCATGGACCCGGGTGAGGTATTAAAATATCGGAAATATTTGGGAGTAGATCATTTTTGAAAATCATATTTATGTACGTATTTAATTTTTTTTGAATTTTTTTTACAAGTATGTACGTATTTTATATGAGATGAATGGTGATACAAACTACTGTTATTGCATGACTACACGTTGTGAAGGGTATATAAGATTCGGCACGGCCGAATATAGCGCTCTTACTTGTTCACTGTGTGAAGGGTATAAAAAAAGTTTTTAGAAACTTTTTATGTTGTGCTTTGTAAACACAACCTAAAAGAGACAGTGACAATAAAACAATAACTTCTACTGATTCGAAGAAAGGATTAATTTTTCCATCCCTGATGTATTTATACGACCTTATAAAGCGTCCGCCATCTAACGTTTTTTTTTTTAACTAGTGCTAATGTCTGATTTGACAGATAATTAGTTTTATTCTTCCTCTGAACGAATATGGTTGTGTATATGCTTGAACAACGCTGGGAAATATTGCGACATTACTTTGGCCGATTTTGCAAAAAAATCTTTTCAGATGAAGCTCATTTTGATCTTGTATGTATGTATGCAAACAAGCAAAATTGTCGCATTTGGGACACAGAAAACCCGCACGCATACATTGAAAAGCCGATACACCCAAGACGAGTCACTGTTTGGTGCGGATTTTGGTCCAGAGGCATAATTGGGCCATTTTTCTTCGAAAATGAGCAAGGAGTGGCCGTTATAGTCAATGGCGATCGTTATGGGCCATGTTAAACTAATTTTTGTTCACAAAAATTAAAGAGGAGTATATTGGCAACATTTGGTTTCAACAGGACGGCGCTATTCGCCACACAGCCGAAGCTACACTTTTTTTGTATAGCATTTTCAAGAAAAAAAGTTATTTGGTGAACCCTTTATGTGATATTAACTAGCACAAATTTATGTAATAAATTTAAAATACTTATTTATTTAAAAACTTTTTGCGTAAATTTATAAAAATAAAATTTTAATTAAAAGTAAACAAAAAATTTGTTCTTTTGTGCTTTGACATTCTCCGGGCCTGTTTGTTGCAGGGATGTTATCACCTGATATGAATTCGCCTTGACTTCTACGATAGGATCTTTTGTGAATTGAATATAAATATTAAGGGTGTCGTCTCAGTAAGAATGTACTTTTTCATAAAAAAAAACACAAATTTTTTTGACATTCAACTATAACAATTATTTATTTTTTATTAGATTATATCAAAGACATGTTCTGTTTAAGCATAGAATTAGTATACGTCAAATTGCCCCCACACTTATATTAATAGGGCATTGCTCTTTTTATTAAAGTTTACACAACATTCCAACTGGGCATAAGTGTATACCTGTCATGGGTTTGGGCTTTCAGTACCCCTCCTTTTCAACCTTCAACCTAAAGTTTCCATGACTTTTTCACAGATATGTAAAAACCGATGATAAAACCAAAATTTCAACCTCTTTAAATATTAAAAACAGTAGTAATCCTTCTTTAAGCAAATTTTTTTTATATAGATATATTTTTTTTTAAATTAAAAATTAAACATTTTTTAATACTTAACTGTTTAAGCTCCAAAAAGAAAATAATGCCATTTTATTAAACCTGAGGTTGCCAACTTTGACCAACTGTAGAGATACCCTGTGGCATTACATGGAGATAAAATTCGGATAAGTAGCTTAGAAGTTACACATTTATTACAATTTGTCTTCAAAAGCGAACACTGTGTGACCCAGATCTCTTTGCAGCAATTACTTACATTAAATATTATACATGGAAATAAATTAAAAGTAAAAGTATATTTAAAATAAAATATTATTAAAAAAAAGTACAAAAGAAAAACAATGTAAAATATAAATGTACTTCCTTGCCATTCCTTGTATTGCAATTGGTTAAAAGTAGTCGTATTTTGCCCTGGTGCTGCCATATTTTGGAAAAAGTAAATTTTATTTAATGTTAATAACGTTAAATATTTGAAACTCACTTTATTGTTAACGTTTTTACTTACATTTAATTTATACGTAAGTTGTAATAATAACCCTAAAGCAAACAATATCATACGAATTTAAAAAAAAACGCTTAACCCGGATTTGTTGTTTAAAATTTAAGCTAATGATGTACATATTTTAGACCTATGGAGGTAGGTAGATTGATTTTCTTTTTAACTTTTTGATATTAATATTCTTATTATGTACAACATCTGATATAAGTTCACATCAGTATGTAAATACCGCATAATGTCACAAACAAATTTTGCATTAATCACAACCAGAACAACAAAGTTGTGTACTACACCCTTATCACGAACAATATTAAAAAGGAACAATTGTAAGTACGTTTGTGCACATAAAATTATCATTAAAGTATCATTTAAATCAGTGCGTGTGTGTGTGTATGTGTGCAGGGTATTTTTATATTTACTCAAGTTGTTCATACGTCTCGAGTATAATGTGACGCGTAGAAACAGCTATAGCACTTACGTGACTAATATATAAGAAACATCGAAATTTGCATGCAATTTTCGTTGATTAAATAATGAATCAGAATTGCCTCTAAAACTTTAAGCAAAAGCACTTTCAAAGAAAAATAGCGCATATTTTAAACTACGGCGGTAGTGCTAAAAAGTCTGATTTCATTGTGTGATTTTTTTAGTTCTTATTTTCTATTGTGCTAAAATCGCTAAAAATGTAATGAAAATCTGGTAACATTGTTGAGAGAGTGATTCAGAATAAAAGCATAACCCTACGTTGCCACAAACAAGTATTTACTTACAAGTAGTGTATACGTATTACTAACGAAAATCAGGAGAAATGGCAAAAAAGAACACAAATATTTTTTGAGTGGCTACACAGCACAGTGCAAGTTCATTTTTAAAATGTCGTCAACAAATTAACTTCAAACAAATTTAAAACAAATAGCGCTGCTTCAATTGGTAATTAAGTGTTGCCAATAGCCACTATTGAACGTTACCTTTAGACATATAACTTTTTAATATAATTTTTTTTTTGATTAAAAATTGATATTTATATTAAAAACTTACACACAATTGTATGATATATTAGTGAGTTAACAAAAAACTCAGTATTAGACAACACTGTTTTTCGGCTTGTCACTTTACTTGCCGTAACTTTAAAAATTTTACTTGCTTAAAAATTTCTTCGCAAGCTCAGTCGCAGGTTGCCAAAGTGTGGTTGTGTTAGTAAAAAAGTGTTAGTGTATTGGTTTTTTTTTCACTTGCACTTGCATGTGGCAACGGTGGGTAAGAATAAGAATAAGAATAAGAAGATTTTATGTTACGATGTACTGTGTTTTGACAGTGGTGGCAAAGCGTATATAGTTCGGTTGTGGTCAATTCATTACGCTGGCTTGCAAAACGGAAAAATGGTCTTATTTTCGTTTAAAAATATTTTGACTATAGTTATTTTAGCGTGCTAGATTTCTATCCCTTTTAAGGTTTTTTCATACAGCTCAGTATTTTTTATGAGCATGATTAATATTTTTTCCTAAATAAGGCGTTTACGCTAATACATTTTATCTTAAGTTGAGAACGATTTGTCCGACATGAAAACTTATAGCCCAGATCTGGTCTCGACTGAGTACTTTTTGTTTGGATCGATGTAAAACCCTTTCTTTGTGATATGCTTCACTTCTGAATATCGAACCAAGACTGGTTTAATTTGTTCTTGGCCTCAAAAAATGAGCAGTTCTCTTGGCACTGAATGCATATGTTGCCAGAATGACGAGAAAAGAATATTGTTAACAATAGCCAATACTTTGAATAAATTTATATTATATTTATAAAATATTTAAAACAAACGCCAACTGAGGTATTCATAAAAAATATTTTAGGTTTATTTAAGGTTTAATTGACAAATTTCTGTGGAACATCTGGCTAATAAGCTTTTAATAAACCTCAAATAATTTTTATACATACAGCAGTAAATTAAAAAAAACCTTCACATTAATAAGTTATATACACTAAGAGAAAAATGACGATCTAGATTTAAGAATAAAATTCTTGAATATAGATTGCAGAAATCTTCTGATTTCAATCTAGCATTTTAGTCAGTAAGATTGACGTTATCGAATTTAAGCATAAATTCTTGATTTTAAGAATAAATTCTAAAAATCTAAAACGCAATATCGACTTTAAGATAGTTTTCTTAAAATCAAGAACGTAATATTAATTTTTAGATCGTATTCTTCAATTTAAGAACACATTCTTAAAATTAAGATTTAATTCTTGATTTAACATTAAAGAAAACGTGTTGTTTATAAATTGTAAAACGCTAAATGAAGAAGACGCATTGTGAGAAAAAGTGTAAAAGAAATTTTAAATTATTATGAAAACCATTTGAAATAGAAAACCAGAACACCGATGAAATGTTGCTTGTAACCATACCAGTAAGTGAAGATTTGTTACCGATGGCAATTGGAAGCTATGCAGTGATGAGTATGCCGGAGGAAGTTGCGTCGGAATTGTCAGACGAAGCTTTGCTAAAAAATCTTCTAAAAGAGTTTCAAATGGAGTCGGTTTTCAAGTGTCTTAAGGGTAAGTGCTTCTTCTTATTTATATGAGTGTATATGCAGTTAGGAAAATGTATATATTAAAAGAAATCATAATTTTCTTTAAAGGAGTCATAATAAAAACAAAAAACAAGTGGCATTAATAAGTTTTTTTTTGTTTGGAATAGACGAAGATACACTTTCAATCTCATCGAAGATAGGTGAATGGTGCATCACTTAATAGTGTAAATACAAGCTCATCTCGTTTGGAAGAAGAAGACTGTGAAATCCAATCAACAAATCATATGCAGAGTGCGGAAATTGATGAATCAGTTGCAGCTGCTTATAAGGGGTGTCTCGAAATGCTTTTCTACATTTTAAAATGTCTCCCAAATCTAGTTTTTTCAAACAAAAAATACATTTTATTGGCGTTATGGAGAAAAATTTCTAAACTTTATTATGCAAAAAAACAAAGTTTCAAATTTTATTTTCATTTGCAAATTTTCGCACTTGGACACACGTTTTACCGAAGTGCTTGATAGCTTTTTTCCAAATAAATCCAAATTTGTTTACATTTGCAGAAGCTTTGAACTTTGTTCTTAGGTACTGCTTAATTATAGCCCAATAGCGTTCAATAGGCCTCAGCTCTGGACAATTAGGTAGATTCATGTTTTTTGGTACAAAATTGATTTTGTTGGCCTCATACCACTCAAGAACTGTAGTGGCAGCTTGCCAAGTCGGGCCAAAACAGTGGAGGTATATTGTGGCTTCTATATAATGGCAATACAGCCTTTTTCAGGCACTCATTAATATAAAATTGGCTGTTCATTGTACGATTCACAATGATTGCCTTTGAAGTTTTCCGACATGTATATATTGCTTGCCATATCATATTTTTTTTGGCGAATTTTAAAATCTTTTTATACTTAAATTTATCGGAAACATTAGCTCTTTTACATAAAACATAAAAACCCTGACCAGGAAGCTCTGAATAGTCAGCCCTACAATAGGTTTAATTGTCCATTAAAATACATCCATTAAAATTATTTAATTTGTGACGTAGCAACTGTCTTGCTCTTATTCTTGCCGTTTTTGTTCCTTTTTCGTTTCGGTTTGGAGCTTTCTTGACTTTGAATGTTCTTAAATTTTCTTTTTTCTTTATTCGTTCTACAGGCGACTTCGAAATATTAAGTTTTCGTGCGATATCGCGAATGGAAATGTTTGGAGTTTGCTTCCAAAGTGCCTTCACCTTTTTAACGATTTGAGGATTCCTAAAACCACGAGGCCCTCTACCTTTTTTGTTGTTAATAGACAAGTCTCTTGTGAATTTAAAAATAACGTTACGGGCGGTCTGTCTGGACACTTTTACCCGTCGCGCAACTTCAGCTTAAGAAAGTTGTTTATTTTCATTATAAATATCCACAATATTTGTTCTCACTTTTTCTCTATTTGACGACATTTTAAATACGGATTAAATAATTTGAATAAACTTATTAAGAAAGTATTGTTGACACTTATAACTATCACAGAGTGGAACAAAAAAATTAATTAAATAATAATTGTTTGCGTAGTGCCCTGTAAAAATGTAAAAAAGCATTTCGAGATAGTCCTTATGTTATCATTGAGTAGAGATAGTGCTAATTGGTAGGAAGTTTGTCACAAATGGAAACTCATAGCAGTATGCGGCAGAAAGATTTGCAAGAAATTAGAAGTCTTGAGTTTTTACGTGGATGGCAAAAGTTAAGTCAGTCACTCAAGAGCATCCGAATTGGTAAGTAATTTTTCGATTGCTTATTACAGCTTAACACATTTTTCTTCTAAAATTTTCAGATCAATATTGATTTTCAAGTTATGTACCCAGGCAAAGATCAATTATGTTTTCAAAATGGGAACAATTTTAAAATGCCAGCAAAATAGTATGCCAAGGAAAAAAGTTATAGAAATTCAGAATTTTGTTTCTAGTTTGCTTTCATCTATATCTAATTCAATACAAAACTTATTCCAATCGAACCAAATTCAGGAAAATTTATCATTTATAAATACTAGATTTCTGTGAGTAGCCATTTAAAGATTTTAAAACCGAATATAAGTTCCTCAATATGTAAATATTACATTACAATTGCGTTTCTTTTTTATTTTTAACACATACACATAGTTATGTAAATATAAATAAATAAAAAAATAAAAATTAAAAAAAAAACTAGTTTCATATCAACATTGGATTTGGTAAAAACCAATAGGGCTATTTTCAAGAGTTTCATTCTTAAAACTTAAGAATTTATTTTTGATTTAAAACTTATAATAAGAACACAATCTTAAATTCGATCTTCAAATAAGATTTTTTTCAAAATTATATTCTTGAATTTTAAGAATATGATCTCAATTTGAGATTCTTATTAAGAACAAAATTTTTAATACGATCTTAAAATGAGAATTTATTCAAGAATAGGATCTTAAAGGTGATCTTAAAAAAATCAAGATTTTATTTTTGAGTTAAGAATTTTCGCGCTTAACAGACTTTTGAAACTGAAATACTTGATTTCAAGCATAAAATCTTGATTCTAGCACGTTTTTTTCCTTAGTGTACCCCCCAACAATGTGTTGCTACTTAAACAGCTGTCACTTTCAACTGTTGTAGTAGATAGATTGTAGGATGAAGTACTTGGTGGAGCCATTTATTTTCGTTTTAACTGTATTTTTACAACACAATCTATGCCGCACCGTGTTAAACTTAAAATTTTTGTCAAAAACAATTTACATTCTTCGTATTAAACTACTAGTTGAATATACTTAACCTTCGGTCGTACGAGAGCAACTATTTGAAATTGGCATCATGTTAACATATTATCAATATGTTACAATAACAAACGCAAAACAGCAACTTGTTAACAACGAAATGAAAAAGAAAAAAAAAAGTAAAAAACAAAAACAATACCAACAATAACTTTTAAAAACTTTTTCGATTGCAAAGCTCTAGATTTGCTTGAAAATATGAAAAGTTGTAAACCAAAACTTTCTCTTGCAATTTTGCAGTCAACTTCTAAAGTTAAAGGCACCCTTTAAGTCATGACAAAAGCATTCTTCTCCTTATATTTTCAATGCAATCGTCTAAGATTCTATACAAATCCCAAGAAATCTTTAAAGTTTTTCAACTAAAAATTAAAACAACATCAGATGTCTTATGGAGGTTAGAGTTTTCTCTTGTTTTTCTTTTTTTTTTGATTTCAATAGAAAATATTCTTATAAGTGGCACGTGTTAAATGTAAACCAAGAATTTTACTATAAAAAAAAAACATTTTTTAACAGAAACAATAACACGAGTTCGTGTTTTTGTAGATTTAAATGCATTAATTGTGATTGATGGATTTTTGCTGTTTTAAGTATGGGCAATATATTTAATGGTTGGTAAAATAAAGGCAATATATTGACCCCTATGCGCGAAATTATCGTATGTTACGTTTTTTTAGAAATCAATTTTTTTATGCAAATTGGTTCTACATTCAATAATCCATCTGCTGAGAAAATATTATAGCGATAACTGTTTTAGTTATGGAGATAACACTGTGTACATTTTATCGTATGTAGCAGTGTTATTAACGTTTTTATTTATTTAAAAGTGATAAAAACACTCTCCTGTAAAATTTTGTTTTTGTAACATACGATAATTTCGCGCACAGGGGTCGATATGTACATATCTACACGAATAGAATGTGTGTGTATCAAAGAACCATTTAATGTTAATACTTTTATACCAGGGGCATTCGATCACGATCGAAATTTCACTCGAACGATCGAGTTCGCTGTGCTTTAGGTATATAGATTCAAATAAGAATTTTCAAATTTCGATAACGTTCGAATGCCGTAATTTGCCCCCAGGTATAATTATAACCACCACTACAACATCACACTATGGGATTTCTGCTAAAAAAAAAGGCATCTTTTGGCTATTACTTTTCAAACATCTAATGATGCTATTTTATAGAGAACAGTCTGGCAAACAAAGATCTGCATTTCTTTTAAGATATATGTATATATATTCTTAGAAAAGATCGCTTGAAATCAGGTTAATGCTGTGTGTGTTAATTTTCAAATTCAGAGATTTATATATCGAAGATGTTTCGAACGGAAACGGAGTGTCAATCTTATTTAAATCCGAAGCCTTGTTTTTAATTTAAAGGAAAAGAAAAAGTTATTGCGTTCATAGTTTGGGAGATATGAGTGCATCAAAATTGTCCTTAAAAATTCAACATTGGCTATTTTCGTTAGAGAAAAAGTCAGTTAGCTCGGTTTACCTCCGCGGTCTCAGTATAACGAAATGAAAGGTAAAAGGTAAAAATTCTTTAAAACTAGTCAAAAAAATTCCGCAACTTTTGTCAAGCTTTTAAAAAAATCCAAATTTAGTAAAAAAAGTCACGAATATTACAACCTAGTATTTTTAACAAGAAATTTCAGTTATTAATTATAACAACAATTTGTTAGTAAATTTTTGACAGCTCCTAGTACCCTAAGAGTCGACGGATTTCAACTTATGGACATCTGCTAAATATTACCAAATTCCATTGTAAATTGCGGCAAATACGTTGAGAAGAAAAATAAGCGACAAAATGGTGGTCCAAGGGAGGTACCCCTATGAGTCGACGGATTTTAAAATTTTTTTGAATTTTTCTTTTCTACTTAAAATTGAACAAGTGTGCAAAATTTCATCGTTGTAGGATCACTTCTTCTATTTTTTGCAGTTAGATGTATGAAGAAACACCACTGTGCATGGTGGGATTATTCCATTTGCCATTCCGTTAGTAAGACATTGAAATATTTATGTTAGACCTTTAAAGTATATACTTTTTGAGTCTTGGTTTCATTCTAGGATGATATAGAGATGTATGTCCATCTATCTGTCCGTCCAACTGACCATCTATCTGTCCGTCCATTTATCTCTCTGTCCATCTATATGTCTGTCCATCTATCTGTCTGTCCATTTATCTGTCTGTCCATCTATCTGTCTGTCCATCTATCTGTCTGTCCATCTGTCCGTCCATATTTCCGTCTATCTCTCCGTCCATGTGTCCATCTATCTATCCGACTACTGTAAGCATGATAAATCTTGAATGGAAAAAGCCAGAGGCATAAAATTTTTCCAGAATATGTCTTATACATCAGACATATATGATCTTGAAAATACACTAAAGCGGTTTATATGTAAGAAAATTATACTTCGTAATGCAAGAGTAGATAGTAAAAAATATCTTACTGAAATCGAGTAAAATGCGATTGCGTTTAAATGGCGTAAAGTATTAAATTTTTTCAGGTATTTTTTTTTCGCTAAAAATATGTTTCAATAAATAATGTTCAAATCTTAACATTAAGATAGAAGTTATAGATCAAAATGTTCACTCTACACAGTGTTTTTAGTCTATTTAAAATCTAAACCAACAGAATTGGTTGTACGATTCAAAAATTTCGAAAATAAAAGATTTCGTTTAATACTATTTACATAATGGTTAATTAAAGTGACACGCCCACTTTAAAGTTCACCTACTGTTTGACTTTTTCTAAAAACTCATATAATTTCTCTATGGACAAGCATTTGTCAGAATAATGGTTCCTGTGTTTTAACATCTAAGTAGAAGTTATTATCAGAAATAAGTTTGGCATCTTTAATGTCAACTTCTCGCATAAGGCATAATTTACTATTGACAAAGCTTAAAACGTACGATTCTGAAATTTTAAAAAATAGGTTTTTGTTTAATATTATTGTAGAAACGTTAAATTAAAGTGACATGCCCCCTTAGACGCTCACTTTACGTTTAACGCTTTATCTTAAATTTATATAATTTTTCTTTCAACGAAGATTTTGGAAGAATAAAAACGTCAATATTGCAATATCTAAATTAAATTGATAAAAATAAATTACTTTGACACGCCCACTTCTTGATCACTGTAATAAATACTTAAAATTTCATTTTTAAACTAACTATAAGGAACTAAATTAAAAGAAAATTGTAGTTAAACAAAAAAAGTAACTAACGAGACCACACGTTCAATTTTTGCCTTTCGAAGTTGTAGCCGTCCTAATTATAATTCTTTCACTCAAATCTTGAGTGAATTTGACAGTCTGTTAAAACAGCTGATCTTATTAATAAATTTTCATTTTTTACACGTGTCAAATATTCTGCGGCAAAAAACTGTGACTTAATTTTCGTGTATTTTTCGTATATGTCAGCCAAGCAAGAAATTTAAGTTCTTCCTCGACGGCGTCATATTCAGAAATAAAATTGACTTACAAGTTGCGTGCAGCCTACGTCAAAGCTGTCAATTAGAACAAATTTTACAAGTACCATATGTGATCAACTTGAAAGCTAGAACTTGAACGTGTGGCCTTAGAGTAATACATACTTAAGTACTCATATAAAGAAATTATTTTATAGTGATTAGAGTTGTTAACAAAATAATAATTTTTGTGGTATAAAAGGACATCAAAAAAATGGTGTGGGGTATCTAAAATAAAGTGCTTTTATTTGTTTCTTTTTATATTATTTTAACTAAATGACATTTTTATTTCACTTAAAAATACCATAACAATTAAGCTTAGCTTTTAAAGGCCAATAAAATCTATAAAAATGTTTTCATAAATCCATTCTTACATTTTTATTTTATTAAAATAATTTCTAATAAATATCCAAGTATTTGCTTATGACATATGTATGTATGTCAATAAAAATAAAATTCAAACAACAAAAATAACAAATATATTGCTGACATATGTACAGGCATACATGTACATATACATATACATATATATGTATATCAAAGGATATAATCTAACAAAATAACTAACAAAGTCATTCACATCACATCAATTATATTCAAAATGACCTATCCCAAATATCACAACACAGTCTAATGAAAACGTATACGCATAAATACATCTGTAGATACAATGGAGTTTGTATCAGTTGTTGAAATTCGAAAAAAAAAAAACAATTTAATGAAGAAGAATTGTTTTTTTTTTTTTGAAAAATGTTTGCAACAAAGAGATTTAACAAACTTGACACATACTCGCATTAAAGCAAAGCACACGCCTTTCATTCACTCGCTCAATCCAAATTCTAATCAACGACCTCCAAACAAAATGATTTCAATCAGGTATGGGAATTGAAAATTTTTAAATAGTTACGGACATCATCATATTATCTCTGACAATAAGGAAAAACTTCTTTTGTCTGTTTTTATAGTTTTTCAGGAAAGCACTTTTATATGTTTGAGTTAATTAAAAAAAAACTATTCAATTTAAAATAAACACCATTGTATGAATTCTGCGCTATATAAATTAAAGAGCATATTAACTTTCGTTTATATAACTAAATTATAAGTTGAAATAAATTATTATTATTTAAAATGATATTGTTATAGATTTATGTTTAAATAGCTTAATTTACATTATAATTTATTTTAGTTGTAGTAGTTTAAGTTACTGTAGTTTTGTTTGTATTAGTTTATTTCGCTGGTTGTTCGAACATGATGTTAAGTTGTTATTATGTGCAGCATACTCTTAGGCACTTTTATTACCCCTAAATATTACTTAACATTAACATTACGTCTTAATTTAAATGTAACGGTTTTCGAATGAACTAGTGTAAACATACGAGAACTTTGTCGTATGTTACCGAACACCACTATGTTACTATAAAAAGCCGAACAACACAGCTAACAGTAGAGCTTTTTAAGTGTGTGTAATAGTGTTTCAGTGTTTATTGAAAGTGTATAACAATAAGTGAAATAAGTAAATCGACATAAAAGCAATATCTGAGTGTGTTTAAATAAATAAAGACCTCTTAATTTTATAACTAATTTCAACTGTTTTTGATTGCAATAAAAGAACTCATAGTGTGGTTAAAGGAAATAAGCCAACACTTATAAAAGGTATAAACGTAACAATATTGTTATTTTGAAAAAATAAAGGCAATAAGTTTTAAACGCTATAACTTCCTCTTGAATTGTCCCAATTACTTGAAAGTTTGCCTGAGGATAGTTTTGTATTCCGGGATTGCAAAGACGTGATAATCTCAATTTTGGGTTATGCCGACCTAAGCAGTTGTTGCTTTTTGCCACAGATGTATGTACATATACATTTTTGATTAATTTTTCAAAATTTTTTACTGATCATTTATAATTTGACACATTGTAGTGTCTCTTTAATTTTATACAAAGCGCTGGGTATATTAAAGGCTTTTTTTAGGAAATTTTTGTACAACATCTGTTAAATAAGCTTTTAAGAAACCGGAAATATTTTTTTTAATACGGCAGTTAATAATAAAATTTCAGGAAACACTTGAGTATCATAACAATATATTAGAATTTATTAAAAAAAACACTAAAATAAATACATATTTTTTTTAAGCTAATCAAATGTGACCATCGCAAATATCTTCTTATTTTTCACTGTTAATGGTCTAAGGTTTTTTTTTAGTTTAAAACTCTATGGCAATTAGTATTTTTTTGAAGCTTACTTATTTTTATTTCTTAATAACTTATTTATTATATTGTAAAGGATTTAACAATTAATATTTATTTTTAAAATTTAATTTTTGTTTTTAACTGAGACATGATTGTAAGAAAATTAAAAGTACAAACACTACATGTAAATATATATTTTATAAACGACCAAAACTAAAAAAAGCTTTGACAAATCTGTACGAAATCAGTTGGAAATCTATTAGACATTAGACAAAAATACTTAAATCAAATCCCTCCTACATATATATACGAAATCACTTAGAACTTACTTATACATGTTGTACATAAAATTTCGCAGACTTATCTGACAAAAATTTGGACAAAATATTTGCAAAAAATCAGGTTTTTGTCAAACTTATCTGATTCAGTAATGTCGTACTGTACTGCAGTTTCGCCAGCCTGCTCATAAATAACATAAATTCATATTTGAAAGTGTTATTTTTTTTTTTTTTTTGTCACTGTCGTTTTGTTGAAAAACAATATTCAAGTGAGAGATCATTAATGAGCAAAAGCTCATATTTCACCAATTTAAATATTTATGTTTTTTTTTTGTTTCTCTCGCTCGTGTCGTGAGAAAAAAATATGTACTCATCTTTGAGTGATCATAAACGACAAATTGCTGAGGCTCATTTATGTGTGTACAAAAATAAATAAAATTTTTTAGAAATTTCATTTATGAGAAATATCAAAAAGTTTGCATTTAACAGCTTATATGTACATTAACACTTCTGAGTCCTAATAACAATAAAAATTTTTAAACAAAATGTGACAGTATTTTTTCTAGTTTCATTTCAGGAAATTTAAGCTTAAATAAGTTGCTAACAATATTAGATTATAAATTAAGCTTTTTTAACTCACTAGTCGACATAAATATCACAACATAAAAAATATTTTTTGTTTGTAATTTTTCCAACCCTGATTTTCATTAAAAGACACTCAAATAAATATGTATATTTGTGCGATGTGTACGAATATACTATATACACACATATGTAGATTTGTAGGACTATACAATGTCTAGTTGGATGGATAGAATAAAATATGTATGTAACAACGTTATGAATTACCCGACGATTTTGAATTTAAATTCAAGATAATATTAAATACTCTCTCTAAAATAGAGTAGTTTAAAAAATTTATAAATAATAATGACAGATTTTTGGAGAATTGACTAGAAATTTTGTCTATATTTAAATATCTCCTAAAGAGATATCTGTTAGAAACGAAACAGTAAATAATGGTAAAATTACAACTTTATAAAAAACAAGTAAGAGTGCTTTATTCGGCCGTGCCAAATCTTATATACCCTTCACAACGTGTAGTCATGCAATAACAATAATTTGTATCACCATTCATCGCATTTTCACGTTTGCGAAGTTGTTCATGTTGACGAAGGTGTAACTTTTCAAAATTTCCAAATAAATTAGACATTTATTTTAACTGAAATTCATATTTTTTTGTGTTTCAAATTGTTATGTGCATACATATGTATTTATTTATTCAACGCAGCAATACAAACCCTTCCAGGCCATGTTTTGTTAAGAAAAAAAACTAATTTAAAATTAATTTAAAAAATGTGTTACCTTTTTTTGATTATCTTTTAATTTTTAAATTTATTTGCTGAACAAATTCTTTCTCTCAAAATAGCTAACGGGATATCCTCTTCACAGTCTTTTAAATCTCCTAAATAGCTAAAAATTTTCGTCCAGCATTTGGCTATTGTTTTCTTTTCAAGACTTTGCCAAGTTGAATTTATATAGCCACTAGCGTCCATTAATGGTTAAACAAATTTTTAAAAATGGCAGCAGTCATCCATTACGATTTGGAGCAATTGTAGGCCATAGGAGATTCAAATTTCAAAAAGAGCGAGGATTTTTTGCCTTTCCAATCACAAGAAGTTCAATTTTAGAATTTTGGTAGTATTTGCGACATTTTTTACGAAAAACTTTAGATTATATCATGCTAAATCAGCAGCGCGCACTAAACTAAACCTGAGCAATCATTTACGGGGATACCCCATTTGATGAAAACGATTTGGATAACCGACAAATTTGTTCACGTTATAAGGCTTTGTCATTGTCATAGTTGGGCACATTCCAGTACCAGTAAAATTTCAATTACCAGTAAATTGTTTTACTGGTAATTGAAATAAACTTCAAGTATCAGTAAATTTTTAATGGTAATGAAAATGAAATTCCATTACCAGTAAATTTTTACTGGTAATTAAATGAAAATTCCAGTACCAGTAAATTTTTACTGATAATTAAATGAAAATTGCTGTACCAGTAAAAATTTACTGGTAATTAAAAAAAATATGCATTACTAGTAAATATTAACTGGTAATTAAAAAAAATAGCAGTACCAGTACAAATTTAATAAAATTAAAAAAAAAATTTATGCATATTCAAAAAAAATATATTTTTTTATCTTCCAATCTGGCAAAAGTGGTTGCATTTATTAAAACATCAGAAAAACACGGTAGGCACGTGTCATTATTGGATAAGTCCGACCATATGATGCCCTTCTTTAGGTTATATGAATACGAGTCATCGATCACTTTTAGTTCGATTATGCATTTTTTTACACGACAAAATTACTATTTATTTTTTTCTAAAAATTAATTTTTTTTAACATTACAAAATATACTGCATTACTATTTCCATTACTAATAAACTTTTACTGGTACTGCAATTTTTCATTTAATTACCAGTAAATGTTTACTGGTAATGTAATTTTTGTTTAATTAGAAATAAATATTTACTGGTACTGGAATTTAATCTTCATTACCAGTAAAAATTTACTGGTAATAAAATAAAAAATTGCAGTACCAGTAAAAGTTTATTGGTAATGGAAATAGTAATGCAGTACTTTTTTAATGGTTTTTGCCCATCTATGGTCATTGTATTCACGCTATAGAGTAGTCAGTGTAAAAAAATTATGTTCATGTTATCCGGTGTTCACATAAGGCAGTGTTTTTGTTACCGCGAGTCAACTGTATTTATAACAAGTAAGAGCGCTATATTCGGCCGTTCCGAATCTTATATACCCTTCACAACGTGGTGTCATGCAATAACAGTGGTTTGTGTCACCATTCATCCGATATGAAATACGTACATACATATATAAAAAAACCAAAAAAAAAAAAAAAAAAAATTTTAAAAAATTTAAAAAAAAAAAATTAAAAAAAAATTAAAAAAAAAATTAAAAAAAAATTATTATGTATATAATATATATAAAAAAAAATAAATAAAAAAAAAAATAATAATAATATAAATAATATTTTAAATAAAAAATAAAAAAAAAAAAATAAAAAAAAAATTAAAAAAATAAATTAAAAAAAATTTTTTTTGGCTCAGCTGGGATTCGATGCCACGTTTTCTCTAACCAGTATACACGTTTGTATGTATGTATGTTGTTGTTGTAATGTTGTTTTTGTGAAAAAAAATCGAGGTGGTCGTGGGTTTTTGCTCATATCTCAGTTGTTTATGTACCGATGTTTCTGATTTTCAATACCGATCTACTCCCGAATATTTCTGATACCTTACCAGTGTCCAAACTATGTCGGGGGGCTTCAAAAAGTTGATTTCAACATACACACGGACAGACGGACAGACTGAGAGACTGACAGAGCTTAATCGACTCCCCTATTCATAAGCTTTCAGAAAATATATACTCTATGGGGTCGGAAATGAAAATTGTAGAAATTTCACACGGAATGACAAACCTATATATACCCTTTTTCACTGTGTGAAGGGTATAAAAACATCCCATTGTAAAATTATAAATTTACGTATGTGTGTTAAAAAAATAAAAAAAAAAAATTAAAAAAATAAAAAAAAAATTTTAATAAAATTAAAAAAAAAAAAATAAAAATATAAATAATATATATAAAATAAATATAAAATAAAAATTAAAAAAAAAATTTTTTTTTTTAAAAATTAAAAAAATGTTTAATAAGTATTGTTGACCTTTTTTGTTGTTTATATATTTTGTTGTAGATTTTTGTTTGGCTTTAGGTCATAAAAATTCAATTTTGTTGTTTTATTTTTAAAGAAATTATTTTAAATTTCTTTATTTATTTTTTTCCAATATTTCGACCTACTTCGTAGATCATCATCAGGGATATTTAAAAAATATTTTAGATATAATTCTATATCGAGTTGAACAACAATCTTATTTATTTATAAGCTAATTAACAGTAGGTCGAAATATTGGAAAAAAATAAATAAAGAAATTTAAAATAATTTCTTTAAAAATAAAACAACAAAATTGAATTTTTATGACCTAAAGCCAAACAAAAATCTACAACAAATTAAAAAAATATTAAAAAAAATAATAAAAATATAAATAATATATAAAATAAAAAATAGAAAAAAATTGTTGGGCTCAGCTGTGGTTTGATTCCACGTTTACTTTAAGCAGTATACCACGTCTGTATATATGTATGTTGTTGTTGTATGTTGTTTTGCGCATATCTTAGTTGTTTATGTACCGATGATTCTAATTTTCAATACCGATCTACTCCCAAAAAGTTGATTTCAACATACACACGGTCAGACGGACAGACTGACAGAGCTTAATCGACTCCCCTATTCATAAGCTTTCAGAAAATATATACTTTATGGGGTCGGAAATGAAAATTGTAGAAATTTTACACGGAATGGCAAACCTATATATTCCCTTTTTCACTGTGTAAAGTGTATAAAAAAAATTTTCTATATAAGAAAAATCTGCTAAAAATAAAATAATTTACTTGTAATTTTTTATAGAAATTTTTCAAAAGTTTTTTCAAAGATTCTGTTGACAAGAAAATATTCTAGGGACAATTTTCTAATGAAATATAAAAAAAAAGAAAAGAAAGAAACGTACAGTCTACATAATCTGGGGCCGAATGACCGGATACGTGATCGAGTTAAATTTTTTTTTTTAATTTTTGTTTTTTGGATAACCGCATTCGTTATCGAACAAGAACAATAACGACTGTGTAATCGAGTACCAGGGGCCGAATTACGGCATTCGAACGTGATCGAAATTGTAAAATTCTTATTAGAATCTCTATACCTAAAGCACAGCGAACTCGATCGTTCGATTAAAATTTCGATCGTGATCGAATGCCATAATTCGGCTCCAGCTGTTTACATTTGACTCGTTAGCTCTACGTCAATCGGCAACAATATTTTTTAATTGTGTGTGAAAAGAAAAACGAAAAAATTTAAGTTTTTTAAGATAATAACATTTTTAAACAATAATATTAAATTATAGACATTTTAAAGGACCAATATTAATAAAATAAACGGAAAGCAAAAAAGATGTTTTGGTCCAGTACTTGGCATTCCAATTTGGCCAAAAACTTATTGCCAAGTTGCAGCCAAGGTAAAGCAACAGCCGAAAAGCTTATGGGAGGATCTTTCTTTTAAAATGAATTCCTATGGACCACCAACAAAGTTTTTTTTAATTATTGACTTCTTTTAAGTTTGTTTACAATCATGGTACAATAATAACTAGGTAATATCGAAGCGCCAGCTGATAAATTTTTTATTATTTATTATGGCTTGCTACTTTCTGTTTGACAGTTCTCGTCACATAAAATGTTTTGCGACCACCTGTATATTATTGTACCATGTTTACAATAAACATAGTTTTTAAATTTATTACTAGCCCCAGGGGCCGAATTACGGCATTCGAACGTGATCGAAATTGTAAAATTGTTATTAGAATCTCTATACCTAAAGCACAGCGAACTCGAACGTAAAAAAGTCGATACGTCAGCTATCGAATGCAGTAAACCATCTATTCGATACGTGACAAAATTGTATGCGATACGAAAGCCGACTCGATCAAAAATGCGGTCATTCGGCCCCTGTATTTGTCAAAACTTTTGTAAAAAAAATATACAAATATTTCCTTGAAATAAGTCTAAGAGTTTCTAATGTTTAATTTTTCTTCTTTAAAGTTTCACAAAATCCTCTATCTAATATAATGTAACAAATAATAAAATTTGACTCTACAAGTTTTAAAAGTTGTGTGCGTTTGCCAAACAAAAGATGATAATTCAATGTCAGCCACTCAACTTGACTGCCAAAAAGACAGACAACAAACAAAAGCTCTTAGATACAAGAGTATATGATTGCAGAATGAACATGTATATTAAGGTGATCTTAAACATTACCGTTTGTATTAAGGTGTTTCATTGAATTTTTAAATTTCTATTTAAATGTCTTAACGCGAAATGTATAATAACCCCAACTCTATTAAAGATGTTTCGAAATTTCTTTGGATTTTTTAAAGCTCATTAGGGGTCTTAAAACACGAAAAAATTTGTTGGAACAACAAATAATTAAGCGATACCATTATTTTAAGTCATTTTAGAAAATTTTTAAATTATTTGGTTATATGCCAAAATTTGCTTTTCAAGCCTAATGTATGACTTAAGCTACGTTCAAAATTTAAAAAAAATATCTGATCAAATAAGCGTAACCTCTATTTCCGCTAATATTACTTAAACGTTAGAAAATTTTTTCTTCTATTTTATAGACCACTGTTATACTGTGTTCACACACGCGCCTTAATTGTCATTTTATAAAACTATCGCAATTAAAAGCCTAATTGAGCTCAATTTACCACACTAAAAATTATTTTTAAATTGAGCAATATGAACTTAATTGTTTTACTTATTGTCTAAAACTCGAAATACAACTCTTGAGAAGTATGTTCAGTGAGAAGAAAATTCTATAGGTGGCATATCTAATGTCAAACAAATAAATATGAAAGAATAAAAATTTAAAAATTAAAATGTTTGAAGAAAATTTTAAAAAAATGTTTAAATAAATTCAAATACATACATACATATAAGTATATTCATATATGTATAAATATAATTGTAAATATATTTTATGAACAGGAAAACACTGAAAAGAAGGCATTATTTGATTTGGTATAAATACATACATCGTATTTTTACAGCTATCAAATGCTAACGGAGTAAGATAAATTGAGTATGTGTAAACAGCTTTTTTAATTGCTTAACCATTATTAAATTGAAACAATTAAAAATATCTGTCTGAACAGGGTAATATTCAATTTTGTTTAAATTTTTTACAATTAGTTAAATAAACATTTATTTATTAGGGCAGAAATCAATACATTTTATGATTACGTTTATTTCTTCGAATATTTGCCTTGTTTATACATATCATAAGTTACATGTTGAATTAAAAAAAATAAACATATTTCAAATATTCAAAGAAGACTGAGTACAAATGTGTTTTATGCCTTAAGCTTCATTCTAAAACCAGCTGTATTCAAATTTATATTTATACTGATTAGCATTATTTAATGCTTTTGCAACAAATATAATTTCCAAAACCAACAAACAAAACCCACCAACTGACAACTGTCTAGTTTGTGATAAATTACAATTCCTAAGTGCAACAATTTAAAAAAGAATTCATTACGTTCCTCGTTTATAAAGCTATAACTTAAAAGACTCATTTTCATATTTACATTCTTGTAGTTAGAGTTGTTTAATTGAGACAGGATTTGTGAATTATGCATGAATGATATGCTGAGGTGCATAAGTACTTGTAAAAGTGGACTATAAAACTTTGTAGTTTCTCCCCACAAAACATCGCATGATATGTTTTTTAAATTGATATTTTGTCAACAGCTTTCAACTATTATTAATTTTTCATTACCTACACCCACCATTAAAAAACATGTGCAAAAGTGCTCTATTTGGCCTTAACGAATCTTATATACCCTTCTCCTTCATGTACATTGGTGATGCACACATCATAGCGTAGCCTAGATTTAAGATTTGATGTTATACACTATTTTGCTTTCTTATTTCCGACGCCATCTTTGATATGCAGTTTGATATTGTTAATAGAATAGAGTATAAGCCAAGTTCTTATATTTAATACCCATATTGATCGGTTTATGAAAAATAATTATCCTCAATGTAGCTGTAGATCTTTGATTTTAAAATTTTAAAATTTTTCATAGTCTACTGTTTTCTTCTGGTCAAATACTTTCCTCTAAAACCAATATTGTGGGTGCTGAACGGAGTACATTTTTAAATACTAGATTCGACCCACATATAAAGTAATTGTACATCATTTAGTAGAGGCGGCCATCGTGGATTTTTTTTATAATAAATATATTATATATAATAGACAGACCTTTTGATTTGATACCAATACTGGCCTTTTCGGTTGTCTAGAAGCTTACAAAATTATTTCCGTTTTTAAATTTTACATTGTTGTTGCTTATACATATATCAGTTAGTTTCAAACCACTTTGTTAGTTTGTGGGAATAATTTTCGAGACTGCGGCTTGCAACTTTTTGGTATCAGCGTATTCATGAATTAGATAAAAAATTTAGAACCTTGATGTATTTAAAAAAAAAACTATATATTTTCCAAAAAATTGTAGCCTATAACTTTGCCGATTAGTAACCGAATTGTCCAAACATTTTAACGAATAGCTTTAGCTATAACATCTCTATAGTATTAGGTAATCTGTGTGTTGTTAAGTCGAAGAATATTTTCTTCATTACAAAACTGACAAAAATTGTTTGACAATTTATATTCTGATGAAAATGCTGGCGATACAAACCTTGAAGACCCATCGAAATTTCTTAGAGAGCTACTAATACTTTATCTTGAAAGCATCTGTTTAATATCAAGCCCTAATTGATCATAGGTTTGATTATCTGAATTTGTAGCAGCAAAATCTTTTTGAGCATGTGGAAAAAATATTTATTTTAATTCGAGTAAGCTTTGTTCTCTATTGATTTTAATTTGAAAAGGTTTAAGTTTTTGATGATTTTCAGGTTTTAGGTGTTTAATTTCTTCAAGTTCACTGTTAAGTTCCAATAATTTTTTCTTATGTTTAAAAATTTCAGCTTTATTTTCAATATTTTTTGATGTTGCTGGTTGATGGTTTAAAATTGGCAACGACATTTGAAGTTCATGATCATTATTATTTGTTGTCACGGAGTTTTGAATGTTTGAAGCTAGTGGTTGTTGTACAAAAATTATTTCTGAGCTAACTTGATTGTTGATCTCAATTTCAGAGTTGTCATCGATGTTAAAACATATGTTTTTTAATTTTTCTAAGAGTTATTCTACGGGGTCTTCATGTGTTAGATTTATTCCAAAATTTGATAGGATTTCCATGACCTCCGATGATATTATTTCTCTTTTTATTTATTCGACTCTTCTCATAAACTGTTCAGAACGTGTTTCAAATGGAAAGCCTTTAAACTGTAGTATGTTTCTTTTCAATACATTAAGGTTTTCTTGGGACTTGTTTCCAATTAACATAAAATGTAAATTTTGCATTACTTCAGTGCTGGATTTATCCACAAAATCTTTTAACAAATTTTTTTATTGCTTATGGTCGAAGGCCACTTCTTAAAAATTAATTTCAATTTTACTTATAAAATAAATTTATTGTAAAATGTTTTAATGTTTTGTACGTCCTTATACAATTTATTTTGATTAATAAAAAAATTTTATGTTACAAAATTTAAATAAAAATAAAAGAAAACACTGTGGCAATCAGGAAAAACTGCTTATGTATGTTTTTATAGTTTTTTTTCAGGAAAGTACTATAAAACTTTTGAGTTGAATTTTACAAATTTATTCCCTTTTAAATAAATACTATTTTGTGATTTCTACGCTATACAAATAAAAGAGTATATTCATTTTTGTATGTTAAGCTCAATCACAAGTTGAAATTAGTTATTATTTCAAATGATGCTGTTCTTTGCAAAAATATAGGCAATAAGTTTTTACGCTACTAGTTCCTGTAAAGTTGTCCAAAATAGTTGTAAATTTGTATTTTTTCATTCCGGGATTACAATGATGTAATAATCTTAATTGTAGCTTATATCGACTTAAGCAGTTTTTCCCTTTTGACACAGAACTATTATTCTTGTACTAAACATTTTTAATTTATATGGGAAAACAGAGATGGTATCTGATGGTATGCTGATATCTAAGAAAATTATGGGTCGATTTTGCTGGATTTCAGGAACGATTTATTCATTTCTGAACATTTAAAAAGGATTTATACAACATACACATCAGTGCAAGTGGGGACTTCTAATTGTTGATTTCAACTAACACACAAACAGAGAGACAGACAAATGGAAATTGCTTTTTCATATGCTAATTTAGACGTAGATTTTCCTATGGTTGACACCAACTTGGCAAACACTACGTCGCTTAGCTATTCGCCTAGAAAAATTTGGGAGAACTTGAGATGCTGTCAGGTAATTACTATTGGGTGGTCTAACCACAATGCATGATGTTACTTGTGAGTCACATCTTAACGTCATGCATTTTATCCAACTTAATGAAGAAATGTCAATCTTAATTTCTATGTTTGACAAATTCAACCATGGAGAGGTACACACTTGAGCAGCGCGATAAGATTGTTGACGCCATATACGAAATTGGGCGTTCAATTCAAAATATATTTTGTGCGTTTTGTGATATTTTTGGTCTGCATAATCTACCAAATGTGTCCACAATCGGAAGAATTGTGCAAAAATTTCCGCAAACTGGGCTTCGAAAATGAATATAAAGGAAATTAAAAAATGAATGACACGGGTAAAAAAAAATAAAAACACAATCCCTTTATTCCGAATTAAATTCAGTAGATATAAAAAACACTGCAAAGACAATTTTTTTCCATTCGGAATGCAGGGCGGATATTAGTATCACGATATTTGGACTATGAGTTAGCAGTTTTTTATTTTATCCCGAAATAACACTACTAGATAAAAACAAGTAAGAGTGCTATAATCGGCCATGCCGGATCTTATATACCCTTCACAACGTGTACTCATGCAATAACAGTAGTTTGTATCACCATTCATCTCATATGAAATACGTACATTCATAAAAAAACATACATATATGAAAACATCCCATTGTAAAATTAAAAATTAACGTATGTATGTTAAAAAAAATAAAAAAAAAATAAAAAAAAACAAATTAAAAAAAAATTTAAAAAAATTAAAAAAAAATAATTAAAATATAAGTAATAAATATAAAACAAAAAAAAAAAATATATAAAAAAAAAAAATTAAAAAAAAGTATAAAAAAATAAAAAAAAATTTTTTTGGTCTCAGCTGGGCTTCGCTCCCACGTTTACTTTAACCAATATACAAGTTTGTATGTATGTATGTTGTTGTTGTAATGTTGTTTTTGTGAAAAAAAAATCGAGGTGGTCGTCGGTTTTTGCTCATATCTCAGTTGTTTATGAACCGATGTTTCTGATTTTCAATACCGATCTACTCCCGAATATTTCTGATATTTAAATAACTCACCCGGGTCCAAGCGATTTCGGGGGGCTTCAAAAGGTTGATTTCAACATACAGACGGACAGACTGACAGGGCTTAATCGACTGCCCCATTCATAAGCTTTCAGAAAATATATACTTTATGGGGTCGGAAATGAAAATTGTAGAAATTTTACACGGAATGACAAACCTATATATACCCTTTTTCACTGTGTGAAGGGTATAAAAACTTCAAATAACCTTATTTTTGAATACGGTTTATCTAGTGAAAAGGAAGCAACAAATGAATCATGTTACGCTCACATTATACAACCGATTTTTATAAGATGTGCCATTTGAGAGAAATTTTTTTTGCAAATGTGCACAATTTCAATGCTATTGAAATTAGTTCGGCATTTCGCAAGCAGAGAGGGGTAAACAACAGTAGTGATTGGGGCCTATAAGGTTAAAAATTTAAGATCTCCCTTTCAGCAAAGCTACTTATGTTGTGAATACCTTTAAATCATTTTAGTTTATAAGTCAAATTACTGCAGCGCCATCTATAACACAGTAAAAAAATAAAACGAAAACCAAACATGTACGGGACGCAATCTATGGTAAAAGCTTATGATTTCCTGAGATCAAGCGTTAGCAACACCTGCACAAAATTTCAATATACAAATGTTTTATTTATAAAAATTTGTTTAATAAATTCTGCATCACTAGATAATTGTTGACAGTATACCTGTGGCTTGGAGCTAAAAGTGCCAATGTCACTTTTTTGCTCTGTTGAGTTAATCATTGCATTAGATTTGTTTTCTTGTTCAATTTCATTATGGTAAAACAGCTAAAGTCATACTTAACACAGAACAGCTTCATAAATAAAATGCTGACCAATGTCACTATGGACGCACCTATAAAAGTTAAAGTTCAATTGAAATTTTCTCAAAAGTAAATATTTTGACATTGGCCCTTTTAGCTCCAAGCCACAGATATACATACATATATATATGGTTAAAAAAAAATTAGTTTGACAGTATTCTCTGTGTATCCCTATAATCCCTTTTTTAATTTATATTTAACACAGTATCAATTACAATCGCTGCTATTTGTACAATCCCCACTGTGTAAGCTTTACTTATGTGATACCTAAGTCACTGTCATGTCAGTGCATTGCCAAAAGGAAAGAACAACAAAATCGACGACAACTAAGAATGTATTACACACAAGAAATGATATTGTCGTAGACAAACATTAAAGTTTTGTTGTGATTATTCTAACGTTCTTCTTTTATTGAATTTGTTATTGTAAGTTGCTGTCTTGTGTGTTTTTGTTGCTGTAACTATTGCTGTTGTTTAATATTGTTTGTTTTACAGAAAATGAAAATTATCTTGTTATTTAAGAGACGGCAGAACACTCTGCAAACACGAAGTTGTCGTTGATGTGGCATCAAATGCTGTAGTTGTTGTCATTTGAATTTTGACATACATTTCCCGTTAAGGACGACAACACAAAGGGAGTAAGAGAAAGAGTCTTTTCTGTCTTAGTTGCCATGAGAGAAGCAACAAACAATGATTTACGAAGTGACAAACTAAAGGCGTTTATCTCTTGACATGGCAGCAACCATCATACCACTTTAAGTGTTGTGTGGAATAGACAAGAATGTCTAACAAAATTTTCTATAGATTTCAACTGGTAATATAATAAAATGATGTGGGTTATCTTGACTTGTTGTAAACATATGTTTGAAAAACAAAAACAAAAAGAAATCAACATAGATTTTGGTCATACATACTTACACAAACATATGCATCTATGTAAATATGTTGTTTAATTATGGGCGTAAGTAAATCTGCTAAAACTTTTTTTATTTTATTTATTTTTGCTTGAGTGAAAAATTAAGAATAATATTGTTTATGGGACATGACATGTTAAGAGAGAAAAGCTGGCTGACAAGAACATTTTATATAAGACTTTAATTTATGTAAAAAATAATATAATTATTCTGAAAAATTTCTCTGGGCATAGTTTGTTTTGGAAAAGTACTTTTAAAATAAATAAAAAGTAGTTTTAGATAAAACAGCTAACAGTGCTATATTCGGACCTATCGAAAGGCTTTAGTTCAAACAGGTAAGAGTGCTATATTCGGCTCTATCGAATCTTATAAAAACTTTCACCATAATGTATGTAGTTTTAATGACCACATAGAAGCGTAACCTCGATTTTATATGATGTTAAGCATCTTTTGACTTATTATTATTTATGATGCTCTTGGTTTTGCATTTTTATATATTTAAATGTATTCTACTAGTTAAGCCCTTTTATTTGATACCCATATAGATTGGAGTAAGAAAATTATAAAATAATAATATAATACGTTTACAAGTAACTAACTAACCACATCTTAATTTGAACACAACGCTTGCGAATCAGCAATGTTTACGTAAGAGGCACGAGGCCTTAAGTTGTAAAAAATTAAAAGTATTCTTTCAATGACATGCTAATGTAAAATTCAATGGTTTTTCCTTAGAATTAAAATCTACATCGGTTTAGTCAGTTGCTGTGTTTTTTTTACTTATTTTAAAAGTATTCTTTCAATGACATGCTAATGTAAAATTCAATGGTTTTTCCTTAGAATTAAAAGCTACATCGGTTTAGTCAGTTGCTGTGTTTTTTTTACTTATTTTCCTTAAGTTTTTATTGTGATGTGGAAAAACACTTATGCTGACTGTAAGATGGAGATAATTCAATAAATTTTTAATTGTAGAAGGAGGGTACTTATGAAGTAACTTAACCGATTATATCAGTTTGATTTGGTTTTTGTCTTAGTATGTACATTAGAGTATACCACCTTATGTGAAAGAAAACCTTGGCACACCTACAAGTATAAAGTAATTTTGCAAAGCAATTTTTAAAAAATATTCTGAACGTAGGGATCGCCTTTCGGAAATTTTTTATCACATCTTCGATATTTAAAGTCTGTTATTAAAGTGGGATACATGGATTTTTGTCTTGAGGAGACCAATGTTTTACTTCAAAGGCCATTGACCTGAGTACTCAGTAGATCTCATTTTCCAATGCGCGAACATACCCACCTAATATCGGGACCAGAGAAGGGTTTGATTGGTGTATTTAATGTCTTTGAATACAATCTCACAAATAGGCCCTTTTGTGGACAATATACATCAATTTAGTAAAGCAATTCAAGACATGATTCACAATAAGGGAGTTTAACAAATAACAAATCATGTATAGCTAGTCTTTTTTAAAAGTAAACTAACAGTCGCAAAAGCAACGAATACTGAGCGAATGGTGTGAATGGTTTTAATGCTGATTGAATAAACAACGAATACTGAGCGAATGGTATAAATGGTATGAATGGTCTTAATGCGCATTGAACAAATTTCTGCAAATGTAACTTGTAGCATGATACAACAATTGAACTTAATATATTTTTGGTGTAGAAAAAAAAACCAAATTAATTAAAATTACCAAATCGTTTATCTTCTTACGTCAATTAGTACAGATTTATAAGTTTTTTGAGAAATCATTTAGGTCGCCAAATATATTTGTGTTTCTTTGACTTTATGTTTTACATCACATGTATTTGGATTATATAAGTTTTCCGTATGTACAATTTATAAAAATAAATTTTTTTTATAAATTTCTCAGTTTATAGACTACTTTACATTTTTAAACTGGCTCAAGTTCATTTTTTAAAATTCTCAGTTTTATATGAAGAAACATTTTAATTTTAATTTTTTTTTTATTAGAATTATGCGTTTATTAAATACGAAACCAAAAAATTTTTCTAAAAATATATTTTTAGTTTTTTTGGCGTAGAATACTTCTTACCTTACGGTATAAGGAGTCATGTCAGATTGTTATTGTTGTAATCTTTATTTCATTGATTATAAGGAAACGGCGAGATAACTTTTTTTTTTTAAATTTTTTTGTAGGTAAATGAAGATGTTATCTTTCGTTTACTATACATTTCATATTGGTTGATATCTTCCTAATATTTAAATTTCTCAAATGAAAATTGTTTAAACACATACACTCAAACATATGTGTGGTGTTTGGTTGAGTGTTTCAGTTTGTAGCGTGAACACAAACTATGCTGCTGTTTTAGTGTGGACACAAACCTTCGGTTGTTGTTTTGATTAATGAAATATTGAAATTTCGTATATTTACTTATGTTTTTAAGTGAAACAAAATGTTAAATGTGAATTTGAATTTAACGTGGATATATAATTATAAAAAATATACGAAAAAATTAATTTTTTTAATTTTTATGTTAAATGAAAGTGCTGCCAAGTGAGCAAAATAACAATGCTGTTTTTTGTCTTATCGGATGGCGTATTCTACGTTAAACTTAATGGCCGTGTCTCCGACACAGCCTGCAGGGACAGTCTCGGACAACTGTATGCTGTTTTTTTTTATTTAATAAACGCTGCACATAAGTCAAAGTTTAATATTTACGCAGCCAATGCATATAATAGATTATTTATGCATATTTGTACATCAGCAAAACAGGTTGTTTACAAACTTTACACACAAATGTCAACGAATACTGAACGAATGGTGCGAATGTTTTCAGTTCTTTCATATGACATCATCACAAAAAGAGATTGTTAAGAGTGCAAGCAGAAAAAGAAATGAGTATGCAAATGTTAATACACATTTTTTTATTATCAATCAAAGGCAATGCAATAGCAATGAATTTGTGAATAGGCAGCAAACACGAATGGTTTCATTCTCCTCTCTGATCGATCGGAATTCAAAAAATCATTTCACTCTTGATAAAAAGATTGAAATAACGTGTGTTATTTACAAATAAAATCTCTCTGATGTGGCAGGTATAGGTGTAGCAGATGTAAAGAGCCAATCTTTGACTAGGGTGTTCTCTATAATGTGGTAAGAATACCTTTGCGATATATGTATAATTATAGGAACAGCATGATTATAATTTCAATGTTACAAAAACCTTTGGTTTTGAGTTAGGTAGGTAGGTAGGTAGGTAAGGCTGGTGCAAAGTTACCCTCACACCTTCACTCGGAGACCATTATAGTCCATTGTGACGCCTTAATAGAGAGACGAATAGAATAAGAATAGAAATATTTAGGACAGAAGAGAAGGAGAAGCAGACCATCCCAGAGTCTCCGGCGGGAAACGAACCCGGAACCCCTAAACAACTGACTTGTCCTGTACTGACTAGTCCACAGGGGGTGCAAAGTTACCCTCACACCTTCACCCAGAAACCATTACGGTCCATTGTAACGCCTTAATAGAGAGAGTAATAGAATAAGAATAGAAATATTTAGAATAGAAAAGAAAGAGAAGCAGACAATTCCAGAGTCTCCGGCGGGAATCGAACCCGCAACCCCCAACTGGCTTGTCTTTTACTGACTAGTCCACAGGGGCACTCTATCAGTTTTGAGTTAATTTAAATTAAATTATAATTTTAGAGGAATATAAAAAAGTGTTGGTAAATTCCAAAAATTACACTTAGAGAAATTAAAATTTTCTAATTAATATAAATATATGGTAAACAATATAAATTACTAAATTCAAAGTTTTACAATACTTATTTCTTGTTTCTAATATATTTTCGTGAGTCCAAAGCTAGTTATTTTGGACATGGTGGCGGCTTTGACCTTGGCAAACAGTCTTTTTTCAGTGGCGCAAAGCACATTAGCTAAAGACCGGATTGCTTCAACGATAACCTTAGCATCTGGCGTGGCTGTAGGCGTTGGCGGTTCTGGTGTTTGTGGAACCGATGGTTGTGATGCTGAGGATTGTAGTCCCGATGATGGTTGTTGTCGTACTCTTTGCTGCAAATTACGTCTCTTATCTCCTCTTACACGATTGGAGCTCTGTGATCGAGGATGCAACAACGTATGATGCAATTTTTTATACTTCTTGCACATATCAAGGGACGTGCAGCTTCTCAAATCATGGCCTTTTGCTAAGCAGTTAACACAATACATGTGTCTGTCCACTACTTCTTCCCTTTTTTCCACCGTCATCTTCAAAAACATTTTGCAGAAATGTAGGGCGTGAAACTGTTTTCACAACACACACTTATAAAAAGTTGAATTTTGACAACTTGATCGATGATTATCGTGACATGATCTTGAGCGACTTAAGTAGTGATTATCGTGACGTGATAAACTGGTGGTAAACTTTAGGTTTTTTCGGCTATATACATATATAAAAAAGGGAAAACAATTAGAATGAATTACAGCTAATACGTGAAATTTGTAATATATGGTATCTTTTTATAATTATAAGAATTAGTGACTAATTCAATGTGCATTAGAATTATCCAATTACATGAGATTTTATTAAATGAGTATCGATTAAATTACAAGAATTAAATACTATTCTGTATGTTCAGTATTCAAAAAGGGTAGGTAGCAGAGTTAAACTATGGGCCTTCCCTAATGAAGTACGTTTATCTGCTGTACGTATATTTTCGTCAGATCCAGAATATGTGGTCACAATTCTTCCAAGGCGCCATTCATCTGGAGGTTGTAAATCGTCCATTACTACCACGAGATCTCCGATTTGTGTGTCCAAAGTTAGTTACTTTGGACAGAGATGTTACAACAACTCTGCTACAATTTTCTTTCTTTATTACTGTCGAAGGTATTTTTTTCCTAATGCTAATGCCTTTGTAGCTAAAATCGGGCATTGTAAATGCTAAAGGTAAAATGTAAAAAAAGCCACTTCAACGTTTGGCCAACAAAAACCAATTTATTTATTTTTTTTTTCAATCTAAAACAAACACTTTTTATTGGCATGTGTATGGTTCACTTTGTTCTTGCGTGAAAGGTGGTACACTCCAATATACATATAGTGTAGGGATATAGTTTTTCTTTTTTCTTGCAAAAAAAGAATAAAGTAATATCTGAAGAAATTAAGGGTAAAATTTTATTGTACATTTGCAACCAAAAGAGACTTAAAGACCTGCTGACTTTTTTGCTTAACTGTCAAGTATTTTGTGGCACTAACAACAGAGCAGCAGTAAAAGCTAAAATAAATTGGCACTTAGGATTACAATAAACATTATAGACAATAGAATATATAAAGACAGTAAAAAAAAAATTAAGAAGAAGATAGCTAAAGCATATAAAACAGATGAAGGGAAAAATGAAAAATAAAAATCTGAATAAATAATATATAAATGAAATCACAAACCAAATAAACAGCCTAGAAAAAAAATTAAAGCGCACACAACGATAGATGAAAGCAGAGTGGGAGCTGTTTTTATTATCGTTAGCATTTTATAGCAATTTAAAAGCAGTTGTATAAAAGAAAGTTTAACAAATTGGGTAATACCCTTTGATAATTGCATGCAACTTTATACGCACAAACACATAAAAAGATAGAAAATTTAAAACAATCCTTTAGAAGCTGTAGCCCCCTTAATGCCAATTTGTGTAATTGAGGGATCATAAAAAACAGATAAAATTGTGCTAAAGTGTGAAGGCTATTTTTATAAATATTTTTTATTTTGTTTGTTATTGTATATAAAACATTTTTTAATAGAAACATTTTTATTTAAAAAATTTTTATTTCAAAACCAGCAGACCCGGCAAGCTTTGCTGGACCATTCAACTCATCTAACTGTTGGCTAATAAGTATATAAAAAAACTAAGATTCTTGTGTATATTTTAAGTTGTGATTTTTACACTTTCCATACAAAGCAAACAATATTTGTTGCATTTCCTCAAATATGAACATCAAAATATTAACCGTTTTCACACAGAATGTCATATACATACCAGAGATCTGCAACGAGTACTAATAAAGTAAGTCAACTTGAATCATTATTCATTATTTCGTTGATTTATACTCATTCAAACTTATTGAAAAGTCTTCACTACTTATACGCACTTTTAAATTTAAGGTACTTTTAGTACTCATATTCATCCACATGTATGACTCAGTTGCTTGCTATTGTCGTTCACGCAAGATAAAAAGACGACAAGAAGCACGTATGACTCGCGTACTCATTATGAAGTTGTGTGTTTTAACTAGGATTAAAATTTTACAAAATAATACAAAAACAAGTAACAGTGCTATATTCGGCCGTGCCGAATCTTATATACCCTTCACAACGTGTAGTCATGCAATAACAATTGTTTGTATCACCATTCATCCCATATAAAATACGTGCATACGTACACGTTAGAATAAATGTGGCATCGAATCCCAGCTGAGCCAAAAAAATTTTATTTTATTTTATTTAATATATTATTTATATTTTATTATTGTTTTTTATATTTTTTTAAAATTTTTTTTTTGTTTTATTTTATTATTTTTTTCTTATTTTTAATATTTTTTTTTTTGTAATTTTTTTGTTTGGTATGTTTTTTACATGTATGTATGTATGTAGGTTGTTGTTGTAATTGTGAAAAAAAACGAGGTGGTCGTGGTTTTTTCCTCATATCTCAGAAAGTTATGGGGCGATTGTGCTGAATTTCAATAGCGATTCATTCCTGGATATTTCCAAGAGATTGATACCATATACAGATCTGAGGAACATATAGTTGCTTCTAAAAGTTGATTTCAACCAACACACGGACAGACGGACAGACGGACAGACGGACAGACGGACAGACGGTCAGGGCTTAATCGACTCCTCTATTCATAAGCTTTCAGAAAATATATACTTTATGGGGTCGGAAATGAAAATTGTAGAAATTACAAACGGAATGACAAAGCTATATATACCCTTGTGCACCACAGGTGAAGGGTATAACAACAAGAAAAAATAAAGTTTTTGCTTTTATGTCTGTTTAAGAGATTTAGATTTAAATTAATTGAGCACCTAAAAACGCAGTTTTTATATTTGATGCAAAAAATTTAAACATGAAAAAAAAACACAAAATAACTGTTAGTGTTAACCTCTTACTATTGAAGCCAACCAAAACTTAGCCTAAAGGCCATAATCAGTTGCATTTATTTAAAAACTAAATAGTGATACTTGCAAAAATTGTATCTAACACATTGCAAAATTGTAAATTTTCTGGCGGCCAAAAAATATCTTGCACTCTCCGACCTGGCAACATTGTTTATTCTTCATACAAATGAGAGCTGTTAATGTGTTTGTTATTGAATCAACCTGCTTCATTCTATGAAGATAAGTATTTTCTTAAAAATATGAATCAACGTGAGTAGTTTTGCGAATCATATTAGTATGGGACGCTTTAAATATAAGTACGACGCAGTACTCATATTCATTGTGTGTTGTACTTATAAATTAACGCTGTTGTGGGTATACGTACGTCAGCTCAGTTAAATTTCAAGGATTTATAGGCACTTATAATCAAATTTTATGACTCACTATACATACATATATCTTTTTACAAAAGTCATATCTGTTTACAGAAGTCAAAAAACTTTGACTACAAAACCCTTAACTATTCCTTAATATTACCTTTGGTATTTATGTATATTGAGTCTGGCACAATAAAAACTCTTGAAAATTTAAGTCATTTGATAGTAGATAAAATGTCACTTCGCTCAATGCCAAGCAAGTTAGAAGGAGGTGTTAAGGCTACATAAATTTATTTCAAAAACAACATGCGAATAATATAGTACAGAGATTCCCAATGTATTTCTGTGATTATCAAAGCTGTAAAATAATTTATAGATTAAATAATTGATTCAAAATTATGTAGGGCGTATGGCTTAAGCACTGAAATAGGACAACATTGGAGATACATTTTTCTATTTCGAAATAAATTGTAGAACTATAAAAAAATATTATTAAAAAGTGAGAACTCTTTTTTTTACATAACCGCCACCAATTGTATGTGGTACTTTTGTACCACAAAATTTATTATTTTAATATAAATAATTATATTTCATTCCAATATTTATTTATAAAAAGAAATTATCTCAAGCATACATGGGCACTTTGCAGTACCAGTACTTCTTTAGTATTTTTTTTTTTACTGATACTGAACTTGAAATTTCATTACCAGTATATTTCTACTGATTACTGAAAAAAAATTTCAGTATTCAGTAAATTTTACTAATTACTGAAAAAAAAATCAATAATCAGTAAAGTTTACTGAATACTGAAAAAAATTTCAGTAATCATTAAATTTTACTGATTACTGTTACGAATGCAGTATCGGGAGGTTTTTATTACCTATACATACAAAAAAAAACAAGAATTATAAAACCGTAAGAATTTTTGTACTCAATAAACGTTATAAATAATATAAATATATAATAATATAAATAAAAATAAAACGAAATTCCAATATGCATATAAAACAAAGGAACAGCTGAACGGGACCTAATGCACATTCCTTTGTAATTAAAAAAATTGTGGGCTTTGAGCTTGTCAAAAAAAAAAAAAATACGTTATCGTGACTCAATTTTTGAAATATAATTTTCATTACCAGTAAATTTTTAGTGATTACTGAAAAAAAAAATCAGTATTTAGTAAATTTTACTGATTACTGAAATTTTTTCAGTATTCAGTAAACTTTACTGATTATTGATTTTTTTTTTCAGTATTCAGTAAAATTTCCTTGTTTAAGTTCGATTTGCCATTAAATTATTTCCTGGGAGCCAAAAAAAAACATATAATCATGTCTATTTTTCGAGCAAAATCATAATGAGCAATGAGGCTCATTTCCACCTCAGCGGGTACGTGAACAAGCAAAACTATCGCTTCTGGGGCATCGAAAATCCACGACTGATGCACGAGGAGCCATTAAACCCGCTCAAAGTGACTCCGTGGTGCGCTGTTCACGCTGGAGGAGTCATTGGGCCATTTTTTTTTCAAGGATGCCGCTAATAAAACGACAACAGTGGGCGGTCCGCGCTATAGGGCCATGTTAGCCGAGTTTTGCTGCCGCAATTGAACGAACTAGGACTGGAGGACATGTGGTTTCAACAGCACGAAGCAACGGCATACACTGCGCAAGCCACAATCGATATTCTGAAGGCGGCGTTCCCGGGGCGCCTCATCTCTCGTCTTGTCGATATATATTGGCCCGCAAGATCGCCCGATTTAACCGTTCCAGATTTTTTTGTGGGGTTTTTTAAGGTCCCGTTTAAACTTGAGTAAGCCCGAGACCTTGGAAGCCCTCACGGACAACATTCGACACAAGTGCGAGAATCTGTCGGCCGCAGTTCTCGCCGAAGTGATGCAAAACGAGCCCGTAGAGCAATCAATTTTGACGGCGCCCATTTGACCGATATCAACTTTTCGACTTGGCCAATTAACCCTAGAAGGCTAACCCACGTAAATTTTACGTGTAGTTTTTTTTAATATTGTTGCTACGCAAGCATCCAGCAGCCTAACGGTACCAAATTCAACAAGTGCTTTTTCCAATAGTTTTTGAACAAGGGCAAAAAGAGAAACAAAGAGTTTTTATTCGTAAAAGTGCTTTTAGAGCGACAACATTAAAAGCCTATACGTAAAAATTACGTAGTGTTAGTTTTAAGGGTAAAATTTGTGCACGTAGGTTTTACGTGGTTCCACTAAAGGTGCGGTTGACACCTTTGACCAGATGGCTCAGAACATGTGCTGTAATCGAAAAACCAAGCGTTGGGCTCTTTGTTTTTTTTATAATATGCTGAACATTGCATCGGTTAATGCTTATGTTATTTATAGCTCAAAAAGGGATTTATAGTGCAAAAAGGGATTAAGCCAATGAACACAATATAATTTATGCTCAAACTGCAAGGACAACTTACCCGGACATGGCAGAAGCAACGACTGAGCAGAAAGTATTAAAAATATTGTTCACATCAATCGTGTTTGCGAAGAACCTTCTCAGGAAAAGGGAAAGAGAACATATTGTAAATATTGCCACCACTCCAAAAAACGTATGACAACCACATACTGTCATATTTGTAAAAACGCGGCGCTCTGTGGAGAGCATCAGATAAAAATATGCGAAGACTGTTTTAACCAGGACTGATGATACAAACATACACATAAGCATTTATTTTATTGCACCTAGGATTTCATCTTAAACCGTAATTTTAATTTTTTTTTTAATAAGTATATGTTGTTGCTTACTTTTACATGAATTGATATTTATTTTTAATAAACAAAAAGTAAAAAAATACAGATTTTACCACATTAATTGAAGCGCTTTAGAAAAAATTCCTTAGTACGTAAAATTTACGTGGTGTTAGTCTTAACGTATAATTAGAAGGCCTTAGCCTTCTAAGGTTAAATTTTAAAGGTTCAAGTCTACATAATCAGAAAACATAATTGAAGTTTTCATTTAGACACAATATATTTTATTTTACCACAATATTGTATTTTTACGGAAACTGAAAACAACGACTTGATAGCCAGAGTTAGAGTAAAAATTAAAAATAATAACATAGTTAAGTAATTGATACCTTAATTGTGGAAAGTTTAAACTCTTAATTAGGCGTGTGAAAATATGTAATAATCGGGTAAGTAGAAGTAGTTAAAAAATATTTTTTATTTCGTATAAACTTCGAAAAATCATATTATTATGTTGTAACTGGGACAATATACGTTGAAAACTGTGATACAAAATTCTTCATTGACACATTCATAACAGTTACATTTTAGTAGGGGAGCATCAATTGGGCGTGTGGTGTAAATAACTCATCAATATAATATGGAACTACAGATTCCCATGATAATTTAAAACCTTTAATAATATACAAAATACAGAGAAGTAGATGAAAAATTAAATCTTTAACCATATACAAAATATTTTAGTCTAAATAGAACCCATATGAAGGAGTAGGGCGATAAAGTAGGCGTGACATATTCCTTTTTGATATGGAGCTTAAATTAGCCAGAAAACGAGGCTTAAGATATTTCAGGGTCGTTTATCTTTTTTCGGAGGTTTTATGAGCTTTTAAATATAAATAATAGCTGATTATTCCATATATTAGAGGTTAGCATTGAAATAGGCTTGCCATAGTAATTTCCTTTAATGCATTTAACTTAAATATTGAAATATAGATAGTCCTTTAAACTACCAACTTATCTTACTATATACAGATTTTATGAACTAAAAATTATTACTATTATTATTTATTTCCTGGCATTGTAATTACATACCCCAAAAAGCTATTCTTGTGAAATTTTAGCATCATTAACCTATTTCTGTTGCTTCAATGAGTCTTTTTTTAATTTTATTAATTGTAGATCATATGAGAAGTAAGCCTAAAAGTAGGCTTATGTTAATGAACTCAACTTTGATATTGCATTATAGAGTTTATTGTTCATTAAAAATCTTTGTCCATATAGAAATTATATTAATTATAAGTGTAACGTTAAATGGAAGATGAGAATAATTTCTAATAATATGGACCAAAAAACTAATCTCGCGATAGATTAGATTTTTTCTTATATATCATTGACACATAGACAAAAATAATTAGTTTTTAAGCCAGAAGAAAACTCGAAGCTACAACAAAGGCAGTAAGTGGCATATTTCTGTGGCTTGGAGCTAAAAGGGCCAATGTCAAAATATTTACTTTTGAGAAAATTTAAATTGAAATTTAACTTTTATATATGCTTTCATAGTGAAGCTGTTCTGGGTTAAGTATGACTTTAGCTCTTTTACCATAATGAGATAGAGCAAAAAATCAAATCTATTGCAATGATTAACTCAAAAGAGCAAAAAAGTGACATTGGCCCTTTTAGCTCCAAGCCACAGATTTCATAGCTCTTTTTTTCCAAAAATAAAAACAATAAAATAGTTATAATACTCTAAGAAATTTAGAAATTTTTCAACATGTGATAAACTATTATGTTAACCGTTTAACGAAAGTTTTAGATTGTCAATGAAGAAAATTGTATTTTTCAATCTGAAAAATCAAGAATGAGGAGCTGGCCGAACAGGACACAATGGAAGCGCCAAGTGCATTAGGAAATGCATTGTGGATAAGTTTTACTTGTAAGTATAGAGTTAAGAAAGCTTTAGTTTTTTCAACTTCCATTAATCAACAAGAAAATTATACCCAACGTGTAACCAATTTCTCCTTGCCTATACATTGAACTTTTCAACAAATTAATAATTGGAGGTTGTTGGGAATCCCTGCTCTTAACATACACAACAATATGGAAAATAATATGAAATTACTTGTGAAAAATCGTTTAGCTTAAATTGCTAGAAAAAATAGAAACATTTAGCATTAATGTTAATGGAACGTTAAGCACAAAGGAAAAAATCGTGTCTACTTATTCACCCCTTATTTTGTTGTTATTTCAAATACAAAATATTCAAAGAAATCTTTTTGCATGACATAATAAAAATTTATAATGTGCAAAGTATTTGAAGCGAATTAAGCGAACTCTTAACAAGGATGTAACATAAAGTAATGGGGGGTCAAACTATTTAAGCGCAAATGATTATTAAAGGAAAAAGATTTTTATCAGGACTTGCGTTTAATTGTTGTTAAATGCAATAAGTAAACGAAAATATATGTCTTGTATTTTTTATATATTTTTTTTTATAAATTAAGTTAACGTTTAATTAAGGGTTACGTTTAATTAAACTTAAACCTGGTCGAATTATATTACACAGGCCTGTGGTACAGTATAAAACATGCTACAAAGTTTATGGGCTACTAAGAACTTTACACCTCTGAAGGTGAAAATATTACTTGCGAAAATATATCTTTTGCCGACACTTTTGCATTCGTCTGAAATTTTCACTGTTTGTAAGACTAACGATATAAGAACGCTGATCGTAACGTATAACAATATCATCCGCTACACCTTTTCTTTAAAAATATTTGATAAAACATCGCAATATTCCTGTCGTTTATTTAATATGTCATTTACAAACTACTTACAGTTTAAAAACTTAATCTTACCAAATAAAATTATTGTGACTAAAGAACCAAAATATTTTTATGAACGTTTACAGTTTTCTAGATCCTGCAGAGGGAGAGTATAATACAGTTTCGTCATCGTGGCCATGCTTCTGAATGTCAATACTATATATTAAGCATACGTCACTGGAATCAACTACCAAATAATTTACAAGTCACTAGTAACGCTATAAGGTTTACAAATTTACTCAAGACATATTTTTCACAACCTTTTTAATGTTTTAACGTAATTTTTAATGTCAATGCTGGTTTTAACTTATTTCTTTTATTTTATTTTATTTTTAATAGCCTTAAAATTTATTTTTGTTTTTTTTTTAATTTTTTAATTTTATGTATTTAATTGAAAATGTAAATTGTTTATCAATAATTATTTAGTTGTTAACTAAAATTATTTTAGCTCAAGGTCTTTTAACAATTTAAAATTTAATTTAATTTGTATTAATTCTTCGAATATTTCGCTACTCCGTTGTGTAGCATCGTCAGCAAATTAGGTTAGTTAGGTTAGGTTGAAAAGGAGGGACATTAAAAGCCCAAACCCATGACAGGTATGCACTTATGCCCATCGCATGTTGTGCGCTCCATGTTGAGAACGGAATTCCCAAACAAAAACCATAAACATAATTTCCCATAAATAACAGACTAGTCCAAGGACCCAGTCCCCTCAATGTAACTCCTTATGAATCTCCAGTTCGAGTTCCCCAGGTATTCCAAGTTCGGCATAGTATCCACTGTAAAATTGTCGCGCCTAATATGCCCAAACGCAGGACAAAGACATAGGTAGTGTACCAAAGTCTCATCCTCTTCCTCGCATGCTCTACATGTTGTCTCCTCAGATAATCTCATGCGAGCTAGATGGGTTCTCAACTCCGTATGACCTGTAATTACACTGGTTAGTTTCCTAAGTGTAGGTCTACTTAGTCTCAGAATCTTTTTTAATTTCCCAAGATTTGGGTCACCCCATAGCGTTCTTGTTACCGACATCAGTGCTTTGCCATTTTCTGACATGTTCCTCCATCGCCCAACGTTTAAGTTCATCCTTAAATCGTTTAAGGGGTTTAGCGTTCTCCAAAGTTATAGTACTCAGAAGAGCTCCCATTTTGGATAATTTGTCGGCTTTCTCGTTTCCGATCAGCCCGTGATGGCTTGGTATCCATATTATCTCCAGATGTTCAAAATTTGCATATGAGTTTATCTCGCTCTTACATTGCAAAACGTTCCGGGATTCAACTTTCTCCTTTCTCAATGTCTTAGTCACTGATTGGTTATCCGCAAAGATATGAATCGGGGTTTCGCTATTCGTTTCCTTTATCCATTTAATTCCTTCCGTAATCGTCATGATCTCAGCCTGGAAAATAGTGTTGTGATCTGGTAGACGGAAGTATTTGCTTGTATTTCGGCTTGTGTCGTATAAGCCCATTCCAGTTTGGTCAACAATCTTTGAGCCGTCTGTATAAAGACCGATTCCATGGGTGTTTCCCATCCTGATTATCTCATCCCATTCTCCCTGTTCCGGTATTATGGTGATGCAGTTAGTATTTTCATATCTCATCGGGATTTTATCACATGTTAATTCCGTAATATTTCCCAGCGGTAAGATATCCGTTATTCTAATACTGTAATTTATAAGACATTATGTCTGGATGTATTGGAAAATGAAAATAATAAAAAATAAATAAAATAAAAGCAGAAAGAACGCTATATTCGGCCGTGGTGAATTTAATAATACCCTTCATCATGTAGGTATAGCGACCACTACGTAGCTTAGATTTAATATTATATTCCATTTGGTTTATTATTTTCGATGCCATCTATATATTTGTATTCTAGTAGTCAAGCTCTTTAATTTGATATCCATAGCGATTGATGGGTTAAGAAAAAAGTTATCCGCCATTTTATTCCGGACACTACGTTATATTTTAACTTTTTCATATTTTGCTGTATTTTACTGGTCAAGCCCTTTCATTTGATACTTATATTGTGGGCGTCGATGATGACAAAGCTGAGATTACTATTTTTGATCCATATACGTGCCATTTGATTTTGGACGCCATCTTGGATTGTAACTTTTTCATTGCTTACAGTATTTTTCTGGCCAAGTTCTTTCGTTTGAAACCAATATTGTGGACGGTTGCAGTGGGTACCTTTTTAATAACTAGATTTGGCTGTTGTTTTAGATTTTTATAACCGCCACCAAAAAAATGGTGGTCATTCTGCTTGTAATACATCGAAATATCCATTTTAGACCCCATAAAGTATATATATTCTGAATCAGGGTTTGATTTGATGACGATCTAGCTATGTCCGTCCGTATGTCCGTCTGTTGAAAGCACGAAAGAGGTCGCAGCTAGGAAGCTCAAAATCAATGTGACACGCCCACTTTACGCCCACCTCCCATATAACGCTTTACCTCAAATTCATACAATTTCTCTATGAATGAAGATTTTGGAAGAACAAAGGACGATATTGAAATATCTAAGTTGTATTTATTAGCAGAAACTTAATTGACTCGCCTACTTTAACGTTCAATTTCATTAAAAGACTAAATTTACGAAAACATTTTACTGGCATATCGAAGTTATACAAAGAAAGTGATACATATTTTAGTATAAAGAGATTATGCCATAGCGTTTACTATTAATAACAAAATAATAAATTCTGAGCTATTAGTATAACCCCCAAGGATCCAGAAGACCTGGCAGACCTGCGAATACTTGGAGACGCCAAATTGAGAACGAGTTGAGCGAGCATGGTGTTTCTTGGAGTGAAATTAAAATGATGTCTACGGATAGAATAAAATGGAGAGCATTTGTTGCGGCCCTATGTTCCACTGGGAATTAAAGGATAAATATATAAAAGTACATCAAACTGATAGTGGGTATTAAAAATTCAAGTGCTCTTACTTGTTAATTATTTGTAATGTCCCATATTTTGCTAGTCAAGCCATTTTCGTTTCTCATTTTCCACAAGCTGAATATATCGAATTTCGTTTGTAAATTTTTGAAAAAACAACAAAGAAGCATTTGTATTTTTATGCTTATATCTCTATTAGTTTCAAACCGATATGTCATATTTTCTCAGCAGTAATTTTTGAGACTACGATTTGTATCCTGGTGTCTTTGGTTTGACCAAAAATCCATTTGGAGCTCTATATGAAAAGATTTTATATATTTTTCAAAAATATTCTTGTCAACAACTTTCTCGGTTTGCTGTCGATTTATCCAAAAATATTTAAGAATAGTCCTAAAGTCATATCATACCTATAGTATCTCAACCTCATAAAATTACAAGGCGATCATGCAAACTTAAGGTTAAAGAAAAAATTGCGAAATGTTTTAGATTCATCTCGCTGTAATTTTGATTTTTATTGTGTAGAAATTTAACCTTGAATTTATTGCATACAAATTAATACCCTAAATAAAATATTCTTTAAATTTTTTTCCAAACATCTTGCGCTGTACTGTACTGTGCTTGTGAACTCTCTTTGAACTTAATATGATTTTTTCTATTTTTCTTTACAAAGCAAATTTGATTTCTGTTTGAAAAAGATTTTTGCAAGTACTTGTAAATGATTCATGAGATTTTGTTATATTTTTATACAATATTCTATAAACAAATATAACAACAAAATGGAAGTAATATAAATAATTTAAACATTTTATAAAGAAGTTTAGAAGGATGAGTATTTTTTTTATTCCTTTTCAAAAAAAAAAATTATAAAAAAAAATAGCAAACAATAAAAAATGTAAAAGTTTCCAATAAAAAATCAAATAAAATTTCCAATTTCTAAATCCTCTACTTCCTCCTTTTCCCGCTTTAGCCGGCATACATACATACATACATAAAGTGTGATTTTTTAAGAGGTATAGGAAAGTTTAAACAAAAACACATGAAATGCAAAAAAATGCATGAAATCTGTATTTGAATCGAAAGTACGGTCCATATAATTTAATTTTTAAAGATTATTTCATGCAAATGTTGACCGACTCAAGAAAAATCGCAGCAGGAGTTTCCCAAGGCAGTAAACTTGGTCCTTTCATGTATATAATTTATTCATCAGATATGCCCACTAATGTCTTAATACACACGTTAACTTCTGCAGATGACACATTATTTATAAGCATAGATAAAAATCCAGTAATTGCTTTTAATTGCCTAAAGGATCATATTAAAGAACTCGAAAAATGGCTCAACTAATGGCAATTTAAAGTAAACCCAGCAAAGTGCGCACATGTCACTTTCACGTTAAGAAAGGGAAACTGTCCTAACCTGAAGATAAATAACATCGCTATCCCAGAGCAAAATCATATAAAATATCTTGGTATACACCTTGATTGACGCCTTACCTGGTCTCAACATATCGAATGCAAATCTATGAAACTCAAACTCAAAACACTACAACATCAGTGGCTTCTTTGTTCTCATTCTGCTCTCAACCTAAACTACAAGGTTCTACTTTACAAAGCTATCATTAAGCCAATATGGACCTATGGAATCCAACTATGGGGAACAGCTTCTGCTTCTAATATAGAGAAATTACAAAGACGGCAAAACAAAATATTGCGACTTATTACTGGAGACCCGTGGTACATTAGTAACGCGAATATTCACAAGGACCTTAATATTTCATTTGTTCGCGACGAAATAAAAACCTTCTGCTCAAAATATGTACGAAAACTGGAAACTCATCCAATCCTCTTGCACAGAATCTGCTGTATTATAATGAACATACTCGACTCAGGAGGATCGATACATTGGCCCTCGCGGTCTCGTTATGATGACCACTATGCATGAAAATTGGAGTCTCTATTGCAATGGCAAAAGACCCAGAAATTAGTTAATTTAAGATTTTAATACATTTTTTAATATAGAAAGATCCAATAAATAAATTATGAGTTAATAAGAAAAAAAAAAAGGTTGACCGTGACTGCGCCTCAAATGGTCCATCATCCGCTTAGTCCAATTTTGGCATACTCTTTCCAACATTTCGGCCGGTATCTCATGAATAAATGCTTCAGTGTTGTCTTCCAATTCGTCAATTGAAAGCGAGCATGTGCGTATAGACATGAGTTTTAACATAGCGCCACAAAAAATAGTCTAAAGGCATTAAATCGCACGATATAGGCGGTCTTGACCGGTCCAGAACATGAAATAAAATGTTCATTGAACTCGCCTCTCAAAAAGTCAATTGTTAAGGGTGCTGTGTGGCATGTGGCACCGTCTTGTTGAAACCACAAGTGATGCACGTCAAGCTCTTGCAAAAAAAAGTTGGATATCATCGCACGGTAGCGCTCACCATTCACAGTTACGTTACGATTCGCATCATCTTTGAAGAAGTACGGTCGAATGATGCCACCAGCCCATAAGCCCCACCAAACTGTGACTTTTTTTGGATGCATTGGTAGCTCTTGCAATGCTTCTGGCTGATCTTCACTCCAAAATCGACAATTCTGCTTATTAACGTACCCATTGAGCCAAAAATGAGCTTCGTCGCTGAACACAAGAAGCGCGCGATGAACTTTCTTAACAGAGCACGCATTTTGATAATAAAATTCAATAATTTGCAAGCGTTGTTCGTTTGTAAGACGATTCATGGTTAAATTATGGACCAAACTGAAGATGTTTGACAGTGCAACAAAACACGAAACGTGCATCAGCTGTTTAAACCAGTGTTGCCAAGAAGATGATAGCTAAAAAAATCACCCTTTACATATGTTTGTAAAAGAGTGGTAAAGCGCAGACAACAAATCAACTAGACAAAAGTAATTTGTTTTCATTTTCTATGTGCTTGCTGGTGTCGCGCTTGTTAAAATGTGTTAAATTGGCTTTTACTTTTTTAAATGCAAAAAAAAAAAAAAAAAACAAATAAGAGAGCAACGAAACGAAGTGTATGTATTTATACTTAAGTATAAGAGTTAGAAAATAAAATGTAAAATGTGAAGAAACCTTTTATCGAAATTAAATCCAACAACAACAAAAAAAGAATAAAACACAATATTCATCCATCTGTTACAATCAGTGACTGACATTGTGATACAAATCACGAAGAAGATCAAGTGTTAAAAGTAATAAACTCAATTGATTTGGTCTGTTAAGAGAATCAACTAAATGAAAAATGAAATTGTATGTTCAAAGAGTTTAAGTGGTTTGGAATAGTGTTGAAATGTTGCTTAAATTACTGTCACGAAAAAAAGAAATTGTTTTTCTTCTAAATGTAATAAATTTCCTAGAGCCTTTTTTTATTTCTACGACAATTTCAAATAAATGTTGCAGTAAAAGGGAAATTTTTTTTAAATTTCGGTTTTCACTTAAAACTAACGAAAAATATTCTGCAGAGAGAAAATGATTTGATTGTGATAACCAAAAGATTTGACAATAATTAGACTTGCTTTTGATGGTGTTATTTTATGATTGTAAATGAAGGATATTTATCATTTGAAGTTTGTGTAATTTTTTTTTTTTTTCAAAAAGAGATATTCTACTGCGAGATATTCATTGTAAAAAGTATGATAATATTAAGGGTGTAACCATTGGCTTGGCTAGTAAATTGCAGTAGACTATAAAAAAGGTTAAAACCCAAGATGGCGTCCTAAAAAAAATGGCAAATATTTTTGTCAAATAGGGCTTGTCCTTATCAACCCTAATATTGGTGCCAAATTAAAAAGCTTGGCCAGTAGAATTCACTAAACTCTGAAAAAGTTTAAAAAAGTTAATAAATGTAGTCTGAAACCAAATAGCGGATATTTTTTGTTTAGCCTTATCGATATTGATATAAAAAACTCTCACGCTAAAAGGGTGTTGGAAATGATATAGCAAAATATTGTGTATATAAAATACACTTACATATGTACATGATAGTTAAGGATACTTGCAGCAAGGCTGAATATAGCAATATTTGCTATAGTACCTCTATAGCAAACCTTATCGCAATCAAAAAAGTGTGAGCAGTTCATACTGGCAAACTCAGTATTTATCAGTTCTAACGCCTAGTTTAATATTTTAAATGTATGGTTCTTGTGCATGTGTTGGTAGAGGTTTAAGGGTATATAACTTTGGAAATTCTAAATACATTCGTCGCGTATGAAAACAAGTTTATTTATAATAGTAAGACTCATTCCTTCCTGCACTTTTAGAATAAACATTTTCAGGGCTTTAAAAAATAATCCTTAAACGAGGGGACTACGCATTTTTATTGTTTAAGAGGAATTACAAAAATAATAATGAGAGTTAAGTGGAGACACTGTTCGAGAATTTCGTATAAAATATGGTTTTACTAAAGGCATATTAATTCATCAGGTAATTGCAGTTCGGAGAGAATTTTGTTGTTTATATTTTTTATATTATGAAGTTTGACATTTGAAATAAATGAGAAAGGAGAGAAAATTGTTTTTTTATCTATAGACTTTGACAACTGAACTTTAAAATAAGTGAAGAAAAAAATAGTCAGCTGTTGAAAAGGAGTACCTGATGAATAAATTTGCCTTGGTTTTACTATTGAAAGATAAAAAAGAACTTAATTAATTTTAGATACTGAAAGTACTGATTGTTCCAAAACAAGCTGCGTAAAAGCCAATATAAAAGAGTTTTGACAAAAATTCAAAACATCAATTCGGCGTCATTACAAACACTGCACATTAGGGTACAGCAGCCTATTCTGTAACTCGCTTAAGCTAAATTCATCTAATTTATCTAAAATATCTAAAAAATATATTTAGAGATCTTGTAGCCTGATTCTCTAAATAAATAGCCCTGTGCAGCCTTATTCTGTAACTCGCTAAGGCTTAATCTCTAACAGTAAAACTCTAAAAACAATATTGTTACAGATTTATTTTTAAATAGTTTAATTTAAATTATAATTTACTTCAGTTGTAGTAGTTTAAGTTACTGTAGTTTTGTTTGTATTAGTTTATTTCGCTGGTTGTTCAAATATGATGTTAAGTTGTTATTATGTGCAGCATACTCTTAGGCACTTTTATTATTCCAGCATATTACTTAACATTAACATTACGTCCTTATTTAAATGTAACGGTTTTCGAATAAACTAGTGTGTACATACGAAAATTTGTCGAATGTTACCGAACACCACTATGTTACTATAAATAGTCGAACAATACAGCTAACAGAGAGAGAGCTTGTTAAGTGTGAGCTAACAGTATTTCAGTGTATATTAAAAGTGAATACAAGTGAAATAAGTTATGTGCTATAAAAGAATAGTTGGTTGTGTTTAAGTAAATAAAGTGCTCTTAATTTTATAACTAATTTCAACTGTTTTTGATTGCAAAAAAAGAACTCAAAGTATATTTAAAGGAAATAAGCCAACGTTTATAGAAGGTATAAAATATATTTAAAGATTTTCGACTAATCTATATGAATACACTAGGGTGGGTGTATCTCAAAAATATGAAATAGTTTTGCTTGAATTATCAAAATACTTCTTAGCTTAATAATTTTTTACAATCTTCAATTTTCTGTTACTAGGGTGGTAGGAACTGAGATCTGGATCTGAATGACTACTAAAGGAAATCAGAAAACATCTATATATCACACTTTAAGATCCGACTGTAACAACCGAAGATATTACGAAAATTATATTTTGGTGACCCTACGTTCTGTAAAAAAAAAAATTCGAAACTGCTTTGCAACAATACTTTATACTTATTCGGTGGTAAACGGCATTTTTTTGTTCTGCCTGTAAGGCGATGCGGTCTAATATACACATTTTAACGCGTTACAGAATTAAGCTGGAGATTTTGAACTGGAGGCGTTATTGGGCTATACTTTCTGTAAATATTTAGCCACCATGCACGGATATAAAATACTGCGTCATAATTATTATTTTCACTTAAATTGGATGACATTAATGTGGATGGCGTGGGATTTTAACAAGATAGTGCTACATTGTATACTGCCCGTGAAACAATTTAATTAAAGTGCGTAATTGGGCCAGTAGTCCTTATGATTTACAACAATTCGATTGTTTATCTCTTATTTTTTTTTTTTTTGTTGATTTGCCTATGTCAACAAACACACACACATACTTGTGCAATGAAGTAGAAAACCTAACATGACTTTAATATGTACTTACCAGTTAAAACTTTTTACAGTAAAAATAAAAAGCGTTTTTTTTTTGATTTTTTGCATTTTTTCCATTTAATTTGTTTTACATTTATTTAATTAAGATTTTTGTTTTATAATTTTTCCTTTGATTTCTATTCAAAATGTTTATCTTTCTGTGAATAGATTTATTTTTATGTTTTTTGCGGTTTTTTATAATTATTATTTCATTTAAAATAGGTTTTGTCACATTTAGTTTTATTAGTAATTATTTTATTGTTGTTTTATATAATCAAATAATCTGCTTTTATTAATTTACCACAGAGATCATGTTATTATGATATTTTAGATAACTCTTTTCCAATTAAATGTAATTTTGTATTTTTTTATTTTATTTATTGTAGTATATGTGTGGTTATAAAAAAAAACAAAAAAATAATTCATTAAATATGTAAATATGTACATACTTTTCAAAATAATATAGTAAAAATATATTTTAAAATTTTCAACTAAAAAATAAAGAAAAAAGCAATTCGAAGCATCGGTTCATATAAATTAATAAAAACTACAATTTTCACAAAAATTTTTTTCTATTTTTAAACTGCCTCTCTTTGTAAAGACAACTTGTTTATACATCAAAATTAAAAATTCTTGTTTGTCACTAAAGAAATGCCTCAACCTATCATGGAGGATTTAACATTATCAGCGTTTGTCATGCCTAACATGGTGATGTTCGCTACGAGGTTTAAGAATATTTCCTTTAGTGTGTGTGTGTGTAAGATAACTTATTTTAAATTTTAGATTTTTTTTTGAAATTTTGTGATTTAATAAGCACAAATTGTAAAAAGTGTGTGGACTAAGAAGTTGTAGAATACTGAATTTGGTAAGCATTTTTTGTTAAAGCAGTTTTTTAAAAAAAATTTTAAAATTGTGTAAATATTTTCATGGTTTTTATTAATATTAAATTTACCGATTTGTCTGAAAAAATAAATTTATTAATCGCCTTGAGTAAATAGTGAATTTATTTAAAATTATTTTTGAAAATTTTAATAAAATACTTTTTATTGCAATTTATTCTGTGGAATGATAAAAAATAGCTTATGTCGGCATAAGCAAAACCCAAATTCGAGTTCAATATTTTTGAAAGAATATTTCTATCTATAAGAAATTCGCAATTCAAAATTCATCGAAAATTTGTAAATCAAATTTTCATTTAAAAAAGATAGAAATGGTTCAATTTTACCGAGGCAAATCATAATTGTACTTACTTTAACAGTATACTTTCAGCATAACGATTTTTATTATTTAAAAATTAAATGTTATAGTTACGTGTAAAATATTTAGTTTATTTAAAACATAGTAGTTTAGTTGTGTAAGCTTTCAATCAAAAATAGTAATATTTTGTATTCATGTATTTGATTTATTTTTATTGTATTTGTTTTGTTGTTGTAAATTTGTATTTTGTATTTGTTTTATCGATTTAGATAACTTTGTTTCATTTTTGGTTAGTTTGTTTGTTTGTTGGTTTGTTTATTTTTTTACATAGGAGGGATTTATGTTTCAATATTTTATTAAAAAATTAAATGAATTACAAAAATTTAAATATAATAGTTATCAAAATACATTTGTTTACCAAAAGAAAAAAATTGCTTTAATAATTAAAAATTTGATTTTAGCAATAAGATTATATTTTGTTTGATTTATGCATGTAAAGAGCATTTGTTATCAAAATAAAAATGTTTAAAAAACCATTTTTAAATTTATACACACATTTACATTTGTATGTAAATATAGATGTTTGGCTTTAGTTACTGTTATTTTGGTAATTGTATATTTATTTAGTTGGTTGTTTGGTACTTTGCAATTTTGACAACATGTAAAAGAAAATAAATTATTAAATTTTTATATTCGGCTGTGCCGAATCTTAAATACCCACCACCCCCAGCTACACATACAATATTTTCTATTGATCATTGACAAGAGATTTTAATTAAATTTTTTAATCCCATCTGATATACATACATTCTTATATTTAAATAGTGGGTGTTTCTGGTTTATGTTTTATTTTAATTTTATTTTTATTTAGAATAAAAGTGCACCCCTTTAGTGAACTTGAACTTAGCTACATATAAAGAAACTTTAGCATCTTTCCTTACAGTTTCTTGTTCATAGGATATGGGCATCATAGTGAGACCACCAACGCCAAAGTTATTTTAAAAATTGTTAGACAGACGAGGTGACTTTTTTTTTTTTTTTTTTGAAAACAATGTTAAACATCTATTAAAAATCACAATTATTTATCTCTATCAAATTATATTACCCTTAGAACGATTTCTATCTGGCTCAATTGTAAGTGAATATTTAATAACTTTAAGGTCATTCAACTTTCTCCTAGTGGTGGATATGAAAGTCATTGTTCTATTTTCTAAATTATTTTTCAATTAAAAAATATGTTTATAAAACTTACTAAATAATTTTTGTTTTACTTCACAAATATCTTTTCAAAACAATGTAATAAATAAGATAGTTAAGTTGTATATAAAATTACTTTTGGGATTGAAGAAATCTGATCTAAAATTCTAGTGTTACTAGACAATTTTTATTAAAATGTTTATTTAAGTAAATATTTTTGCCATATGTGTATGATAAAGTTTGTGTATTTCTAAAGGTCTGAATTGCTTTACTTAATGTTTACGATCAAAGTTGCCACTTGCTAAGAATTTGACACTAGTGGTATAAAATCATTTGGCATATTTTACTTGTCATGCATTAAAAGCTAGATTAAGTTAAAGTTAATTTTACTTTTTTTGCTTTGTTCTGATAAACATACATATATACATACATACATACATACATACATACATACATACTTACATACATACATACATACATACATACATACATACATACATACATACATACATACATACATACATACATACATACATACATACATACATACATACATACATACATACATACATACATACATACATACATACATACATACATACATACATACATACATTCATACATACATACATACATACATACATACATACATACATACATACATACATACATACATACATACATACATACATACATGCATACATACATACATACATACATACATACATACATACATACATACATACATACATACATACATACATACATACATACATACATACATACATACATACATACATACATACATACATACATACATACATACATACATACATACATACATACATACATACATACATACATACATACATACATACATACATACATACATACATACATACATACATACATTAATGTACAAACCTGTATGTGGTACTAATCTTTTGGATATATTTGTCAATGAACCACTATTGAAATTCAACAAAATTGCCCAAAAAGTGTCTGAGATATGAGCAAAAAAAGTAAAAAACATCTGCCTCTGTTTTTTCCAACAAAAATTAATATTTTTTTACTCCAAGGATAATTTATTGACACATTTCTTACTATTCGTACTTAAAATACATCCGTAGAGACATTCGTAAAAAAGTTTGGACAAGTCAGCAACTAATCGGCAGAGTTATAGACAAAAATAATTTTTTTTAAATATATCATGTTCCTTAAGCTCCAAAATAATTTCCAGACGTGCTAATGGCACCCAACTGTCAACCATAGCCCTAGAAATTATTCGTAAAAAAACGGTTTGAAACTAGCTGAGATATACATAAGTACCACAATAATACTGCTTCGATGTTTTTGCTAAAATTTTGAAACGGAAATCTATTTTCTTCAGTTTCTAGACAATCCAAAAAGCTTTACTTCTGCACAAATAATTTTATAATTTCTTTTTTTTTTTGAAAATATAATTATTGAAAATTTGATGTTTATTTTGGTTTAGAGGTTATATTTTACAATAAATGGTAATTGTTCTACGGTCTGCTGATGAATACATTTAATAATTGTTTCGTGTTAATTTTTTATAATTATTTACTTTTTGTTATAATTACACAAATTTATAATTTACATAAAATTTTATATTTATCAATATTTTTGTAGCCTATATTTAATTTAATTTGTTTTTTTTTTTTTTTTTTTTTCAATATTTTTATGCAACAGTGTAGGTATAAAAAAGTTAAATGACTTAAAAATAAAATTGTTTATAGTATTTTTTTATAAACTAGATTTATATTTAAGAGTAGTACAAAGTCGTTGGAGAATACTTTATTTATTAGTAGTTTCTTTTTATATATATGTATATAGTACACAATTTACAATGAGGGGTAGTCACAGTTTTAGATACTAAGAATATTTTTTTTTCGAATAAATTTCTTTTTTTAATTTTTACTCACAAACAGTACAATACAAATAGTTTTCTTAATGCTTTATGCTAAAGGAATTATTACCAAAACTGTGATATCCCTAAATAGTTATCTCATCGTTATAGTTTAGAAAAATATATATATTTTTTTTTATATTTTAATTATATGGAAAACAAAGTTTGAAATTGATTTTAAAGAAATTTAAAACTTAAGTGGTTATAGTCTAAGGTGGGCTTGTTTTATATAATTTTTTTCTCTTTTTTTTTTTCTTTAATATTAATAATGTTCGTATATAAAATATTAATGTATGCATAAATATATGTTTAAATAAAGATGTTTATATTGTATAAGTAATTAAGTAGGTGCTTTGTTTAATTTTATTTTTTTTTCTTGTATATAATAAATTGGTGCAGTTATTTTAAATAAATATAAGTTTGTGTTTTTTTATAAATATGTTTAAAGGATTTTTGTTTTTTAATTCATATGTTTGAGGACATAAATAAACAGGGTCTTAAAAATCATTAAGCTCAGGTTAGTGGTAGAGTGTATGTTTTTAGTTATATTCTCATATGTTTGTATATCTTTTTGTTAATAATAATATTTGATAATTATATTTAGATTCAGATTTCCTTTTAAATCATTTTTTTTTTTTTTTGAATTGACAACAATCACTGAACATTTATAATAATTCGTTTTTTTGTTTGTTTTATTTTATATTTTACATAACTAGTTATTTTATCTTTTTAAAAATTTTTATTTAAAAAAAATAGCACTGAGCTGAATAGGCTAAATTCAGGTGTTTGCATAGTTTATTAGTGTGCGTAAAAAATATTTTTTAAAGTTTTCATATACAGTTGAACCTCTATTATCCGGGCCTCTATTAACAAACAGCCAAACCCTTAGCATTATTTTTTTTTTCCAGCCAAAAATTCTCATGCCATTAAAAAACGGAAATATCGCGGCGGAAATGCTTAGCAATTGAAAAATATAATTTTGATAGAGTATCAGGTATTGAAGTTGACTGCAGTATAACTCTTTACATGAGAATGTAAAAGGTTTTATATAAGTTTGACATTTCGCTTGTAATTTTTACCCTATTAATTATCGGCCTTATTCATAACAAAAAGTTAGCCACAGTTTATACACTACGTACAACGAGCTGCTAACTAGAATGCCGATTAAGCTTAGCAGCTCGATGGCACAGAGTTTATTCATAACAAACATTTATCCGTTTGCCAACTTTTCATAAATCAACTCTGAAATTGCAACCATTTTCTGTATATCATCCTTTATTTTGACATTTTGTTGTTTTTCCATACATACTAGCAATTTTTATAATTTTAAAATAAAGTTAAAAAAATAAACGAAAATTATATTTTTCGTGCACAAATTTTTTTATTCTTTTCTTTATAAATTTTTTTGTCACAGAACAGCTGTTTTTCACAAGTCGGCAAACGCTTGGTAGCTCGTTAACAAGAGTTTAGCAAATCGTTAGCCAGAGTTTGGCATGTGTGTTATGAATAAACTTTATGCTAACTTTATGCCATTTTTTTGTTATGAATAAGGCCGTATATATATTGTGAATTCTTTTAGTTACCCGAATATATCTAGACAAGTTCGTCTGTCCGTGTGTATATTAAAATAAACTTGTTGTAACCGCCATGTAGTTTTATCTAACATTCTTATACTTATGGTATTAAATAAATACGAGCTGAGGTATGAGCGAAAGAAAACGATTGCCCCTGTTTTAAATTTTCCAGCACCCAGATAACTTCTTGAACGTTTTTTTTTAATCTGACTATAAGGTATACTATAGAACATTAATGGAAAATATTGGTTTTTTGACATTTCAACAGCAAAATTTGATTTGAAAAACGACAACAACAAAAACAATCTGTGACTGATGCATATGTATGTATACACATGATGGTACAAACTAAAAAAATATAGCACAGTTGTTTTTTTTTGTCCTGGAACATTACCTTTGTCATTGTCCTGCGTTTGGGCGTATAAGAGGCGAAAACTTTAATGTGGATACTATTCCGAACTTGGAATACCTAAGGAACTCGAACTGGAGATCCTTAAGGATTACAGTGAGGGGACTTGATTCTTGCACTTGTCGATTTTTATGGAGAAAATAGGATTATGGTTTTAATAAGCCAATCGGGCTTACGTGTATACCTGTCATGGGTTTAGGCTGTTTTAGAGCCCCTCTTTTTCAATCATACCTAACCTATTTCTGTGTGTGTGTGTGTGTTTAAGTAAGCATAATAATTGAATATTATTGTTGACGCTCTTGTTTAAGTTTTTCACTTTAGCGTTAACGCTAAGAGCCAGTTTACATAAAAAGACATGTCCGTCTGACACGAGTTTATTGGTTAAGGGTGTGGTAGTGAGCACGGGGTGATAAGTATCCCAAGTAATGCGAATTAGACGGACAAATTTTAATTTTATATTTTACATCTTATTTTTTTCTTGAATTCTTGTCATGTTATGTATGGCCTGTGTTGCCAGATTGATATTTTATGGAATTTGAAAATTGGGAACTCTTTTACATCAACACTGAATGAAATAAATAACTGTAAATTTAGAAATTAACAACATATAAGGTGTGAAGAGTAAAAAAAAAACCAGGGACCGAAAATAACAGTTATTTTGAAATTTTAAAACAAAACAAGCATATAGAAGTTAATGTCGGAAAACGGATGCAAGTATACCATATTGATCCTTATGCATTAGTCTATGATAAAATATGTTGCTTTTCAAAATTTTGATTTTTATTTTTTCGATCAAAAATAAAAGTTATTTTTTGCTTTTTCTTTATTCGATCAAAAAAAAAAGTTATTTTTTGTTTTTTATTTTTTTGATCAAAAATAAAATTTATTTTTTAATTTTTATTTTTTCGAGCCAATATCAAGTATATTTTAAACATCAGAATTTAGTTTTACTATCATGAGAGCTTCCAAATTGTCCACTGACAAACTGTACCGCAACTCTCCTAGAACCAGTTTGAGGGCTGAAAAGGATCTCTCTACAGTAACTTGTGTCGCAGGTGAAGAATGCACAACAAAATCCAGCCTCTGTTGTTTTAAAAACTTTTCAGCAATCATGTAGGATGATTTACTAAATACCTAAACAACTTCGTTACTCAAGCAAAACAGCGCCCACCATTGATATAGAATATATAGTATACAAAAATGTGAGAAATCACAAAAAATGTGATCATCATGGGGATTTTTTATGCACATTAAAATAAATATCTGATTTTAACTAAATTATTGTAACACGTACATTTCGTTAGAAAGCAACTTTTATTTTTGCTCAAAAAAATAAAAATCAAAAAATTACTTTTATTTTTGATCGAAAAAATAAAAAGCAAAAAATAACTATTATCATCCAATTTTTATGAAAAAAGGAATAATTGTTACGGTCCCTGAAAAAAAACTTGTTTAAATTTGCTTTTATAAATAGTTGGGTTATATTTACTCTCACTTTTAAAAAAATATCAATTAGTAAGTATATGGCAACTCTTTTTACGATTGAAGGGATAAAAGAATTAGTCAATTGAACGCTAAAAATTCGCTCGGTTGCCGCAACAAAATCTCTTAATGTAAACGCTAGCTGATTTAAGCAGCGACATGTCCCTCCATATAAATTGCCTCTAAGCACAATGCTTTCGGCTCCTGTTTTGGTTTGGCTATTACATTTGTTACCTAACATAGTGTCCATTTATTTTATATCCTCTATCAACTGTGCTTTTCGTCTATTATTGTGCGTATATATTTGTTTTGTTCCCAAATGTGTTTGTCAAGAAGTCCTTAGTGTCATATGAATATAATTTACTAAAAAAATTTAAAATAAATAAAGTGCATTGTATGGTTTATGATAAAATTTTTAAAGGTTTTTGACACTTTGAACACCTTGTGAATACACCAACTATCTCTCTATGTGAAACTTGATCAGTTAACACTTGTTTTGTTAAAATACTTGCTCAAATAAAAAATCGTAAAGAAATGACAACTGCCTTCTTGTAGTTACAGCTTATATTTATCTAATGGGTGGGAAAATTGAAATTAAGAAACTAATATGCAATCGTATCTAATTAATGAAACTGTTAACATATTCGTGGGAGTATGACCTTGACAAGAGTTTTAAGGATGTTGGCAATAAAGAAAAAATACAACTTTGACACAACAAGCGATAGAGGATAGTGATGCTCTTTCAAAGTTTCTAGAAATAGTTCAGATATTATAGGGCTAGATAAGGTTAATTTATATTTGATTAATTTATACAACAAATTAAGGCCAAAATCCAAGAAAAAAATCTATTTTAAATATATGAATGCATTTCATACAAACAATATTTACGAACTGGATAATAGAGGTTCAGCTGTACTTGTAAACAAACTTTAAGGAGTATTCACATTTTCAATAAAGGCATATTTACTCATCATGAAATCGCAGTTGTGAAAGAATTTGTTTGTTTATATTTTATATCAAGGCATATTTATTCATCAGGTAATTGCAGTTCGGAGAAAATTTTTTTATGTATATTTTTTATATATAAAGTTTAACATTTGAAGTTAATGAGAGAGAAGAGAAAATTGTTTTTTATCTATAGAATTTGACAGCTGAAACTTAAAATAAGTGAAGAAAAAAGTAATCAGCTGATGAAACAAGAGTACCTGATGAATAAATATGCCTTGATTTTATATATAAAAATGTTCGACATTTAAAATAGATGAGATTAGAGAGAGTTTTTTTATTTATGGACTTTGATAGCTGAAATTTTATATAATAATCAGCTAACGAATCAAAGCTAACTGATGTATAAATATGGCTTGCTTTCAATGCTATTCCATTGCACAGTGATGTAAAGGCATTTCTAATACAAATTAAAAATTATTTCTCTACTTTTCTACCTGGTAAAATTTATTTGTATTTATGAAACCATTTTTTTATTAATTGACTTAACTGATGTGCATATGTTTGTAAAAAAAAAAAAATGTGAATAATCTTAAACCCTTAATTGGATGCATGGGGTCACGAGAAGTTTAAATTTAAAAATTCGTGTGTTAGAATTTTTGTAGTGCCCTCACTCGTTTTGTAGGTCTGTATCTGTTGCAGGAATACACAAACTAATTCTGACAAGATGCCCAAGAATGCCACAAAATGTTTTGCAGCCTTATTAGTGAGAAAATTTTTAACAGTGACACGAAAAAGTAAACCCACAGAGTTTTTTTCAAACTTCGTCACAAAAACTTAGTTTAGGTTGTAAAAAATTTATACCATTGCAGTTCGCACTGAACTTTAACTTTTTTAGTTGAACGAAAAAATATAAAACATTACGATTTTCTTTGACATTTGAACACAAGAGATTGTTTTGGGTGTAAAAAACGAATAATAATGCAGTAAACACTAAATTTATTATTTGTTTTACTTGCTAAAATGGAAAAATTTCCAATACATTTAACTGTATTAAATTAAAAAATTTGAATTAAAAAAAATTAAATTGTTTTCTAATTCCATTATAATTTTTTTACGCAGTGTATTTGAAGAAAAAAAAATCAACACAACCACTAAGCATGTGCGCTTGTCTCTGTGTCTGTGACGACTAAATTAAAGAGCATAAAAATAAAAGAGGTGGGGCTTATAAACAATTGTTTGATAAGTTGGGCACCTATGGATTGGACCATCAAGGTCTTCGCGCTTGTCACTATAATATTATTTGTAAAATTTTGTTGTTGTCTAGGTAAGTGTATATGTTTATGTTTTCAATTAGAATTTTTAATTGTTTTTTACATTAAAGTATTTGAGTGGTAGATATTGTAAGGACAAATCTATTTATATAAAAAGAAGTGTACACTTTTATTGTCACCACTGTAGATGGTTTTTTTGAAGTTTGCACGTATTCGGCCAAATGGTTACGGGCACAAGGCATTTAGATATACTCCCATACAAATATCAACAAAATGCCATCCATTTTCCATATTATGATTTTTTATTGTCACTTGAAAAGTTACCAAACCATGTATCGTCATGTCTTATGTGTACAATGACATTCGGAGAAGGGTGAGTTCTACCGTCATATGTAGCAAATACAATGCAAAAAGTTTTTTGTGGCCAGCAGAGCGGTGCGGGTTCAACTAGTGCTTTTATATATTTTTTTGTATTCAGTTGTAAAAATGGATTGCGAAAAGCAAATACTACAAAGGTTAGCAAAAATGTGCGATGATGAAACAGAACTGAATATAATATCGGGTATCCTAACTAGAACGCAATTTTTAAATTTTAAATAAGATACAGATATTTAAAAAAAAAATCGTGAAACTTTATTATATCGTAAAGTAGACAGAATGAGGTTATGTATGGAAAAATATATCGTGCAGATGGCCGCCGCGGCTTTGCTGGCACACACGCGATCTTTTAATGAAATTTTCAATGACCTTTTTGCATAAATGCTGCGGTATTTCATTAATGCAGCGTCCAATTTCCTCTTTTAAGGCTTGAGTCGTCGTCGGCTTATTCGCGTAAACCATCGACTTCAAAAAACCCAAAAAAAAAAAAAAAAAATCTAAAGGTGTTAAATCACACGATCTAGGCGGCCAATTCTGGTCTCCAAAACGCGAAATAACACGACTGGGAAATGACTGATGCAGCAATTGAATTGTTTCTCTGGCTGTATGACATGTGGCGCCATCTTGTTGAAACCACATGCCCTCCACATTCATTTCTTCAATTCTAGGCAAGAAAAAACTGGTTATCATTTCACGATACCGAACACCATTGACTATTTGCGCTTGCCCTGCCTCATTTTCATAAAAAAAGGTCCAATGATTCCTCCAGCCCAAAAACCACACCACACAGTGACACGTTGAGGATGCATTTGCTTCTCGTGAATCACTCGAGGATTTTCCTCATCCCAAATGCGACAATTCTGCCTATTGACGAAGCCATCAATATGGAAATGGGATGATCGCAATTTGCGAACTGTAGCCGCAAAACTTTCACCATTTTTGTATAACAATTTCACAATGAGAATGCGTTGTTCATTCGTGTAGCGCTCCATTTTTACAAACCTCGTACCTTCTACTAGCAAACAATAGCAATTGTTCAAATGTAAAAGAATGACACTTCGAATGGCGCCAAATTTAAAAATTGCGTTCTAGTTGGTTGGACACACGATATATCAAATTAATAAATCTGTGGCAATAAGGTAAAACGACTTACGTCTGTATTTATAGTTTGTAGGAAAGCACTTTAAATTAATTTTTATAGCTGAATTTTCTTCAAGATAAAGACGATTATATGAATTCCGTCCTGCATTTATTGAAGAGCGTTACATTGTTAGAGTATTTAGTTAAATTCTTAATACAAATACGTCATTATTCCAAACGATATTTTTCAATGAAAAAGTATAGACAATAAGTTTTTACCCTATAACTCCCTGTAAAATTTTCCAAAATAGTTGAAAATTCACCTGAGCGCAGCTTAGAATTGCAGATTTCTAATGGTTTTACTATCTCAATTTTAGATTATGTCGACTTAAGCAGTTATTCCTTTTTAACACATAAATGTTGGTTTTTTCATATACATTATTTAGTTATAGGGCCCATACACAACACCATAATAATTGTGCAATCAAGTGATTGTGCAATTGAGCTTTAAGCGCACAATACACCAGCATGGTGGTACAAAATTCATTTTTTACCCAAAAATTGTGTGGAAAAGTTTGTAATGAATAACGAAAAAATTTGTGCTGCACTTATCCTAAAACAAAAACGAATAAGGAGCAAAAAAAAACGTATTTGAATGAAGAAATGGCTATGAATTGGCATTTATATTTAAAATGTTGTATTTTTTTATGTTTATGCCTTGACGATTTAACTTTTATGAGTTAATTTTACAACACACGACTAAATCATGCTGGCACAATCAAAAAAATATCAAACTATTTTTGATAGAGCACCATCAGCTGGTACAATCTCACCACAACCTCATACACGGTCAATCAGCTGGCACAGTCACTTGATTGCACAATTATTATGGTGTTCTGTATGGGCCCTATTAAAATATCACACCAAAATTTTAATAACGAACACTTTGTCTAGTTTTACATTTGCTATAGGCCCCAAAAATTAGGTGACCCCCCCATGCTTTTAATTGTATGATTATCCTAATTGAGGGTTAAACAAACTATGTAAACAAAAATGAAATGAGTAAAAATTTAAAACAAATAAACATAAACAATGATTAGTTTTTAATTTATATATCGCAACGTGATCAACAAGAGAGTAATAACTCGAAATTTAAAAGTTTCCACTTTTTGCGAAAAATCAACGAATAACATTTATATCTATCAACTGTAAAAATGTCACATTATTTTGAGATTTTCATCTCAAAAATCACGTTGTGACAATTTTCGTGATATTTTAGTGACTATTCCTATATCAAAACAAAATTATTATTTTGAGTTAATACAAAAGTTTTTAAACAACTACATCACCAATTGTCATATTAAAGATATTATTTTGAGTAGAAAATAATCAAATTTGCATAAAACAAATTTTGTTGTATTTTGAGTTGATATTCTATTCTTGAGAAAATTTGTAAAAAGCTTTAGATAAATGGTAGTAACTCAAAAAATAGTTATTTTTTTACAATAATTGTTAAAAAAAATGAAAGAAAAACAAGTTAAGTATAATTTTTAATGGAATTTATTTACCAAAGTGAAATTCGATTTTTAAATTTATTTAAAATGCAAAAAAAAAACAATTTTTGACCTCAACTGAATATTTTAGAATTTTGAGTTAATACACTTGTTGATCAAGAGCGATATATAAATTTAAAAAAAATTAATATTTTAATAAATTGTTGCCGTTTTTCCATCACTGTAACAACGACATGCTTGGTACTCTTAGTTATTTTTATTTAATAGTAATACATGTTTAATAATTTATTAGTTTTTATAATTATTTTTTTATTTAATTGTTAGTACACTTTTCCCTTCACTACTTTATATGTTTTAGATTAAAATTTATGTTTAAAAATATTTTAATAATTCAGCATTTTCGAAAGATGGTTTTGTTTGTTAGTTTGTGATTTTCTATAGTTTATCTTTGTTTTTGTTTTTAATTACATTTTTGTATTCGTAATTTTAGCAACTAAAACTGGTGGTTTATATTTGTTATGTACTGTTGTGTTTCTTTTGTTTTTGTCTTATTTGTTATTTGGTTGTTGTTGTTGTTGTTGTTGTTGGACTTGTTAAAAAGAAGCATTTCGAAAAGAAAAAGTTTATCCAAAAAAGATTCCCTAAAAGTTGCATTTAATAATTTTTTAAGTTTGTTGTTTTGCTATAGTTTTAAGTATTTAATCATTTCGCTTAAACTTTTTTCCTTGTAATTTTGATAATCCTGTTGCCATCGTTTCTTTTTTTTAGCTACATTTTTAAATAAAGAATTTTTCATTTTTTTCTCATTTTTGTTATCTAATTTGTTTCCTTTATTTTTATTTAAAAATAAAAGAAGTTTTTTCTTAACGAATTTTTCTTATAAATTTCTTTTTACTAACATTTTGTTAAAGTTGTTACAAAATGTTTTCTTTTTTCAATTATCTAAGACGCTTTCTCTAGTTTCGCTTTTGCTAAGTTGCTCTACAATTTTTTTTTTCGTTTTTCTTTGGTTTTGATGTCTCTATGCATAATTTTTAAATTCATTTTCATTTTCATTTTCATTTTTAATTTTCGTACTGCCTTATTTGTGTGACAGGTTTCTTTTGTAGTTTTATTCATTTCAATTTTATACATACAATTTGATTGTAGTTTCGTTTCATAACACTTCGAATTTCGGGCAAATAAGATTTGCTTTTATGGGATTTTTTAATTTTAACTTCTATTCGATTATTCTGGCTTTTTGTTTCCTAACGAAATCCTGGGCCTGTTTGTCATTGACACGCAATTCCAAGATTTGCAAAATGGGATTGTCTGAAAGCAAACAAAAAAAAAAAAAGATATTGATATTGATATTGTAAAAAAGTTTGTGAAGATAATTAAATAGAATATATCTAATATTATCTATATATATAAAAGTGAAACTCTGTGTGTCTGTGTGTGTGTGTGTGTGTGTTAGCTATAGACTCCGAAACTGTAAAACCGATCGGACTCAAACTTTGGCAAGTTGTTGTACACATACCAGGGAGTGTTTATGGGTGGAAAAAAGTGGGCGGTGCCACGCCCATTAAAAATTAGTTATCAGTTTTAGCTACTTGCACTTGACCGATTTTTCTGAAACTTTGCACACATATCGAGCTGTCATGACTTAATACTTTCGTGATTGGAAAAGTGGGCAGTGCCACGCCCATAAAAAATAGGTATCGTTTTGAGGTACTTGGACTGGTTCGATTCTTTTGAAACTTTGTACACATATTGAGCTGTTATGACTTAATAATTTCGTGATTATAAAAGTGGGCAGTGTCACGCCCATAAAAAATAGGTATCGTTTTGAGGTACTTGGACTGGTCCGATTCTTCTGAAACTTTGTACACGTATTGAGCTGTTATGACTTAATAATTTCATGATTAGAAAAGTGGGCAGGGCCACGCCCATAAAAAAAGGTTATAATATTGAGGTACTTGCACCAGACCGATTTTTCTGAAACTTTGCACACATATTGAGCTATTATGACTAAATACTTTCGTGCTTAGAAAAGTAGGCAGTGCCACGCCCATAAAAAATAGGTATAATTTTGAGGTACTTCCACTGGTCCGATTCTTCTGAAACTTTGCACACATATTGAGCTGTTATGACTTTACAATTTCGTGATTAGAAAAGTGGGCAATGCCACGCCCATAAAAAAATTATAATATTTAGCTTTTTGCACTTGATATTCAATTAAAATTCAGAATGCATTTCGATTCATTAAGGGGCGTAGCAACGCGCGCCGGGTTTGGCTAGTACAATATAAAAGTTAAACTCTGTGTGTGTGTTTGTGTGTGTGTTAGCTATAGACTCCGAAACTGCACAACCGAACGGACTCAAACTTTGGCAAGTTGTTGTACGCATTCCAGGGAGTGTTTACATGTGAAAAAAGTGGGCGGAGCCACGCCCATAAAAAATTAGTTATCATTTTTAGCTACTTGCACTTGAACGATTTTTCTGAAACTTTGCACACATATTGAGCTGTCATGACTATATAATTTCGTAATTAGAAAAGTGGGCAGGGCCACGCCCATAAAAAAAAGTTATAATTTTGAAGTTCTTTCACTGGACCGATTTTTCTGAAACTTTACACACATATTGGGATGTCGTGACTTTATGATTCGGTGATTAGAAAAGTGGGCAGTGCCACGCCCATAAAAAAAGTTGACATTTTTAGCTACTTGAACTTCACCGATTTTCCTGAAACTTTGCACACACATATTGAGCTGTCATGACTGTACGGTTTCGTGATTAGAAAAGTGAGCAGAGTAACGACCATAAAAAAGTTATAATTTTGAGGTACTTGCACTAAACCGATTTTTCTGAAACTTTGCACACATATTGAGCTGTCATGACTATATAATTTCGTAATTAGAAAAGTGGGCAGGGCCACGCCCATAGAAAATAAGTTATTATTTTCAGCTATTTCCACGCATTCCAATAGTTCCCACCGATTTGCCTTTCAACTTCAAGCGACTACAGTTTCCAGTACGCCTTGCCTTCGCAATTATCATCAACAAAGCACAAGGACAATCTCTGCGTGTTGCATTATTGAATTTGGAAAATCCATGCTTTTTACATGGCCAGCTGTACGTCGCATGCTCCAGAGTGGGAACACCAAAAAACTTTTTCATTTTTACAGCAAATGGAAAAACCAAAAATATTGTATACCCACTTGCATTACAGTAAAAATCAACAAAATATTATATTTAATTAGTGATGGGACAAGGGTAAATAACCAAATGGTAAATTGCGTATTTAAATGTAAATACTCAGGTATTTACCCAAGCACCTGGGTATTAACCCAAAATGTGGGTATAAATCAGAATAAAGAAAAATTTTAAATTAATTTAAAAAATTTAATTTTTTATTATGAATTAGATTTTTTAATAACAAATGAAATAATTTTTAAATTTAATCGTAATCGCTGTCGCTGTCCGTATCTGATAAAAACTCATATCGGGTAGAGTGCGTGATGCCTGTTGAAGTTAAAGGGATATCGTCTTGAGTACCTTCTAGTGAAGTATTCATGGCATTTTCAAATTGAGTGGAGTGCGTGCTTTCTATTCTATTCTATTCTATTCTATTCTATTCTATTCTATTTTTAAAAAGCAAGTTCCAGTTCACGATATACCTATATGTTATTTTTCTCTTTTTGTGTTGTTAAACGGTTCCTTTTTTTTTTGAGTGAATGAAGCTGTGTGTGCTAAAGGAACGTTCAGTAGCAGCTGAAGTACAGGGAGCTGTTAAAATTCGAACAGCTAATTTGATTAATTGCTTGCTTCCATAAATTCCATTCCACCAAGTTACTGCAGAAATTTCTTCCAAACAGCTCGCTGGGAACAAATATTTAAGAATGAATGAATCAAGCTCTTTTTATGCATCTGAGGCTCAAGCTTGGTTTTCGAAACTTTAATCTTTCTAGTTGATCAGCATTGTTGCCGCTTCGCTCCCACTCATTACATTAAATTCCCATAAGCACGCTGATAAGCGGTTCTTATTAAGAATTATTGTTCGGCTTGATGCATTCTAAAATGCCTTGTTTAAGCAAAACGCATCAAGAAATACACTTAAAAAAAATATGTTCAAAATAAATTCGAAAAAGTTCACATTTCTGTTACAACGAGTATTTGTTATTCAAATGAGTATTTAACCAAAATTAGATAAAAACCCGGGTACGAAAGTGGGTATAAATGAGTAAATACCCAGCGTTTGGTAAATACCCAGGTCTAAACACTTCTCTATATTTAATACATTCAATTAAAATTCAGAATGCATTTTTATTCATTAAGGGGCGTAGCAATGCGCGCCGGGCTTGGCTAGTATTTTATAAAAAACAAGTAAGAGTGTTACATTTGACCGTGCCGTATCTGATAAACAAACAAATCTGTCTTGTAATTGAAAATATTAATGCAATAGACAAAGCAAAGATAACTCGCATGTTAAAGAATGTAAGATATAATTAAATCGGCTGGCTTTTACTACCCTCCTCCAAGTTAAAAAATAATAATATTAAATATGAAATTCTAATATTCTGTTTGATTAATTTCAGCTGTTTCTCTATAATTTCCTTATCATCTACAGCCATAGACCGCAAAAATTTTTTAGTACGATCAGCTATTAATAGTGTATGTATTTCTATACTTGAAACTGCACATTCAATGGCAAAATATGGTAGTGTGAAGACTAAAAAGAAATAAATTAAACAAATGCTCACAAAATGGCTTTAAAGTGTGACTTTTATACGGTAGAAGTAATCGAGACTTATTTTACAGTACCTGTGCACTATCAGAATTTGAAACCTCTCGGCACAGGGGCGCAAGGTGTAGTTTGCTCCGCCTACGACTCAATAAGAAAACAAAATGTTGCCATTAAAAAACTGTCGAGACCGTTTCAGAATATTATACAAGCCAAGAGGGCCTATCGAGAATTGAAACTATTAAAGTTGGTAAATCATAAGAATATCATACGTTTACTGGATGCCTTTACGCCCGGTGCTAGTCTTGAGGATTTTCAGGATGTTTATTTGGTAACAGAACTTATGGAAGCCAATTTCAATAGTGTTATCCATATGGGTTGTGATCATGTCAGATTGTCATTTTTGATTTATCAAATTTTATGCGGCATTAGACATTTACACTCAGCCGGCATAATACATCGTGATTTGAAGCCCTCAAATATAGTGGTAAAGTCGGATTGTTCGTTAAAAATATTAGACTTTGGCTTGGCTCGCGTAAATACGTCAATCATGATGACAGCCTACGTAGTGACACGTTACTATCGGGCACCCGAGATTATACTCGGCATGCGCTACAAAGAAAATGTAGACATTTGGTCTATAGGCTGTATATTTGGTGAGGTCTTACGTGGCAGTATTTTATTTCGTGGCACTGATCACATCGATCAGTGGAATAAAATAATCGAACAACTGGGCACACCGCCTCAATCGTTTCTCAAAAAATTGCCACAGAATGTTTGCAATTATTTGAAAACTCTACCACACTGTCAAGGCTATACGTTTGAGCGGCTTTTTCCCGATGCCCTGTTCGGCAAGAGCAACGAGCCCAATGAGGAGAATGATTGTAAGTCAAATGAAGCAAGAGATTTACTGTGTAGAATGTTGAAAATCGATCCGGACGAGCGTATTTCTGTAGAAGAAGCTCTTAAGCACAAGTATATTAGTATTTGGTATGACAAAGATGAAGTAAATGGTCCACCGCCAAAGTCATACAATCCTAAACTCGATGATGTGGAGCATACGATAGAGGAATGGAAACAGATAATATTTGATGAAGTTGCAGAACGCTTTAAAGCTGCGGGAGAATGACGAGTGAAGTCTGTGTAATAATAACTGGCTCCAGTTAATATTTAAAAGTATTGTTGTACATATTTAAGAAATAAAAATGTTTAAACATTTGACCACATTATGTACATATCAACACAAGTATTCGTCTCATTGCAAATGTTAGATTTTTTTAATTTTGACTTTTTATATTTTTTTCAATAATTTTAGTAAATTATTAAATTACATTAAGTAAACTTTTATCAATAAAATGTTTCAATATTGTTTGGCTAGGTTAGGTTAGGTTGAAAAAGAGGGGCACTAAAAGCCCAAACTCACGACAGGTATACACTTATGTCCAAGTGGCATGTTGTACGCTCCATATGAATAGAATAGTTAGAAGAGAAAGAGAGTGGAAGAGAAGCAGACCAGTCCAGAGTCTCTGGCGGGAATCGAACCCGCAACCCCCAGACTAGCAGACCAGCACACTACTGACTTGTCCACCGGGGCATCTCGCTGTTTGGCTTAACGCCAAGTATTTTGGACGTCCAGGAAACGCCACCTACAGGGAAAATGACAAAATTACAAATTGCTCAGCAAAATCCTACCCCTAATAGCCTAGAACTTGCACTGCAACAGTACACGATCATATGCAACAACCTGTGCAACAACAAATAACAGCCCCATTATCACGATTAAAAAAAAACAAAAGCATTACAAAAACGAGAGCAAGGCAACAAACACTACTGCAATTAGAACGTGTATTACCTGCAAAGCGGTCAAAACCTTGATCTATCTATATATCTGTGGCTTGGAGCTAAAAGGCCCAATGTCACTTGTTTGCTCTTTTGAGTTAATCATTGCATTAGATTTGGTTTCTTGCTCTATTTCATTATGGTAAAACAGCTAAAGTCATACTTAACCCAGAACAGCTTCATAAATAAAATGCTGGCCAATGTCACTATGAAAGTATATTTTTTCTCAAAAGTAAATATTTTGACATTGGCACTTTTAGCTCCAAGCCACAGATATATATGTTTATAAATAGATCTTTTTATATAAATATTAGACTAGTTGAAACCGATCCGGTTTTGTTTATGAAATTTTTTTTCATCCTTCTGTCGTTTTCTTTTAATTAATTTATTCATTTAGTTTTCACTTAGAAACGCGACATTATCGTTTAAAGTAAACAACAGTTTTATCGTTTCTGTCTTCAGTTACATATTTTAACAATACTTTATATTGTTATCTAGATGACAATAATTTTTAAGTTGTTTATTTTATTGATTAAACAAAGCCCTGAATTCAAAATTAAATTCTTAAGTTAAGACGATTCGTTTCTGGTTTTACGAAACGGGTTTGTCTTATATAATCAAGTATAAGACTATTATAATTATAATAAACATCCTAAATAAAGTCTTATTTCCCTCAATTTAAAAAAAAAACTTTTATTTTCTATGCGTTTTCTTAGATAAACACACTCTTCAATTCAAGTATGTCTTTATAATTCTCATTTTGTTTATCATAATTTAGCTACAAGTAATAATGTTAACGACAATAAAGCTGGATCAGTTTCCGAGTTGAATAACGTTTCATACTTTGTCCGTAAATTTTCTTTTTTAGTTTTAACTAGAAAAGCAACGCGCGCAGTGCTACACCCCTTAATGAATAAAAATGCATTCTGAATTTAAATTGAATATCAAGTGCAAAAAGCTAAAAATTATAGCTTTTTTTAATGGGGGTGGCCCTGCCCACTTTTCTAATCACGAAATTGTATAGTCATGACAGCTCTATAGGTGTGCAAAGTTTCAGAAAAATCTGTGAAGTTCAAGTAGCTGAAAATGATAACTTATTTCTTATGGGAGTGGCACTGCCCACTTTTCTAATCACGAAATTGTAAAGTCATGACAGCCCAATATGTGTTCAAAGTTTCAGAAAAATCGGTCTGGTGCAAGTACCTCAAAATTATGACTTTTTTTTATGGGCGCGGCACTGCCCACTTTACTTATCTCCAAATTATAAAGCCATGACAGCGCAATATGTGTGCAAAGTTTTAGAAAAATCAGTCAAGTGCAAATAGCTGAATATTATAACTTTTTTATGGGCGTGGCCCCGCCCACTTTCCTATTCACAAAATTATATAGTTGTGACAGCTCAATATGTGTGCAAAGTTTCAGAAAAATCGGTCAAGTGCAAGTAGCTAAATATTATAACTAATTTTTATTGGCGTGGCCCCGCCCCATTTTTTCCACCCATAAACACCCCCCGGAATGTGTTCAACAACTTTCCAAAGTTTGAGTCCGATCGGATTTACAGTTTCGGAGTCTATAGCTAACACACATAGATAGATAAAACGTATTAAATGTCAATGGGTAAGTAGTGAAGATACTTTGCTATACCACTTGATTGTAACATTTGTCGAGAATCGTTAAAATGTTATTAAGTTAATCGCATACTCGTTAAAGCAAACTACAATAAGTGTTGACACATTAGAAGATTTTCAGTTCGTTTGAAATTAGTGAATCGCTTCACAGGAAGACAGAACGATAGAAAAAAAGGTTTAAAAGTAGTGCTTTATAATCCAGACCACCATTTAATTATTTTTTTTTTTAAATATTAAGCTGCATTTGGATCAGAGGCTACTAGCATAGGCATAGGCCAAGTAGGCAGGCTTGACTGCCTATTTACATACTGCTATAGCGAACTGCTGATATGGAAAAAGATGCTAGGAAATGGTGACAAATAATATTTAAAAAGGCGCCAAACTACAGACTTGCAGTTTTAAGACACATAGGAAGTCTGAATTTGGTTTAATCTTCGTGCCATCCGGATACCTTCTGAGACTCTTCTCTGGAAATCTTTCACTGTCGGCGACTGAAATAAATTATCATTTATATCTGCGGATCGTTTCACTATCCTTAACCTGTGAACCTTCCTAATAGCACTCAGTCGTGCTACTCATAAAACTGCTAAAAATACTGAAATCGAAAAATTATTTACCGCAAATTGTTTTATCAATTTTTATTTTGATTGATTCACACTTAATTTTCCATAAAGTTATTTAGTTAACTAGTAGTTAAATATCAAGTTTTCGTGAAAAGATAATTATTTTTCTCAAATAGATATTTCAAAAAAATAATCGTTATATTTAGTGAAACATACTTATTTAATACATTTTCTACCGATATTAAAAAATAAAAACAATTCAACGTCAATTATATTGTTATATGATTATGGTAGACAAAGCTCTGCCTTTGGTCATAAAATTGCGACTAATGGAGCGCTTCGCCTTATTTGTAGCCAAAAAAAAAATATCAAATATTTTTCTTATAAATTTGTGCAAAAATTTTCAATATCAAAAAAAAACTAAAAAACTGTCACAAAATTGATCACGACGGAGCAGCGACGTCATACATAAGTACTCGTACATGAATAATTTAAAAATTCTTAAATAAAATTGCACATTAAAAACTTACTTTTCTCTAGTTGTTGCATCAAGGGCAATTCGATTTGTTTTAGCCCGTGAAAATTCTCAACACTCGAATTATAGTCGGCCACTCCGGGAATGCTACCCAAAGCCAAAAAGGCTTCACCACCAAAATCATTGGCTGTTATGACGTCATGATCCATGACGGTGAAGCAGACCATAGCACCTTCCATAAGACATTGTTCCAAAGTCACAGAGAATTCAAAACATTCATCAAAAATAGGATTTAGAGTTCTCTGTGAAAGAGAGAAAAAAAATCACAAAATTATAAAATAGAGTGATCAAAACTTAATAGTCGAGACTTATAATGTTTTCATTTGTATTAAGTCTCTTCAACAAATAAAGTTGCAATAAAAGCAACTAATCTTGAGAACATGTTTTAGTTAAACTCACCTTATGCACATTAGTTTGTTGCTCCAAACAATGACTGAAGACACGTCGGGGTAACAGTTCGATGATAACAAACGGATCGCTGAAACCATTGGGATCCAAGGGCACAATATCGCGACCATGCAATACCTCTACACACAAGGAGTCATGATTGAAATAGGCTCTCACTGTTAACGAACCATAAGGTCCCGGCGAAGTTGCCATTAGTTGTTCTCTCAAGCGATTCATGTAAAACATATCGATCAGACGTGCTGTCTCCGTTTTATGGAATTGCAAACGTTGTTCCACCATCCAAAACTCATCCGAGTGCAAACACTCCAAGGACAAACCCTGACCCTCGGCATGGAAAAAATCTACTAAAAGCTGCAAGGCTTCGTATAAACGTTTGTGAAAATTGGAAGGTTTTTCAGCATCGTCACCCGTTTCCATTTGGCTGGTCATTTCTCCTAGCACTGTTTTCCAGACAAGCCTTAAGGCGCGATTGAAGTTTTTCGGCAACAAAGCACTATTCAAAGCACCCAAATGAGAGTTGAGATATTCGAGCAAAGGTACTATAGCTTGATTGGCTGGTAGGGAGTCTGGCGACCAGGCCAAATGAAAGACTGCCTTCTGCAAGGATGTTTGCATAAGTGGTGCTAGCTTAGAGAGTATACGTTCACAACGATTTTCCATGTGAGCCAAACTACTTTCTAACAAATTATCTGCTGCCTCGTCCAAAAGATTGTCATCGGAACGAAAGTCTGCCAGAGTGAATCTAACATACTCCAAATTATTAACGGTAACACACATGTCATCGGAACAACGGAATGGACCCTGCATTTCATAATACCCACTGTCCGCCAAGGCGGTATGTATCAAATCGCAATAATGCATTGCTGTCGCACACACTACATCGATTAGCTGTGATTCCAATATTACGCCTGTCTCCTCATCTGGCCAACTCATGATTTTCCAAAATTCCTTAATATTCACCAACGTAGAGGCGGTATCCACCGACGAAGAACTATAACGTACAACGCGTTCTCCCTCACAAATGGCATCCAAGCGAATGGCAGCTCTTATACGTTGCAGGGACTTTGTCTTGCTGATCATCATCCATCGTTCGAAAACGGCTATAAACCATTCGTAACAACGTCCCAGTGCCAGGGGCTTTTCGGGTGGTTGCGGTTGAGCGGAGAGAAATCTTTTTAAAAGACAAAATTCTTGTAGTGCCAAAAATAATTCAAATGGTTTTATGTCTAATGTCTCGGCATCACCTTCTAGCACCACATAGTGAGAGAGATTGAGACGTACACCGGGCACTTGCCCTGCTTCCATGCGATGATAGACCTCATCACCGATCATGGCATCAAATTGTTTATACACTATGCTAAAATATTGTATACCATTTGTGCTGAAAAGAGAGCAGAGAGAGAGAGAGAGAGTGTGAGAGAGAAAATATCAGTTTTAAAATCAAGACATATTTATTCATCAGGTAATCGCAATTCGGAATGGATGTGTTTGTTAAAATTTTGCATATATGAAGTTTGGCATATCTATGGAATTTGGCGGCTGAAGCTTAAATTGAAAAAGATCTATCAAGACTCAGGTAGGAGCCAACAAAAAATTTTTTTATAAAAAATTTACTAAAAAAATTCGACCTTTTCGTTGTGTAGAAAATTTTTGTTTTAAAGAAAAAATTTGTTAATAATTTTTATTAATATTTTTTTTTCTCAATTAAACTTTCAACTTATAAAGAAATTATAAGGTAAAACATAATTTCGACAATTTCATTTAAATATTGACTTAAGCAACCATCTAATTTACAAAAAACCGTAGAATAAACAAGTAAGAGCACTATATTCGGCTGTGCCGAATCTTTTATACCCACCACCAATTTTGTGTACATTTAAAGCACAATAATTATTATTTTGTTAATGGCTTTCTTTGTAGAGGATGGTTAAATTTTAAATTTAAAACAGAGGCCGAATTACGGCACTCGAACGTGATCGAAATTTGAAAACTTTTATTAGAATCTCTATACCTAAAGCACAGCGTACTCGATCGTTCGAGTAAAATTTCGATCGATATCGAATGCCGTAATTCGGCCCCAGGTCTGTATAAAATGTTAGAACATCTATGAATGCCTTCTAAATTCGTTAAATGAGAAGCATTGCTGTTTATCGCGATAGTGTGGCAAAAAAACAGTCAACTTCGACTCATCATCGTGCCAAACAATTGAGCATCAGCAATGTTATTTAAAATTTGGACTATCGGATCGAGGTGTGCCGTTGAGGTCGCGGGGCCATTTGGCCGATATTTTGTTCCATACATAATTGAACCATACAAATATTATCATTAAAAAAGAAATGATAATAATTTCCTAAATAATTTGTGTTTTATTCAAAATCAACATCGACCCTTAAAATTTAACCACCTTTTATAACTTGGATATGCTGCTAAAATGTTTTCGTAAATTAAGTGTTTCAGTGAAAATGGGCGTTAAAGTAAGCGTGTCAATAAAATTTCTGCTAATAAATACAACTTAGATATTTCAATATAGTCCGTAATTCTTCCAAAATATTTATTCATTGAGATATTATATGAATTTGAAATAAAGCATTATATAGGATGTGGGCGTAAGAGTGGGCGTGTCACCTAAATTTTCTGGCATAACAGTAACATTGACTAGAAGGATTTCCGTAGCAAATTTTATCATCATACCTCTAATTTTGTCGGTTTTATAAATTTAAATTTCATTAACAGTAAATAACGTGGAAAGTGAGCGTTATAGTAGGTGTGTCGAAGTTATTTATGCTAGTAAATACAACTTAGATATTTCAATATAGTCCTTTATTATTCCAAAATCTCGATTTATAGAGAAATTATAAGAATTTGAGAGAAAACGTTGTATGGGAGGTGGGCGTAAAAGTTGGCGTGTCACATTTATTTTCCGTCAGAACAAAGCCTTTGACCAAAAAGCAATTCCTGCAAAATTTCAGAATCGTAGATCAAATTTTGTCACTCTTATTAGATTTAAAATTTTTAACATATTGGAAAATACACTGCGCGGTATAAATTTTCGTACATTTTGATTTCTAACTCCCTTCCTAATGCATGCATTTAGGCAATATTTCTTTCTTCCTTATACTCCGATTTAGCCAATTTTCTATTCCAAACAAACCTTGTGTATAAGACATATTCTGGCAAAATTTGAGCCCACTAGCTTTTTCGATGGGACCTCTATCGTGCTTTTAACAGACGGACATACGGACGGACATAGCTACATCGTCGTCAAATAAAACCCCGATTAAGAATATACATACCATTTTTTTGGTGGCGGATATAAAAACTCAAATACTTCAAAAAAACACATTACAAAAAAATTTGTTTAGCTCTTTTACTAAAATTTTGCAAAAAATATTTGACCTTGTGTCACAAAAATTGGTCTGCTGATCACGGTCGGATCGTAACGGGTATAAAATGGGGAGGAGAGGAGAGTTTTATCTACTAAATGGTGCTAATTTCTTTTTGTTATCTTATGTTTTCTAGAAGTTATGGTGTATTAAAAAAAGGAATTTAGGAAAATTTAGACCTAAAGATAAAAACAAATTATTTCTAAACATTATAAACAATTTATTTTCATGTACTAATGGCTAACAAATTTTAAAATTATATAAAACTTATTTCGTTTGAAAATCTTTTAAAAGCAAAATGTTATAGAACTTTAAAAATCAAAATCTTACTAATAAATTTCCTGTTTTAGCAAAATGCTGAGCATATCTATTTTGAATCACCCTGTGGCCCTTAAAATTTAACCACCCTTTACAAAAGAATAGATAGATAAAAAAAAAAATTTGTTAAAATATGTATTTTAAATATTCAAATACTTATTTTAAATCTACTGATGCACATTTTTTTAAAATATTTTTAAATCTTAAACCTCATAAGACTGTGTGTACAACTATATGTAAAGTTGGGCACAAATCATTACTCTAGTTAATTTTTGTCAACAAACTTCGGTCATTTTCGTTTTCACAAACCCCTATAAAATTCCTTTGTAGTTTGTGCAAAAAAATGTTACTAGAGTCATCTAGTGTTCTACGTGATGTTTAGCAAAGACATCATCCTCAGTGTTTGCAAAATGTAGTGGCGCCTTCAACAGATGTCGCCATCTGCAATGAATAAATGCTAATGAATATGACTAATATATTTTTATAAAAATTTAAAAAAAAGTGGGCGTGGCACATTTATTTTCCGTTATAACGAAGACTTTGACCAAAAAACCATGTTTGCAAAATTTCAGAACCGTACATATAGTTTTGTCAGTTTTATTACGTTTTAAATTTCAAATATACACTGAGTTGTATAAATTTTCGTACATTTTGACCTATAACTCCTTTTCTAATGCATAGATTTAAGCAATTTTTGGGGAGAAATATTCTTTTGACTCGAGAAATATATATTCGAAGTTTCATGACTCTACGTTTATGCGTTTGGACACAATTCCTTTTTTTTCGATGTTTGAAGGACACGGTTTTTTCGACCTATTCTTGCTTTACGAGCTATAACTCTCTTTCTAATATTCCGATTTAGCCCATTTTCAATACCAAACAAACCTTGTCTATAAGAAAGATTCTGGCAAAATTTGAGCCCTTTAGCTTTTTCGGTGCGACCTCTATCGTGCTTTCAACAGACGGACAGACGGACAGACGGACAGACGGACGGACATAGCTAGATCGTCATCAAATCAAACCCCGATTCAGAATATATATACTTTATGGGGTCTAAAATGGATATTTCGATGTGTTACAAACGGAATGACAAAATGAATATACCCCCACCATTTTTTTGGTGGCGGGTATAAAAAGTTTACATTTTAGGTTAATTTAAGTTGTATTTATGCGGACTCTATTAAGTAAATTTAAATAATCCTCCCCGAAACCACAGGAGACAACCACAATTATGTGCTGCAATAAAATATTACTCTGCTCCTTTTCACTGCCTCCATAATATTGTATTTAGAAAATTTGATTTGTGTAAAGAATATATTGGCAAAGTTTTGGTATTAAGGAATGAATGAAATTTTTTATTTTCTTTTATTTAATTTTTTATTCATTTCTCTTCATGGCTAAAGGCCAAATAAACGGAATTAACATTTGAATGTATATTGTGCTCTAAGTTAATCTTCTCCCTATTTTCATTATTTTTATTTTTTTATCGGTTTTTCCTATTACAACAAACACAGAAAATATGTATGTCTCTTAACGGCAGTAGACAAAATTTCAAGGATTCAGTGCTTTCAAATGATTGCGACTGGACAGATGGACAGACAATGTAATAAATGAAAATGTATAAACAGAAACAATAACAAAAAATCAATACTCAGCGGAGACTTGTAAATATTGCGATAGAAAATATGTTTAGTTAAAATATAATCATTATTTTAAGGACTATAAAGAGGTTGTTACGAAAATCATCAAATACTTATTGTGAAAAAGAAATAGTAAAAGAATAGAAATAGTAAAATATTGTAACGAAATTATAGTTAAATATATTTACCATGTACAATTTGGAAAGAATTTAATTAAATCAAAAACAAAAGCTGCTTTAGTTAAATTAAAATGCGTAAAACTCCTTGGCAAAGCTGACAAATTGATTGCACTAAAAAGTATTTTAAAAACTAAGTGCCTGACAATTTCTTTGATGCTTTGAAGTGAAAAAAAAACTAGCAGAACCCGAACCGCTTAGCAGGCCCCAATCAATTTTTTACATTTTATTCATTCATAGGAGATTGATTTTAATACAATCCTTCATTGTTTCTTTGGTATGCAATAATTGTAATAAACAATTGTTGTGATAAACAATAACACTACAATGCCAATTCCGAGTGATTTAATTTCACTCGAAATACAGAACACAGGCGATTATTTAATTCGTATGAGAGCATCACTCCCCGTTCTCCGATCCTTAACATTTTTGGTTGTAATAAGGCAATTGATATCAAGAGCTGTTCGAACTGCTCGAACTGTAACCAAATACAGGTTATAATTTTCCACAAATGACATTAAAATGTATTTTTTTTTGGATGCATGGGGTAATCATAAGCAAAGAGAAACATACTATGATTGAATTTTATGATTGTGGTGAAAAACATATAATGGTTGCCAGTTATCATTATTATGTTTAATTAAAGTATTACTCTGTAATAATATTATGACTACAAATGAAATTCACAATACTTGTTATTTTCTACAGCAAATTATCAGGGATATTTTGATGTTCGCATGATTAAGAAATCGCTAAACTGCATATTCTGTAGTTCACTCGTTTTGCTGGCGATTTACTATTTTGCAACAGAACTTGCGAGTTGTAGTCAAATGTCGCAAAAGATTTGCAAGATGCTTTTGTCAGAACATGCCTGTACTGTTTGCTGCTATTAGTTGTTGTAGTCATTTTATAATCACTATTTTTTATCAGTATTGTTTTACAAATTATTATTTGTTTACTATTTATTTTATTATTAAATTTTATCAAAACTTGTGTTTATTATTTCCTTTGTCAAAACTTTTATAATAAAATTTATTCAGTTTAAAAAAGTTGAACAGTTGAAAACTAATTACATTTAAACAAAATCAAAGCTTCATTGCTTAAATGCTATTGAATTTAATATTATTTTTGCGAATATATCATTCTATTTTTGGCACGATAATTTTGTTAATCATACTATTTTTAGAGGACAACCATATCGAACTTTTTATTAAAAGTAAACATTTAATGATTAAATTCAAACAAACATATGATTATGGTGACCAAATAAAGGGTCTGCCATCTAACGTTTTTTTTTCAACTAGTGCTTATTTCGTGAATGGTAACACTTAGCTCATGTCTGATTTGACAGATAACTAGTTTTATCCTTCCGCTGAACGAATATGGTTGTGTATACGCTTCGCTAAGTGGGCCTGCGATCGACTTACAGAAGATGCCGATTTCGCCAAAAAAAAAATCATCATTTCAGATGAAGCTCATTTTGATCTTGGCGGGTATGTAAACAAGCAAAATTGTCGCATTTGGGGCACAGAAAACTTGAAAAGCCAATACACCCAAAACGAGTCACTGTTTGGTGCAGATTTTTGTCCAGAGGCATACTTAGGCCATTTTTCTTCGAAAATGAGCAAGGAGTGGCCGTAGTCAATGGCGTTCGTTATCGGGCCATGTTGAACAAATTTTTGTTCACAAAAATTTAAGAGAAGGATATTGGCAATATTGGTTTCAACAGGATGGCGCTACGTGCTACACAGCTGAAGCTACATTTTTTATAGCATTTTCCAAAAAAAAAAGTTATTTGGCGGACCCTTATTTAAAATAAATATAATTCAACATTTGGGCTAGTGCAAACGGATTTTGTTTTAATCCAAGCAAGTCTAAATGCCTTGTCATATGAAAAATTACTAAAGTTCCTTTTATTATTAAAGATATTGTTTTAAACGGTGAGCAAATCGAAATTGTGAACCGAGTTAAGAATCTTGGATTAACTTTTAATAGCAACCTGACATAAACTGATCACGTGAACTCACTAGTTCGTCAAATATATGTAAAATTAAGACATCTCTGGTCGGGTCGACGAAATATTGCTTGGTCATTTATAAACAATTTTGTATAAAAAAACATAAGCGTGATCTCAAGCTTGAATAAAAATCATATGTTACACAGCCCGACAAAACTAAAAAACATTTTTGCTTCTTTGAATTGATCAACTGATTGTATTTTGTTTGGGTGCGCTGAATTCAAATCTGTAATTACCCTTGCTTTCTGTGTCTCTGGGATAGCAGGTCCAAGCAACAACATAGGCGGTAAAAATATTGGCCTAAGAGAGAAAAAGTGATTGTTGGCGATAAAAATATTCTAAATGAAGCTTTAGTTGCACGTGAAAATATCATCCTACCACCGTTGCACATCAATTTAGAACTCATGAAGCAGTTTGTTAAGGCTCTGAATCACGATGGGGAGTGTTTTGCACATATTTGCAGCAAAATGCCTAATCTAGGTAGAGATAAGATTAGAGCAGGAGTTTTTGACGGTCCCCAAATAGGGCAGTTTATGAATGACAACGATTTTGATAAGTCAATGACCGAAACTGAACGAAATGCATGGACATCATTCGTTATAAAAAATTTCTTGGGAAATAAAAAAGCTCCAAGTTATGTTCAATTAGTGCAGAATATGCTGGATAAGTTCAGAGACCTTGGCTGCAACATGAGTATTAAAATCCATTATTTGCACAGTCACTTGGGCCGATTTCCCGAAAATTTGGGTAATTTACGCGAAGAACAAGGAGAAAGGTTTCACCAAGTTATCAAAATTATGGAGAATCGGTACCAGGGAAGATGAGATACACATATGATGGCAGACTACTGACAAACAGATTACAGATTCAAATTTAGCGCACCAAAATTAACTAGAAACAGTTGATAAATTCAAAGAAGCAAATTGAGTGTTGGCCTGTGTTGTCAATGAAAAGATCAAAAATTTAGACGATATATGTTATATTACTATTAAGTTAAATTTAGGATTTTATTTTTATTATTTACTTTGTTATAAAAAATACGTATTGAATATTTCAATATCAATATTGCATTTCAGTAATAATATCTCAAAGACAAGACGTGATAGAAAAAAATTATATATTCGGATTCAGCACGCTAAAGTCCATTTAAATCATATAACAAGATTCGAGCTTCCAACTTTTTTTTTTTTTTGACGACCAGTGTTAATAAGAAAAAATTTTAGAACATGCTTGATATTCCCTAAACGCTTGGTACTTAATAAAGCGATTTTCTAAAATATCTTCTTATATAGAACAAATTCGTTTGACTTTTATTAAAAAAATTTTAAATAGAGAAATTTTTAATATTATTCCGACAATTTTTCAATAGATAAAAATACAATTTTTGGATTTTTTTTTTTTTTTTGCATAAAAAATTTAAAAACTTTACAAACAAATGTAGCATTATATACTGTCCTTATGATTTACTTTTCTTCGTATTTTATATCTTGTTTTAATAGTTTGTGCAAATAAAATTTTATTTCACTTTAGTTATTTCGTATTATTTTTCTTGCTTTTATTTTCACATAAATATTTTATTTTCAAAATACTACGAAACATCCATTGTGTGCAAGACAAACATAAAGCTATAACCACAAAATATATTTATGGTTGTATTTATAGAGAAAACCACTAAATTACTTTCAAGACACTGGCTCACATTGCTGTGTCAGAGTGAGTAAGAAGTTTATTCATATGACAACTGTTTAGAGGAGATGTATAGTCTGGGTAGAGGTACTTTTTCAAAATATAAACATAACAGCTCTATGATGGTGCAAATAAGAGATAGCAGAAGAAATTTTAATGCTCAGTAAAATTGCCTTATAAGAAAACATTGTTAAAGACTATTCGTGTTACCGAGTTTGTCTAAAAATGTATTTAAAGAAAAGAAAAAAGAGAAGAGAGTTGCTGGTAAAAACAACACATGTAAGGGATATATTTTTAGGACTATTGGTGTAGTAATTTTATGTCACAAAATTTATTATCTTGTTGATAATTGTAATCACTATTTCAGTTCGATTTGCTATTAATTTATTTTGTCTCAAAATGGAACCTAAAGTATTTCCTTAATAATAGTGACACTACCCCCTTTGCAGAAACTAACAGTAGGTTTACATGATGAATTTTATGACGTCCAATTTTGGACGTCATTTTTTGTTTGGTAGCAAGCGGTGTAGTGAAGAAAGGGGGGTAGAAAAATAAACATGGTTTCTGTTTTCGTGGTTTTTTTTTGACACTTCGCTTTACACTTTTTTCTCTTCTTTCTGTTACGTTTTATTTTTATATTCTCATCAACTGGACTGTGCTTTTTGACTGATAAAAAACAATATTAAACAGTAATAAGTTTTTTCGACATTCAAAATAAAGAAAATAAAAAATATTAAATATATAAATTTAATAGTCTACAATATAAATTAGAAATTAGACGTCCAAAAAAAACCATCGTATAAATTTGAGTAGTTTTTGGTAACAACTTCAAAAGGGAATTAAAAAAATTGGACGTCATAAAATTCATCATGTAAATTGGGTGTAAGGAGTATTTATTTATTTAATTTAATCAACATAATAATAATAATAATAATAATAATAATAGTATGAATCGATAATTGGAGATATTTAAAAAATCATATTAACCCTTTCGCTACTGCAAGGACATCGGTGTCCCAAAGCATGTTCATTTGACCCTGAAAGCCACAAATTGCATTGCAAACTCCCAATCAGCAACTATGAGCAATATTTGCAGTATACTGTTATCTACGTCGCACATGGCTGCGATTTTTTTTTTGTTTTGATCTGTTCTTTTTGTGTAGTGGCTGGCATGTGGTAAAATTTACACATCATTTATATAAAAGAACACATTTATTTTAAAGAAGTCAGTTTTTTTTTTTAATAAATTACTATAACTATCTATCTATCATCTATCTATCTATCTATCTATCTATCTATCTATCTATCTATCTATCTATCTATCTATCTATCTATCTATCTATCTATTTATCTATCTATCTATCTATCTATCTTTTTTTTTTTATTGATGTATTACTACGCACTATCAACTAGTGGTCTTACACAGTAACCACCACCCCGGGACCGCTCCCGCATTACTTCGGGGTAGAATTCATTTACTGGTCAAAGCAGTCGTCACATTCTCCCTATTCCCCCGTCCAACATACATTTGTATGAGATTAGAGGTTCGGCACTTGAATTCGCCGGCATTTTGCCTTCTCCAATGACGATCGAGTATTTACACCAGTTCTCCGTCTTTGATAGCATTAAATCTATCAACTGTGTCAATGTCGTATTCTGGGGTATGTTTCGCCTATTTCCCCAGGACATACATTTCATGATGGTGTGCTCAACGTTATCCTCGTCCTCGTTGCAGATCTCGCATATTGCGGATTGTCTTATCCAGAACTTTTGTAGGTAGCTGCCAAAATTGCCGTGGCTACTGAAAACCTAAGTCAGGTAGTAATTCTTTTCCCCATGCTTTCTGTTCATCCAAGTTTTAATGTTGGGAATAAGAGCTTGAGTCCATCTTCCTTTATTCGTTTCGTCCCAAAACCTTTGCCACGTTTGAAGTAGCCTCTCTCTTGCATCCATTTTTATACGAAACTTCTCCATGCTATGGTTCTCAATGTCATGTGTCATAGAAACTCGTTCATCGTATATTTCCTTTCTTTCATTAAGCAGCAGGTCAATGTCTAGTACACCAGCGAGAACAGACACAGCTGGGGTTGATATTGTTCGGTAGGCCGATGTTACACGTAATGTACATGTTCTATGCACATTTTGCAGAAGGTTTCTAAATTTCCTGCTGTTGGAGACGGCCTCACTTATAACAGGAGCTGCATATAGAACCTGTAGGTATGCTACTGAAGCAATTAAACATCTGGTTGTTTGTCACGGACCTTTAATATTCGGCATTATCCTTGAAAGTTTTGATGCAGTTCCCAAAGCCTTCTCAGATACCATCCTAATGTGTGGCTCAAAAGAAAGTCTGCTGTCCAAAATTACCCCAAGGTTTTCAAGGTTTCTTATCTCGTGTCCATCCACTCTCAGTTTCGGATACTCAAAAAAACCTTCCTCACGAGGATCGCCTCTGTTTTGTCCGCAGCATGTAACAAGCTCTATCTATCTATCTATCTATCTATCTATCTATCTATCTATCTATCTATATGTCTTTCTATAAGGATTCAGAATATATATCTATAAGGAATAAATATTATAGACACCACGAACGGAACGACAAACTCATATACATAAATACTCCCATTTACAGTCTCGTGTAAACGGTATAAAAAATAACTATTATTAATGATATTTGGGAACTGCAAATTAACATGTCGTACAAAATATTACATTTACATTCAAAATAATACTTGGGAAACAATATAAATATCTACTTTCATCATTAGTAAATTTTACACACGTGATATCGTGTCCTCCCCTAACCTTAGTACAGTTATAAAATCAAAAGTTTCAATTTAAGTTTGCTTTATGTCTTAATTTTAAAATTTTATCGTTTTTAAGCCATAAGTTTATTTACTTTTTCTATGCGTACAAAGTCTGTAAAAACAAATTTAGAGATTTTACAGGCACTTAATATTTAATGGATCGATGTCTTAAACGTTAATAATTAGAGTTGGTTGGAGCAAGCGTTTCGTGAGAAAAATGTGACTAGAATCCTGTAACAGTATTCACATAAAAATAATTCCGTACTTTTTTGTTTGCGGAAGCACTTCATATACTTATAACTTTATTGACCATTATAGTAACATGAAAATACCCTCATGTCTTCATACTTATTCTGTCCCTTAGTCTTATTCTTTTCTCTCTCCACAAACATACTTGATGTGTCGCACGTGCCAAAAACAAACATTTCAAAGTTTTTTCATAAACTTTTATCGTTTGTTTGTTTGTTTTTCTTTTTTTTCTGTAAACACAGACATGACCTCCACCTCAATATGCATGTTAAGTTATGTTAAATTATAAAATTTTATTTTTTTTTGTGGTTGTAGTTGTTATGTTTTGCTTTACTTACTTATCGAACAAGGAATGATAATAAGATTGTCCAATTTGTATGTCAGCTGTTAATGTTGTAACAAAATGAGCTAAGGGATTTGGTTGATTATGAGCTTCTTTCAAAATATTCTGTCCCCATGTCACTGAACCTTTGCGCAAAGCATTCACTACCTCACCACGTACTCCTTTATTGAAGGGGCAAACAACACGAAGTGCGCGCATTGAACCCAACAGACCCAAACAGCGTAAAAGGAATTCCAGTCGTATGAGTGATGGTGGATTGAGGGCTGGGAAAATGTTACGATGTCGTCGTATTTGATGAAGAGAACGTTCAACGAAACCGTTCATAGCTTCGGCCAACCATTGTTCGAGTTCACGTGTTAGATGCTCCTGGCTAGAAGTATTCCATTGCTTTTCGACTTCAGTTAGAAGACGATGCATAAATTTTGGATCTAGAGGGGTGTTGCGATTTAATTTGGCAGCCGCCACAAATCTACAAATAAGCAAGAGATTTTCTGAATACGTTAAGCATACAACGAATACTTTAGTAAGTTGTTTAGATTCATATATTTAAGGAAAAATTATTAAACAAGAAAAATAATAAATCGTTACTAACCTCGCCACCGCACAATGTAGTTCCGCTAAATCTGCTTGCACTGCCATTTGATGCAATATGGTTAGTGCTGGTCCCGGCAATTCACCATTCCATGTCCATGATGGTTCATGTGTGACCACCTCATGTTTCATGAACACCATTTGCAACTGCTCTATATTACGCACTTCACTACTATTATCGATATCTGATGCTGAGGAACCATCACCGAGCTGACCGTCACGCGTCGACAACCACAATTTCAAACGTATGCGTCCCTGTACAGTACTACGTTGACTACGTGCTTCTAATTTAAACCAGCATTCCATGCCGGTGCTGGGTACATCGGCAATTGGTATATTTACACAACCAAGAAAATCATCCTGTGAACCCTGTCGTGCCGACTGGCAGACCTGTTTAAAGAATCGTCCCAAACCGCGTACACCACGCACCTCATTTAAACGTGATACCGCATCAAGTACACAGCTCTCATCATCATGGTCCCAGATGTCCAAGTGAAATGTGTCAGTGTTGATGTCATCAATGTCACTAAATATTTATGAAATACACAAAAGAAAGAAATAAAAAGAGACAGGGTGAGGAAGAGAAGAAAAAAATTGAAGCTTTTATTTATATTTGTAGGCATAACTTTAAATGTACACATGTAGGTGTGTACGCGTGTGTGGTAGATAAGTGGTGATGGTGTTATAATTTTGGGTGCAATCATTTTCAGGATTTATTTAATTTATTTTTAAATAAAAAATACAGCGTAAAACATTTATATGAAATAATGGTGAACAATTAAGTAAGAGCGTTATATCCCGAATCTTACATACTCTTCACACAGTTTGTACCATCAAGCAACGGCCATAGCTGACAATTATATGGTGCAATTGTAAGTCAAATTTATTTTGGACTATGATTATTTGAACTTTAAGTTGAAATTTTTTTAATTTGTTCGCCTATATCTTTTTCGGAATTGACGCATTGAAACAATATTTTCTGTATATATTACCAAAGGTCCATGTTAAACGTGACAAATATGATAAGAAGTTCCATAGGAGCTATAAAATTTAACTTTGTTTGGCTAAAAAAACAAAGACAATAATGTTATTTCGCTCATATCTCAGTTCGTGATGTGCCCACATAACTGATTATCAGAAGCGAAATTTTCAAAGACCTGTCTAATAAATTATAAGCTTACAAGTGTCCGAGGCATAAGTGGGGGATTAAAAAAATTGATTTCAACAAACACAAGGACATTCGGACTTAACTTGTCGATTCCTTTATTTCCATGAATTCAGAATATATATAATGGATGATTCATAGCGAGGTTTCGTTTTTTTTATAGGTTTTTTTTGACTGATCATGCACAACCCAATCCCACCATCTCTGATGGAAGAACACATGAGTGCTATCGGGCGCGTCCACAGCTGCAAATGCAGTCGCGGACAATCATTGGTTCCGGGAGGAGAGTCTCAGAGGGTTTCCGGATACTCGGAACGTCAAGGCGAGAGATTGGCGCCTTTAAATAACCAACTGCCACCAACAGCCCGCCTGGAGGCCATGCTTGCAGCCCCAGCTCCAGGATCGGATGCAGAAGCCTAATCAGCTACTCATCTTAAAACAAATGATTACCGAAACCTCAAGAGGCCCTATGCTCCTTATAGGAACTAAAGGAACCAATATATATATATATATGCACAACCCAAATCAAACTGCTCTGTCATTTTTGTTCAGTATCGTTTTGCACGTCATCATGAAATGACGCACATCACAATGGCGTCTCCAAATTGTCCAGCTATATATAACAAAAAACAGACTTCTGTGAAAATTTAAAATTTAGTGTGTTATCGTGAAATTTGGTTCAGTGACGAAGCACACTGTTGGCTCAATGGATACATTAACAAACAAAATTGCCGCTTTTGGGATGATGACCAACCTGAGGAGTACCAAGAGCTACCATTATCTGCATTTAAAACATCGGTATCATGTGGTTTATGGGCTGGTAGACCATTGATCCATATTTGTTAAAAAATGTGGCGAATTAGAACGTTTCCGTTAATGGTAACCGTTATCTCACCATGTGAAGGGACTATGTGCTTCTCCAAATTTAAGTGCATAGTCTGGGTAAGCTATGGTTTAAATAAGACGGTGGTGCGGGTCATACAGTGCGTAACAAAAAGGACTTGTTAGGAAATTATTTTAGTGAGTACTTATTTGCACGTTTTGATATAGTTAGTTTGTCTCTTAGGTCGTGGGAAATCATACCTTCTGACTATTTTCTGAAGATATGTAAAGTCTAAGGTATTTAGGAATAAGGCAATATTGCTCATGTTATTTTCGTGATACCAGTCACTATGCTCGAACGAGTCTCCTTAATTTGATCTTCCGAATGGACCACCTATGACGTATTTGTGGCCAACATTTACATGATATAATTTTCAATCAGTAAACGCCTTAAAATGTTATTTTAACCGATAATGAACATTTTGTGTTCACTTTAAAATTAATTTATTTAATTTTACATTGTAAATACAACCCCATGATGAATTACTTTGGATTCTAAAATTAATATGGTAGAAATTACAAACGGAATGATATATAAACCCTTTCAGACTCTCCTGTGAAGGGTATAAAAACGATATTAAAGGTATTCTATCCATGCCTTTTTGTCCTTTCGTTAATATTAGATTAACTCTCCAATGGTAATAAATGGGCTTTCTAAATTTGGTTAGAATAAATAATATTTTGAATAAACGTGAAAAATTGATTCAACACACTACAATATAGGGAAATGAGTGTTCCTCTTAAAGAATACGTGTCGCATGAAGCCAAGGACTAACGGAAAATAATTGTTAGCAAAAAAATCTATGTGACGTGGAAAAAGGATGTACTTTTGATACAAATAATCATTTTAGATTAAAGCATTTTTTTTGTAACGTTTTGATTAAAACAAATATACGTCACAGCTAAATATAGCACACCTAATTATTTTATCATTAATTTATTTCACCTTATTCATGTCGACTTAATTTAAAAGACAAAGCGGACTTGAAAAAACACGCATAAATAATTTATTTAAATTAAAAAGAGGAAACATTCATTCATTCAAAAAAATTTAAGATTTTTTAAACACATGGAATCAACATTTGACGAAAACGTAATTTAGATTTATATTCAGACTAATTTAAAAAAATAATTTAAAAATAAAACACCTAAGCTTTTGTTCACATTGAGATATAATATAAATTGCTATATGAATATGCTCTTAAAATATGAATGTTCTAGTGGTGCATTTGATGTAATTATTTTATATTAAGTTTTGCTTGTCATTGAGCAAAAAGGTGGCACAGCTGTATTGTGTATGTGCAGGATAAAATAAATTATATTTTTTATTACAAAATACAATTTTTTACGAAAACATGCTAAGACGAAAACATGTATGACGAATATCTTATACCCTCCACTATACTCATAGTGACTGAAGAATTACGTCGAACTTGATTATGGAAGTGTTTAAACACCTCTATTGTTCAGTTTATATGTAAATGAAATAAAAAATTTAGACTTAAATGGGAAATTTTTTCTTTACGCAGATGACATATGGGCAATTCCATGTCATCGTACGCGACATTTGTACTCCTATAAAGTGGAATAATTTTTGAAAAAGTAAGAGTAACTGAAACAAAATAAGGTCTTTATGTTCCATTTGGAGGGTACTTTATTTAAAAAAAAAACAAGTAAGAGTGCTATATTCGGCCATGCCGAATCTTATATACCCTTCAAAACGTGTATTCACGCAAAAACAATAGTTTGTATCACCATTCATTCATTCGACAATGGCCATTGAGAATATATTATCCATTTGGCAAATTGAGATAAAGGTAAAATATGAAGCGGCCTTAGCTGCCACAAGATTAATTGCAGTAGATGAGTGGCTTATAAGAGAACATAAGACCAGATACCAAAAAATAACGGATATCTTACCGATGGGAAATATTACGGAATTAACATGTGATACAATCCCGATGAGATATGGGAATGCACTGCATCACCATAATACCGGAAGAGGGAGAATGGGATGAGATAATCAGGATTGGAAACACCCATGGAATCGATCTTTATACAGACGGTTCAAATATTGGTGACTTATACGACATAAGCCGAAATAGAAGCAAATACTTCCGTCTACCAGATCACAACACTATTTTTCAGGCTGAGATCATAGCGATTACGGAAGGAATTAAATGGATAAAGGAAACGAATAGCGAAACCCCGATTCGTATCTTTACGGATAGCCAATAAGTGATTAAGACATTGAGAAAGGAGAAAGTTGAATCCTGGAACGTTTTGCAATCCAAGAGTGAGATAAACTCATGTGCAAATTGTGAACATCTGGAGATAATATGGATACCAAGCCATCACGGGCTGATCGGAAACGAGAAAGCCGACAAATTATCCAAAATGGGAGCTCTTCTGAGTACTATAACTTTGGAGAACGCCAAACCCCCTAAAAGAATTAAGGATGAACTTAAACGTTGGGCGATGGAGGAACATGTCAGGAAATGGCAAAGCACTGATGTCGGTAAGGTGACAAGGGCACTATGGGGTGACCCAAATTTTGAGAAATCAAAGGAAATATTGAATCCTGGAACGTTTTGCAATCCAAGAGTGAGATAAACTCATGTGCAAATTGTGAACATCTGGAGATAATATGGATACCAAGCCATCACGGGCTGATCGGAAACGAGAAAGCCGACAAATTATCCAAAATGGGAGCTCTTCTGAGTACTATAACTTTGGAGAACGCCAAACCCCCTAAAAGAATTAAGGATGAACTTAAACGTTGGGCGATGGAGGAACATGTCAGGAAATGGCAAAGCACTGATGTCGGTAAGGTGACAAGGGCACTATGGGGTGACCCAAATTTTGAGAAATCAAAGGAAATTCTAAGACTGAATAGACCTACACTTGGGAAACTAACCAGTGTAATTACAGATCATACGGAGTTGAGAACTCATCTAGCTCGCATGAGATTATCTGAGGAGACAACATGTAGAGCATGCGAGGAAGAGGATGAGACGTTGGTACGCTACCTCTGTCATTGTCCTGCGTTTGGGCATATTAGGCGCGAAAACTTTACAGTGGATACTATGCCGAACTTAGAATACCTGGGGAACTCGAACTGGAGATCCATAAGGCGTTACATTGAGGGGACTGGACTCTTGGACTAGTCCGTCATTTATGGGAAATTATGTTTATGGTTTTTGTTTGGGAATTCCGTTTTCCATATGGAGCACACAACATGCCAACTGGGCATAAGTGCATACCTGTCATGGGTTTGGGCTTTTATACCCCTCCTTTTCAACTAAACCTAACCTAACCTATCACCATTCATCCCATATGAAATACGTACATACATATGAAAAACATAAATATATAAAAACATTCCATTGTAAGATTATAAATTTACGTACATATGTGTGTATAAAAATAATATAAAAAAACATAAAAAATAAAAAAATAATAAAAATATAAATAATAAATATATTTCTCTTCTTTTCTATATTTTTTCCTATTCTGCTATTCAATGCTAATAATAAAATCTACTATTTTTCTTTCTTTTTTCACTCTCTTACAGGTATCGCAAAGGGATCTATATAATGGACCTCAGTCAGCTGAAATACAGCTGACTGTTCTACCTAAAACAAAATTATAAAAAAGAATTTCTAAAAAAGAATAATTATTGGAAAACTTTTTCTTATAAAAAAAAATTTAGTTAAAAAATTTCCATAAAAGGTTACAAAATTTAAATTTTTTTTTTTAATTTATGCGAAATTTTTATTTATTAACAACTTAAGATTTTATATATTTTTTTAATAAAAATTTTGCAAAAATTCTATAAACCATATTTACTTAATGAGGTTCTTTGCTTGATTGAATTTTTTTAAATTCTTTCAATCAATCTTTAAAAAATCTAAATCTAACAATTGAAATCAACTATTTACAAACAAAGTCCAACATCCACTACTTTTAATTAGTATAAATGTGTATTTGTCTCTTACTCTCCTAAATTTGTGTGTGTGTGTGTGCAATAATACTTACAATTTAAATTTTTCATTCCATTTAGGATTCAATGTATGCGGTTTAATTGATGTGGCACAGATAAATTTCGCTGGCACCGGACCACCAAGTGAGTCGCGTTGTTCACGCCGACTGCTGCCCTCACGACGCTTAAAACTCAAACGAAAACTGTGCTTGCGATGTGGCGGTGAATCAGCAGCATTATTATCGAACGCACTCATGTCAGCAGACAAAGCGCGTGGTGTGGGTGGCAGTGGTAATGGCGATACGGGTGGTCCACCATCCGGCTGAATGCCCAGCATGCAATAAGGATCAGAAAATCCTAACACACAAATGAAAAAGAAAAAATTAATTTAAATTTGAGCCATTAAAGAAAATTATAAAATATTTATGTTTGCACCTACAGAAACACCTACACATACATTCATTTAAATCTTATACAAGTTTTGCAGAATTTTATGATTTCGTTAAAAAGTTGGAATGTTTATGACGGTTAACTTTTCTGTTCTGTTGCTTAAAACATTTTTTGTTGTGTTCATTTTTAATGAAATGAAAAATTAAATGGAATTAAAATAAATATTCATTAGTGGCAAATTAAAAAGGCAACATTTATACAAATTCCAAGTTTATGCTTCAAGGGAACTGAGTTCTTAGAAAATCTCCCAAAGTCATTTGTAATGAAAATAAAATCTCTGCAAATAAAAATATCATTTTAACAGGCAGTAGGTGTTAATGTTATCAAATATTAATGATTTTTGCAGCGAAAATAAACAAAATATTTTATAAATAAAGTTTATTAAAATTTTGCTATTGAGGGAATACTAGAGACTTTTCAACGATAAAAATTTGATTATAAATTCTATAAATTGCATAAATTTATTAAAAAATTTCTTGTAAAAACAACAGTTTTACTACACCCAGAAAACAGACAATCACATTCATTGCCAATCGAGTGGTTCAGTTACTGCAATCGAACTTTTCATTTGTGGTTATAAAATTTCGAATTTTTATTTTAGAAGAATCATAATTTATAAGTGCAGTCTACATATTTATATGTCGAAATGAAATTCTGTAGATATAACCGTCAAGTTCAACTATGACAACAGTATATACGATTGGCAACAATTGCGGTACCCACAACCGATGCTGTTTTCTTTGTGTGTGTCATTTATTCTCACCTACTAAACAACAAAGTATTGTTTCTTCGTATTTATTTCCAAAATGTCAAACTTTGTATCAACAAAATATGGAAATTTTGTTTTACTTCTTTAATTTGAAAATAAGTGCTCTCCAAAGATGATGTTGAATGTATTCCATCAGTTTAAACGTAGTTTGTGGTTCAAAAGTGATAATTTTGACAGAGATGAAAAAGATGGTTGCGCTGTCTTACTAAATTAGTTTTAGGGTGATAATTTGGAGGCATTTCTTCACGAAGATTATTGTCATACTCAGTAAGAGTTTGCAGGTTCATTGGGAGCTAATCAAGCAGCAATTTTCAAATAACTACAAGCATCAGGACTCATTTAAGAAAAATATTGAAAAATATTAGACGATCCCATTGACTAAAATGCTACTTGCACTAACTTATTACTTGTGGTAAAAGTGGATAACCCACAGCCTAAAAAGCCGACCAACCAACTAAATATAGACCGTAGTCAAACATTAACGACGCTGGTGAAGTCTGGCTCCACCGTCACAAGGAACCTGATTCCATATTAGCAAAACATTGGCCGAAAATTCTAAGAGTATGTGGCCAGACATGAAGCCATCTTAATAACAAAGCTTGGTCACATTTTGCAATATCTGTAGAAAACTATTACAAAAGAAATGTCTGGGAATTTTTGCCTCACCTGCCTCACCTTATAGTCCAGATTTTCTCTCATCCAAACTCTAAACGGTGGTCAAGAAGTCAGCATGGGATTTAGCAAAATTAATAACAAAATAGACTGAACAGCGAACTATAATAAAAGAGTTTTATTATTTAAATCAGCAATCAATGGTTTTAATGCAAGAATTTCACCCTCTCGAGAAATAATTCGTTGCTTAGTTCATCGTCACCACCAACATGGCACCGTAAGAGTTTGGCTTCAAACAGGTAGACCACGTTACATTCACACCGCGTAAAATATGGATCGTGTAGAGCAGTGTGTAAAAGAAACATCAGAAAATCTATCAGAGGGCATTTTGCTCGGCAGAAAATGGCACGTTCGTCACTATGACGTATTTAATAAGAAAGATTTATTATAATTTTCATCTAAGGTGCACTATATTCAAAAATTAAAATCGGCAAATCATCGGCAACCTCTAAATTTAGCAAATTAATCATTTTTATTGAATACTAGCTAATACCCGGTGTGCTTCGCCACCCCCATGGTAATGAAATAAAATATTAATAGTTAAAAAATATATTTGTTTTGCAAGTGCCATGCCTATTATTACTTAATCAACCATTTTTTATTCAAATAATCATATAGACGTAAAAGTGTCTCTTGCAAAATTTGGGTACTCTAACTATTATCGCTTCCCAGATATACGAATTTTTGTATTTAATTTATATGACAGGTGCCACGCCCACTATTACTAAAGCATCCATTTCTTATCAAAATAGTCATATAGATGTCAAAGCTTCTCGTGCAAAATTTGGGTACTCTAACTAGTATCGCTTCTCGAATATACGAATTTTAGTATTCAAATGCTATGAGAGCTGCCACGCCCACTATTTCTAATGTACCCATTTTTTCCAGAAATGCTTATTTGTGTGTCAAAGTTGCTCTAGCAAAATTTTTGTACTCTAATCGATATCGTTATCCAAATATACGAAAATTAGTATTTAATTCATGTGGCCCTTTTTTTACCCAAATGTTTGTGTGGATGTCAGAGTTTATCGTATTTAATTTGAAGGCTCTAGCTGCATTAACTTTCGTGATATATAATATTTAATACTTATTCTTTAATAGGGCGTGGCACCCCGCCCACTTACAATTCTGTGAAAATTTCAGGGAAATCGGGCCAGCCGTTTAACCGTCTATAAAACACAAACAAACATACAAACACACATTGATTTTTATATACATATATAGATCTAATTACGACTGTTCAAGCTCATTCCTATTGGAAAGGTTTTGATAATAGGCAAAAATGTAGGTTCTGGGGTTCTGAAAATCTAAGAGCCATTCATCAACGCCAATAGCACCTTTAAGGTGCACAGTACGACTATATATGAACATGCCCAAGATAATCCCTTAGCTCATGGCCAACATTGTTGCGCACATTCGAAAGCCACAGCTACAATTTTTGAAATATCTTATGGAAAATGCATAAAAACCAGCCCATCATTGAGTAGCTGAATACGAGGGTCATTTAAGTTATAATGTTTTCCATGCTTATTGTAAGAAGAATTCAAATTAGAATATGTATTTTATAATCTAAAAAAATAGAAAAATATAGAAAATCTATACTTCGATCGATGCAGAACGCACTCTTTGGGTTGCGCTTCACCTCAGAACAGGGTATACTAAATTGGCTTGATTTGTTCATGACCTTGAAAGTTGAGCTGTTCTTTTGGCGCATGGTTCTAGGCAACATTAAATGTCTTCATAAAACTGATTTTAGCATGCACTGTGATATAGCTCAATCGACTTTTGGCTTTCAGAAAATATATACTCAATGTGGTGGTAAATATTGTAGAAAATTAATATTGTAGAAATATCACACCGAATGAAAAATCTTTAAATACCTTTACGACCTCTGTTAAGGCTATTCAAATAGCGAAATCGATGCAGCCGTTTTTAAGTGATGCGATTACCAACGAACGTTATTTGATTTTGATTTATAAATATAAATGATAATTGATAAATTATAGAAGAATTTTTTATTATTAATTTCTTTTTATAGAAAATAAATTTCTTTTTATAGAAATTTAATTTCTTCACATTCCTTAGTTTTTTTAAGTGATAGAACACTTGTTGTCAGTGCATACAAATCTTTATACAATAAACAGAAGTGTACACTTTAATGTCACCACTAACTGCGAAAACGAGTCAACCGACTTCAAACCATTTGAATTCAGGGTGCGTTGGAGATGGTTTGTACATGGTTCATGTGCAGCTCGCATGAAATAGGCTCAGCTTTTGCAGTGATATGTAATTTAGATTTTCCTATATATTGTCATACAAATATCAAAAAAATGTCCTACATTTCACATAATATGATTTTTTATTGTCACTTAAAAAGTTACCAATTGTCTTATGTGTACAAAAATATTCGGTCTTCCTAATTGGAATATTGAGCTTAATCTCTTCAGTCGTTGTTTCGATCAATATTCTATTTGTGCGCTGACCTTTCGATCTTTCACCTGCTGTACACCAGCATTTTATAAAAGGTATGTGTTATTGTTGTTGCTGTTGTTAGAATGGTATATATATAATTCTTTTAGCTCTATGTGGAGCGTAGGGCCATTACGAAAGTACGGTAATCATTCCGGTTTTTAGATAGTTGTTTTAGTTCGTTCCATGATGTATTTATTTGGCGGATTTCGTTATTTGTGTTTCGTCGCCATGTTGGTTTTGGTCTTCCTTGGATTCTGGTTCCTTGAGGTTTCCACCATATGTCAGATCATATTCCTTGACATCCTTTCTTAATGAATGGCCAATCCAACTCCACTTTCTCCTTTGAATTTCTATATCGATTGAGATTTTGTTTGTAGATTCGTAGAGTTGTTGGTTAGAGATCACTCTGGGATACCATATTCGGAGAATATTTCTTAGACAGCGGTTAGAAGATGTTTGTAGCTTCTTAATAAGGTTTGCTGTCAGTGTCCAGGATTCGCAACCGTACAGGAGTACTGATTTGACATTTGAGTTATATATTCTGAGCTTGGTATTAGTTGAGATTTGTCCTGATGCCCATATATTACGTAGTTGGGAGAAGCTGTTCCTAGCTTTGTTTATCCGGGAAGTGATGTCTTCGGCGGTACTACCAGAAGGATTTAATATGCTTCCCATGTAGCAAAATTTTTCAGTTTGACAGATTGGTTCGTCGTTTATTTTGAACGTTGGCGGATTTTGGGAATGGTAGTTTTATGTAAATCATTAAATTTTTGAGACATTCGGTCTCTCTTTATCTCATTCTGTATAACAAAATTTGTTTCATAGTTGACAAAACAACAAGTAAAACCCAAAACAACGATTCCTCTTCAACCACCTTGAAGGCAAAACAACCTTTACCAGATCAGCTAGTTTGTTTATAAACAGGAATTTCATAATGCCAGTATTGTTTTAAAAACATCTCTACTTCATGCTTCATGTATTTATTTCGCCACCACATTTTTAAATAAATTACTTTAATATCTTTTCATCATAATCATGTTGTATTTATTATTTCTGTTTTTTTTTTCTTAATATTTGTTTGCTTCGTACTTCAATTTATTACATTTTCTAAGAAATTTATTTTCTTTTTCATTTATTTCCTAATTACTACAAATATTTCATTTGAAATTGTTTTACTGCCTGAAGATTATAATTTAATACAAACGCACTGTGTTTCTCATTAAAACTAACCACATGCTCAAAGTGAAGTAAAACAACTTTTGAAGTCAAATGAAATTGAAAAAACTTATGTGAAAAAGAATAATAAAATGCTCTAACTAAGTATGAACAAGTATAAAATTATTAATCGCACTCAAGTTACCGCAACAGACACTTGGTCCAGTGGGATTTTCTTTAATAACAAAATACTTAAATGAATAAATAAATACATAAATCATTCAGAGAAATACATACATCATTTTTGATAAAAGTTTTCAAGTAGAGTGATTTAACGCCACCGTAGTGAAAAAATTATTTAACTTGTAAGTCATTTTAACTAATTTTGCAATATGATTTAGTACTTCAACTTTTTATTCTAGGAAATTCATAATAATATCTTTGGACTTATTATTAAAAAAAAACCATAATTCAAAAAAATTTATCTGCTAAGTGGTTCTTTTATTTTCCTTCCTATTATTTGAGGAACATTTTAAATTGATGTTTTGACAGAATTCGAAACGCTTTAAAGGAAAAAACTTCACACTACAGTCCAACTTCCTTAAAATGAACTTCTATTTAATATATAGTTCTCCCTATTATGAACTACAATCAAGAACACAGCTTTTTCGTTCCACTTTCAATGCATTTTAATCTCCATGTAATGAAGTTCCATACAGTGAATCTTTCTTTACTATGAGCAAAATTTTGTTTTACACTATTTAAAAAGAAAATAAGTAGTATTTTTGGGATTCCCAAAATAAGAAAATAAAAACAAAAAAACTTAATGATTTGCCTTTTGACATCAGTTGACCGAGTTCAGTGATCTAAAATGACGCACCGGAGTAGTATTTCTCTTTTCAAAAGAGGTATTAGTAATTAATGAAGTTGAAGAAGGGACATCAAAGAAAAAATATAAGTATATTCCGTCCAATGATGATTTTCTAAGCAGCGTTTTAGAAAGTCGTGGACTACAGCAGATTATATCAGATAACGATGAAGAGAAACTGGGTGGTGAAGTAATGGCAAATATTAATAAAATGTCACCTACATTAGAACACATTTCGTGTTTACTTTATTTAGTACGAACTTTTTTGCAGGTGGAGAGCAACGTTCTGACAAATGTATTTAAATGTCTTAATGTAATTGAAGCTTTTATTGATAAAGAAAAATTGAAAACTGTAGTTCAAGCAAAAATACCTGATTATTTTAAATAAAAAAAAAAACAAAAAAAAAAATTATTTCCGTATAATGAAGTTTTAATATAGTGAAATAATTGTCTGTCCCCGTGAAGATTCACTATAGGGAAGTTCGACTGTATTAAATTTCATTATAGGTATGTCGAGGAGTCCCCTGTAACAATATTGGCAAGTTATTTATTTAGAATACAGTTCATTACCGAAATCTCAGCCAACCTGTCAAAAATAATTCTACAAAAATATTCACCATAAACCTTACAACCACAAACAAATACAGTGTGGGTCTTAACAATTCTTATCATTTTAATAATTTTTTTACGATTGTTTTAAACTAAGAAAATCTACTCGAGCGAACATATTAATAATGAAAATGTTAAGTAAATGTCTTCAATCTTTCCTTATCAATATGTTGTCTTATTTTTTTGCCCTTGAGGTAAATTTTGTATAAAAACTAATTTATTTCATCCAATATTTCGCTGCCACATTGGGTAGCTTCTTCAGGGAAAGTTTTTACAATTTAACAATTAACAATATAAAAATTAAAAATTTATATTAAAAAATGTGGGTATTGTTAATTAATAATTGTTTAATTACAAAAACTTTCCCTAAACAAATACCCAATGCGGTAGCGAAATATTGGATGAAATAAAATAATTTTTTTTTTTTTTTTTTTTTTTTACAATTTTCTTATTCAGGCTTTCAAGGTCATAGTAATTCATAAAAAGTTTTTATATTTTCATTATTAAATAATTCTAATGTTTCGTTGGAATTTTTCCAGCTTCATCGGGGATTTAATATTTATTTAATATTTAGTTTTAAAATTTAAAATTCATTATTCATAAAATAATATCACAGCTTCGTAAATGTAAACTCCATAACACAAAACTTAAATTATAACACAGTTTTGTAAAGGTGGACAGCACAACACAAAACTTAATTAGTTTAAAAAAATAATATGACAGACTAAGATATTGCCATGGTGTAGCTAGCATTGGTATTGTCTTCAATAATTTTTGTACAAACTTGATCTAAACCTTAAAAAATAAGGCAACTTAGCGAAAATGTTTCTTTATTCTTAATTTACTTAATGAATTTATTTATTTGAGTCATTGGATTTGAGACGGTACATGTTAGTTACCTAATTTTAGTTATTCAAGAATAAAATAATTTGAGCTATTATAATATTAACGTTTAAAGACAAATCAATGTATTGATACTCTTTATTAAACTCAGAACAAATTCTTGAAAATGAATAAGAGTTGGCATGATTTGTTTTAAAAACTTTAGAAGATATTTAATAAAAAAATAACTTATAGATCGAAAAAACACTTTTCTAGAGACCTTGGCAATCAATAAATCCAAGCTTAAATTTACTTTTATTAAATTAAAAACTAACTTGACACTTAAGGCCCTGTCAGATAAAACTTTGTCGTTTTGCGTGACATTTCTAACTTTGACAGAAAAACGCGAGAGAAAATATGTATGTCAAAATGAAAACTTTGACAACACTTACACTTGTTTACCTATAAAGTTTGGAAGTACGGATTGTCAAAGCATGCAAAAGATGAGAGTTGGTTAACTTTAAGCTTCGCGCTGCGATGAAAGTGCTTTATGTGACATGTTTCATATAAGAACGGCTATTTCATCCTAAATGTCAAAGCGAATTTCTAACGCAATGCGAAGCAAAAGTTCTATCGGACATGGTCTTGAGCATCGCTCTTCGACTTTTTACCGTTGGCAGCTTTATGAGAGTAAGTCTACTAGTATAAGACGGCGGGTTTACCTGATTTTACTGTAGGCCTCGAAGAAAAACTAAAAGGAACTTTGTTTTGCACAGATTAAATTCTATTGTTGTCAACGTTGTACATTGTATACCAAATTAGTAAAGGCTATACTCTAGGCCTGACCAGGAAAGTATGCAATTGTTTTGTTCTAGAAGGGTCAGTAAAATCCTTCCCCCGATTTATAAATCCAAGTACTGACCGTGCTGTATTTACAGTAACAAACAACACTAAATAAAATTAAGTTTAGTTTTTAATAGATTTCAAGGTCAGAGACTATATTTGGTAGGTTAGGTTAGGTTGAAAAGGAGAGGCACTAAAAGCCCAAACCCACGACATGTATACACTTATGCCCAAGTGGCATGTTGTGCGCTCCATATGAATATAATAGTTAGAATAGAAAGAGAATAGAAGATAAAGTGAAGCAGACCAGTTCAGAGTCTCTGGTGGGAATCGAACCCGCAACCCCCAAACTAGCAGACCAGCACATTACTGACCAGTCCACCGGGGCACCGGGGGTAAGTCTATAGTATCATCGTTTAAGACATAAGTAGTTTACTCTAAGATGACATCTACGAAAGAAATAAAAAAATATTTCCTTTTCCAGGATTCAGCTTCAACAGATTTAAATTATACCAAAAACTACAAGCATATAAGTACTAAAAGGTATGAAAAATAAAAATCTTTAAATTTTTGAATTTTTGAATTGAAAATTTTAAATAAGCAAATAATTTTAAATAAGCAAAATATTTCTCACTTTTATTGGTTTAGATCATACGATTTTGAAAAATAATTTTAAAAATAATTAGCAATGACCCATTTTCGGAGCAAATTTAGTAAAAATATTTGTTGTTGTGTTGGCCTCCATAGTGTTAATACAAAATGCTTTTTTAAATGAGTGCTTAACTAACAGTAATCATAATTGAAAAAAAAACATTTTTAAAAAATTGTGAGAAAAAACGACAGTAGAATTAATTTTTCCATCTCTGATTTATTTATACTGCTTTCTATAAAACATTGTTATTATCTGAGTAAGAATGTCGAACCTCTTAATATTCTTCATTATCATGTACACAGGTGTAAAACCACATCGTTCCTTATCCTAGATATCAGATTTCTTGTAAATCGTCACTTTATTTATTATTTGCAACACCTACTTTAATTTTTATTTTTTTTTTAAATTAAACTGTTTTTCTAGCCATTAAAAATAATAAATAATATTCTACCAAAAACTTTGCAGAAATTTTAATAAACAAACAAAGATAGCAAGTAGACCTCTGCATGAATACATTAATTTGATTCTCTATACACAATAACTATATCACACTTTTAAATAAAAACAAGCCAATGAGAGACTAAGAGAGTTAAACATGTAAAAACACAAAATCGGATGAAGTGTATGTAATTCATAATGATACAAAAACAATACATTAATTTTACAAGTTTCTTTTTAATGGCCCTTCACGCACTAGACTAACCCTACGTTGCCACAGGCAAGTATTTACTTGCAAGTAGTGTATACGTATTACTAACGAACATCAGGAGAAATGCCAAAAGAAACACAAAAATTTTTTGAGTGGCTACACAGCACAGTGCAAGTTCATTTTTAAAATGTCGTCAACAAATAAACTTCAAACAAATTTAAAACAAATGGCGCTGCTTCAATTGGTAATTAAATGTTGTCAATAGCCACTATTGAACGTTACCTTTAGACATGTAACTTTTTAATATAACTGTTTTTTATTAAATATTGATATTTATATTAAAACTTACATTTTAAATGAATATTTATATTTTTTCTTAATATTCTTCATATACATATATACATATTTATTAAAAAAATTAGTTGAATTATTTACCACAATTGTATGATTTATTATTGAGTTAACAAAAAACTCAGTATTAGACAACACTGTTTTTCGGCTTGTCACTTTACTTGCCGTAATTGTAAAAATTTTACTTGCTTAAAAATTTCTTCGCAAGCTGAGTCGCAGGTTGCCAAAGTGTAGTTGTGTTAGTAAAAAAGTGTAAGTGTATTGGTTTTTTTTCACTTGCACTTGCATGTGGCAACGGTAGGTAAGATTTAAGATATCATTTTTTGTTCTTTTCGTAACACACGGTAATAATTGTTTCTGGCATAATTTGTATACGTGTATAAAGCTTTTGTGTGTATTAGTGTTTTTTATTTTCATTTAACGTTTGACTTTGCGTACATAGTTTTGAGCGCATAAATTTAAAATCCACGCGAATGTGGTGGAAATGTGAAAGACAGCGTATTGTCTGTTTTGAGCAGAAAAGCCAAGTAAAAATATTAGTAAAAGCAAAACAAAACATTATGGCCATATTTAGATAGTCAATATAAGCAAATATGCATGGAAAGTCTGCTTGTGCGACCAGCACCCATCTTCTTTTAAAATCATTGTTACACCACGACGGTTAATTTATGACTAAATTCGCTCCGAAAAAAACAAACATGTTTTTTTAAAGTGTATATGTATTGGTTTTGTGCTGCTAGTGCGGGGTTAAGGCTGGTTGAAACTTTACGCCAACAAATAACCATACTCTTCACCTCTTTTGCCAACAAACAGTCATTTTATTCTGGTACAACTAGTCTGATGTGTAAAGGGCCAATGTGCATAAAATTCATTTTTTGATCATGCAAAAACAAAGGCAAAATGAGTATTTGACACTTATACACACAACACTAAAATATTTTTTGAGATAAAATGGATGTATATCCACCTAATTGAGAAGAAGAAATTGTGTTTATGTTATTAAACATCAACAAAAACAAAATTATGTTATAAATAAGTGATTATACCATAACATATGTATATGTACTAGGGATGCCAAACGCGACCGATTTTTCGAATCCCAGACTCTTTAGGGATTTTTTTTCTTTTCCTTTTTATATTGTAAGTTTTTGTAGGAATTTTGAATATGTCGATCTCTTAATTTTTAATTTTTTAACTGGATAAAAATCAATAAATCCGAATAATAATAATAATAAATAATAATTAAAATAATAATAAATGAATGAAAATTTTCTGCCGACAAACTGCAAGAAGTTTCAATACTTTGAAATCGAGATATTAACTTTTTTTTTAGATATTATTAAAATAATATTTTGATTATAGATTTTTCAAAAGTTTAAGTGTTAAGTAAGTTTTTATATCCACCACCAAAAAAAATGGTGGGGGTATATTCATTTTGTCATTCCGTTTGTAACACATGGAAATATTCATTTTAGACCCCATAAAGTATATATATTCTGAATCAGGGTTTGATTTGATGACGATCTAGCTATGTCCGTCCGTCTGTCCGTCTGTTGAAAGCACGATAGAGGTCGCACCGAAAAAGCTAGGGGGCTCAAATTTTGCCAGAAGCTTTCTTATAGACAAGGTTTGTTTGGTATGGGCTAAATCGGAATATTAGGAAGAGAGTTATAGCTCGAAAAACAAGAGTAGGTCGAAAAACCGTGTCCTTTAAACATCGAATAAAATGAAATTGTGTCCAAACGCATTAACGTAGACTCATAAAACTTCGAATATATATTTCCTGAGTTAAAACAATATTTTTTTTCGAAAATTATTTAAATCTATGCATTAGGAAAGGAGTTATCGATCAAAATGTACGAAAATTTATACCGCACAGTGTATTTTTCGGTATATTTTTAAAAACAAAAACGTCATAAAAGCAACAAAATTGGATGAACTACTCTGAAATTTTGCACACTTTGCTTTTTGGTGAGCGGCTTTTTTGAAACGGAAAATCAATGTGCCACGCCTACTTTTACGCCCACCTCTTATATAACGTTTTACCTAAAATTCATATAATTTCTCTATTAATGAAGATTTTGGAAGAATAAAGGAATATATTGAAACATGTAGGTTGTACTCATTAGCATAAACAACTTTGACACGCCTACTATAACGCCCACTTTTCACGTTATCAACCGTTAATGAAATTTAACAGCTCATAAAACCGACAAAATAAGAAGTATGATGATGAAATTTGCTATGTATATCCTTCTAGGTAAGGTCATTACTATGCCAGAAAATTAAGGTGCCACGCCCACTTTTACGCCCACCTCCCATATAACGGTTTAACTGAAATTCATATTATTTTTCAATTAATAAAGATTTTGTTATAATAAAGGATTATATTGAAATACCTTAGTTGTACTCATTAGCAAAAACAACTTTAACACGCCTACTTTTCACGTTATCTACCGTTAATGAAATTTAAAAGCTCATAAAACCGACAAAATTAGATGTATGATTATGAAATTTGCTACATATATCCTTTTAATCAATGATATTGTTGTGCCAAAAAGTTTAGGTGACACGCCCACTTTAACGCCTACTTTATCTTAAATTCATGTAATTTCTCTATTGACAAAGTTTTTGGGAAAATAAAGGACTATATTGAAATATCTAAGTTGTATTTATTAGCAGAAACTTTATTGACACGCTTACTTTAACGCCCACTTTCCTTGAAACACTACATTTACAAAAGCATTTTAGTAGCATACCGAAGTTATAAAGGGTGGTTAAATTTTAAGGGCCGATGTTGAATTTAAATAAAACACAAATTATTTAGGTTATTATTATTATTTCTTCTTGTAATTATAATATTTGTATGGTTCAATTATGTATTTAACAAAATATCGGCCAAATGGCCCCCCCATCCTTGGCGCCACTCCTCTATCTGATGGTCCAAATTTTCAATGACAATGTTGATGCTCAATTGTTGGGCATGATGATGAGTCGAGGTTGACTGCTATTTTGCCACACTATCGCAAAAACCAGCAGTGGTTCCCATTCAACGAACTAAGAAGGCGTTCACAGATTTTCTAACATTTTATACAGACCTGTTTTGCAGAAATTTAAATATTTTTTTACAATTCTCCCGATTGTGGACGAATCTGAACGATTATGTTGATGAAAAGAATTACAAAGTGCACAAAATGAATTTTGATTTGAACGCCCATTTTTAGAAAAAACCTGAATAACTTTAAAGCGTTGCTCATTTGCGTATCTTTCCACGGATCAAATTGAGTAAGTTTGAGATTGAGAAATGTCAAGTGAAATGCAGAAAACAAATTTAAAGACAAGGTGTAGTTCACTTTTAACATGGGCCCTTGAAATTTAACCACCCTCTACAGAGAAAGTGATACATATTTTATTATAAAAAGATTATTCCATAGCGATTAACAAAATAATAAATATTGTGCATTAAATGCACACAAAATTGTTGGTGGGTATAGAAGATTCGGCACAGCCGAATATAGTGCTCTTACTTGTCCTTCACTATTGAATTCTCTTGGAAAGAGGGTTTTCGAATTCAGCACTTAATTTGCAATTCATTTTTGAAATTTTTTTGAGCATAAATGAGAAGACTGCGTCGGCTTTATATAGATTCATGTAACTGCAGGTAAGGACATCACTTGTTACGTTTACTGGGTTTAAAAAAACAATTACTTGTTTGCTTTAGTATAGCGTAATTTTAATACTACTAATGCTTTTTAAATAGGTATTTCCAATTCACAATATCTTTGGTACATACTAATTTTTAATTATTTTCCCTTGCCTTCTCTAACATATTTGTGCAACACTTAATTGTTGGTTGGCGACTTTTGAAATTTTTTTGGATTTTAAAGAAACTTTCAAATTTATCAGTGACATCGCTATTTGCTTCAATGAGCAACAACTCACTGAAGTTATGTTTTTGTTCATTATCATTTACGATGATTAATTTTCACTAGCACAGCTAAAAGAGTTGTAACAAGTAAGAGTGCTATATTCGGCCGTTCCGAATCTGATAATACACTTCACCATCATGTACATAGGTATAATCCCACATCGTAGCTTAACCTATATTTCATGTTATACGCCATTTTCCCTTATTATTTCCGACGCCTTACTTGATTTTGAATTTTTACAGAGTTAGCTGTATTCTGCTATTCAAGCCCTTTCAGTTGATACCCATATAGATGCGGTTAAAAAAATTTGATTCGTTTTAGACGCCATCTTGGATTTTAGATTTTTAAATAATTTACTGTATTCTACTGGTCAAGCCCTTTTATTTGATACCGATATTGAAGGGGTTCTGAAAGTTACATTTTAAAATACCTGATTTGACCCATATATAAATTTATTGTCCGCCATTTTGTAGTGGCGGCCAATATGAATTTAATTTTTTTATAGTGCTTATATTGCACTAGTCAAGTCCTTTGTGATGATAGCAATATTGACTCTCTCGGTTGTCTGGTGATAAAAATATGGGAAAAAACAGAGGCAGTTGTGTTTATTAGCTCATATCTCAGAAATTTATGGAGCGAGTGTGCTGAATTTTAATAGCAATTCATTCCCTGATATTTTCAAAAGAATGATACCATACACAGATCTGAGGAACATATGGTTGTTTCCAGAAGTTGATTTCAACCAACACACGGACAGATGGACATACAAACAGACGGACTCCTCTATTCATAAGCTTTCAGAAAGTATATACTTTATGGGGTCGGAAATGAAAATTGTAGAAATTACAAACGGAATGACAAAGCTATGTATACCCTTGTGCACCACAGGTAAAGGGTATAAAAACATCAATAATTGCCAGATGAATTCCATATGCAAAAGATTTTTGCTGCGTGCGTGCAATAATTTTTCTAATTGTCAACATTGTAGAAGTTCTGAAGCCTACTATTTGACTACAGTGTGATACACCAGAATTAATTAAGAATTACCATTTCCCAAAAAGTTGAAAGAAAATCACTGCCAGAATAATAAATATTATTTTTGTATATATAAAAAATCCATATTTAGAAATCGGTATTTTCCGGAATTTTTGAAATAAATCCCAGATTGGATGGGCATCCCTAAAATGAACATACACAAAACAAATCTGAAAAAACAAACACCAACGACAAATTTGCAAATACAAATTAAAGACAGAAGAAACAAGTTAAGTAACAAACAAATGTATTTTAATTGCTTTTGAGAGCAGTCATGCAGACTTCTAGTACCAAGTTATGATCATGTTAAAAGAACCCACCAAAATAGCATCCCTGATAAATTTTTAGTACTTTATTAATTTTTTGAACACACATTCATGTGGTTTGCTTTTGTGTTGGTATCAATTTTAAATGCTTATGATACGTTAAATACTAAACCAATTTCCAAAGGACATTTGAAACGTAAACTGTGTTACAAAAATCAATTAGCCTTTTAAAATATAACATTTGCTTCAAATAGCGACGGAGCAATTTCGTGTACATGGCCCAAAATAATCTAAAGATTTATGATTTCTACAAAACAAAAAAAATACGTTTAACGTGAAATATTTAAAAAATTGTTTTTCTGCTTTTAGTTTTTAATGACACTATGGCATGAACTATTTTTGCATTTAATATTTAACTGCAAATATATTTGTTTACTATCCCTTATGCCATGTTTAAAAACACTAAATAAAAGATATAATTGGCATATAACCTGACCGGAAGTTATTTATCTTTTTGTTGTTAAGGTAAATGTACCGTTTGCCTCCACAGACTATAAATTGAAATATTTGCTTAAAAAGGCAAATACAACCAAATAATAAACTTGTAAGTTTATACGTACTGATGTATATTTGAAAGTGAAGCAAAACCCGCCAAAACCGATAAAAATTCAATAACAAAATCATGTATAACTTATTAAAAAATCACTAATGTATAGTTACATCTATTTAATTTAATTTAAAGTTAAAGGGAAGTCAGGATAAAAATAGTGCGAGAGGATATTTACTGTTAGGGAATAAATAAATAATTTTCATCTTATTACAATTAAATAAAATAGAGATATTTTACTATCAAGCCATTAAATGTTTGTTGCTTTGTTTTATTATTTTGATTTTCTTCTCCAAAATATAACCTAAATCACGGGTATTTTTTATGGAGCTATATAACTTTAAGTTGGAAATACTTTCTTAACTTGCTGTCAGGTGATTTATGTTTACTGTGACATTTTAACATGAAGAGACAGAGGCATGAATATCAAGGCATAAATTCGATGGACAGGACCAAAACAAGATTACTGCTGATCTCGATATTTTTAAGCGAATTTTAGAATTCTAGCGATGAATCTCACGTTTGTTTGAAATGATGCGACAAGAAATAAAACTGCCGTATTTTGAGAGATGATGACCTTTAAGTGAATATTGAGACACCGTTTCATACAGAAAACTGACTGTGCTTTATGGGCTGGTTTAAAAATGGGTCCATGTTTTTAAAAAACGAAAGTTTCAGTCAATGGTGACCGCTTTAGAACTTTGATAACTGACATTTTCATTTATCAATTGAACAATCATGATCTACAGGAGCAGTGGTTTCAACATAAAGCTTGTGGCTTAATTTCTTAAAGCAAACGTTCGATAATTGAACATTTTCACGTTTCGTGCTTGTGATTATGCGACCTGACGCTGTTAGACTATTTTCTGTTGGGATATGTGAAGGTTCTAGTCTAAGTACGCCGATAAACCCAAAATGACTGACTACTTAGAAGACAACATTTTCCGCATTATTGCCGCCATATGGTCAAAATTGTTGGAAAATCTAATCAAAACTTAGACCTCCAGATAAGATTACGTCTAAACCAGCTGTGCCAGTTATATGCCAGAACATTATATTTAAATTACAATGCAAGAAGATTATCTCTCAAATAAAGGAAGTTTAATTTCAATTTAAAAAATTGGTCTTTATTTTATGCCATTTCAAAATCTTATACCTCTATAAAAAATAACCCTTTACAATTCGATTATTTTTAAAAGCAATGTTTTAACAGCTAAAGCGGGGAATTTTAATATTTCATTAAAGAAGTCATGAAAAATCTACACTCAAGGAGTTGGCTTATACTTTTCAAAACACTTAATTCATTTTAACTTAATATGATGTGAAAGACTAAGAACATAATTTGTTTGAACGAAAAAAACTTTTTTTACTTTAAAGATTTTGTTTTGTTTGTCTGATTTGACAGATAATTAGTTTTATTCTTCCGCTGAACGACAATGGTTGTGTACACGCTTAAACAATGCTGGGAAATATTGCGACATTACTTTGACCGATTTTGCCAAAAAAAAATCATCTTTTCAAATGAAGCTCATTTTGATCTTGGCGGGTATGTAAACGAGCAAAATTGTCGCATTTGGAGGACAGAAAACCTGCACACATACATTGAAAAGCCGATACACACAAAACGAGTCACTGCACGCAAAGAAAAAATATGGTTGTTGTAACCATAATCGAAGAGCAACATACTATGATTGAATTGTATGATTATGGTTAAAAATAATAATGGTTACCAGTTATCATTATTATGTTTAATTTAAGTATTATTCAATAATCATATGTATGACTACAATTGAAATCGGCAATCTTTGCCTTTTACGGCAAATTATTGTCTTTTGCTGTAACATACACATATTGATTGTACTTACCAATTTAATTGCAATTTTTTTTCCAATATTTTTTTACATTTTATCGTTTATTTGTAAATTTTCTTTAATTTCTAAAAATTTTTGTTAATTTTTTTGACATCTCAAACTTTTCAAATAATAAAAATTTATTCAGCAAGAAGAAGAACAGTTGAAATCAAATTATTATTAAAAAAATCATAGCTTGATTAATTTTTAATCATACTGTTGTCTCACCTATTATTTAATGATTATTTGTAATTTTTAATGGTTTTGAATATAATGTTATTTTTGTCAAATTAATTTTTTTAAATCATACTGTTTTTAAATGATAATAATTTTGAAAGTTTTACGAAAAATAAACATTAAATGATACAATTCAAACAAATGCTTGATTATCGTGACAAAATATATGATGAAATGAAACAAAAATAACTATTACTTGCTTTCGACAACCAAATATTGTTTTAGAAAAAATAATATGACCGCCATGATCATGACATAACCATGGTTTTTCTTTGCGTGTGTTTGGTGCGGATTTTGGTCCAGAGGCATAATTGGGCCATTTTTCCTCAATAATGAGCACGGAATGTCCGTAGTCAATGGTGATCATTATCGGGCCATGTAGAACGAATTTTTGTTCACAAAAATTTAAGAAGAGGATATTGGCAACATTTGGATTCAACAGGACGGCGTTACGTGCCACACAGCCGAAGCTACACTTTTTTTATAGCATTTAAAAAAAAAAGTTATTCGACGGACCCTTTATATTGATAAACATACAATATTTTCTAAATATTCGGAATATTATCTCACCAATTTCTAAATAATTTAATTTATTGGCTGTTGGGTTTCAGCTGTTATATGCATTTAACTGGAGCTTATGCCAGATCATTTGTGTTAACAACTTTAACCAAAACAAAAAAGATAAAGTTTTAAAATGTTAAAAAATTTATGAAAAAATTCTCAAAAACAAAATGAGAACTTAAAATATATTATAAACCAAAAAAAACTTCCATCAAACACATAACCAACAATTGTTTTACTCTACATTTTACTTTATTTTTCTAATCCTTTATATGTAAATGGAGCTAACCACTGGTTTTTACTTAATGTATTCAAAAGGCAACCGAACAAAATATTCTATAAATAAAAAAATTTACTAAATACTTACTTAAAAAAAATATTGTAACATTTAAAGCTTTTTCATAAATGATATAATTATAAATGCATGTATAACAGCTTAAATCCAACAATCAATAAAATAAATTGTTTTAATATTTTCATTATTTAATAGTTACAACTACTTGCAATTCAAAAATAAAAATAATTTCCCATTCTAAATACATATTTATATTCGTAGGTACGGTGCGTATAAGTATTATTTTATTTCTGTTTTATATAGAAATAACAATCATACGCATCAGTTACGTGTGTGGATAATTGTAAAGGGTGATTTTTTACAATTTGGCAATCATTAAATTTTATTATAAAAATGCGTGCTGTGTAAGAGATGTGTTTCGTAAATTATGTCCATTCTATAGTGGTCATATTCAATCCAAGCTGTTAAGACCAAATTCTATACCTGCTTCAGCCTATCTCCTTTACAGAAACTCTTTATCTTCTTTATTGTATTTAAATAGTGTTATGTTCTTCTGTCAAAAAAATCACAAAAAAAAAGATTTTGGTTCCAGATAACCCCTAAAATTGGCAGAAACAATATATAAACACTTAATAATTTATCATAAACTTTATATTAGACCAGTTTTTATTTTTCCTGCAAAAAAATCGGAAATGGTGCAAAGCGAATTATATTTTAAAGACTTCTAAATTGTTAGTTTTAAAGCATGCATTCAAAATGGCTCCGGCAATCCCAGGTAATTTCGTTTAAATGGTGTGCGTAGAACGGAGTGCAAAATCATAATAAATATAAAATACAATTCATGTAAACAAACTCAACTCATGTAACATTCCATGCTTTTCACCAAATATGCAAATATGAGTTCTATGCACTTGTTATTAAAATAGAGTGCATTCAATTAAAATATTCATGTAAACACATGACCAATGACGCCCTAATACTAAAATAATTAGTGTTTTCACTTTTCATCTAAATTTAATCATTTGCAAATTCACTTTTTTGTCATAGATTTTTTTGCTGGGTGTATACGCTTTACAGATGGTGTAAGACTATATTTTATAGTTTTGTCATTCCATGTAGAATTTCAAAATATTCGTTTGCGACCCCATGAAGTATACGTAAAATGGAAAATTGATTAAGCCATATCCGTTTGTTTGTGTGTATATTGATATCAGTTTTTTAACCGCTCGGCATTGCTGAGACTGGTGTGTGGTATCAAAATATCGGAAATATTTAGTAGCAGACTGGTATTGAAACTTACAAAAATTGGTCTGCAAAGAAAAAAAATATGAGGAAAACACTAAGAACACCTCGTTTTTTCGCAACACATCCATTTAAACGTGGTCTCATGCGATTTTTTAATGTTAACTGCTTTTCATCACCTTTGTGCAACACAACAGCTTTGAAGCTGAACCTGCTGCTGTCGATATATAACCGCCAATCATTTGGAAGCTAAAAGTGGGTTAATTCACTAAATCTTCTGTAGCTTTGAAACCAATCTGGGTTTTGTTCAGCGCAAAATGATCGTATTGAAACAAGCTAATGTCCTATGTAATAAAACAGCACAATTTTTAATTGTTTGGTGTAAAACAAATTAGTTCAAAAGAGCAAAACTTCGAAATATCATCAAATTTTTCATGAATTTTGAAATTACGTCCACTGTAACGCCGTCAATTTCTTGACTAATTTTCACAAGCGACCCATGGTTAATTTAGCAATTTTCTTATCTTTTAACAAAAAATAATTATATAAACTGACGAACAGTTTTGAAGATATTTGCATTTAAGTGACATCATCTTTTTAAAAACGCAAATAACGCAATATCTCGAAAACTAGAACCAATCTGGAAAAACGGAACCCGGTTTCAAATTCAGCGCCGCAAATATTTTTAGAAATAACTTGTAGTTGCTCAGTTCCAAAACCATGTATACTTGTGTTATCAATATACAATACAATATATCACAACTTTTTCAACGCAATTTAAAATCTTGTCGACAGAAAACTTTAAATCTACATATACAAAAGTGAAAGTCTGTGTGTGTGTGTGTGTGTGTTAGCTATATACTCCGAAACAGTAAAACCGATCGGACTCAAACTTTGGCAAGTTGTTGTTATACATTCCCGGAAGTATTTGTGGGTGTCCAAAAGTGGGCGGGGCCACGCCCATAAAAAATTAGTTATCATTTTTAGCTACTTACACTTCACCGATTTTTGTGAAACTTTGCACACATATTGAGCTGTCATGACTTTATAATTAAGTGATTAGAAAAGTGGGCGGGGCCACGACCATAAAAAATTAGTTATAATTTTCAACTACTTGAACTTCACCGGTTTTTCTGAAGCTTTGTACAGATATTGAGCTGTCATGACTATACAGTTTCGCGGTTTAAAAAAGTGGGCAGTGCCACGCCTATTAAAAAAAAGTTATAATTTTTAGGTTTTTGCACTTGATATTCAATTAAAATTCAGAATGCATTTTATTCATTTAGGGACTTAGCAACGCGCGCCGGGCTTTTCTAGTATATCAATAAAATGTTAGTACCATCCTAACTATATAATAAAATAAAATTTAAAAAATATATTAACAAATTAATCAATGCAATTCTGCTTGTGTAAAATAACGCTTAAAATAATTAGCATTTTTTATAGCAGTATGTATGTGTATTAACACTGAATTAAAAACATATTAAATTAATAGTATTTTTTTTTTTTGGAATTTTTGCAAATTTTTGAAATTATATTTAATTCGAACAACTCGCACTCCATCTACATTGAAATTAACAAAACAATTTGTAAGTCATGGCCAAATTTTAATTAGTTTTGCACAGCTTTTTATTGAAACTATTTGTTTCATATTCCACCTCTCACGTAAACATTTTCAAAAAAATGTTGTATCTTCAACTCCTCCAAAGACTTTAACTTCTCAAATAAGTCACTTTTAAAGTTTTTCATTGTATGAATTGCTGCACCGTTGGCGCGAAAACAATTTTTAATGTTAATTTTCCTCAAACATGGATAGTTTCTGCATAAATTTTCAATATCATTCTCAGTAAATTTCACATTCCTTATATTTAAATCAATTAAATTTACAAACTTCACATCGAGTTGAAACATTAAGGAACTGTTGTTGAACAGAGAAAACGTTTGTGTTTTCAACAAAATAATACCTTCAGCATTTAAGTGGAGAAATCGTATGAAATCAGTTTCATTTAAAATTTCATTTGGCACTCTATTAAGTAAAATATATTTTGACATAAATTCCAGGATGTGTAGATTTTTGTATTTCGATTTCCAAATATGATTTATGATGACATCTGCAAATTGTCCGCATATTTCTGTAAGATTCAGTTGCTCTTGACAGGTGAGAAATTGAAAAATATTTGTAAGCAAATATGGATTAAAGGTAATTCTGTCCGCAATTTCGGCTAGATATTGTTGATTTTTCATTACAGAAAAGCCAAAAACTTGAACAAATTATTGTGTTGTACAGGGTGAATTGAATAACTGAAACTGACTTAAAGCAAACGCAGGAGAAATGTAACGTACGAAAGTGATGTACTATTTATTGACAGAGTAACAGACCGCAAATAATATAAGCAAGAGCATTCTATTCTTTCATAGTCTCTGTCAGTATGAATTAATTTAATTTGAAGTATAATTATATTCTCCAAGTTATTACTCATTAGCTCTGTGATATCGTTCGGAACAAAATATAGATAGTTAGAAAAATAGTTCGAAAAATGCATTACCGAATCACTGTGTCATCAAGTTTCATCAATAATGGCATCTTCTCAACATGGCTTCCGTAAAGGATGCTCAATAACAACAAATCTTCTACAATTGACATACTTAATTAATCGAGGATTTTCTAATGGTCAGTGTACTGATGTCATCTACACGGACTTTAGTAAAGCTTTTGATAAAAAGCTTTTGATAAAGTCAACCATATTCTGTTAATCAAAAAGCTTAATTTGTTGGGATTTACCAAAATAGTTTGGCTTGGATTAATTCATATCTAACAGACAGAAACCAACGTGTTTGCTTCAATAATACTCTATCAAAACATATTACAGTAAAATCTGAAGTTCCGCAAGGCAGCCATCTTGGTCCAATTTTATTTACCCTGTTTATAATGATCTACCAAATGCTATTAAATTTTCTAATGTTCAGATGTTCTAATGTACGCAGATGACGTAAAAAATTTTCATATCGGTAATAACTGTGGTAATTATAATCTGCTGCAACAAGACTTAGATGGTTTCTTTGTATGGTGTTATACTAACTTAATGGATATGAATTTAAATAAATGTAAACACATGCATTTTTCCCGTAAAACAAGAAATAAGCTCATTCTTCTTGAATAGTTACAAACTGGAACTGGTTGATTCAATAGTTGATTTGGGTATTCTATTTGATGTTAAACTTAATTTTTATCAGCATATTACCCTAATATCTTATAAAGCTCGTGGGGTTCTTGCTTTCATAAAACGCTGGGCGAAGGAATTTACAGACCCTTACATTACTAAACAGCTCTATACATCTTTAGTGAGGCCAATATTAGAATTCGGTTCAATTATCTGGAATCCTCAATATAATCTGTACTCTGCTAAAATTGAGTCTGTACAGAAACAATTTCTGTTGTTTTGTTTACGTCACCTTTTTCGAAATAGTGTTTCAAATTTACCATCTTACAAATCTAGACTTGCACTAATTAAACTTCCTACTCTGCAGAGCCGTAGAACAATGCTAAATGTTACGTTTGTTATCAAATTGATTAACGGAGTTGCATGCTCTAGTTTCCTGCTAAGCAACTTATCCTTCAATATTCCAACCCATTGCACGTGCAATTTTTTCGTCGAAATTATGCTAATGATAATCCTTTAAGAATAATTTGTTGCGATTTTAATAATCTTTATCTTTTAATTGACTTTTCTGTTAGTGTTAATATTATTAAAAGAAATATCATAGTGTTTTTAAACTCGTAATTGTAATATATTTCTGTCACTTTATTTTAATAGTCTGTAAGGACTTGTACCAGTTTTCGTTGGAGATAAATTATTGAAATTCTAGGTTTTTTCTAGGAATTTTGCTGGTTATGTAAACATTTACTGTCTTTTTTAAAATAATTATTAAAGGCTTTTACATGACACATAAAACCGATTTTTTATAAACGTTTGATTTCTAAAACTCTATTCAAATTTGTATAACTGAGACCGTTAATTTGAAAAAAAAATTAAACTAAAAATATTGTACAGGTAAAGAAAAAAGAGCTGCGTAAACATGAAAAAAATAAATGCAAACAATCTCATTAAATCAAAAGTAGAGTGTGTATCAGAGATCTGCAACGAATACTAATGAAGTAAATCAACTTGAATCATTATTTATTATTTCGTTGTTTTATACGCATTCACACGTCTTGAAAAGTCTTCACTACTTATACGCACTTTTAAATGAAAGGTACTTATAGTACTCATATTTAGCGACACGTATGGCTCAGTTGTTTGCTATTGTCGTTCACGCAAGATCAAAAGCACGTATGACTCGCGTAGTCATTATGAAGTTGTGTGTTTGAACTAAGCTTGCCAGGTAACAATTTGACATTCACCATAATAATTGTGGATTGTTAACAAAAATAGACAATTTAAATTTAACAAAATAATACAAAAACAACAGGCAAAAATAAAGTGCCTGCTTTGATTTTTTTTTGCGTATTACCTTTCAAATTTAAGTGAGCACCTAAAAACGAAGTTTTTTTAAATTGCTGCAAAAAATTTGAACATTTATTTAAAAAATTAAATAGTGATACTTGCAAAAATTGTATCTTACACATTGTAAAATTGCAAATATTCTTGCACTCTCCGACCTGGCAACATTGTTTGTTCTTCATATAAATGAGAGCTGTTGTTCATACAAATGTGTTTGTTGTTGAATCAACTTGAATTACTCTAAGAATATAAGTATTTTCTAAAAAAAATATGAATCAACGTGAGTAGTTTTTCGAATCATATAAGTATGGGACGCTATAAATATAAGTACGATGTAGTACTCATAAATCAACGTTGTTGTGCGTATTCGTACGTCAGCTCAGTTAAATTTCAAGGATTTATACGCACTTATACTAAAATTGTATGACTCACTATGAATATTGAAAACACGACTCAAAGCCGATCACTGGTGTGTGTATGTTACTTGATCATTAAAAAAATACTGGTTTGAAAAAAAAATATACGTTTTATTTTGCGATAAAAAAACTGAAGAATAGATCAACACTAAAATAGAACAACGTTGAAATAAAATAGCTAAATCATTAAAAAGATCATATAGAATCTTTATACTTAATTACAATATTCAAAACATGTTTGAACGTAATCTACCTAGAGCTAAGAAAAACACGCACATAAACTGATTTGCAATGGGATAGGTTCATATGTTTTTAAAATACGATTATAAGAAAGGGTTTTCTCTAAAACAGTCCCTAATGTAACTATTTAGTAACACTGCTAAGGGATGACCCAAATCTTGACAAATCAAAGGAAATTCTAAGACTAAATAGACCAACACTTAGTAGACTAACCAGTGTGATTACAGGTCATACGGACTTGAAAACTCATCTGGCTCGCATGAAACTGTCTGAGGAGATGACATGCAGAGCATGCGAGGAAGAGGATGAGACTTTGATACACTATCTCTGTCATTGTCCTGCGTTTGGGCATATTAGACGCGAGAATTTTACGTGGATACTATGCCGAATTTGGAGTACCTGGGGAACTAAAACTGGAGATCCAAAAGGAATTATATTGAGGGGACTGAGTTCTTGAACTAGTCCGATGTTTATGGGAAATTATGATTATGGTTTTAAATTGGGAATTCCGGTTCCCACATGAAGCGCACAACTTGCCAACTGGGCATAAGTGTATACCTGTCATGGGTTTGGGCTTTTAGTTCCTCTCCTTTTCAACCTAACCTAACCTAGTTACACTGCTATTTGTTTAAGTTTTTTGTATGTCTCGATGTTTTTGCTTGATTTAACTTTTGTATACATCATTGACGCTTTTTGTTTTAATATTCTACTTTGTTTGAAAATACCAAATACCCATTTAGATGTAGAGATAAGCTTTTCAGGTAATGAACAATTTATTTAAATGAGAGTAATGTTTTGTTTTTTTCATTTTATAACTTCTGTTTTCACTGATTGAAAGTGATATGAAGTTATGTGTTATATCATAACTTTTAAAACATTTTATACAGCTCCTTAGTAAACACCATTTGGAAATATAAAACAAAAACCAAAGAAAAACTAAAATCATAAAAATATCACTGTCGAATGTAATTAATAATATTGACGTATTGAAGTATTTTCGTATTAAATTTTATCAAAATCCATCTAGTAATTAGCGAGCCAACCGAAGAAAGTCAGACAGAAAAACAGCCTGACAAAAATTTTAAAAAGCTATCAACATTTGAAAAAAAATATTGTATGCACAAACACATTTATTTTATAATCTTATGATAACAATTTATCTTGAGAGGTGCAAGCATGATTTTTCCTTTGTAATACAACAGACTAGAGCCTTGAGTGATACGGAAAGACAGATAGACAAAAAATTCAACAAGCCAACAAAATTTTCAAATAATATTTTATGTTCAAACACATTTTGTATAAAATCTTTAAATATAATTGTATATTACTGAATAATAAATCGATGTTCATACATGATTAATAAGTTGTAAAGTAGCTAACACACTGGAGCCTCGAGTGAAACAGAAAGACAGCCGGACAAAAATTCCAAAAAGCCAACAAAATTTTCAAATAATATTTTATGTTCAAAAACATTATTTTTATAATCTTTTAATATAATTTTATATTACTGAATAATCAATCGATGTTCATACATGATTAATAAGTTGTAAAATAACACACTAGAGCTTCCATAAAGCTAACAAAATTTTCAAATAATATATATGTTCAAGCACATTTTATTTATTATCCTTAAATATAACTTTATATTACTAAATAATCAGTCAATGTTTAAACATAATTTGTACGTTGTAATATAACACATTAGAGCCTCGAGCGGAACAGAAGGACAGCCAGACAAATTTTCCAAAAAGCAGACAATATTTTCAAATCAAATTTTATGTTCAAACACATTCTTTTTATAATCTTTTAATATAATTTTATATTATTAAACAAACAAGCGATGTACATACATCATTTGTACATTGTAAACAGAATTTAAGAGTGAGAATTCAGTCCTCCTCGCCCATATTGTCATTGCTGTCTACTTTTTTTTGAGCACTTGTTTTTCTATATAATTAGTCCTTAAGTTTTTAGCAGTTTCTCTCTTAAGCAGCTAATACACGGCATGTTTTTTACATCTGCCTTGGTAAATTGGTATCCATAAGTAGTTGTTTATTTATTGCTGTCAAAATTATTATTTAACACACAACCGCCATTGACGGTTTGCGGGCAACAAAGATTTCAGCCAACAGCTGATGTCAGGTGGCTTGCCAGAACAAATTAGAGCACGCTCAAATTGAAATGTTGTCAAATGACTTAGCACATGTATTCTACAGAAGTAATATTTTAATGCTAACACAAGACTTGTACGTCTTTAGCAGTGGGAATTTTACAAGTCAGATGTAAAAAACATACCGTGTTTTAGCTGCTTTAGTAACTTTTCACTTAAGACTGTGCAGACTGTTTTACAGGCAGCAAATGGATTTATTATTTTACCCCCATTCCTTTATAACTAATAATTTATAATGGCTTTTTAGAAACCCATTTACTAAACACTAAAAGAGTTTTTATTTTATCTTAAAAGAAAATCTATAGCAAAAAATGTTTATTTTGAAATGATGTTTTCTATTAATTTTCACTTACCGTTTGCATCTTTGGCTTCCAAGCCCTCAGCTTCGAGCACCACCACTGACAGGACAATAACTTTGGGTTTGTCTTCAGCTGTTGCATGCAACAGTCGATAATGGCGATCTGGACTAATGCCAAATGCACGTTGAGCATGTAAATACATTTCATCTTTATAATGGGCATACTAATGGATGACAAGAAATAATATAAAATGAATTAACAGAAAACAAAAGAGTTGAAGTGGAATGCATTGTATACAAAAACTCATAATAACGATGATAGTGTGTTGTTTTATGCAATTTTCACATGCATAAATTTGTCAAGCTATTTAAAGTGAAAAAAATGTGGTGAGTCATAAAACCGTCATGCTGTGTATCATTCAGAATTATGCAATGTGTAGCCTTACTCTAGCCCCTATTATAGGGGGATGAAATTCTTAGCAAATATAAAACATATTTTATACCATTATTTCCGTCTTCAATTTGTCTTAGGAACTACTTGTGAAACTAATGAATTATATTTTTATTACTTCAACAAAAAGCACTCTTTATTTATTACAATTGTGGGGAATAATTTCTATGTCTAACAAAATAAATGGCTTTAAGAAGAGAGTCAATAAAAGAAGTACATAAAAAAACTACCAACTAGTGACTCATTGAACAAACATTATAGCCACTTTGTGCAAAATAGATTTGATCAAAAATTTTATTTATGTCATAGTAATAAATCTTCTAACTAAAACCAAGTTTTTTTCTTCTTCGAAGAAACCTTTTAAGACTGCTCCTCATCAGAAAGTGTTCAAATAAATATTTATTACTTGACCATAATCATAAATACTAAATGTGTTTCTTTAGCTCAATCTATTATTAATGATGACAATGAAGAGTAAGAGTTTTAAAATAGAATCGGTGAGTTGCTATTTCTTTCTTTTTTTCATTATAATGTCGCATTAGTGGTCACATATTGAGCACTTAAACAACATTCATTACTTTTTGAATTTGTTTATTTTATTTTTTATTTCCCAACATACAAATCCAAATTAAATAATAAGTAATAAATAATTTTTTTTATATAAAATCTTGGTATGAGTCTCCTTACGACTATAATATAATTGCCTAATTCGTGATCAAAATGCTTTTAATTGAATTAAGTGGTGTGACACTTCCCTTAAACAAATACAATTAATGACGAAATATAATAAATTATATTTAAATTATATGTAATGTGTTACAATATCAATTTAGTTACTCGAGCTACACATTTCTCGAATTGGAAGAAGAAGCGCTACATACTTTAAGCTTTAACCCATTTCCAGCCGCAAAACATAAAAGTCGTCCGAATTCGATGAAATCCAGGTTTCTAGATAACATGGGGCTACTGAATTCAAATTCGTTATCAAAATTCACCTAGCCCTACGGAGATCGTCAGAAATCGGTGTTCGCAAGCGCGAACGTTGGCCGCAATTCAACATTATTATTTTTGTTTTAAAAAATTGCATATGATTTTTTTTCGTATATAAAAATAAAATTAACACAAATTTCTTATGATTTTATCAATTATATTTATTAAGAAAATTTATGAAATTATAGTTGTTAATTTTTGTAGAAAAGTTACTTTTTATGGTACTCCTCAAAACATTTAGAATGTAAATGAACATTACACTTTTGGCACATCTATTTTATTGGCCTTTCACAGATTTTTAATCTATAACGTCGAGGCTTTCCATATATCTACTTTACGGGAATGTGCCCACAATCGGCTCTTGGTAAGTTACAAGGTAAAAATTCTGGAGACTTTTCTATTCGCTTACATGACAACAAAAGCTCTTTAGCTATTATAACGCGAAAGCTTTTTTGTTACATAGGTTTTTCGTTTTTTCCTTTGAAACAAAGCAGTGTAGCTTCCATGCGTTGAAAACTGATGAGCTTAAAACTGAAATAAAAAACGGCCAAGCCACTTTTTAGATCGGATATTTTTTTTATAATTTTGAACGGCAATGTCATGTAAATCAACACCACCCATGCCTTGGTTATAATAAAAAACATATTCGGATGCTGATAGCTTTCGAATTTTTTTTTTCTTTTTTCCATCTTTTTACAGAGTGAAATGGCTCAATTTGGTCAAAATTAGTACAAATTGTCACTTCTTTATTATCAGACCAAGCCAATATATTGTTCGTTTGATCATATTGGAAGTCAGAATCACCACGGTTCAATTGATTTCTTGTTTTTAAATTATTATTGTTGTGGACAGTTCCAGTTGCACAAAATTGTTTTTCGCTAAGCAAACACATTAGTTGGTAAAAAAGTTATCGAAAAAAACGCCGTGGTAATTTGAGTTTTCAACATTTTGTAACCGATTTGGCGATCATAATTATCACTGACACTCGCATACGCTATACAGTTACACAAATAACCATTTAAAGAGCAAAGACACCACAGCTTGTAACCAAATCAACTCGGTTTGTTTCATATGTACATCTTACATGAGTGGCGTCCGAAATATGAAACCTTTTTTCATCGATCGACAAATCGGAACTCCATATGCCAAACTGCATGTATTTTGAGTATGCCATGTCTATCAACGGTCTAACCTAAGGAATAAACACATTATAAGCCAATCAATCTCACAGGAAGTTAAAATTTATTTACCTTGGTAAGCTTATCGTTAAGATTCAAATTATATGTTATTAAAATGTATAGATCGCTGTATGTCTTTGAACATTTTTTTTCAATTATAGATGTTGAATAGCAGCCAACGTTCGAGCTTGCGAACAGCAATATTTGCTGTTAAATACAACAACTGTGTTAATATTTTTTCTAGTTTTTTGTTTTGATTTTATTTTGTTTATTTGTTGCTGTAAAAACTGCATAGTTACAATTTAAATTTTTGAACAATAAATATACATGATGGGTTAAATTAAATACCTCTAAAAATAGTGGTGTAGAAAAATCGCGAAAACCATAAAAAATATTTTATTAACAAAATTATTATTTCTTATTTATATAAGCTAAGAATATATACAATACTTCTGCGTAAAAAATGTAAACATAATAGTTCAGTAAAGCAGGAAAAATTACCGATCAAAATGAGAAAGTTTTGTGTTCGCAAGTGCGAACAGAGGATGGAAATGGGTTAAATGAGTCACTTCGCAAATGGTAACTTTATACTTAGGAGACAAATTTGGAAGAACAGGTGCAGGAAAAATCAATATTAAAACAAGTTTCAACGAATTATTTACATCGGGTCTAATTCATAAAAATATCTTATTTTAGGTTTTATGTTTACATTAGTTATTAAACACTTTTTGTCTTATAAACCAGTAATAAGAATTCTTATTCATAAACGTTTAATAAAACGAAGTTAGCTATTAAACGATCTTATTACTTTTGTTGTTGCATGTTGACAACACTGTTTTATTTTAAATGTCATCTTAACTTTAGTGATGCACACATCAACTAACCGATTATCTAAGTAGTCATTTATAGCTGAAAAAATTGAATAAAATTACTAAGTAGCATTTATTAAAATTGTTAAGCTTATTAATATTAAAGTAGATAATATATCTTGTAAAATTAAAAAGCAAATAAAAAAATATTTAAGATATTGTCTCAATAATATTTTTCTCAATGAGTACAACAAGTATGCAAATACCGAATAAGTTGTTATTGCTTGTACAACACTAATATGTTTTATTTACTTTTAATAGTTTTTTGATTTTGAATGAAAATTTTAAAAAATTAAACAGATATAATATGGAAGAAGGAAGTAAGTGAAAACGAGCTGGAAACTGGGTGGAAGAAGACAAAGTAAGTATTATAAATTTTTTATGTACAATGATACATATATATAAATGTATGTTTTTTGTTTATTTTCCATAGACGTTACTGAAGGAATTTGTAAAATAAAAGGTGTCGGTTATAGAAAACAAAAATACCGACACCAATTCCAACCATAAAAAAAAGAAAGCTTGGCTGGAGGTAGAAGAATGGTACGTATTAAAATGTTTATTGAAATGCATACATATGTAGAAGTGTTTTTTACAATTTTATTTACATATATTTTAGTTTCAATAATATGTGCAACGGTTTAACCAGAAATGTGTCGCAATTAAAGTCTCAATGGACAGTAACCAAGATACAAGTAAAAAAAGTCCATGCAACTTATCGAAAAGAAAAAAGCAAAACTGGTGGGGCCCGAAACAACCTGAAATTGTGTTGGCAGCAGACAACATAAGTGTTTGGCTTATTACATTAATTGTAATTTTTTACTTATCTTTTTAACTCTTTTTTATAAAAAAAATTAAACAAAAAATGCAATAAATATATGAACAAATGTTTCCGCAACTAAAAATGTCAACTATTAAAGGTTTAAAGTATGTTTGAAGCTACAATAAATATTTTAAAGTTATTAACGGTTTATAAGAGCTTAATAGTGCTATTTAACGTTTATGAATAGAGTTTTTGCGATTTTTGCTTATTAACTCCTTATAAAACTGTTTTAAGACTTTATGAATTAGACCGTTAGAGTTTAAACTGTTGTTATTTTGAGTAAAACAAATCTTATCGATTCTTTTTAAACCGGTTATCTCAAATTTTACAAATGTTCAATAAAGGCCAACAGCTAACTTGCTAATAAATAAAACTAATATATTTCCATATAGCCACTTATTTTTCCACAACTTTTTACATAGAGAAATTATATGAATTTAAGATAAAGCGCTATATGGGAGGTAGGCGTTAAACAGGGAGTGTCACCTTCATTTTCTGGTATGACAATGATATTGAATAGAAAGTTATATGTGTGAAATTTCATCAGCATACCTCTACTTCTGTCGGTTTAATGAGATTTTAAATTTCATTAAGAATAGATAACGTGAAAGGTGGGCGTTAGAGTAGGCGTGTCAAAGTTGTTTCTACTAATGAATACAATTTAGATGTTTCAATATAGTCCTTTATTATTCCAAAATCTTTATTCATAGAGAAATTATATGAATTTGAGGTAAAGCGTTATATGGGAGGTGGGCGCAAAAGTGGGCGTGTAACATTTATTTGCCGTTAGAACAAAGCCCTTGATCAAAAAGCAATGTTTGCAAAAGTCCAGAATCGTACATTTAATTTTGTCAGTTTTACTAGGTATTAAATTTTAAATATACCGACAAATACACTGGCGGTATAAATTTTCGTACATTTTGATCTATAACTCCTTTCCCAATGCATAGATTTAAGCAGTTTTCAGGGAAAAATATTGTTTTTACTCAGGAAATATATATTCGAAGTTTCATGAGTCTACGTTAAAGCGTTTGGACACAATTGCATTTTATTCAACGTTGGAAGGACACGGTTTTTTCGACCTACTCTTGCATTACGAGCTATAACTCTCTTCCTAATATTCCGATTTGGCCCATTTTCAAAACAAACCTTGTGTATAAGAAAGATTCTGGCAAAATTTGAGCCCCTAGATTTTCGGTGCGACTGCTATCGTGCTTTCAACAGACGGATAGATGGGCAGACAGATGGACATAGCTAGATCGTCATAAAATGAAACCACAAACAGACGACAACCTTAATTTTCATTAGAATATCACTAATGCAAATTAAAATTTTGCTGTGACAGACGACAGTTTTTGAATTTAGTAAAAATTGTAAATGCACTAGCAATCGCAAATCTGAACATGTTTCTAGAAGTTGGGATGGCAGAAGGACACTCTGAAATAAGAGAAAAGGAAATTGTGGAAATTTGTAGGCTTAATGGTATTTCTTCATAGAGGTTATAATTCATATGTACATAGGTATATGGTATTTTTTTAAAGGACCGTAACAGCACTTTTTGGGAGAGTGACGTGCTTACGATGGACGATACCAGTATTAAGGAAAACTTTCACCTAAACAGAAAGGCATTCCAAAAAATACATATGCATGTATGTATGTATGTATGTATGTAAAAAATTTCAACATATCGAGTCTATTTTAATTTTACCATTTTGATTTTTTAATTTTTTGATTGATTGCCGACCGTGTTGCCATATTGAAATTGCTAAATTCAGTATAAATTCAATATGATATAGTGCATTTACGTGAAATCTAATCTAACACACATTGGAATGGTGATAATTTATTTTGAATTAAGACTTTGTGACGACCAAAGTCACCTGTTCGTTTTGGGTCAACAACCTTAGTTAAAACGATTCTTTGGTATGTTAATAATAATTATTGATTAAAAAGGTTAATTAAAGAATTATATTAATTTTATGTTTAGTCTGAATTATTTTTTCAATAATTCATTATAAAATAATTAACATGTAAGAATGAGAGAATGAATTATAATTAAATAAGTTAATTAAATAATTATATTAATTTTATGTATATAATTCCCTTATTGTTAATGCACTGCTTGTATTTTATTGTAATTATATATGTACATAATAATAGGAATCAAATTTATTTTACTTTAAACATAATTAAGGATTTATGTAATTTGAAATTCAAATATAACAGTCGTACATTTAAATATCCTACACTACATTTATGCACAACACTACAAGACAACCATGCATGGTGGAAATATAATAGTCACCGCATTGTGTGTGGTGAAACTAATAACATACAAGTACGTGTGGTTGTGATAAGCACTACAGGCGTTTTGTGTGTTTGTGTATCAATGTGTGTGGGATACAAATAGTATAAAAAGGGCGACTGATTAATAAATTAGAGTTGGCTGGCAGCTCGCGCTACGGTAAGAACAAATATTAGAGGCTGGGACACCTCTCTAATATAAGTAATTACAGTAGTAATAAGTAGCTAGATAAATACCAGAGGCTGGGACACCTCTCTGGTAACTTATCTCCTACTGAGTGCTAATATTGGAGGCTGGGACACCTCTCCAATATAAGTGCGAAGAACGACCAAGATATTCTATTGGAGGCTGGGACACCTCTCTAATAGAAAACCTTGAGAGCGAGTGGGAATTATTATTGGAGGCTGGGACACCTCTCCAAGATAAATCTCGAGGGTAGTCGGATGTGTGATTGGAGGCTGGGACACCTCTCCATGAACTAATCTTTACCTGTTCGCTCAACAGTGTCGTAAAACACGAGAGTAAAAGCTCGTGCCAACAAAAAGTAGTGTTGAAAAATTAGAATTTTATCGTTTGAATACACTTAAATTTAGATTTTGTTAATAAAGTATACGGTTTGTAACGTTTAACGAAAAGCCACACGTGTTTTTCTCTTATTCTGTAACAACCCTGGCCTCCGCTGCGTCTATCCAGGCAACCAGCGAAATTGTGTCGTTACAACTTTTAATGCAAATTAACGCTGTCGTCTGTGTATGGTATAAGTAAGAGTTTACTTATACTCTTGAATTAATAACAACTTCAATTTAATGAGTGAAATATAAGTGTGACAGCACCCATATTACGTGTGTTTTAGAGAACTAAAATATTTCTTTCCTTTTATATGTATGTACATATATTACTTAAAAGCACAATGTTAATGGTGGTTATATTAAATTTGGCAAAGCCGAAAGAAGCGCCTGTATTTGTTTACATTAAATTCAACTAAAACCTGAATATTTACTATTATGTAGAGCACTAACATACAATACACTCGATTATATTGTTTTTATTTTTTTTTTGTTTTACATTTAGTTTTACGAATAAGTGTTTGATATTAAGAAAAAAAGGTCTGAAGTTAACGAATGTAAGTTTGGATTTTTTTAAATGTGACTTGATTTTTCTTTTTTTTTTTTTTGCAATTGCATGTAATAATTGCCAATTATTCAGAAAAATTTATATATTGTTTGAATTGAACAAAAACTTCAGTTTCTGACTTAAGACGTTCTTGTCTGACTTCAAAGAATTTACTAAAAAAAAACCAAGGCATATTAATTCATCAGGTAACTGCAGTTCAAAAATAAAATTTTTGTTTATATTTTTTTTTATGAATTTTAGCATTTGAAATAAATGAGAGAAGAGAGAAAATTGTTTTTTATCTATGGATATTGACAGTTGAAATTGAAAATAAGTAAAGAAAAAAATAATCAGCTGACGAATCATGACTACCCGCCTTGAAAAAAAAAATTTTTATGTACTTTCAGCAAAACTAAGGGCGGTATTCATAAAAAATATTTTAGGTTTATCAAAGGCTTATTTGACGGATGTTGTAAGTAGTGAAATTTGTCAAATAAGCTTTCAATAAACCTAAAATATTTTTTATGAATATGGCCCTAAATCTTTTCAATTAATTTTTCTCTCGCAAACAAATTGAAATTCGTATCTTTAAGCCAATACATCCCTAATATTGCCAAATGTATGCATAAAGTACATACATATATTGCCAATAATCTATAAAAAAATATTTCCATTTCTATTATTAAACACAAAGAAAATTTAATTTGATTTTATATTGTCCTCCCATTATATACATGTTTAAGTTTCCAAAACCTTATCATTTTGCCAGTCTGAATATAAAACGATTATTTCTTTTTATCTAACCAACGAAACGATATGTCATCATTTATTTATTTATACTAAATTGTACGGCAATTTTCGGTCATACGAAATACAGCGAAAAGAAGAAGCAATTAAGGGATTTTGAAGTGCTTAACGTGGCCTATGGGTGAATGGTTCAATACATTTATGTGTGTATGAGCACAATTACATAAATACATATGTGTAGTTCCATAAAGAGGAATACGTAAGTGTATGTGTGCATGCATGTACCCGGTGGCGTTTTTTGAGCCACTTTGTCATAGTGACATTTTCATTTATGATTCGTTTTTACAAACTAGATCTCAAGGCGTAATTTCTATGACATCTTCACTATAGATACACAGTATAAAAGTAAGTAGAAAGTAATCGACATTGTCTGTTATTATTCGACACATAGATGAACTCTGCTGGAGTTTGTCTGCTACAAGTATTCGTCAATAGTTAAAGAAAAATAAGTAACGCATTATTAAAGATTCTTTTGTTTTTTGCATTGAAAAATATTGAAACTAGGCAACATTGTCTGTTATGAGTGGATTTAAAGGCGAGTTTGTCTGCTGTGCGTAACCCTTTGAAAAAATATAACTGTTCTTTTTTCTTCTTAAATTGTTTTTTGTAATTTCAATTCAAGGTTAAATGTTTCATTTCGTTAGTTTAGTAAAGTTCTCAGTGAGTAGTGGTTGGTTAATTTTAATTATTAAAGGTGATATTTATGCGCCGATTACTTTGTGACGATTTGGCCAGAAACTTAGAAAGAATTTTCGACTCGAATTTAATTTCCCAATACAATTATGATGGCACAAAAGGCAAGAAAGCCCTTAAGTTGTATTCGAATCTAATAACAGCTTTAAAAGGTTAGTGCTATTAAATATTAAATTAAAAATAAGTTTTATTAGATATCAAGTTCTGTACGTAGCGTAAATAATTTTTTTATATTTTTATTTAAAAATAATGTACAAGCTTCCAGTCTTTTGGAAAATTCCTTTGCTACTTACGCACGGCTATTAAAAAAGTAAAAAATAGGGACGCTAAACGCCACTCTAGAAAAGATGAATCCAAGATATGTGTGGACAGCCAAGAAACTCAAATGACTTAAACAATTAGCAATTCATAAATTATTTTTTTACAACTCTTTTAAAACTTATTACTCTATGATTATTATAATTAAAAAATGCAATATTAATGTCTGATTTTTTTTAAGTTACTTTTTTATTATATTATTTTATTTCTTATATTATTTTGAACAATATTGAAATTTACAGAATTAATGAGTGCCTTAACTTTTTTTAATAAAAATTTTTAAATATTCACAATGCATAAAATTGGTTTCTCTATACGGTTCTCTGGGATTAAAATAAATAGCATAAAAATTCATGTATGAAGAGTTAGTCAGAAAGTCCTTAATAGTCTCTGTTATAGCGACATATAAAAGAAAAATTCACAGAGGAAACAAAGTGATTTTGTCCGCTACGAATCTCTAGAATGGCTACGTATTACATAAAAAGTCATATCTGATAATCGATGATATTGTCTGTTAGAACTCGCTAATACTCGGACGCTTACCGGACAAAATCAATTCGGGTCATCTATGATGTTTTGGACAATTGCTTAAAAAATTCATGTATGACGCCAAAGAAAATTCTGCATCTGTCATGGATGATTTAACATTGTCAGCATTTTTCACAATGAATCATCATGACATTCGCCACTGGGTATGTTATTTGTATACACATATGTTTTTAGATTATTGTACAGAGTAGCTAAATGCTGGTTAATCCCTGACTGTCTTAATTTAATGTTTTCATTTATTTTATGATTTTTATTTTAATATCTTTTAGCTTGTTGTGTGTGTGTGTGTAAGAGCACCTGTGTGTGTGTGAAGCATATGGTGGAATTTTCTTACCTGTCCTCCTGGTGCTGGTGCACCAACTGTATTGGCAATTGTTTGCAATACCTCCATATACAATTTTTCATTTTCCTCTTGCTTATCTATGGAATCCTCTGCGATATTGGGCGGTTCTCGTTCATTTTCATGATGTGCCTCGGCACGTGCTTCAGCAGCACGTGTGGCCGACATACGACGATTTTCTCGTTTCCATCCCAATGATGTGAAATTCTCAAAAAACGAACCATCCGTTTCTTGTACGCTATAAAATAAAGTAAAAAAAAACCTGTGAATATTTCATTTCATAATAAAAATTAATAAATACTTTGAAAGACGAGAAAATGTTAAATAATAAAGTGAATCATATTCAATGGGCATATGTTCTGAGCTGAAGTCACTTGAGCGTAATTTTAATCATCGCTAATAACGTTATATTTTTCGATAAAAAAATAATGCTTTTTTGCTGTTTTAGTACGTTCTACAACAGGTTAAGAAGGATGGGTATTTGTGTTGAAATTCGAATGTATATATTTACATTGAAACCAAAGCACTTAAATTATTACAATCGGCTTGGAGTATTTTTCTGGCTTGTTCTGGTCTGTTTGTTGGTCCATGTGAACGTTATAATCACAATGTCACGTAAACTAAATTCAAATTTGGCACATAAAACTACATAGAGTCAAGAAAAAACTCTGCTGATTAAAAACATGATTGTACATGCACTTCATTTAAATGTACTGTTGGACAAAATTCATAATTCGAATATATTATTCTTGCATGTTTCCTAATTAATCTTGTAGGCGTACCTCGAATTTCTAGCAAAACAATATATCGGTTTAAGTTTTTTTTCTGAGATGTGGCAACCTCTGTATCCTTTTTATGTTTATGAATAAAACCAAATATCTACCACACAACACATTCATGAAAGTAATTTGTTTTTTATTGTTAAAAAATAACTTTCATTAGAATGGATACAACTAGAATTTAAAGTAGAGTAAAAAATTATTAAAGGGGGAAGCCATGAACAATTTTCATATAACGATCGGCCAAAGATAGAAAGAGTTGTCGTATAGTGATAAAATTTGGTAGTGTTCTTTATATCAATTTGGCAAACAAATACAAATATTTAAAATTTGGTATAAAACCGTGCGAGAATTCGTGTCCTTTCCATATACAGTGCTGTCTGGGTAGAGTGAAATAATCTTTGCAAAACAATTTCACTATACACAGGTTGTTGACTAAATCAAGGTTGAATTTTTATTTATTAAAAAAACTAATTTATTTATTTATTTTAAATGCGTTTATAGATTATACATTTTATTTATTTCCACGTAATACTAAAGTTTAAATTTATGATCGGAAAAAATGAAAAACTAACTTTGAGACACGACCTTAGTGGAACATGCGCGCAGAATTAAATAAATTAACACTTCATAGAATGCGTATTTGTGAGAGTAACTTGTCAACTTACTCTAAAAAAATCGTTAGTTTACCGTTATTTTATGTTCTCTTTAATTTTTATACTTTTTTTCCTTGTTTTTCACCTTTTGTCTTTATAATAAAAAAAAATATAAATAAAACTGAAGATTGCAAACTGCTGCAGCTGAAACTTATATTTTTAAAATCTAAATAAATTATTAAAAAACTAAAATGATTTTTTTTGGTCTATTGTTTAACGCCTGCTAAAATTAGTATTTACTAAAAAAGTTACTCTTTATTTTTGTTTACATTTGGAATAACGGTACTTTATATGATCAAAATATAAAATTAAATTTTACTATATATTCATTGCGTATTTTAATAAAAAAAAGCAATTAAGTGAATATGTTTTATCGACACGTATGGTTTTATTAACCCATTTAAGCTGGAGTTACATACCATCCATTCATGCGTTGTTGTGTTTGATACTTTTTCACCATTTTATACGTTTCTAAATTCAAGTTACACACAATGCGTTTTATGCATAAACTTTTTTGTTTTAATCAGCTGTTGTGTTGTTATATTTTTATTAACTCAAAACAATTTTGCCAAAATGGAAAGTAAAATTGGCATTTTAAGGGAATTTATGGAATTTATTTTGTTTATGTACATGATATTTTGTGCTACAATGGCCTACAAAAGCTCAAAAATAACACAAGCATCAATAAGCATCTCCTCCATTGCACTTGTTATACCCTTCACCTGTGGTGTACAAGGGTATATATAGCTTTGTCATTCCGTTTGTAATTTCTACAATTTTCATTTCCGACCCCATAAAGTATATATTTTCTGAAAGCTTATGAATAGAGGAGTCGATTAAGCCCTGATCGTCTGTCCGTCTGTCCGTCTATCCGTCTGTCCGTCTGTCCGTCTGCCCGTCTGTCCGTGTGTTGGTTGAAATCAACTTTTAGAAGCAACTCTATGTTCCTCAGATCTGTATATGGTATCAATCTCTTGGAAATATCCAGGAATGAATCGCTATCGAAATTCAGCACAATCGCCCCATAACTTTCTGAGATATGAGCAAAAAACCACGACCACCTCGTTTTTTTTCAGAATTACAACAACAAGATACATACATAGATACATGTAAAAAACATACCAAACAAAAAAAATTACAAAAAAAAAAAATATTAAAAATAAGAAAAAAATTATAAAAAAAACTACAAAAAAAAAATTTTAAAAAAATTTAAAAAAAAAAATTTAAAAAAATTTTTTAAAAATTTTTCTAAAAAAATTTTTTGAAAAAATTTAAAAAAAATAATAAAATATAAATAATATATTAAATAAAATAAAATAAAATTTTTTTGGCTCAGCTGGGATTCGATGCCACATTTATTCTAACGTGTACGTATGCACGTATTTTATATGGGATGAATGGTGATAAAAACAATTGTTATTGTATGACTACACGTTGTGAAGGGTATATAAGATTCGGCACGGCCGAATATAGCACTGTTACTTGTTTTTTTTAATAATAAACAAACAGAGATGACACTCAGCACATAACAGTTATTGATAAATATAATAAAAATGTTGGTAATGAAAAAGTTTTGTTTAAAATTAGTTTTTATGTATTTTTTTATTAAAAGTAATTGTAAACTTTATTTCGAATGCTTTTTTATACCCTTCACACAGTGAAAAAGGGTATATATAGGTTTGTCATTCCGTGTGAAATTTCTACAATTTTCATTTCCGACCCCATAAAGTATATATTTTCTGAAAGCTTATGAATAGGGGAGTCGATTAAGCCCTGTCAGTCTGTCCGTCTGTCCGTCTGTCCGTCTGACCGTCTGTCCGTGTGTATGTTGAAATCATCTTTTTGAAGCCCACCGACATAGGTTGGACCCGGGTAAGGTATCAAAATATCAGAAATATTCGGGAGTAGATCGGTATTGAAAATCAGAAACATCGGTACATAAACAATTGAGATATGAGCAAAAACCCACGACCACCTCGATTTTTTTTCACAAAAACAACATACATACATACAAACGTGTATACTGGTTAGAGAAAACGTGGCATCGAATCCCAACTGAGGCAAAAAAAAATTTTTTTAATTTTTTTAAAAATATTTTTTTAATTTTTTTTTTATTTTTTTTTTATTTAATATATTATTTATATATTATTATTTTTTTTTTAATTTTTTTTATTTTTTTTTTTATTTTTTTTTTAATTTTTTTTTTTGTTTTATATATGTATATTATATATATAATAATTTTTTTTTAAATTTTTTTTTTTAAATTTTTTTTAAAATTTTTTTTTTTTTTTTCGTTTTTTTAACATACATACGTGTCTGTATTTCATATGGGATGAATGGTGATACAAGCAACTGTTATTGCATGACTACACGTTGTGAAGGGTATATAAGATTCGGCATGGCCGAATATAGCACTCTTACTTGTTTTTATTAAAAACGTTTTTTAATGCAAAACAAGTAAAAGTGCAACGTGTAGTCATGCAATAACAATTGTTTGTATCACCATTCATCCCATATGAAATACACACATACATATAAAAAACATACATATGTATATAAAAACATCCCAATGTAAAATTATAAATTTAATGTGTATGTAAAGGGTGTTTTTTTAAGCCCGATAGAACTTGAAATTGTAAAAAATAACACAAAAAATTAAATTGTAATCAAAATTTTTTTTTTATTCGAAAGATCAATACGTGACATTAACATTTGAAAATGATTTCGGGCATATGGGCACCTCGGCTGTTCTTGACGAAGCGCATTCTGGACGTCCAATTTTGGGCCACTTTTTCGAGCACTGCTGGCCGTATGTCACGAATAACACGAACAATGCTGGCCTCCAAGTCGTCAATTGTTGCTGGTTTATCAGCATAAACCAGTGACTTCACGTAGCCCCACAGGAAATAATCGAGAGGTGTCAAATCGCACGACCTTGGAGGCCAATTGACAGGTCCATTTCTCGAAATCAACTTATCGCCAAATTTTGATTTCAATAAGTCGATGGTTGCGTTCGCCGTATGGCACGTAGCGCCATCCTGTTGAAACCACATCTCCTCCGGATCAATGTCATCCATATTTTCAAACAAAAAATCATTGATCATGGTGCGGTAACGATCACCATTGACCGTAACGCGAGCTCCGGCCTCATTTTTGAAGAAATAAGGTCCGATGATGCCACCAGCGTGAAAACCGCACCAAACGAATGTAATGCATTTTTCTGGATGTAATGGAGTCTGTAGGGTCTCTTGTGGATTGGTCTCGCTCCATATGCGGCAATTTTGCTTATTAACAAACCCGTTAAGCCAAAAAAGCGCCTCATCGCTGAATACAATTTTGCGATAAAATTCGACGTCCAGAATGCGCTTCGTCAAGAACAGCCGCGGTGCCCATATGCCCGAAATCATTTTCAAATGTTAATGTCACGTATTGATCTTTCGAATAAAAAAAAATTTTTGATTACAATTTAATTTTTTGTGTTATTTTTTACAATTTCAAGTTCTATCGGGCTTAAAAAAACACCCTTTATATTGAAAAATAAAAAAAAAATTTTTTGAAAAAAAAAATTAAAAAAAACAAGTAAAAGCGCTATATTCGGCCGTGCCGAATCTTATATACCCTTCACAACGTGTAGTCATGCAATAACAGTAAATTCACGTATGTATGTTAAAAAAAACAAAAAAAAAATAAAAAATAAAAAAAAAATTTAAAAAAAAAAAATTTAAAAAAAAAAAAGTTATTATATACATATATAATATATATAAAACAAAAAAAAAATAAAAAAAAAAATTAAAAAAAAAAAAATAAAAAAAAATAATAATAAAAATATATATAATATATAAAATAAAAAATAAAAAAAAAATAAAAAAAAAATTAAAAAAAAAAAATTTTAAAAAAATTAAAAAAAAAATTTTTTTGCCTCAGCTGGGATTCGATGCCACGTTTTCTCTAACCAGTATACACGTTTGTATGTATGTATGTTGTTGTTGTAATGTTGTTTTTATGAAAAGAAAATCGAGGTGGTCGTGGGTTTTTGCTCATATCTCAGTTGTTTATGTACCGATGTTTCTGATTTTCAATACCGATCTACTCCCGAATATTTCTGATATTTTAATACCTTACCCGGGTCCAACCTATGTCGGAGGGCTTCAAAAAGTTGATTTCAACATACACGCGGACAGACGGTCAGACGGACAGACGGACAGACGGACAGACGGTCAGGGCTTAATCGACTCCTCTATTCATAAACTTTCAGAAAATATATACTTTATGGGGTCGGAAATGAAAATTGTAGAAATTTCACACGGAATGACAAACCTATATATACCCTTTTTCACTGTGTGAAGGGTATAAAAATATTAATATATAAATCATAAAAACAAAAAAAAACATTAAAAAAAATTTAAAAAAATAATAAAAATATAAATAATATATAAAATAAAAAATTAAAAATAAATAAAAAAATTAAAAAAAAACAAGTAAAAGCGCTATATTCGGCCGTGCCGAATATTATATACCCTTCACAACGTGTAGTCATGCAATAACAGTAAATTCACGTATGTATGTTAAAAAAAACAAAAAAAAAATAAAAAATAAAAAAAAAATTTAAAAAAAAAAAATTTAAAAAAAAAATTATTATATACATATATAATATATATAAAACAAAAAAAAAATAAAAAAAAAATTAAAAAAAAAAATAATAATAAAAATATATATAATATATTAAATAAAAAATAAAAAAAAAAATAAAAAAAAAATTAAAAAAAAAAATTTAAAAAAATTTAAAAAAAAATTTTTTTGCCTCAGCTGGGATTCGATGCCACGTTTTCTCTAACCAGTATACACGTTTGTATGTATGTATGTTGTTGTTGTAATGTTGTTTTTATGAAAAGAAAATCGAGGTGGTCGTGGGTTTTTGCTCATATCTCAGTTGTTTATGTACCGATGTTTCTGATTTTCAATACCGATCTACTCCCGAATATTTCTGATATTTTAATACCTTACCCGGGTCCAACCTATGTCGGGGGGCTTCAAAAAGTTGATTTCAACATACACACGGACAGACGGTCAGACGGACAGACGGACAGACGGTCAGGGCTTAATCGACTCCTCTATTCATAAGCTTTCAGAAAATATATACTTTATGGGGTCGGAAATGAAAATTGTAGAAATTTCACACGGAATGACAAACCTATATATACCCTTTTTCACTGTGTGAAGGGTATAAATATAAAAAAAAATAAAATTTGTTTGGCTCAGCTGGAATTCGATGCCACGTTTACTCTAGCCAGTATACACGTTTGTACGTATGTATATTGTTGTTGTAATGTTGTTCTTGTGAAAAAAAATCGAGGTGGTCGTGGGTTTCTGCTTATATCTCAGTTGTTTATGTACCGATGCTCCTGATTTTCAATACAGATCTACTCCCGAATATTTATGATATTTTAATACCTCAACCGAGTCCAATCGATGTCGGGGGGCCTCAAAAAGTTTATTTCAACATACACACGGACAGACGGTCAGACGGTCAGACGGACAGACTGACAGAGCTTAATCGACTCCCCTATTCATAAGCTTTCAAAAAATGTTTACTTTATGGGGTCGGAAATGAAAATTGTAGAAATTTCACACGGAATGACAAACCTATATACACCCTTTTTCACTGTGTTAAAGGTATAAAAATAGAAAAAATAAATCCACCAGACAATCAGATGTATTGATAACATCGACAAAAAATATTATTTGTCATCCATGGCTATCAAAAACAGCTGACATTTGTTCACCTTTTCTGCGACGGATATAAAAGTAGAAAGTAAACCTACTTTGCTGCGTTGATACGTTTATGTATTCTTTGCGTTTTGCCGTGTAACTTGTCACATACAATTACACTGATTTTACTTTTTGACAGATGCATAAAAGGGCACAACGCCTTGAATTTTACATATTTGCATGAACCTAAACACACAATAAAAAAGGTAACTCTAAATCATCACAAGCTTTTTACCAATTTACATATTGTAAAATTTTTTTCAAATTTGTTTTAGTAAAAATGTCGCTTTCAGCAGGTGGCTACTATTTTTTTTTTTTTTTTGATGGGGACCGAAAACACTAATGTAAACTACATCAATACATACAGACATCACTGTATTATATCTGTGTTAATGATAATAGTTTGCGTGTTTTATTATAACACTGGCTCTCCACGTAGCAATTTTTATTGCTAAGCATAAGCAAAAACGTCGACAGAATAACGGCACTTTATTGCTAAAGTATGTTTATTTTCATTGGGTGGAGAAAACGACACAAGGAATTTATTTATAAAATTTAATATTTTTGTTTTAACTTTTATGGGTTTTCTTGGAATATCTCACTATAAGTTATTATCAGGTAAAATTATTTTAATTTTCCTTTGTTTCTGCAAGGAAAAGCAAAAATTTCAAAGAAAAATAAACGATTTTGACAGCTAATTGCGGCAATAATTGCTTAAGAAATCAGCAGAGCAATGATTCCTTAATAAATTTCCACAAATAAAGCAATTTGCGGTCTACACGTCGCAATCTTTATGGACGCAATCAAATTTGACAATTGCGGTAATAAATATTGCCGCGGGTAAACGTGAATTTAAACTTTTAATAAATATAATTGGTCAATCATAACTTGCAACATGTCATTTTAAAATAATTTAAAAATTAATCAGTTTAAAGGATAACAAATTGTTAATTTAAAAAAATTAAAAAAAAATTTATTGGCAGAAAGCGGCAGTCTATTTATCAGGGAACAATTTATTTAATCACTATTAATCTACGTGTTGCTTTAAAATCTTTTATAAATTTAAATTCGTGTTCAGAAGCTGCTGTACTCGAAGTAAGTATTACTTTTGTACAGTTATTCAATTTGCGGTCCAAATTTTACTGCCTTTAGAGGTACACAAGGCTTATTTTCGGTTTTACCTTTTATTTATTTATTTATTTATTTATTTATTTATTTTGCAGCCAATAATATTTGCTAGGACAAAAACGTAGTTAAATCAATCTCAATCTAATCTATGAAACAATTTATACAAATCCTATTTCTTAGGTAAACAGCATGAGTGTGGGAGGATTTTTTCATTTCAGCATCAGTTTTGTACGGCTAATAAAAGTTTACTGTTTAATCAGCATAAAGCCTCTGTTGGCAAAAATAATATTTATTGTAGACTAGAAGCCACGTATAAACAATTGCACGAGGATGGTTAAACTATTTTTGCGAAATATGTAATTCAACAGCACATTAAATTTTAGACAAACTTAAAGAAAAATTCAAGTTGTGTACCAGAGAACGGTTTGATTGGTCTATTTAATGTCTTTGAATACAATCTCAAAAAGAGGTTTTTTCTGTTTACAATATACTTACATCAATTTAGAAAAGCAATGCATGACATGATTCACAAGAAGGGAGTGTAACGAATAACGAATCGTGTATTGCTTATCTTCTATAAAAGTAAACTAACAGCAGCAAAAGCAACGAATACTAAGCGAATGGTATGAATGGTTTTAATGCGCATTAAAAAAATTTCTGCGAATGTAACTTGTAGCAGATACAACAATTGAACTTAATATATTCCTCGTGTTGAAAAAAAATTAAATTAAATTTCTAAATCATTTATCTTCTTACGTCAATAAGTACAGGATTGTAAATATTTTGAGAAATTATTTAGGTCGCCAAATATATTTGTGTTTCATTGACTTTATGTTTTATATCACATATATTTGTATTATGTAAGTTTTTCGTTTTTATCTTCTTCTTCTATTAATATAAAAGTGAAACTCTGTGTGTGTGTGTATATGTGTGTGTGTGTGTGTTAGCTATAGACTCCGAAACTGTAAAACCGATAAGACTCAAACTTTGGCAAGTTGTTGTACACATCCCAGGGATTGTTTATGGGTGAAAAAAGTGGGCGTGGTCACGCCCATAAAAATTAGTTATCATTTTGAGCTACTTGCACTTGACCGATTTTTCTTAAACTTTGCACCCATATTGAGCTGTCATGACTTTATAATTTCGTGATAAGAAAAGTGGGCGGGGCCACGCCCATAAAAAAGTTATAATTTTCATCTACGTGCACTGGGCTGATTATTCTGAAACTTTGCACACATATTCAGCTGTTATAATTTTGTGATTAGAAAAGAGGGCAGGGCAACGCCCATAAAAAAAAAAGTTATAATTTTGAGGTACTTGAACTAGACCGAATTTTCTGAAACTTTGGACACATATTGAGCTGTTATGACTTTACAATTAAAAAAGTTTTAATTTTGAGGTACTTGCACTAGATCGATTTATCTAAAACTTTGCACACATATTGAGTTGTCATTACTACACAATTTCTTGATTAGAAAAGTGGGCAGTGCCACGCCCATTAAAAAATTTTTTAATTTTAGCTTTTTGAACTTGAAATTCAATTTAAACTCAGAATGCATTTTGATTCATTAAGGGGCGTAGCAACGCGCGCCGGGCTTTTCTAGTAATTAATACAAATAAAATTTTTAATAAGTTTCTCAGTTTATTGTTTTTAGCATTGTGCATTTTTTGACATATTTGTTTTTTTTACTTAAAAAAAGCTGCACATAAGTAAAAATTCAAAATTCTTTTCCATGCATATAATAAAATATTTATTTTTATACACAACCATATGCACATAAGCAAAACAGGTTGTTTACAAACTTTACACACAAATGTCAACGAATACTGAACGAATGGTACAAATGTTTTCAGTTCTTTCATATGACATCATCACAAAAAGAGATTGTTGAGAGTGCAAGCAGAAAAAGAAGTGAGCAAGGAATACTAACTCCAGGTAGAAACACCGTGTATTTTGTTGCTACAATTTACTTCCATAACGTCAAAACAAAAACTAAACAAGCTGATAAAAAAAAGTACTAAAATGTTAGTAAATAAAAAATATTTATAATACAAATACGTCTAGTATAAAACAAGATATGTAAACGAACAAAAAAAGGTAAACAAATTTTGACATTTGGGAAGAGAAATACATAAATAAAACAATGATCAGCTGTGGACTTTAGTCTAACTGGATTCAATTTTCCTTGGAAGTGAGTATTCAAATGTCAATACACATATTTTATTATCAATCAAAGGCAATACAAAAGCAATGAATTTGTGAATGAGCAGCAAACGCGAATCGTTTCATTCTGTTCTCTGTTGTGTACTTAAACAATGAAACAAGGTTGTTAAGGCCAAAGGCCCTAACGTAAGTTTGTCGTTAACTCTTTGACTTAATTAAGCTTTATTATTAAAATCGTATATAAAGGCTGAGTGTTACACAGATGACTAGTTATAAACGTAACTAGGTCAAATACGTCTTCGTATTTTTTTTCAATCAAATTGATACAACGTACATTTTTGATTACGAATACCAAAGGTAACGATATTTGTTCAATAAATTCTTTTTTTACAAAATGCTAATAATTGTTTTTTTTTTTAATCTGTTCTATTTCTATTTTTGTAACAAGAAAAACAATAAAATCAATCAAATACAAATTCGATTGTCACATTATCGACCAAAAGAGAACATCCTGATTTTTCCGAAAGCATTCCATCCTCCATCTCAACAAAGATCTACTTTGATAATATTTCTTAACGTAAGCTCTTAAGGTTCCTTTGACATGTTGGCACGCTTTAAACATGTCAGTTAAAGTTGGCTGTCTGCCATTAAATTCATTTTTATTATGCCATTAAATTTAAACTATTACGACACTACACTACTCCATTAACGTGTCCTATTTATAATTTAATTTTATTTGCATTTTTCATTTTCTTACTTTTATTTCACTTCCTTCATTTTAATAATCTGCTTAATTTAGTGAAACTTCTATAGGCGTTAAATTAAATATTTTCTACAAAAAAAAAAAACAAATAGAAAAAATAACGATAAGTGCTCTAGCGTGCGTTCCACAAATAAGCGCTTAAATAAGTTAAATACTTTGTCAACAAAAAAGTATCAACACTAGATGTGAAATCAACACAAAAAAAACACAATTAAAGCTGGCTACAGTGAATAAAAATCTTATATTTTCTTTTTATTTTTACTTTAATTTAAAAAATATGTGTATTAAAAGCAACACAATATTAATATTGCTTAAGCCTTGAATACTGAGTATGTATTAAATGAAATGGTCCAATATTCGGTAAACTTTTAAGTAAACAACATATTTGCTTTTAGTAGCAAATTTGTATTGACATTTTTTGGAACGTTAAAAAATAAGTGAAAAAACAACATGATGTACTAACAGGGCTGGAAAATTTACTAAAACTCTCCTACACGAATTAGTGAGGATTTTGAAAAGGCAAATTTTCAATGGCGATATCGCTTTGTCCGTAATTATAAACATAGAGGACACCTTTTACAGATTCTTTTTTGACAGAGTTGGTAATTTTGGTTGGTGGAAAGTTCATGGAGGCAATTTTAGGTTGCATGGGGCAGACGCTCAGGGTAAATAGTGTTGTTAACAGGGACTGACCATAAATGTTGGTAAATCAAATGTTATGCTCTTCACGCAAAGATGGAAGGGAATAGAGATTGAATCCATAATTGAATTTTTGTAACCGAAATCAACGTATCCAGGAAGGTGAAATATCTGGAGGTAATGCCATATACGAAGCTAACCTTAAATGAACGTGTTGCTATAAAGTACCTCGCATTAGGCTTCAGAGTGGAATTATACGGTGGCGATTATACCAACGATCCTAGGGTTCAAAATAATCCTTGCATTGGTATATGTGGTGCGATTCGTATCACACCAACGCAGACAATGGAGACGATGCTAGGATCGCTGCCGTTAAAAACGGCTGAAAGATCGGCAATTGAGATGCAAAGCGATGCACATCCGCTTTGATTGAGATTTAGGGAATTTGTATTTCACCATAAATGGACGGGCATGTCAATGGTGCACAATACGAAAAACATTGTTATTTTGCAGTCGAAATAATTATCCATTAGGGCCATTCAATGGAGCAATAACAAAACGTCTTCCCACTACTTTTACTTTACTAGCCACCAATCATCACCAACTATGTTGTACAGTGTATACCGAGTCAGCTTTTGCTGTTATATCTGTGGCTTGGAGCTAAAAGGGCCAATGTCAAAATATTTACTTTTGAGAAAATTGGAATTGAACTTTAACTTTTATAGGTGCTTTAATAGTGACATTGGCCAGCATTTTATTAATGAAGCTGTTCTGGGTTAATTGGTTAATGGTAGAGCAAGAAAACAAATCTAATGCAATGATTAATTCAAAAGAGCAAAAAAGTGACATTGGCCCTTTTAGCTCGAAGCCACAGATATGTAGTGCGTAATAATGAAAAATACTTAATTCAGTTCATTCGACATTGTTTTCGACAATTTGCATGTTGCATGCATCTACCTTTTGGAAAAATTTTTGGAAAGGTTTTGGTTTGCAGACAAAACTCAAATCATACCAGATTGAAATGAAGCCGTAGAACTATTCCCTACACCATATAAATGGACTCAAAAAGAAATGTCTGTTGATTCGAAATTTTACAACACAATTTTGTTAGCCTCTGAAGAAGCAAGGGCATTTTAACTAATTTCAAGGTTCAAACTTTCAGCGGTCAGGATTAATTGCAGCATTTTTGATATGAGATGTGGCAAAAAGGAACAACTGCATAAGTCGACATGAATTAAAATAAAAATTACAAAACTACTGTAATACCGCAATCCTAAAATATACTACTGCGAATTTTTAACTTTTTTAGACAACTTTTCAGAAGCTTTAAACGAGTTCTCGCGTCAACGCATTCTATGCATTTTATACCTCATACACTTTCTACATTTCAAGTTACATACCACACTCGTTCGCGCATCAAATAATACAAGTTGAGAGATGGCACTTTAATTGATGGTGAATTTAATTGATAACCAAAACGCTTAATATCTTAATGAAAAACATTTATTCTTGCAAAAAATTTTAAACTTAACAAAATTATTTCCTTCTCTTAAAAACTTATTTCTTGTATCAAAAAGAAAAGCAAATAAATACACAACACAAACATAACTATCGATAAAATAAAATATAATTAGTCATCCTTGGCATCCAAACTCAGTTAAGTTTTTTTCTCGCCGCTCTCTCCGCTTAAAAAAGTGGACTCACTGTGTTGCGGCTAGTGGAAAAGTAACTTTTTCCCGATTATTTTTTTCAGTGTTTTTAATGATGCGATTTTGTCACAGACATTCCAAGTAAACAAAAAACACATAAAGCCTATTTTTATGTTGGTCCGTTGATTTTTAATTGATTTTAGAAGTCAAATATACAAAATTTTCACGAAAAAAGGGGATTTCAGGGCTGTATTCAAAATGATCTCATTTGATTTTGGTGACAGATATTTTGATTCGGAAAAAAATCTGCCTTCGGACAAGTATCTTCTGTAAAAAAAAGGAATGTTGTTTGAGACATTTTCATATGCACCTTTTTTAGAGCAAAAACCCGACTAAAGGTCCATTTTTCCTTAAAACTTGGGTTAGGTAAGCAATATCTAAAAAGTCCCAGAGAGTCCCAGTTCTAAACTACTACAGAAATGTTACATAATTTGTTTTCAATGAACTGTGAAAAAATCAGCTGTCTATACCTACCCTCCTGGAAGTTATAGCGATTTTAGTATATCACTCTCAGTATTTATTCCATAGAAATAGAACGGAAATTCTCGGAATCACTTATTGAATAATTTAATCATATTGGTTTTCGGGTGAAAAAAATGAGCATAACTCTCTTAAAACTGAAGCTCAAGTCAAATTAAATTAAAGCTTTTATTGCCACCTTTCAAATTAAAAATGAAATAGATTATGGTTTTATATAAAATTTCAGAGTTATTCAACAAATATCGAAAAATCATGAAAATTTAACGTTTATAATTCTTGTTCGGACCACCCTATAATTTATTTTAAAAACTAATCATAGGGTATTTATCAGAAATAAAAGAAGAATTAAAATAAATTTTTTTTTAAATTTTTCGAACAATTTTTTTTTAGTTTTGACTTTTGTCGAAAATTTGACCCAACAATTTTTTTCGGTGTAAGTTTTTTTTCACTCATTCTGTTTGGGATTTCATTCTGACCAACCTGTAGAAGTTTCTCATCGATACAATTAAAATTACAGTTTAGGCAATATGATTTTCAAAAAATTCTGATTTCGCAACACTGTGGGACTGTAAACGCGTCAGAGCGTCCTACGCGTTGTGTTCTGTAACTTGCTCAACTAAAGCGTGATTTTTAAAGAGCTATAGGAAAGTTTAAAAAAAACACATAAAATTCAGAAAAATTCATGAAATCTTTATTTGAATCGATAGTATGGTCCATATAATTTAATGTTTGAAGACTATTTCATGCAAATGTTGACCATGACTGCGCCTCAAATGGTCCATCCGCTTAGTTCAATTTTGGCATACTCTTTCCGGGCATGTGTCCGGTTATGGTTAGGTTAGCTTTAACATAACCACACAAAAAATAGTCTAAAGGCGTTAAATCGCACGATCTAGGCGGCCAATTTACCGGCCCCAAACGTGAAATAAAAAGTTCACCGAACTCGCCTCTCAATAAGTCCATTGTTAAGCGTGCTGTGTGGCATGTGGCACCGACTTGTTGAAACCATATGTCATGCAAGCCAAGCTCTTGCATTTTGGGTAAAAAACAGTTGGATATCATCTCACGGTAGCGCTCACCATTCACAGTTACGTTACGATTCGCATCATCTTTGAAGAAGTACGATCCAATGATGCCACCAGCCCATAAACCGCACCAAACTTTTTCTGGGTGCATTGGTAGCTCTTGCAATGCTTCTGGCTGATCTTCACTCCAAAATCGACAATTCTGCTTATTAACGTACCCATTGTGCCAAAAATGAGCTTCATCGCTGAACACAAGAAGCGCGCGATGAACTTTCTTAACAGAGCACGCATTTTGATAATAAAATTCAACAATTTTCAAGCGTTGTTCGTTTGTAAAACGATTCACGGTTAAATTATAGACCAAACTGAAGATGGTTGACAGTGAAACAAAACACAAAACGTGCGTCAGCTGTTTAAGCCAGTGTTGCCAAAAAGATAATAGCTAAAAAATCACCCTTTACATTAATTCAACTTTTTTGAGGAAAAGCGTAGAATGCGTGGTATGGACTTTCAGCTTAAGCGTTAAATGTATTAAAACAGACATAAACCATTATCCTTATTGCCACAATATATAAATTTTTGTACATTTCAATTTGTTTAAACCCAGGCAACATTAAATTAATTAAATATTAATTTATGAGGGCACAAATTAAAACACTTTAGAGGTGACGTTTGTGTAGTCAAATATTCGTTAAATTTGGAGCAAACACTGCGTGAAACATGTTTTCTTTTTACACATTTTTTTTTGTCATATTACATTATTCAATACAATTAAGTATCTGACCTATTTTCAGATTATAATTCAATCACTTGTCTATCTTATTTTCTATAAATAATTGACAAAATCTTTATACTACAATGACTGTCAACTTCAAGATATTTGCTTTGCTTTGTTCGTCAGTCGTCCATAGAAAATACAAAAACAAAATATTATTATCTTCTTTACAAAGTAGATCTGCAAAGTAGAAATACACAAATAATAAGTATGACAAAACACTTCAACCCTTTTAAGTAGATGTCAATGTCTTGTGTCTTGCTCATTTATTGTATTAAATAAACAATGGGGTCAGTCAGGATTCAGTCAAGCAGTCGAACGTTCTTTTTTTCTTTTTTTAATTTTAATTTATTCTTTATTTAGCCCGTTCTCTAAAGACTTCAACAATATGTCACAATTATTATGTTAACAGTTGATTGGTTTGTGTGTTAGTCACGAGTCATGACCATTACTTTAACAACTCATCGCCATCATTTCATTATCACTGTCTCTGCACAGTTTATATGTTCAGACTCGCCATTAACTACTGCTGAAGATTTGTTGAGTTGCTATTTATAATTTGTTTCTATTTTGGGTCTATTGAACATATCGTCGAAAAGTGCCTCTTTATTTATTTAATTTTTTTTTTTTATTTTCAACTTTTTACATTCAAATCTCTTCAAGATATTTAATACTTATTTTGTTGTTATTGTTATTTATTTTTTAGTGCCCTTTATCAGTTTGCATGTTAAATTAAAATTTTATGTCTTTCGTTGACCTTCTATTTTTGCTTTTACTTTTGACCTTTTCTTTTTATGTTTTCCTAGACGATTTTGTTTTTTTTTTATCAAGCGTGTCTTAAGATTGTTTCCTCACATTACATTTTTCTTTTTGGTTCATTAGCAATAATTTTCAGCTTAAAAATTTTCAGTGTCTTGGCCAAATGCTCTTAAAATGGACCAAAAGACTTAAAGGTATTAAATTTGACTTTGAATTATAAATATTGCTTACATACAGATTTACCCTTTTGCGATTATTTCTTTAACAAAAAAATTATTTTACATTTAACTTTTCTTTAATACAAATTATAAGCCCGTTATTATAACTTATTTAAAAGTGACAACAATACATATCATTGCCGACATCAATTTGAAAATGCCACCACTACGTATACATGTTACACATTGATTGGGGGTGGGTTGCTTCCCAGCAAAAAAGTCTATGACAAAAAGTGAATTTGCAGGGTTTTAACTGGTGACGAAGTGATTAAATTTAGGTAAAAATACTAATGATTTTAACATTAGCGATTCATTGGAGATCATGGGTTTCCATGAATATTTTAATGAACTGCACTCTATTTTAACAAGTGCACAGAACTCATGCATAAATCGTGAAGAGCATCAGCTGTTACATTAGTTAATTTTTTTTGTTTACATGATTTGTATAAGATATTTTGCATGATGTTTCGTATTTTAGGGAGTTGTTTTGAATTATTGCTTTTACACAAATAATTTAGAAGTCTTTGAAATGTAATTCGCATTGCACTACTTCCAATTTTTTTGCTGGGTTACTTAAGCATATTAAAGCTCTCACTAAATAAGCCGACATAAGCTTTTCAATAACACAACTACACACTCTTACAGCATTGTTGTTGAAATTTACAAAACAAATTATATATTTATAGAATTTCTGTATAAATTTTTTTTTTTAAATTTGTTTACTTACTAAAAAGTGTTTATAAATTCTGTCTCTATAAATTTTATATTAACGAAAATTTTAACAAAAAAAAAAAAATTGTATCTCTATATAGTGGATGCTGGATAATAAAGTGTCTTTACAGCCAAATACATAATTATTGCTTATTCTTGTTAAATCTCACAATCAAATATCAAAAACATCCTTGATGCCTCTTAAATGTCTGACAGCAAACAAGTTGTCAAACACTTTTCTTTAAGTTACATTTGTTCATCTTATGTTGCCTTAATAATTCTATCTTTAATTTATTATTAATTTAAATTTCATTAATTATTTTCACTTGTTAAGCCAAACTGTCACTTTGTGTCAGAATATTTAAACTTAAGTTATGTGTTATAATTTTTTATTTTCGGTATCAAGCATTCCCCACTCACTCTATTAGTTTTCCATAATTTTACTTTTAAAAGCAAGTTTCCCTGCCGTTTTATTTATTCTTTGCCTTAATATTTTGTGTTACATTGTTAATTCAATTATAAATTGAACATTTGTGTTAAGATTTGTTGCATAAGGATGGAGAAGCCGTAGCAATGAAAATATAATTAATTTTGAAAGAGAAATGTGTCGTGATGTTTACATTAAGTGGGAAATTAAATGAATCAATCACAGAAATTTATATCACAAGAAAAATCCAGCATTTAAAAATATTTTTAAATATAAAAAAAGATGTAGAAAATATCTAATTTTTCTCAAAGAAAGTACTATTAACTTCTAGGATTTTTGTTAAAGAGAATTATTTTATTGTATTTTTAATATTAGGTTAGGTTAAGTTGAAAGGGAGGGGCATTAAAAGCCCAAACCTATGACAGGTATACACTTATTCCCAGTTGACATGCTGTGCGCTCCATGTGGAAAATATTACATTTGAAGTTTTTTCCTGTATTATTTTAATTAAATTTATATTTAGACTCAATGCTATAGTGACAGAATATCTAGAAAAAGTAAATTATCTTATACTTCTTCGCTAATTAGAATGGTTTTTCGAAACCAGTTACGGTTTCAGCACTCTTTTGATCAGAACTACAAGTTTTGTGTGTAAATATCAACTATTTTACCCAGTATTTTATTCAAAATTGAAATTTTTCTAATTGGTTTCATGTCATTCATATAGCAATGAGTTGTTACTAAATTTACCAACATCTTTTTTACCCATTTTTTTTTCACACGTCCTTATCATAAGCTTTATGTTCGCCTTAAGCTTTAGAAGTCGCTAAAACAATTTTGCTTTGTTATATACATAGTTGCATTTTGTCTGATGTTTATTTACATAAAAGTAATTTTTAATTTTTTATTACAATTTAATTTTTTTCATTGACAAGAAAACTACAGCATTGTAAGATCTCACTTGTTATCTTATGCTATATTCGATTGTGTCGAATCTTTTATACCCTTCACACTAATCTACATAGGCATGCCAAAATTCTAATAATATTTTCTCTAAAGCATAGCATGGACTTCAGATTTATATACACGTCGCTTTGTTGAATGTTTAGCGTTTTAATAAGTAAATAATTAAAAAACTCAGACGCTAAATTTTAAATTTTTTATAAAAATATTTTATTTTGCAACCAATAAATTCAAAAATCTTTTCACTAATAATCTTTCTTTCAAAACCAAAGAAAATTTTTAAACTCAAAAATCAAAGTTATTATGATTAAAAATATTTTCAAAATACAAAGTTTTTTCTACGTCACAAATGCCATGTGGTATTAAAGATTTTCTTATAATTAACTGTAATATACTAGAGAAGCCATTTTAACACCCATGTATGTTGGGTCGGGTAATAACGGACGATCGACAAGTAGTGGCAACTCTCATTGATGTTGCAATACTATCGTGGTGAAGGTCGCCGAGCTTAGACTGACGAGTAACTACAATTTATATTGTTAGCGAAAACCATGCAGAGAACAGGAGTGAGATAGAATTGGAACATCGTACAGAAAGAACGTAAACAGATTATAATTAAATACAGTGGTTCACACGTATAATTGGACAGTATGTATGCGAATATTCAAATGTCAATTTCTTCACTGCAATGAAAATAATGCAATAAAATTTTGATACAGAGTTATAGATTATTAAAAAACCTTTATATTAAATAAATATTAAACTTGATTTTATAACTAATTTAAAAAGCGTTTTTCTTAAAAAAAAAACCCCACATATATACTAGATGGAAAATATATAATATATGCGCCATTTAATTTCGGGCGCCATTTTTATACCCACCACCAAAAAAATTGTGGGGGTATATTCATTTTGTCATTCCGTTTGTAACACATCGAAATATACATTTTAGACCCCATAAAGTATATATATTCTGAATCAGGGTTTGATTTGATGACGATCTAGCTATGTCCGTCCGTCTGTCCGTCTGTTGAAAGCACGATAGAGGTCGCACCGAAAAAGCTAGAAGGCTCAAATTTTGCCAGAATCTTTCTTATAGACAAGGTTTGGTATTGAAAATGGGCTAAATCGGAATATTAGGAAGAGAGTTATAGCTCGTAAAGCAAGAGTAGGTCGAAAAAACCGTGTCCGTCGAACATCGAATAAAATGGAATTGTGTCCAAACGCATTAACGTAGAGTCATGAAACTTTGAATATATATTTCTCGAGTCAAAGGAATTTTTCTCCCCAAAAATGTCTTAAATCTATGCATTAGAAAAGGAGTTATAGGTCAAAATGTACGAAAATTTATACCGCTCAGTGTATATTTGAAATTTAAAACGTAATAAAACTGACAAAACTATATGTACGGTTCTGAAATTTTGCAAACATGGCTTTTTGGTCAAAGTTTTCGTTATAACGGAAAATAAATGTGCCACGCCCACTTTTTTTTTAATTTTTATAAAAATATATTAGTCATATTCACTAGCATTTATTCATTGCAGATGGCAACATCTGTTGAAGGCGCCACTACATTTTGCAAACACTGAGGATGATGTCTTTGCTAAATATCACGTAGAACACTAGATGGCTCTAGTAATATTTTTGATAACATCCTAAAAATGTGCATCAGTAGATTTAAAATATGTATTTGAATATTTAAAATACATTTTTTAACTAAATTATATTTTTATCTATCTACTCTTTTGTAAAAGGTGACTAAATTTTAGGGGCGATCTTGGTGATTTTGAATAAAACACAAATTATTTAGGAAATTATTATCATATCTTTTTATAATGATAATATTTGTATGGTTTAATTATGTATGAAATAAAATATCGGCGAAATGGCCGCCACACAGTGGACCATTCTACGAGAAGGCGGCCAAAACTCATTTCTTCATTCGAATGTAGACACTAGTGTACCTCGTGAGAAAAAAAATTGAATCTTTATTTTACATACATACCGCGAACAGGGTGATTCAAAATAAAAATTTTAAGTATTTTGCTAAAACGGGAAATTTATTAGTAAGATTTTGATTTCTAAACTTCTAGTTTTGTATAGTTTTAAAATTTGTTAACCATTAGTACATTAAAATAAATAAATTGTTTATAATGTTTAGAAATATTTTTATTTTTAGGTTCAAATTTTCCTAAATTCCCATTTTTAATACACCATAACTTCTAGAGAACATAAGATAACAAAAAGAAATTAGAACCATTTAGTAGATAAAACTCTCCTCTATACCCCTATACCCCATTGTATACCCGGGACAATCCGGTAGTAATCACCAGACCAATTTTTGTGACGCAAGGTGAAATATTTTTTGAAAAATTTTAGTAAAAGAGCTAAACAAATTTTTTTGTAAAGTGCTTTTTTTAAGTATTTTAGTTTTTATACCCGCAACCAAAAAAATGGTATATATTCTTAATCGGGGTTTTATTTGATGACGATATAGCTATGTCCGTCCGTCTGTCCGTCTGTTAAAAGCACTATAGAGACCCCATCGAAAAAGCTAGTAAGCTCAAATTTTGCCAGAATATGTCTCATACACAAGGTTTGCTTGGAATAAAAAATTGGCTAAATCGGAATATAAGAAATAAAGTTATAGCTCGTAATGCAAGATTAGGTCGAAAGAACCGTGTCCTTCCAACATCGAATAAAATGGAGTTGTGTCCACCAGCATCTACGTAGACACATGATACTACAGATATAAACTACCTGAGCAAAAACAATATTTTTACCCAAAAAATGTTTAAATGCATGCATTAGGAAGGGAGTTAGAGATCAAAATGTATGAAAATTTATACCGCGCAGTGTATTTTTCAGTATGTTCAAAATTTTAAACCTAATAAGAGTGACAAAATTTTATCTACGATTCTGAAATTTTGCAGGAATTGCTCTTTGGTCAAAGGCTTTGTTCTGACGGAAAATAAATGTGACACGCCCACCTCCCATACAACGTTTTTTCTCAAATTCTTATAATTTCTCTATAAGTCGAGATTTTGGAATAATAAAGGACTATATTGAAATATCTAAGTTATATTTATTAGCAGAAATTTTATTGACACGCTTACTTTAACGCCCACTTTCACTGAAACACTAAATTTACGAAAACATTTTAGCAGCATATCGAAGTTATAAAGGGTAGTTAAATTTTAAGGGCCGATGTTGATGTTGAATAAAACACAAATTATTTAGGAAATTATTATCATTACTTTTTGTAATTATAATATTTGTATGCTTCAATTATGTATGGAACAAAATATCAGCCAAATGGCCCCCGCGATCTCAACGGCACACCTCGATCCGATAGTCCAAATTTTTAATAACACTGTTGATGCTCAATTGTTGGGCACGATGATGAGCCGAAGTTGACTTTTTTTTTTTTTTTGCCACACTATCGTGAAAAACAGGAATGCTTCTCATTTAACGAATTAAGAAGGCATTCATAGATGTTCTAACATTTTATACAGACCTGTTTTAAATTTAAAATTTAACCACCCTCTACAAAGAAAGTGATACATATTTTATTATAAAGAGATTATTCCAAGCGATTAACATAATAAATATTGTGCTTTAAATGTACACAAAATTGGTGGTGGGTATAAAAGATTCGGCACAGCCGAATATAGTGCTCTTACTTGTTAGTTTTGATCTTTGATCATCAAGACCTTGATGATCATATCGATTCGCCAATTCGTTCAAACGTCACTTTGAATTTTTACATAGTTGATTGTATTATACTCGGTAAACTTCTTTTATTTAATACCAATGTTGAGGATTGAAGGGGGTAACTTTTTAATTGTGTCTACCGGATGCCTCGGAACTAAAAAAACACCGATTTACGATTTACTACCGAGGCAGCTACATATATATTGTTTTTATATCTAAAACAGTTTCAAATCAATTTGTAAGTTTTTTTATTTAGAAACTTCTAAGCCCACATGAAGGAATTGAATGCCAACATCATGTCTATAAATTGATTAGCATTTTCAGAAACTTTAGATATGAAACAAGTATAAGCGCTATATTTGGATGTACCAAGTCTTAATAAAAGCTTCACAAAAGTATTTGCAACTATAAGTATAAACATTTAAGTTGATTCGTGAAACAGATTAACACTGGCTTAATATTTGAAGTTTTTAATGCATGGCATGTCATCATGTAGGTACTTTCTTACTTTGTGTTATCATGTTCGTGCAACATACAGTAAACGTACAATTGAAAAACTTTGTATTACATATATTCGTTCGCTTGGATAAGCTTAAAAAATAGAAGAACTACAAAAACAAATTTTTTGCAATTATGAGCATACATGGATGCATACATATGTGTATCAACATCGCCTTCTACTGTTATTGTTGCTTTTTTTTCAACAAAAAACAGCGGCATACGTGGTTTCTTGGTCATATCTCAGCTGCTAATAAGTCGATATTGCTGATTTTCAATAACAAAATTTTCGAAAGTATTTTCAATAAACTGATAGTATGCATGAGTACGGCAAATACATAGGGGCTTCATAATATTGATTGCAACGCTCACACGGATAGACAGACGGACATAGCCAAATCGACTTACCTACATATATAATGATTTTAAATAAATATAATTTATAGGGTCGCAAATTAACACTGTAGAAATGAAATAGAAAGGACGTCAGTTAAATTATTGTTACTTTTCAGGAAATGGTTAAAAACGTTATAGAAACTAAAGGGTCCGCCATCTTTTTTCAACTAGTGCTTATTTCGTGAATGGTAACACTTAGCTCATGTCTGATTTGACAGATAATTAGTTTTATCTTTCCGCTGAACGAATATGGTTGCGTATACGCTTGAACAACGCTGGAAAATATTGCGACATTACTTTGGCTGATTTTGCCAACAAAAAATCATCTTTTTAGATAGAGCTCATTTTGATCTTGGCGTGTATGTAAACAAGCGAAATTGTCGCATTTGGGGCACAGAAAACCCTCACGCATATATTGAAAGCCGATACACCCAAAACGAGTCACTGTTTGGTGCGCATTTTGGTCCAGAGGCATAATTGAGCCATTTTTCTTCGAAAATGAGCAAGAAGTGGCCGTTACAGTCAATGGCGATCGTTATCGGGCCATGTTGAACGAATTTTTGTTCACAAAAATTGAAGAGGAGGACAATGGCAACGTTTTTTTGGCGGACCCTTTATATTATCATAATGTAACTTTTTTTATTAAACTATTATTTTTGATACTATGCGTTCAGTTTTTGTATTGCGATATATTTGTGTGAAATGCAATTTAATTAGGGCGTTTCTACTTGTGACCGTTGATATACTCTTTTAAACTCTTCTCTAAAGGGTATAAACAAGATTGTTTCAAATTATTGTTGCCTACAGCTTCAAAAATATGATTTTAAATAACAGACAGTCAGTTTCTCAATCGACTGCCCTGTATGGGGTCGTAAATGAATATTGTAGAAATAACAAATTGAATATCAAAGCTTGACACCACAGGTGAAGGGTATGATAAATTTACTTTTCTTTTAAGTATGTGCACCTACCAGTCACACTCCCTAAAGGAAACCTCTTAAATGTCTTTCAATACAACTTAAATTTCAGAGAAAATACTTTAATGGTTGCATTGTATAATTGTTGTAAATAAAAACTTTTGATTTTATAATTACAGCAAATGAAAAGAAATAGATAAACAAATAGATAAACAAAACAAATTTCACTCACCCCGAATTTGAACGTGGATCCACTTCTGGCCACGACAAACGTCTCTTGCAGAAGGCTAGTGGAGTACGTTGTGCCGCTTCCGCTTGGTGTATGGGAGAGCTTCGTTGACGAAATGAACCTGTACGTGGTGGTGCCAGCGCCTCTAAAGCTCTTGACTGCCGACGCGAACCTAATGGTGTGCTGGTGGCTGAGTTAGATCCAGTTTGTGGCGGAGCATTGGTTGTTGTTGCGGAAACACCGGGTGTTGGTACAACTTTTGGATAACCTGTAGATATAAGTGCACGTTACAAAAAATTATTTGTTTCTTATTATTTTGTAAATGATGTATGTTTATAGCTGAGCTGAATACTTTTTACAAAACAACTTAAATTGAGATAAAAATAATTTAAGCTTCCTAATCATTAAAGTTTAATCTTCAAGACGTTTGGTTTACAGTGATCGGTGCCTTCCTATTTAAAATGCTTTAAAAGATATCACGTGTTAAAAAGAAAAATTGTATTTTAATTAAAAGTATTTTATCAAAAGTGGATAGTCCATAAAACTGTAAGTGGTTTTTTAGTCTTGAAAAGAGTCATAGATTTTGAGGGATTGTTTTGAATACTTTCTTGATTAACAGTTATGTTTTCAGCCGATCTTGCAGTTGTGGTCCATGCTTAGGCCTATCAGCTATATTCCCTATTTCTTCGAAATCATTTACAATACTATAAATACTGCATCTTGTTGGCACGCTTAGCTTCTCATCGTCACAGTAATCGATGATTGCCTTTGATAAAATGTTTTAACGATTAAAACACTTTGGTTAACCTAATATTTTTCCATAATAAATTTGCCACGTCACTACTTTACGATTGCCAAATATGAACTGTCAAGACTAATGTTTACCGAAATGGCGGTAAAACAATGTGAATACCTTTCCAGTGGACACACTGTATTATGGGGGTTTTCATATTATGAAATTTTCATTTGTTTTCCTAAAAGGAAAATTTTTTTGTTTCACTTTTCCTTTTCTAAAAAAAATTAAATATTTATTGACTTTGGTTAAAAAATTTTCATTTTATTCAATTTCATAAAAATTCAAACAAATGCTGATAATTTTGTTTTAATCTATGGGGCAAATAACGGCTTTAGATGCGACTAAAATTTATTTAAACGTTTGTGAAAACTGTGCTTACGTTTAAGATGCCCAAATACGGATTTAAAATTTCAATGCCGTTCGAATGCCGCACAATTTTTCAATTTGTACACACATAATTTGTAACAAGTTTCAACTTACCCAATAAAGGATTCGTAGCATTTGGATTGCCAATAACCACACCACCAGTTGGATAATTACCGCCACTTGCCCCTTGGCCGGGTGAACTGCCTACCGTTGAGGCCACGACATTAAATAAATTGCCGCTTGAAACATTACTTTGAATATTTGGTGTAGGGCATGGGGTAATTGAACCCGATGATGGATGGCCACCTGTAGTCGATCCAGTGGCAAGAGTGGCTGGCTGTTGGTGTTCGTTTGACTCTTGGCGGGATAGGGAAAAACGACGATTGCCTAGACCCAAACTGCTAATACCACTGGTAACATATTGTTGCATGGAACTTAAAAAACTCATCTTGGCATTCAAGCTATTTTATGGCAAGAGAATACAAAATTATGACAAGATAATTATGAAATTATTGTGAAATGTGCTGGTTACTTTGAGTTTATGGCTTTCTTGCTTTTTTGCTTAGCTTTTTAATAATTCCACTTAAGTTTTCGCTCAATATTTGAATCCCTTTTTAGTGTTTTGTTGTTGTTGTTGTTCTCATTTTGATTAGCGCTTGATTGTTGTGTTGGTTGATTTCATTGCAAATACAATTTGAACGAATCCCTTTTTAGAAACATTTTGCTTTGTTTTTTTTTATCTCTTAATATTATTTTTAATTTTTGTTTGTCTTTATTTTCGTTTTTTATCTTCTTCTTTTTCGTTTTTCTATTATTATTTTTTTTGGTTTTCAATAAAATTTTTGGTCCGGGTTTATCTCTGATGTTTGTTAAATGTTTAAGTTTTCTTGTATAATTTTAAACAAGAATGTCTTTAATTGCGCAAAATTTTTCTTCAATTAAATCTTGTTTACTTTTGTTGTGTTTTAATTATGAATCTTTCATCCTTTTAATTGTCCCTTAAAGTTGTGCTCTTTTCAGTTTTGTTTTTATGTTTTTAAATTTGTGTGTCATTTTATTCATACTGTTTTAATTACTTAATTAATACACGAGTAAGTGTGAGTAATTTAGTTTAAGAAACGACAAATTCTTGAATAAATATTAAATTGCAAGAAATTAAAATAATTTTAAATGTTTTGCTGTGCTTGGTCCGGTTGATGGTACTGTAATGAGAGTAAGAAAAATCACAAAATAAGTAAATAGATAAATGTTTAAAATAGGTTATTTAGTAAAAGTAAAAACAATTGCTCAATTCACAAGCTACATTAATTTTTTGTACAACACTTACAACAATTTTATCATAGTGGGAAAGCAATTACCATCGCCGTTATTTTCTTTCAATATGGAGAAGTGATTTTGTTACGACCTACGACTCCTATGACAGGTTGTAAATTGAGCAAATGTATAACACACACAAAATTATTAAAAAAAAAAAGAAATTCTTTAAACGACATTTCGTTTTCTAAAAAGTGTCACAAAATTAACGTAAGATTTGTTTTTAGACAACCAGTGTGTTTGGCGTCTCCAACGTATCCAGTCTATCTGCATTATTCGATTAATCTCTTCACAGTTAAATAAGTTCAAGCACTAATCCAACCATATTTTGTATTAAATTCTCAAACTGCGACCGCCAAGATTTCATTATTTTTGAAATATTGTTCACTGATGAAGACACGTTGTTCTATTATTTAATGCTCTATATTTACAAACCCTAAACTGTCAGCATTCGAACGGTTTTTTAAGGGTAGCCAATAAATAAATGTTGAGTTAATTTTGGGACACTCTTTAGAATTGAGTACAACCGATCTCAATTTAAGGATAATTGCTTTTATTATGCAATTAAATTGATTGAATACAATTGATCGGATGTATCTAAACAATCTCCTTTATAGGCTGGGATGGTTGGCCAAATAACTCCAATTTATAAGGAGATTTTAATTGAAATCACTCGTAGTTGAGTAGTTTCAATTTAGGGTAAAGGAAAGAATTAAACCAAACAGATTGTTATATTTTCTTTAAGTGATATTTAAGGGATTGGATACCTCACCTTTTTTTCTTGAGCCAGTGGAAATAAGCTTCAAGAAGTATATTTAAATCCAGTGAGCAAATATTTATTTATTTATTTTTTGTTTGTTTTTGTTTTTTACGTTATTACACAAAATTAATGCAACGTTAAAATTTAAATATAGTGATCTAAATACATAAAATTGAAACTCTGTGTGTGTGTGTGTGTGTTTGTGTATTAGCTATAGACTCCGAAACTGTTAAACCGATCGGACTCAAACTTTGGCCAGTTGTTGTACACATTTCAGGGAGTGTTTATGGGTGAAAAAAGTGGGCGGGGCCACGCCCATAAAAAAATATTTATCATTTTTAGCTACTTGCACTGGACCGATTCTTCTGAAACTTTGCACACATATTGAGCTGTTATGACTTTACAATTTCGTGATTAGAAAAGTGGGCAGTGCCACGCCCATAAAAAAAATTATAATTTTTATGTTTTTGCACTTGATATTCAATTTAAATTCAGAATGCATTTCGATTCATTGAGTGGCGTAGCAACGCGCGCCGGGTTTGGCTAGTATAATATAAAGTAGAAAAAATGATATTAAAATTTTTCATAATGATATTTTAATAATAAAAAAAGTTTCTGTTTTGTTCAAGCCGAGTTTGGACAGTGTGTAATCTTTAACATTCAAATCTTTCATATCAGATCGTTTTTAATTTAATAAATTATTTTTTATTAAAAGATATTAAATATTTCTTCAAATCTGCTGTGAATTAACAGTGAGTTTCTGTGCATTCATATTTATTACCTAATTACTGTTTAAATAAAAAAACTAATGGCTTTGACAGGAAATTATTAAATATGTATGTATACCATCTCATACCACCCGTGGTGACACACGGTATATTTAGGTTTGTCATTCCGTGTATAACGCTAAAAATTATTAATCTTAGGCCCAACAAAAGTTCTATATTATTAGTCCTTGTAGCTTTTTGTGTTAACTTAGCTATATATTTTCAGCTGTGCGTTAAAAGATGATAGCACAACCAAACTATGAAACCTTATTAAATAAAATTTGTACAAACAGTTTTTAATTCTCGTATGGATTTTGGTTTGAAATATTCGTTTACTCAACACATTTAATAAGAAATTGACTAAAATATGTATAACCGTTAGAAAACAATTTGAATTGTTTTACTACTACCACTACAGCTAAATTTTAACATGGAACCCGTATAAAAAAACACTCGTAGTTTGTTTCATTGAGACTTTGAGTTTTGGGATTTAATAAAAAAAGAGGTTGAAGTAAAAGAAACAATCTAGCATATTTGTCTGTATTTTCATCGTGAAAATTTTGATTAATGGTTAATTCAAATTGTTAAGACAGAAATTATAAATTTACTGTTTCTTAGTCGACGTTCACATTATGAAGAAACATTTGCTGCAGAACTCTTACGTTTGTAGATGAAAGAGGAAATAAGAATAAAAAAGAGTACAATGTTTAATCCACATGCAATTCTGTTTTGTTCTCCCCATTCGCTAATAAGTTTTCTATATTAGGTAGGGTAGGTAAGTAGAACAGGTTCCGTGTGGAGTCGTTTGCTTATTTTTACTCCCATCGGACGCGTCCCCAGGTGGCGGATAGGGGGGGTGGATGTGGTGTGGGGGGCCTGAGCGCTTCATAGAGTGGGAAAGACCTACCCATCTAAATGAGTAGAGATTTGTCGCATTATGTAGTGATCAGATCCCGTACACTACCTCTGACCCTAGGGGTTCCTAGAACTCCTCGCGGACCAAATAAAAATAAGATAGGGCGGTTCCCAAAATAAACCAAATATGAACGAAAAAATTAAAGAAGTAAAAGTTACGGTGCAGAGCCTAATAAACTCAGTACCGGCGGCTAATGGTGGTGAGCAAGCAGGCCCCGAGTCGTCGTCATCAAATGACTGTAAGGAAACAATTTCGGAGGTGGGCAACTTGGCTTCCGTTATTGATAAAGCATCAAGAAGAATAGAGAACGAGGGATCGGATCCAAGGGTGAGCTTTAAGCATCCCCAGCCACACAAGACAGGCGAGGATTCCGACACCTCTGACTCAAATATAGAAGATGCTGACACTACGGTGTTATGCACAAAGGATACCTCTGAGGTAGATAAAATGGTTGAGGAAGTAAGCGCAAGCATTGCCAAACTCACCACAGACAAAATAAGAACTCTCTCCGGAGCGCAGCAAAGGAAGACTGCCAAAAAGAAACAGAGAGTAAATAAGAAAGGTCAGCGGGATGTCCCTAAAGAGAAAGACTCATCTACACCCATTTCTACCGAAAAGGGTAAGAGGATTCGATCTCCGGAGGAACAGAACACCGTTGGCAATACTAAGAAGAAAAAAAGTTACCAGCAGGGAAGTAAAACGGTTAGCATTTCCCAACTCCCGAAAGAAGACCCTCCGGCCAATCTGAAAGGAGAAGGTAATGAACCAATAGCTTCAACCTCAAAACAGGCGAAAGCGGTAGCTAAAAATATAGGTGATGGTGAAACAGCCGGAAAAAAAACCCCACCATCACGTAAAAGAAAGCCGGAAGAAAAATCGGCTAAGGAGCAACCCACGTATGCGAAAGTGGCCAGAAGGAAGATGACAGAGGAGCTATGCTATGCTGTTATCGACTCCAATAGCGCATCGGGCAAAATTCCAATGGCACATCAGAAGGAAGTAGAGAATGCCATAAATGAGAGGATTGTGCAGTATGTCCTGGAAGCAGATGATAATGCTCCACAGATCCATATAGATAGCTGTAGGTTCGCCAGGGAAGTACTGTTTCTGCAACTAGAATCAGACACCTGCGCACATGTTATGAAAGACCTAGTGGGAGGCATACCAGCCCCATGGGAGGGTGGCAAACTTGCCATGGTGAAAAAAGCCGATATCCCATCCCTAACCAAGGTTTCATTTTTCGTTAAAGGTTGGGGCAGCAAACTTGATAGCAAGGCCATGCTTAGGATCATTGGCAAGCAAAATAGAGGTCTGGAAGTAGACAAATGGGAGGTTTTCCATCGTGAGGAAACTGACGATGGCACCCTGGTAGTTGCAGGAGTGGATAAACCCTCCATGTCTTACCTCGAGGAGCAAAAAGGGAAGGTGTACTTCGCGAGTACAACTATTTTCTTCAAAGTTGGTAAGACGCCCATTGGTTGGACACATAATCCAACGGAGAAGAAAGACCCTGACGAAGAAGCAAAGGAGGCCAAAGAGGATAAAGGCCACCCCGTGCCAATGAAGAGGGAGGAGTTGGAGATAACTCAATCCCAAGAAGAATCTCTTTTAGCCGAACAACAATGATACTGCTCTTGCAGATCAATCTCCATCGAAGCAGAACGGCTACACAAGCTTTGATGGAAAATATAACTAAAGGTAAGGTACACATAGTTCTCATTCAGGAACCCTGGACTGTTAAAGACAGAGTTACTGGATTGAATGAGTGTGATTACCAATTATTTTATGCTAAAACTGGGTCTCGACCCAGAACATGTATACTTTGTCATAAGGGATTAAATTTTCTTTTTTCCCCAGATTTATCTACAGCGGACGCCACTACCTTAATACATGGCTCACGCAATTTAATGCTGGCATCGGTGTACCAACCTTCTGATGCTCCGACACTACCACCAACGTCGGATTTAAGAAGTATGATAACATCGGCAAGGAGAACAGGTAGGAATATTTTAATAGGTTGTGATGCGAACTCGCATCACCTCTCTTGGGGCAGCACGAACTGTAACAGGAGAGGAGACGCCCTATGGGAATTCCTAAATGCTAATAACTTATTTACCCTTAACTCAGGTAATAAACCTACATTTATTAACAGAATTAGGGAAGAGGTAATTGATGTGACTATATGTTCAGAAAATTTAATTGATGAAATTTGCGATTGGCACGTATCTGATATGCACTCTTATTCGGACCATCGCTATATTTTTATGACCTTAACTCATCCGCCACCGGAACCGGTGACTTTTAGGAATAAGGCCAGGACGGACTGGCCAAATTTTAGGTTAAGTCTTCAACATAAACTCGAAAATTATCCAGAACCGGATGAAAATCTGGACACGATAGATTCGATGGTGGGAAGACTGACTGCCGATTTTAGGGAAACTTTTGAGGAGCATTGTCCACTCCGACAAAGGCGAACCCCAAGGGAAAAGCCCTGGATGACAGGTGAACTGATTAATCTCAGGAAAGAAACCCGAAGGCTATTTAACAGAGCCTATCGAAAGAAACAATCAGTATACTGGGACGATTACAGTGAGAAGCTCAGAATATACAACAAAGCAATAAGAATCGCCAAACGCAGATCCTGGAGGCTTTTTTGCAATCAGGTGGACAGCGTGAATGACGCTTCTAGAATTAAGAAATTCCTATCGAAAACCCACACCCAACCGGAAACCCTCGTTGACTCGAACGGGAAAAGGTCGGAGACGATGGAGGAGACGCTAGGAATACTGATAGAGGCACACTTCCAAACGGAAATGGCGGATGACGGAGAAATTCCACACCCCCATGACGGTAGTGCCACGACGGACATAATTATAACCACAAAGATGGTAAGAGAGGCGGTAAATAGTTTCTTGCCATATAAGGCACCAGGGCCGGACGGTATTTTTCCGGCTCTCCTACAGAGAAGCATTGACCTAATCGACATAAGGCTGGCGAATATTTTTACTACTTGCCTGAAATATGCGTATACCCCTGTGGAATGGAGGGAGGCGAGAGTCGTTTTCATACCTAAACCAGGGAGGGAAAATTACGCAAATCCTAAAGCTTATAGACCCATAAGCTTAACATCATTCTTATTGAAAACCATGGAGCGTATCGTCGATGGAATGGTCAGAAGACGATTACCAGGCGATTCAATGAGATTTGGACAACACGCCTATATCAAGGGCAGATCTACTGAGACTGCTCTTCAGGAGGTTGTTTATCATATAGAGAGATCCTTCGACCTGGGTGTGTATACCATGGGCGTATTCATAGACATAGAAGGAGCTTTCAATAACGTAATGACCTCGAGTCTTATCGGTTCCTTGGAAAACTTAGGGTTAAGCCATGTCTTAATTGCATGGATTAGCAATATGTTAAGGAACAGATGGATAAATTGTGAGGCAAATGGAGTAAGAAGAAGGGACAAAGTATGTCGAGGAACCCCGCAGGGAGGTATTTTATCTCCATTAATATGGGTAACTACCATACATAGTCTACTGAGGATTCTATCGAACGAGGGATTCAAGCCTATCTGTTACGCAGATGATGTTGCGATACTGATCAGGGGGATGAATCCAAATTCTTTATGTATGAGAGCAATGGAGGCTTTGAATATATCATATAACTGGGCGAAGGAGCGAGGGCTCAATGTCAACCCGGAAAAGACTGAAATCTGTTTGTTTACGAGAAAGAGGAAGATACCGGTGCATAGCTATCCCATCTTTCGGAATAAGACAATTAAGATTGATAAAAAGGTCAAATACCTAGGAATAGTACTTGATTGGAGACTATCCTGGAAGGACCACATTCAATGTAAAGTGGAGAGAGCTCAAAGAATATGGGCCCTCTGCAGAAGAGTGATTGGCTCAAAATGGGGCTTAAGCCCAAGGATGACACATTGGCTATATACGAGTGTACTGCGGCCTACAATTACGTACGCTTCGTTTGTATGGTGGACATCCTTAGAGAAGAAGGTGAATATAAAACCTCTTCAAAAGATTCAGAGACAGTGCTGCATTAGTATTTGCGGCGCCATGAGGACCACATCGACAATGGCCATTGAGAATATATTATCCATTTGGCCTATTGAGATACAGGTAAAATATGAAGCGGCCTTAGCTGCCACAAGATTAATGGCAATAGATGAGTGGCTTATAAGAGAACACAAGACCAGATACCAAAGAATAACGGATATCTTACCGATAGGAAATATTACAGAATTAACATGTGATAAAATCCCGATGAGATATGAGAATATTAACTGCATCACCATTATACCGGAAGAGGGAGAATGGGATGAGATAATCAGGATGGGAAACACCCACGGAATCGATCTTTATACAGACGGTTCAAAGATTGGTGACCAAACTGGAATGGGCTTATACGACATAAGCCGAAATAGAGGCAAATACTTCCGTCTACCAGATCACAACACTATTTTTCAGGCTGAGATCATGGCGATTACGGAAGGAATTAAATAGATAAAGGAAACGAATAGCGAAACTCCGATTCGTATCTTTACGGATAGCCAATCAGTGATTAAGACATTGAGAAAGGAGAAAGTTGAATCCCGGAACGTTTTGCAATGCAAGAGTGAGATAAACTCATATGCAAATTGTGAACATCTGGAGATAATATGGATACCAAGCCATCACGGGCTGATCGGAAACGAGAAAGCCGACAAATTATCCAAAATGGGAGCTCTTTTGAGTACTATAACTTTGGAGAACGCCAAACCCCTTAAACGATTTAAGGATGAACTTAAACGTTGGGCAATGGAAGAACATGTCAGAAAATGGCAAAGCACTGATGTCGGTAAGGTGACAAGAACACTCTGGGGTGACCCAAATCTTGGGAAGTCAAAGGAGATTTTGAGACTAAGTAGACCTACACTTAGGAAATTAACCGGTGTAATTACAGGTCATACGGAGTTGAGAACTCATTTAGCACGCATGGGATTATCTGAGGAGACGACATGTAGAGCTTGTGAGGAAGAGGATGAGACCCTGGTACACTACCTCTGTCATTGTCCTGCGTTTGGGCATATTAGACGCGAAAATTTTACAGTAGATAATATGCCGAACTTGGAATACCTGGGGAACTCGAACTGGAGATCCATAAGGCGTTACATTGAGGGGACTGGTTTCTTGGACTAGTCCGATATTTATGGGAAATTATGTTTATGGTTTTTTGTTTGGGAATTCCGTTTTCCACATGGAGCGCACAACATGCCAACTGGGCATAGGTGTATACCTGTCATGGGTTTGGGCTTTTATACCCCTCCTTTTCAACCTAACCTAACCTAACCTAAGTAGAACAGGCAGCTACTGTGCAGCTCACTTGTGTCCATATTGAATCCTTTGTGATACTTGAACAGAAAGAATAAAATTAAAAAAAAGAAGGAGAACCAGACCAATCCGGTCCAAAGTCTATAGCGGAGATTAAACACGCAACCCCCAGACTAGCAGACAAGCACACTACTGCCTAGTCCACCGGGCACCCAGTTGCTAAATTAAGGAATGTAAAAATAAAATTTCTTAAGCCTAGTCTCACTGTATGGACACGAAAACAATTTTTTAAGAGATTTGAGATTTAATGAGCTCTTACCCTCCCAATCTACTATTTTTCTAGATGTGTTACTAGAGCGTCTGCACAATCGTCAGCAACATATTCATCAGGTCGTACGCAAACTTATTTGCTTGTCATTTAAATTATTTTTCCGGACTTTCTCAAGCTATAAGCATAACACAATTTAATAAGCTGTAATAGGGTAAAAGGATTAAAAAAATTCCACCTAAAGGGTGATTTTTTAGCTATTATCTTTTTGGCAACACTGGTTTAAACAGCTGACGCACGTTTCGTGTTTTGTTTTACTGTCAAACATCTTCAGTTTGGCCTATAATTCAACCATGAATCGTCTTACAAACGAACAACGCTTGCAAATTATTGAATTTTATTATCAAAATGCGTGCTCTGTTAAGAAAGTTCATCGCGCGCTTGTAATCGAAAAATGTTATTCAGCGATGAAGCTCATTTTTGGCTCAATGGGTACGTTTATAAGCAGAATTGTCGATTTTGGAGTGAAGATCAGCCAGAAGCATTGCAAGAGCGACCAATTCATCCAGAAAAAGTCACAGTTTGGTGCGGTTTATGGGCTAGTGGCATCATTGGACCGTACTTTTTCAAAGATGATGCGAATCGTAACTGTAAATGGTGAGCGCGCTACCATGAGATGATATCCAACTTTTTTTTTGCCCAAAATGCAAGAGCTTGACTTGCATGATATGTGGTTTCAACAAGACGGTGCCAAATGCCACACAGCACGCTTAACAATGGACTTATTGAGAGGTGAGTTCGGTGAACATTTTATTTCACGTTCGGGACGGTCAATTGGCCGCCTAGATCGTGCGATTTAACGCCTTTAGACTATTTTTTGTGTGGTTATGTTAAACCTCATGTCAATACACACATGCTCGCTTCAACTGACGCATTGGAAGACAACATTGAAGCATTTATTCATGAGATACCGGCCGAACTATTGGAAATAGTGTGCCAAAATTGAACTAAGCGGATGGACCATTTGAGGCGCAATCACGGTCAACATTTGCATGAAGTAATCTTCAAACATAAAATTATATGGACCGTACTATCGATTCAATTAAAGATTTCATGCATTTTTCTGAATTTTATGTGTTTTTGTTTTTAATCTTTCCAATAGCTTTTAAAAAAATCACGCTTTGTGTTGTGTGCTGTTAATTTTTCGTTTATACAAATTTCAACTTACCTTTCAGTCATAAAAAATTATTTGTACTTTTTTATTATATTAAATTAAGCTCCAGAATTTATGAAAAAAAGATCAATGTAATCGGACTTAAAGAAAAAAGTCTTGAAACAACAAAACATATTTTAAACATGTGAGCCAGCCTCTTAAAAATGTTCCTTACACTTTCTTTACATAGTAAAATATTTCGGGAAGAAATTTTAATGCAACCTTATCTTACAACTTTTCACTATATCCAGGATTAGAAAGAAAAAACACTTTGCTATGGATTATCGTCTTTCTTATAATATCCATACTGATGTTAAGTACAACATACTTATATTCGAAATAATTATATTATATATATTAAATATTAAAATTTCTATTTAGAAAATCAAAAAAATTGATAAATGTTTTTATGCGACTCGACAAACTTACGATGAGCATAATCGATATACTGAAACCACAGATGCCAATACCACTTGCGAATTTGTGTCCCAGTTAACATTAGTGGATGATACTAGACTGGTACTTACGTAGTTAAGAGAATATAGCAGCAAAAACTGATTCGAATCGTTTTCAGAATGTTACCGTTATAACACCATGATTAAAGACTATGTGCTTCCAGAAAATCGAGCGCATGATTTTCGTGAGCTCTAGAATCAACAAGACGGCTCTACGAGCCATACAGCACGTGTATGAAGTCTGAGCTCTTCCTCAGACATGATCGTGACCAACATTTAGATGATAATCATTGTCAAGCAGCAAATGCCGATAATAAAAATTCCAAATTTACCTTAAAATATATGTTGTTTTACATTATAAATCAAACCTCATCAAAAATCCCCCGATACATGCCAGTGAGTTTAAAATAAAGAAAATGTAAGTCCCATAATCTATTAATTGCAATTTACTCAATACATAATTACGTTCAAAAGACCCATGCTCTCGTCAATTAAAGCAGAAATGGTGATGTGTATGTACATACTTATGTTAGTATGTATGTCAACTTAAGGCGATTAAAATGATTTATTCACTTTTAATGAGTCAAACACAAATTGTTTAATTATTTATATCTGTTAATAGTCTTAAGTTCACTCACACACAACACTCTCCTATTTGGCATTAAATTAAAAATAAATTAAATTAAAAATAATATTAGTTTTATTAAGCGCTTTAATTTAAATGAAAACATAAAATGGAGACTAAGGCAGAGAAAAAGTTTTAAAACAGTTGACGTTTTATATTAAGACATTTAATGAAAGAATATTTAGTAAAGCTCAACTTCAAAGTGTTGCATTAACGTACTTTAAATAAATTAGTAAAATAAACCAATTTATGATTTAAAAGCAAACATGCTAATTATAACAGGCCACCCTTAAGTTTAAGCTATTCGGTTCAATAATGGGTTCTATTACTACCCAATTTTAAATGAGGTGTGATATTTATTCAGTGTGCTGTAATCCATCAATCTATGTTTTATATAGCCAAAATTGGAATGTAAAACGTTCTTAAAAATTTATTTATTTAACTTGAATTGTACAAAAACAAATGCTTTATTTGTACAGATATGCTTAACAAATTTTTGTGTAGTTTTTCTAGTTTTTATATAAAGCCTAAAGCCGAGGCTTACCTTAACTTTCGTTAAATTTTCAAACATATCAAAAACAGAATTCCAGACTTACAGTTTGCAATTTTATATTTCACAGATATTTACAAGCCATTTTTAGCTGATTTACACTTCTCTTTTTTAGACTTAAATTACCAAAATTTATTTTGCTAATCTCAATACTTCTAGAAGGATATGCATCTAATATAATATTATTTTTGGCTCTCCGGTAGTCTAGTCAGCAGTGCGTTAGTCCTGCAATTTAGAAGCCTGTGATTCAATTCCCGCCAGAGAGTCTTTCTCAACTCAGTTGAAAACAAGTTTGAATATAATTCGTTATTGCATTGCAATAAAAATAAATAATATTTATTTGTTAAATAATCGGTTATGACATTGATATCAACATTAAAAACATTTATATTTAAGAAAATGTTATAAAGGGTCCGCCATCTAACGTTTTTTTTCCAACTAGTGTTTATTTCATTAATGGTAGCACTTTGCTGATGTCTGATTTGACAGATAATTAGTTTTATCCTTCCGCTGAACGAATATGGTTGTGTATACGCTTCGATTAGTGGGCCAGCGATCGACTTACAGAAGATGCCGATTTTGCCAAAAAAAATCATCTTTTCAGATGAAGCTTATTTTGATCTTGGCGGGTATGTAAACAAGCAAAATTGTCGCATTTGAGGCACAGAAAACCCACACGCATCCATTGATAAGCCGATACACCACCCAAAACGTGTCACTGTTTGGTGCGGATTTTGGTCCAGAGGCATAATTGGGCCATTTTTCTTCAAAAATGAGCAAGGAGTGGCCGCAATCAATGGCGATTGTTATCGGGCCATGTTGAACGAATTTTTGTTCACAAAAATTTAAGAGGAGGATATTGGCAACATTTTATTTCAACAGGACGGCGCTAAGTGCCACACATCCAAAGCTACACTCGATGTTTGCGCCCAGTTTTTGAAGATCGCATTATCAGCCGCAGAGCTGATGTCGTTTGGCCACCTCGGAGCTGCGATTTGAAACCGTTAGACTATTATTTGTAGGGTGGCATCAAAGGTAAGTGTTACGCCAACAAGCCAGAGACAATTGACGCTTTAAAAGATAATATTCGTGAAGCCATTGGTGAAATACAGCTGCACACAATCGATAATGTTCTTAAAAATTTGACCGATCGTGTAGGCTACTGCACGGCCAGCCGAGGCAGCTATTTGAATGAAATTATTTTCCATTATTAACCGGAACGACTGTACTTTCAAACAAAAAAAGAAATTTGAGAAAATATTCAGTAGTTTTTTTTTATAGCATTTACAAAAAAAAGTTATTTGGTGGACCCTTTATATTGTTTTTTGCTTCATAATGTGAAAAGACTTTTTCCAATTAGCTTCCAATCAATAGAACAAATAATCAAATATAAAATCTGTCATAAAATGATTTTAGGGAATACAATGCATAAATTGTCTTACGAACTTGAAAGTTTTTCTAAATTTCATAAAGTAATTTTATATTTTCTATAAACCATAAAATTCTGATTTTCTTTTATAAATGTCACTTATTAAAATATCGACGGTCAAAGGTTGACAACATGTAACAGGCAATTCTTATTTTTCGTCATGTCACAACATTTCTTTGTCCTGCTGATATTGTCGTCTATCATTAACTCACACATAAGAAATGTCGATAACATGTTGTCAAACTATGGCTATCAATATATTAAATCTAATCTAAACACAACATATTACTAAATAAATCTACAAGAAAGTAAAAAAAAATATATTTTCTTTTATTACGAAATTTGATGGCAGATATTATTTACTACTATCACTTGCACGGTACTGTATAGTGGAACTATTATGTTATATTATATATTCTTTAAGAAATCTATCGAACAAAAAAATCTATTAAAACAAAAATACAAAAAAAAACTTATGTGCTGTTTTTACAAACCGACTGAATGATTGTCTTAGACGATTTATGTATGTGTAATTTCTTTTTGTTACAATAACAAAATACACATAAATCGTCCAAGACAATCACTCAATCGGCTTGTAAAAACAGCACATTATACATTTAAGGCAATTTATTTTTTAATAATTATATGTATAGTTATAACGAAATTACACAAAAATTGTTTTTTCTTTTGAAGAAAATTCTGCATAAAGTATCATTAATTAGAAAAGTTTTACCAAGCAAAGAGAGCTGAAACAAAAAGCATACTTTCCTAGTAACTTTACAAGTAATTAAGTTACAAATACTTATAACGTATTGTAATGTCTCTTTGATCAGTTACTTTTTACTACAATATTAATAATTATAATTAAGTTGCGAAACACTATTTGTAATAAAAATTTTATTCTTTGTACTCACTCACTCACTCGTGCCGGACTGTATTTCTGCTCTTGTCATTGAAAACACATTACAGTTATTAAGTCATAGTTAAATGTAGCGTGTACAAAATTACCACTTCTTTATATGTATGTATTTAGTTACCGTAATGTAAATTTATAAGGCTGCTTGCTGTCTTTGTTTGCTTTTAATTAGTATTTTCAATTATCTAATTATTTTAATTAATTTTTTTCATGCTCATTAGAGCGTTCCATTGTAGAGGAAGACTAAAACAGTTTTATGAGATTATGAGAGCCAAGAATGATTAAATAAAGATTACGCCTTGCGCATAATTTACCGTTAGATGACGTAGTAATCCCCTTGCAAAGGTTACCAAGTCTGTATCATATGTAAAATTTATAATTTCTTACAAAAAATGTATGTATTTTGAGATAGTTGGCAGCCCTGTAAGTAATTTACTCAGAGAGTTCTAAAAAAAAATATTACATCGGTATTTAATAAACAACGAATTTCGTGTCATATTTAATAATAAATACATATAAATAATATTAAAATTATATAAAAAGTGTTTAAATTTGGTTATTTAAAAGCTGCAAAACAGAAAACAAAAAAAAGTGAAAAGATAAGAAAGAGAGCAAATACGAAATGTGCAGTGGGCAAATGCAAGCAAAGTAACAGCAAAAAAACAAGTGAGAAATTATATTAAAACCTAATAAGTTTTTAATAAAACGTTTGTATTTTCAAAAAGCTGTATCATTCTAAATTTTCCAAAAGATGAATCGCGAAGGAAGTTATGGGTAATATTTTGCAAACGAGTGAAGCCTGTAAATTTGGATAAAGAAAAAATTTGTGCTTTACATTTTAGGCAAAAAGATTTTGAAAGAAACTTGATGTTTAAAATGGGTAATGGGTAATGGGTAATGGGCAGTACATTACTAAGGCATTATGAATATAATTTAGCAAACGGCGTGCAAAAATTTTAAAATCCCATGCAGTTCCGTCTTTAGACACTAGTGCTGTTGAATGTGAAACGAAAACTGCTAATGAAGTTGCAAATGTATATGAAGGACTACGTGAAACTGAAAAGCAAAATGATATTCCAAATAGTTTTGAAGAAAAATTGGTCGCGGAAAATGCTCCAAGGCTGACTGATCTTGAAGGAGATCGCTTCCAAACTTACACCATATTTTTCAAATTAAAATTTACAAAAGCATTTGTTGGAAGGCAAAGAAATTGAAGCCAGTGAATACGTGAAAAAACTTTTTTTTAGGTGTCGAATGTATTTTACAATTAGAAAACTAAATGTCGAAATCGCTGAAAATACTTATAAGCAAAAAAGAAAATTTGATAAAATAAAAAAATGAAATGAATTATACACCTAATATAATAGTGAAGTATGGTATAAAAATAATGAAAATATATATGTATATATAAAGAATTTATTTGCTTTCAAAACATTTAGTTAGAAAAATAACAATTTGTCCCACTGTCATGTTTTTACATAAAAACTTTTAGTTATACAACTGAATTTTATTAGCCAATCAGAACACAGCTTGGGTGACGTCAGAATTCCTACATGCGCAGAAATGTTTTTTTATGGCTGCGTGATGGCGTAATCTTTATTTAATCATTCTTGATGAGAGCCACTGTTTTCAAAAAAGTCTTTTAATGTCAAATGTAAATCGACCCAATAAAGAATTCAAAATGTAAAAACATTAGATAAATAAATTTAAATAAAATTTACAATAAAACAGAGAATTCATGGCTTCACTGTTATTTAAAAAAAATATATATCAATAGTTGTTTTTTTTTTGTATTGAGCTTGATATCACTTTTTTTATAAAAAATAGTTTTATTTTTATTTTCCAATATTTCGCTACCACATTGGGTAGCTTCTTCAGGAAAATTATAAACAACTATGAACAATTAACAATGTGAAAATTATTTGTAAAAAAATTTTTTTTGTCGGTAAAGACAATTGTTTGGTCCAAATTGGAGTTACCCTGTGAATGCTTTCAAATTTACTTAGCAAACAAAATGCAATAGTTATGACTATTAATTTTTTAGAACACGGTTCTTGTGTAGTGTAGACTCAAGTCCTAGTAAAAAAAAAACGAGACATGACAGTAATTTAATCGGCGGATTAGGTGTTTCTTAGGTAAGATTAAGTTGAAAAATAGGGACATTTAAATCCAAACCTATGATAAGTATAAACGTATGCCAAATAGGCATGTTGTGCGCTCTAAAGGAATGAAAATTACTCTACTAGATCCATAATCCTAGACTCCGTTCATATTACGGTCAGGTCAAGAAAACAATCCTTTTAATGCAGTTAATCAGGGATTTAGATCTCAACGTTAAAATTCTCGTATCTAGTAAGCCTAAGCGTAGGATGTGGAAACAGTAGTGTTACAAAGTCGTATCCTCTTGCTCTCATGTCCTACACATAGTTTTATTCGACAGTCCCATGCCGGCTAGATGAGATCCCAAATCCTTGTAACTACACCAGTAAATTTTTCAAGTATTGGCATACTCAGTTTCGGAATATCCTTTGATTTCTCAAAATTTGGGTAACTTCATTGTACATTTGTATCCATACCAACAATACTATTTTTCCACCTTCTGACGAGTTCTTTTTTGAAGATCATTTTTTAACCTCTAAAAGGCTCCAACATTTTCCAATGAGATTGTATTAAAAAATAATCACATTTTGGATAAATTTTTGGCTTCTAATGGCCTAGTAATGATGTTATCTCTGACATTCATTAGGGCCTTGATAACTAATAGGCTGTCCACAACAAATTCGAGCTTCATTATCAATCTCCTTCACCATTTTCATCCTTAACTGTCATTATTTTAGCCTGGAAGACAGCATTGTGATGTGACAGAGGATGTATCTACGTCTGCACTCTGGTTATTTCTTAACCTAATTGCTTCATAATACTCTCCCTCCTCTAGTGTTATGGTGATGCAGTTAATGCTCTCATATGATACATCTATGATAAATGCTACTGCTAATATAGGAATTATTCTTTGGTATTCGGTTTAATTGTTCCTTTAGCAGCTATTCACCCATCGCCATTAACTGGTTGCTGGCCAAAGATGCTTCATATTTGAACAGCATCTCAGTTCTGAAAATTATTGTAATTCAAAATAGCCATTATTGATGTGGTTTTTACTGTTTATGGATATTTCGAAGAGATTTTCCATTAACCCTCTTTCTCCAAGGGGTTTCACTATATAAGGCGTATATTAGGATGTTCGCTTCAGGTGGCTACTTGAAAGTTAGATGCAGGAATGTTTTTTTTACCAAATCGGACATCAGGAGCTAAATACTACGGACTAGAGAGTTGACTTTTAAAAGCCACTGGGTCTGCCATACAAAATTGTATATAATCCCTTTAAAATCTGAATTTTAATTTCATTTCACAATAAAATGTAAGTTCCGCTTGTCAGAACAATGCATCAAGTAAATTGAAACTTTAAGAATTTTATAAAAATAAACCAGTCTTACATTTACATTGCCCCAATGCAATCCTTAAATACCCCTTGTAATCGTGGCTAGCAAAAACAAGCTTTTTTTCTCTCCTTCTACACTTTTACAACCGTTTCCATATGGCTGCCACATAATTTTATTTCTAATAGTTGTTTAACATTAAACAACAGTTTGTCGGTCATAACTTTCCACATATGTTGCTTGTTTTATGTAAAAATTCTTTGGTTTTATTTGTTTTTTGTCGACACTTCTCTCTCTTCAATGACTTTTCATTCGACTCAAAAGTATGTGTTTAGCTTCTATTTCAATTATTCTCAAGTATTTTACATTCCTTCTTAGATGTGTATGTGTATGGAAAACACATGTACATGTTGCACATAAAAATGTGCATGTTCATACTGCAGTGTGTATGTGTGTGTGTGTTTAGAAATGTTTGCGTTCCCCAGCCAATAACCTTGTTATAACCTTCACCAGGTATAAGAGTTCTCATGTGATGCAGTGCCGTTTGTTCTGTTCTTGATTTAGTTCATCATTGGGATAGAAAAACAAAAATAATATTCATATGTGTGCATTAATGGTTTTATAAGCCTGGCCATACCCCACAGTTTTGTTTAATGGACCTGAAATAGCAATTTTGCTAGAACTCGTAACAGATCACTCCTCAGATTATGCATGGACTTATAAAACTCTTGATTTGAAAAGAAGAACACGAACCGGTTAATATAGAGGCAAGGATATTATTGTCCTAGAGAAGGCTGACATTAGAAGAAAGTTATCTTTAAAAACTGCGAGGGAAAAACCATTACTGCAAAATAAGTAAAAGTAAAGAACTTTCCATAAATGTTACAATTTTACATTCGTTTTATAGCATCCTAAAAAGGTTGTTAAACATGTTCAATACTCCTTCCTAGTCTTCAATGTGAGAGTATGTGTATATAAGCGGACATCTAAAGTAGGCAATGAAATTTGTGCCCATAACTGATAACAATTCTTCCCTTTAGGTAGTTTGCGAATACCAAAAAATACTTTTGCATTAAAGATTAATCAAGTTTGTATACAGAAATTTTTATGAACATTAACTTAAAATGTTTTATAAAGTGTTAAACAAGGTAAGATGAGAGATGTTTTTAAGTGCACACAGAAATGTTGATGTTTCACACGGTTTTCAACATAAGAGCTATAAAGCTAAAATTCTATCACATTCAGATTTATTTAGAAATTTGAAGTTCTACCAAGACGCAACCTTTAAAACTTTTACAACATCATTCTGATTCTAATGTATTACTCTTGTTGTCGTTACTCATTTTGAAACAGATTAGATTAAAAAAAATTTAAGGTTAACCCTAACATGTAGTTCCCAAAAACTGCAGCTAGAGAAAGTTAAATATAAAAATAACAAAAACTATTAATAATTGTTTAAAACTTATATGTATATGTTTGTATGTATGTGCTTAACGAAATGGTGTTTACCCATTTCATATGTCATTTTAAATATCTAACATGAGAAGATTAAAGATTTATGCTCTTGCAAAACGGTGACAGTTATAAATATTGTAATAATTTGATAACAAATGTTAAACGGATTTAAGATTTTGTTTTCAAAACAAAAATGTACAATAAAAGTGTCATCTGTTCATATCTATTGAATTTTGTAGCAATGTTTCTCTTTCCATGTCACATTTTTCCGTTAACTTCTCCTGGGAGCATAGGGCTTCCACAAATCATCTTGTTTTGCTGCATTGCTTTCGTTTCACTAATCTTTTTACTTTTTTTTTCATCTAAATTGATGATTAGTCTACGATGATAAATCTTTCCATCTGTCTTTGCTAAGAACAACACCTTCCCATGACTGTGTACTGATGCAGGTTCTTCTTATGTTGTGTGAGATCTGACTCGCTTAAAATGTTTTTTTTAATTTTTCTTAAAGGTGGCGCTTCTAAACGTCCATGTAATGCTGACCTTTTATTGACATTAGGAGTGAGCTAAAAAATTAACAGGCTTCTTTTTTACTTTTTCGGAAGATCTGTCTAGAAAGTGATTTAAGCCACTTAATTAAAAACTTAAACACCGCAACGAACAGTTTTTTTTTTTAACCAGGGTCTTTCGGTTTGAAGTTTGATTCTCAAACCACTATACCACGTCAGCCATCTCAAAGCAAGAACGGTAAACGTTGTGCATAGTGCTTACACTGAAGCGAAACCCCTACTCTAGAGCGTTAACGTTGTGTATTGAATAGTAACTTTACATCTAGGCGAGCCATCGACTTGTTCATACTAGAACAAAAAGTCGGCAGAGCAACTGTCAAAAAATTTTTCATGTTCTTTGATACGGAGAAAACGTATAAATTGTATTTTGTTTCTATTTTTATGTGTCGTCTCTTTCCATCATATTCAAAATGCCTTTTAATATCAGGAGGCATCGTTGTTGGAACAAATGTTCTGACAACGCTGTTTAAACAAAAACAAAATATCGACAATAGCGGTCCACACCAGGCAAATTTATGTGCGCGCTAAAAATTGTTCGTTGTTAGAACAAGTCGAGGGCTGGTGTGGACTGTACGCAATGTTAAGTTATGATGTTCAGTCAAATACCTAAGACGTCAAACTTTTCAACAATTACAAAAGCAAAATAAATGTACTGAAGTTACAATTTTACTTACAAAGTTACTTCAATACCAAATACCAAAGCGAATTCATACAGGTGAAATCAAGGCGAATTCATGGATATGCCTTGGTTGAAATTATCAGCGCAGCTGATGGGGAAACTTTTTGTCAAAATCGGTTGAATTTACCTTATTAATGCAGGGAAGGAAAATGTGATTTTTTAATCGGTTTTAAACAACTTACATAAGTGTACATTTTCGATAGTAAATGTACCAAATTTATATATCTTTGCTGCTCTTGCACCAATTATAATGTGTTTCACGTATTTATGTATATTCTTTTTTTAATCAAATTTTAATTAATTAAACATACTTTACAACTTTACCATCCCTGACCTAGGAATTGGACTTGACAGGAAACATCCTCTTTAAAGTTGTTTTGTTGTATCAATTCACCGTTGCACATACATGTATAAATATGCCTTGAACTTGTCAAACCGGTATTTTGGTTTGCTTTATACAAATTGTATCGGCATGAGAATTTTTTACAGCAGAAAACGCTTGCTGCTCTTGTTTGGGCATGGATGGCAGTAATTTGTAGGGAATTGTGTTTCGTTATATATTTCCTTGATGGTTCATTAAGCTTAAGGAGTATGACTTCAAAGGGAACTAGAATCAATAAAAAATAAAGTTTTTAGAAAGTGTCTTAAAATACTCGCATAAGAATTAATTTGACATTTTATAAACATTGAGTGCTTTTTACATCTGTATTATTACTGTCAACACGAGAACTAAATCTACTTTTTTATTGCAAAATTTTACTGTCAATCGAGTCATCTTCTTTTAAACGCCCTTTTAATGATTATTGTCTCGGATTAGTTGATTGATTGTTTTTTAGTGCTAAAAAAATTGATTTCATTGCTTTTTATATCATTCAAGCATGTCTTTCGAATAATAGCAAATGGCTATGACAGATCAAAGCAACACTTTCTTGATTTGGGATCTTATTTATAAAAACATTAGTTTTTTGTTAGCATTTTTCTTTAATATTACATTTGATTATTCATGTTACATTTTATTATTTGATTTTTTACATACAAAAAAAGAATTACTGCCGCAGCTGATGAAAATTGGATTAAATTTGTAATGATGTGGGACATTAACACTATTAAATGCTGTGTAATACCACCCCTGACAAACTAGTTTGAAATCAGTTTATTCGATGATTTATAAAACTAAACTCTAGTTGTAGTTTAGGTTGACATAAATGCTTTATTTCATCCAATTGTATTAAACAAATTCAATTCAATTATATTTTATGTTATACCACCCCTGGCAAAAATATGGCTTACTTACACATCATAGTGTGTATACCACATTTATACCATGTTCGATGGTTTATTACACTAAAGTCTAGTTGTACGTACGCATGTAGTATTCCAAACTATTGTAGTATACAAATCCAATGTTTCCAGTGGAATAGGAATATTTTCACACGATATACTTTGTTGAATAAATTGAATAAAATATAGTGCATATTTAATAAAGATTTTTTTGAAGAGTTATTATTATTATTACTGAATATTTTCAAAATATTATACTTAATGTTAAAAGTTAGTGCATTTAGTAAAATTATCTATTTATATATCAACGCTTAGCAAGTTCTTAAGAATAATTTTTCAGTGTGTAGCATGGTGTAATTATATAAGGTGATCATTTTTGACAATTTTGACATATTTAAGCCATTAGGACATACACAGCAGGCATTTTGCATTTTCTAGTACAGACTGGCAGACTAGTACACTACTTACTAGTCCACCAGGCCACCCACGTTAAATATTATGTTTATTTAAATTAGAGCAGAGATGGTATGACATTTTCGGTTTGGATATAAAAAAAATGACTTAAGTATGCTTTTTTTTATATACATATATACTATTATTTTTATATTTGTTGTTTTAAAATCCTTTATAATGGGGTTCACAAATATATATTCATATTTTATTCAAATTTTGTTGAATTAAACCGATCATAACAAATTTCCCATCCCTGATATACAAATTTACCTTGACAGAAAAAAATCTACTAAAATCTTGCTTTGTTATATCAATTTGTCGTTTGATTAAAGTCTCAATCAAGGCATATCCATAAGGTACTCGTATCCAATCAGCTGACTGTTTTTTTTTATATACATTTTATAAGCGGTACCAAAGCAGGTATATGCAACGGCGAGTTAATAAAATAAAGAAATTTTTTAGGTGATTTTTTCTGTCAAGGCCAATTTGTTTAACACAGATGGAACAGTTGTTTTTATATGTTTATTTCAATAAAATTTTATAAAAAAAGTATATGTGTTTGTGAAGCACATTATAAATTGTGCAAGAACAACAAATATACATCAAGTTGGTAAATATGTATATCATCAAAAGAGCACAATTAAGTTAAATGTTTAATTCGGAATCCAAAATTTAATTTTCCATTCCTGCATTAAGATATAGAATCGAGAAGAATTCAACAAAGTTAGACATTGTGTTTCCCCATCATCATGTGCTGATAATTTCACCTGTATGAATTCGCCTTGAGCGTTACCAACTTTTTTAAGAGTCTTGCCTGCATTTTTCAAACTAATTTTTTTTAATTTTATTATACAATAAATAATTCGTAATTTCAGTTGGTTTAAAACGTTTTAAAAAATACAAAACCATGAATAAAAAGTTTTCGCTTTTAAGGTTTTTAAAAATTATTCAAATTAAAGAACAAAATAAAAAAAATTATGTGACATATGTATGCCGGCATATATACAAAACAAAATACATATTTTTTTTATTGTTGTGTTTGTTGCCGCGATGCATATACCTTGTGGATATGACTTGGTCGCAATAAATTAAAATATCAGTTTAAACAAAAAGTTTGACAATAAAAAAAATGAAAATTAAAAAAACAATTCTTGCTGGGCAATATTGCATTGAATATTACTGCAACAAAAATAAAAACTATTAAAAACAGAGATTTTGAAACAGTCATCTGCTTTATTTTCGTTATTTAAAAATTGTCTAGAGCAGAACAAAGCTCCTGACAATATGAAGGACAATTACAGACAGAGAAAATGGATTGCTGCTGGTAAATTTCATTTTACTACCATGTGGTAAAAAAATATTAAAAAAGGGCAACATAATAGTTACCAATTTTAATTGAATTAAAAATCTACTAGTTAAATACATATATGATTTTAACAACCAACATTTAATTTCTGACAAAATAGTGCTGGCGAGGAATTTGTAGCTGATTTCGAAAATGCATGCCACTCGACTAATGTCGGAAAAATAATATATATTTTTTCATATAATATATTGAAAATACGCCCACCAAGTAGCTTGCCAAAATATGGACTTTCATTTTCATAAATACAAAACTTTCTAAAAAATGTCTGATAATACTTCAAAATGTTCTGGTAGATACCCATACGTGCATATTTAAAATCAATTGTTAATACTGATGCTGATGTATCTTGACGAAGTAAAAACTGTTACCACAAACATGCTAGAACTAACTTATTGTTATGAACAGTGAGCGATGACAACATAGAAATGAACAAGCAGTACATAAAACAGAATTTCCGCCTTCCTATCATATTTATCTCCCCTTCATTCAATTATTCCAAAACCCCAGCCCAGAGCAAAAGCAAAAAACGATATGAATAAGAATAATAAAAAACACTTCATTTATTGTATTTGAGCGAGAGCAAACCAAACAAAAAAATAAAAGGAAGACCATCTTCAAGTAACTGTTGAATTTTGCCCCAACCACAAAATTAAATTCAATTTTCTTGTTTGTTTTTCCCCTCTGTCATACTTTGTTTTTACCTCATAATAAATTATACAAATATCGCACCGATACACATTCACGCGCACACACACTTATTTAAGTACGTAAGTATATAAATGTAACTACTTGCTGACCACTACATACAAATTAAGGTTTTATGACGAAGGGTTAAAACTGGACACCACAAAGCATGAAGATTTAAATAAAAGAAATAATTTTCATTTTTCATTTAACAAAACTAGAATGAATATACAAATTCATCCTTTTATGCTGTGCATTAAAGAGTGATGTGTAAGCGAAGACCCTTAACATGCGATCGTAATAAATTGTGTTATATAAAAATTAGGGGTCTTAAATTCCCATGCTTTTTTTCTAATAATTCAGGATTTATTTTTAAAAACCCCAAAAACAAATTCCCAAAAAATACTACAAATATTCTGTTTATACTACAACCAGAAAACACACAATCAAATTCATTGTCAATTGAATGGTTCAGTTCTTACAATCGAAATTTTCATTTGTGGTTATAAATTCTCATGGAAAGAATCACTGTTTCTTAGTAATGATTACATATTCATTTTTTGAACCAAAATTCTGTAGACACAACCGTAAAAGTCTTTTATCACAAATCAACTATGCAATTGCCAATAATTGTGGAGCAAGTGGTACAGTTTTCTCTGTGTAGCAAAATGGAGGGATCAATAATTACGGAGACTAGAAGGTGTATTTCTACCAGCATTGGTTTCCGCTGTTGATGATTTCATAACCAGGTTTGACGGTTGCTGATGTCCGGTAAACTCATCACGTAAAAATTGTTCCAGACAAGAAAAACTTAACTTAACAAATTTAAGTTTCAATGAAGCCCAGCTAAAACACGTCAAGACAGTAATTAAACTATAACAAATTGGCGATTGTCTACAACAACCGTTCAGTCATTTATGCACTTAAAAAAATTGCCACAATCCCCATTAAATTCCCAATACAAAAACTCTATTCATCTATATACATATATAAAAGTGAAACTATGTGTGTGTGTGTGTGTTTATTAGCTATAGACTCCGAAACTGTAAAACCGATCGGACTCAAACTTTGGCAAGTTGTTGTACACATTCCAGGGAGTGTTCATGGATGGAAAAAAGTGAGCGGGGCCACGCCCATAAAAAATTAGTTATCATTTTCAGCTACTTGAACTTCACCGATTTTTCTGAAACTTTGCACACGTATTAAGCTGTCATGACTTTATAATTTCGTGATAAGAGAAGTGGGCAGTGCCACGCCCATTAAAAAAATTTTAAATTTTTAGCTTTTTGAACTTGATATTTAATTTAAGTTCAGAATGCATTTTTATTCATTAAGGGGCGTAGCAACGCGCGCCGGGCTTTTCTAGTTATAAATAAACAGCAGTTTCATAACTGTAAAATTAATTATATTTTTCTTTCACTTCTTTTTTCTTCAAACTATTTTGAAATCATTTTTAATATTCTTTTTTGTTTTTATGTGTTAATTTTTCATTTTCATTATTCTGTTGAGCTTGTTCTGGTTACTAAAAATTAAAACCAAATAAATATAAATGAATAAAAAATTAAACAAAGACAACCAACCACAAACAACAACAAAAAATGTTTTTCATTAAATAAAGTAAAAAATTATGGAAAATATTTAATTGACAGTTTCTTACAGAAGCATTAGCAGTTCAAAGAAAATTTTCCGTTTAACATGACAACAACAGCTTGTTACTTGAAGGACGACTATGTGGTAGAATTTTGGTGTTTAGTTTAGTTGGTAACATATTGTTGTAATATTAAGAATGCTACTAATTAAAAGTTTGTGAATAACAAAAGAAGCATAGTTTATGTTAGTGAAAAGTGACAGAAAGTAATGGAGAATAACTGGTGGCATCCTAATCCGGCAGAAACTTGGCAATGTCTTGCTAACATACTAACTACACAACTTCTAACAATGTTTTTTTAATATATTTTAATTTGTTTTTTACCTTTTCGGGAAATATATTTTCCACTTAATGAATTGTTTATATGATATACAGCCATCTGTTAATTAAACCTTAAAAAATTAAATATTTAAGTATTTGAGACTCTATTTGTAAGCCAGGGTGGTGGCGCACTTGCCTTCAGTGACATCACCGTGGTAAAATATTGAGTTTAAATAAGAAATTGTTAGTAGAGTAATATTAAAAGAAATAAAACAATTGGGGGATTCACAATAGTGTCATAAAAGCATATGTCCCATAATAATAGCATGAAAAATTAAGACTATTGTGAACAACCCCTCATAATTAGGTGTGTTATTTTGAATTTAAAACAGCTGATGTAAAACAATTATAAAAATGAATATTTTCTTTCATAGTGCCAAAAACAAGTGCAAAAAAAATAATTTCCAGTTTGTGCGAAAAGTACATTTTAGATGTTGTAATGTCAGACTCCAGTAAATAAATCACAAATAAAAAAATTTTGTTTGATAAACAAAAACAGCAGAGTCCTTACCCGATCTTATTTGACGCCGCCAGTTATTTGTTATCAAAAAATAGCAACTACGCTTAAATTTGGATGTCGGCCCGATAAAATTATACAATGTACGGCGACGGCTTATAAAAACTATTGCGGCTTGACTTAGACGGCTTAGTCGTTTAGCACAGGTCTCTGCTTATAAAATATGACAGCAAAATAAAAATAGCGTACAAAGTTCTATTTTTATATAACACTTTTTGTTTGAGAAGCAACAACAACATTTTTTTACCATTGTAAAATTTTATATAAATGATAAGACACCTTGTGAATCACCTAAATGTTATTTTCCTAGTTTCTTGCTAGATGGGCTAGAACGCTCTATCGCCGTCAAGCAAGAATTTTGTTCTTTAATAAAATTCATCGATTTTTATACAAAATTATTGCTTATTACAAAAAAAAATATTTTAGAATGCATTTACTACGACGTGTGGCAAGTAAACACAGCGATATATATACACTACAGTACGCGCAAATAAAAACCATGGTTACGACGAGCACTACGGTCATATTATAGTTTCTATAACAATATATGGTTGTCGAAAACAAGTACTAACTATATTTGTTTCATTTCATCATATATTTTGTCACGATAATCAAGCATTTGTTTTAATTGTATCATTTAATGTTTACCTTTCGTAAGAATTTCAAAAAAGCATGATTAATAAAAAAATATTTGACAAAATTAACGTTATATGGAAAAGCATTAAAAATTACAAATAAATAGGTGAGACAACAGTATGATTACAAGAAAATCATACAATTCAATCATAGTATGTTGCTCTTCGATTATGGTTACCACAACCATATTTTTTCTTTGCGTGTAGTGAAGAACAATATTTTAGTATTTTCAACTTTTCATGAGAGTTTTTGCTGCAAAGAAATTGAATTTGTGGCAACTAAAATTGCTACAAACTTCTCTTTGTTGATTAGCATATGCATATGTATTCGTTCTGAGAAACTCCTAGAACCTCTAAAATTTTATAGAAAAGCTATTATTCCAACAGTGAATACAATGTCAAACGGTTGATAAATCTGGCATTTCATTTTTCTTATGTGTTTGATTTGATTAAGCATTTCATAATGCATAGAACAAGACTTCAAAGACACTTGCATATGTGCCACTTTTTTCTCAAAATCATGGTTCATATAAGAAATTTTATTAAGCCTCACGTTCAATTTACAGTCGACACACTTATCGAGCTAAACAACTTATTCAATTGGCAATAAATCTTTTTGCAATAATGAAAAGGGTATTTAAGTCTGAGGTATCATTTTAATTTTAATAAATAAGAATGAGTTGTTTTGAGATATTAAAAATATTTTTATTTCAATTTATTACAAATAGGATCCTACTAGCACAACAGGCTCCCACTTTTTTCCCAAAATTCTTAATCATGTTTTTTAAAAAATTTACGTGCACAGTTGGTATTTGCTCTAAAATGTTTTTTTAAGCTCTTGAAATATTAAAGAATTATTGCTGTATAATTTTGATAAAAAAAGAACACAAAAAATAGAGTAAAGGTGGCCATTTCACTTTTTTTCTACAATAAATAATGCGATTTCGAAAATTTCTTTCAAATGTTGTTGATGTTGCAAGTGGTACCATCTTGTTGAAACCACATATTCTCTATGTTGAAGTCACCAATTTTCGGCAACAAAAAGCTTCGGATGATGTTTCTGTAATGGTTTCTATTGACCAAAATCACATTTCCATTTTATTTATTTTTTTAATCAATTTTTATTTTATATAAAAATATAGTCCCGATCACAAACCACACCAAACTGTAACCTTTTTGTGGATGTAATGATTTCTAAGGAATAAGCTTGATGACCTAGCCACTCAGATGGAAGTAAATTTTCTTCTTGTTTTTCGATGGATCAAGAAACGAATTGCCAATGTAATGAGTAGTCAGCTGAAATGAAATGAAGATCACAATGTAAAATGTTGAACAATGCGGATGATTTGTTGTTTAATCGCTGCAAACAATGACGAGTTAACAGCTCTTACATTATCAGTTGAACAACCACAACGTTGATAAATTCTATTTCAGTTATGATGAACGAATCCTGTTTCTTAAAATTTCTCAACCATCTTGATGGCGCGATTTGTTTGAGCATATCCTACACCGAATTTTATTCTAAACGTCCTAATTAAATCTTTAAACTTTTTTCGTTTTAAAAATTGTTTTAATAATAACAAGTAAGAGTGCTATATTCGGCCGTGCCGAATCTTATACACCCTTCAAAACGTATAGTCATGCAATAACAATAGTTTGTATCACCATTCATCTCATATAAAATACGTACATACATATAAAAACATCCCACTGTAAAATTATAAATTTACCTATGTGTGTTACAGAAAAATTAAAAAAAAAAATTTAAAAAAAAATTTAAGGAAGAAAATAAAAAAAAAATTAATTAAAAACAAATAAAAAATATGTTAAAAAAAATTTAAAAAAATAATAATAAAAATATAAATAATAAATATAAAATAAAAAAAAAATTAAAAAAAAAATAATAAAAATAAAACTAATAAATATAAAATAAAAAAAAATAAAAAAAAATTACAAAAAAATTTAAAAAAATTAAAAAACAAATTAAAAAAAAATCCAAAAAAATAATAAAAATATAAATAATAAATATAAAATCAAAAATAAAAAAATATATAAAAAAAAATTTTTAAAAAATTTTTAAACAAATTTTTTTTTGGCTCAGCTGTTACTCGATGCCACGTTTACTCTAACCAGTATACCACGTTTGTATGTATGTGCGTTATTGTTGTGTCAAAAAAACGAGCTGCCCGTTGGTTTTGCTCATATCTCAGTATTTTATATACCGGTGTTTCTGATTTTTGATATACTCCCGAATATTTCTAATATTTGAATAATCACCCGGGTCCAGGTGATGTCGGGGGCTTCAAAAAGTTGATTTCAACATACACACGGACAGACATAGAGGGGCAAACTGACAGAGCTTAATCGTCTCCCCTATTCATAAGCTTTCAGAAAATATATACTGGGGTTGGAAATGGAAAATGAAATGAAATGAAATCAAATGGTATAAAAACAAATTGTTCCCTAGTGTATCAACTTGCCAACTTATCAATGTGTTTAGAATTTGAAAATAAAAAATTAGAATAGAAACTCCTGGTAGAAAAAAATTTGTGATTTTAGTGTTGCCTGATGAGACTAATTTAACCTTAGGCTGGCGAAAAAAACCCAATGGAGTTTAAAAATTTAATAAGTAACATTTTCGTTTATAAATATAGTTTTTTATTTTTTTTTTTTTTAGATTATATAAATTATACCTGGCGAATAAGTACTGGAGGATTTCAGAACTGAACAGAAAACCTGAATAACAGAATTTTACTATTTTAATCCTTGATCCATGATCATATTTTTGACATTTAAACATTATAATTCTTACTTTTGAAGCAATCATTCGTGGCTTAAATCGTTGTCACAACCAATTTAGATATCACAGTACAACACATGATTTGCCAACTCAATTCTGTTAACTGTATGTGAAATTAGACCCAAAAAGAAGAATTTCTGCATCATTCGTTTTGTCTTCTTACCTGCGATTTGAAGTTAGTATCGATTTGAAGTTAGTACTATCGTATAGGGGAATTTATCACGTTTTAGGCCCTGTTGTTTGACATAGCTCGACAACCACTAGCCCAATTTAGTTGAAATAAACTTTTAAAAATTAAGAATTACAATTCCCTTAATCTGTTTATATATTGTTTTCCTATACAAGTAACACTTTAGAAGTTAAAAATGAATGTATGAAGGGAAAAAATTATTTTTTGCCTAAAAATTAAAATTTTTTTTTTTTTAAAAATACATAAAAAATCCAAAATGGAAAAAAGTTTCAAGTCTAGTTATTTTTTCGCAAAGTCACATAACCTATGAGCAAAATGAGACAAAGATCATAAAAATCGATGCACGCGTTTCGCTTTTATTCGCAATTGAGTAAATGTATGAATTTCAAAAATTTGCTCGAGATATGCACAACATTATTTGGAGAAAACATTGACACCTTTTTCATGATTCTGAGAATTAAAAAAAAAGGAATAAACAAAAGGTTATTTGATTTTTATGATTGCGGTAATAAATGTACGTGGACAATTAAACGGAAAGTGGACCTTTTTATTATTTTGGTTTTTCGGGTGGCTACCTATATGATTTTTTTACAGAAATTGCACCCACATTTAAGGGTGGTCATTATTTTGAAAGTTTTGCACAGTTTGAAACGTACAAGTGCTGAATCAGGTATATAGCCAGCCGCCCTTAAAATATGCGCCCATTTATAAGTACCTGGCAGTCAAATATTCAAAAATACGTAGTATTTATAGGTGTGCATTGATCGATTTTTGGCATTCAGCCAGTGCCGACGAACGCGAACAGTAAAAGTGATTTTTCTCCAGTTTTTTAAAAGTGAATAACAACAAAACATAAAATATATCAATATGGAAAACAACAAGTGCCCATATTTGGATGAATATTGTTACGTTTGTGGTCATATCGTCCGAAAAATACAGAAAAAAGATCGAAAAAATTTGTTTACTGAGCAATTCAAAACCGCGTATTGTAATTATTTTGATGAAGCAGATTTAAGTGGTGCAAATTTTTTCGTTTTTCTTATGTATTTAAAACAGGTATTCTCTATGGACCTGATATTCGGAAATTGATCAAAAGTGATTCTTTCACACATTTGCTTTCAGAGCATCACGACCACCAACATGCATGGAACGCATTGAAAGAAGTAATAGAAGGCGTTCTAGGAAAGAACCGTGTCCAGCGAGAAGAGATACAGCAACGAGTGGACAGGTTGCTGTTTTATTTCGAAAAAAATCGGTGCATCCATGACGCTGAAATTGCATTTCTTGCACCACCACCTCGATACTTTTTTGGCACAATCACCTCAGGAATCAGACGAACAAGGAGAGAGGTTCCACCAGGTGACCATGCCATTTGAAAAGCGGTTCAAAAGCAAAAAATTGGATGCATTGCTTGCGGAGGTTTGTTGGTGGAGTTCCACAATTATGCAGTTTGAAGAAAGCACCGAAGATGAAGACATTGAAATTGGTGGACACAGTGAAAGAAACACGCCCTTGAATAGTATGTGTATCTCGGATGACGATACAGACTCAGACCATGAATATGAACAACCTACGAAGAAAACAAGATCATCAGAACCACAAGCGTCAACTTCTACAAGGATGGATATTGCCAATAATTGAAAAAATGTTCTAAATTTTGTTTTTATGCATATTATAATTGCGTATTAATTGCATATTATTTTATTTTCATTAAGTTTTTATAAATAAAGTTTTTTTTTTCATGATAATTTTTTAATTTATATTTTTATTTTAAGGGTGGTGGCTATAACTGATTTTTGAAATTCATACATTTACTCAATTGCGAATAAAAGCGAAACGCGTGCATCGATTTTTATGATATTTGTCTCATTTTGCTCATAGGTTATGTGACTTTGCGAAAAAATAACTAGACTTGAAACTTTTTTCCATTTTGGATTTTTTATGTATTAAAAAAAAAAAAATTTAAATTTTTAGGCAAAAAATAATTTTTTCCCTTCATACATTCATTTTTAACTTCGAAAGTGTTACTTGTATAGGAAAACAATATATGAACAGAATAAGGGAATTGTAATTCTTAATTTTTTAAAATTTATTTCAACTAAATTGGGCTAAAACGTGATAAATTCCCCTATACGACAGTACTAACTTCAAATCGATACTAACTTTAAATCGCAGGTAAGAAGACAAAACGAATGATGCAGAAATTCTTCTTTTTGGGTCTAATTTCACATACAGTTCACAGAATTGAGTTGGCAATCAATTAACTGAAAAATGTTGTACTGTGTATGTAAAGGATTTGCGTCAAAACGGTAGACCACATTTAATTCACACTGCAAAGTATATTGAATGTGTATAGCAAAGCGTAAGCAAAATACCAGAAACAACTACTATAGGTGTTCTGCTCAGCTAGAAATGACTCGTCACTACGGCGAATATCAAAAAAAGATTTACTGTTATTCCCATATAAAGTACAATAAGTACCAGATCATCAACAACTTCAAAATTTTTCAGTTAAATTTCAATAGTTTGCTAGAAATGATCTTTACTTTATTGAAAAAATAATATATTTGGAGAGCGATTTATTTCCGGAAATTCTAAAATTTATTGACCATCGCAATCGCCAGATTTGTCAGCATCTGACTATTTTCTTTGTAGTTATTTGATGGAGAGTGTAAACAAAAAAACTTTTTTTGTAAATTTTAGAAAAAAACAGTGGTATTTCGGGGCTTATATCTCAATTCGTTTCAAACCAATTTTTAAATTTTTTATGGGAATAATTTTCGAGGCTATGGAAATTGGGTGCCAATAGTGTATCAAAAAGTTATTTAAATAAATTGTGTCAATTACTTTGGCTATTAGTTACCGTTTGTTCATTTTTACGAATAACCCTTGTGGCATATGATAATACAAAAATTTTGTATTAATTATCTTAGAGCTAAAAATAACAAGTTTTTTGGTAATAATATGAGAAAAAGACAGGCAGTCATGATGGTTTTTTTAAATCTCAGCATGTCATACGCCATCATCCTACATGGCGTCAAATATTTTTAAAGGACTGATACCACATATAGGTCTGTGTAACATGTGGGTGTTTCTAAAAATTAATTCAACCAACATACGAACAGACCCACATTGTTTAATCGACTTGGAAATGAATATTGTATTGACAAAGCTCCACGGGGGAAAGGTATTTATAACAAGACAATTGACGCATCAGTCATCACAGATAATAGTGCCACCAATTTACAGTTCTCCGCCTTTAACATCATGCTTCAATATTTTTCTTTTTATACGTACATATATATTTGTATACGTACATTTGTATGTATTTACATCTACTACATATGTATGTTATAAGACTTTTCAACAAATGTACATATTTAAACTCACATTACAAAAATATTATATTTTAGCCAAATATAATATTTGTATTACATACTTAGTTAAACAAATTGTATAACCCAAAATATTAAATTACTTCAAAAGCAACCATATGTTTGCTCAAATAACAACCGACCATATGAAAAAGTCATTAAGTATAACCCCCTGTTGAAGTAAATTAAAACCAAATAGTAAAGCTTTAAACATCATGCGAAATTCTATAATATATAGATTAATGCACAGATAACGAGTAAGTAATAATTTTTATTAAGCCATAAAAACATACACAAATTATCCTAAAAAACTTTACATTGTTATAATGCCACAATTTATTTTCTAATTTCTGTTTACTTATTTAGCCCCGCCATAGACACACATATGTACATATAGACATTAGGGTGTATTGCAAGAAAAAAAAACTACGACGTACACCACCGAATGTAAAGTATTGTTGCAAGGCAGTTTCGAAAAAATAAAATATAAAAAATAATCGATGTTTTGCCTGAGAATTAAAAATAAAAAAAAAATTAAAAAAGTTCTGCAGAAATTATCGAAATTCATATTTCCTTTACAAAGGTTTCATGAGTCTTAATTTTCTGATATTCGGGTAATACATTAGTTTAAAAGGAAATGAAATCTGGTGAGTAAATTTTAGAACGGGATAATTGATATCAAAGACTATTAAACCAAAACATTGGTCTCCTTGAGACAAACACATTGATATATCACACTTTAAGATCCGACTGGAAATGCCGAAGTTATAACAAAAAATGTATTTTGGCGACCCCTACGTTTGACAAAAAAAAATTAAAAAAAATAATTTTTTTTGTAACTGCCTTACTTTTTTGGTCTGTATGTATATCATTGTGTTAAAAACACACAGCCGAAACTATAGCGACTCTATATTTACTACACGATTAAATTTGCTCATTTTTACAATTATCTCTTGAATTTTGTTGCTGTTTTATTTTTCTATACGTAGAGAGAGAAAGAAAAAAACACCATTTCATTATATTCATTTGTATTAATATATTATTTACGTTTCGTTTGAGTTCTATTCTGTTTAATTTAAAACTAGTTACACAGCATGTATAATTTATTCTTTCCTGTATTTTTATTTTTATTTACAACAATTTATCTCTAACTGTTCCATTTTGTGGGTTCTCTGTTATTGACAGTTTTTTTATACCCTCCACCAAAAAAATGGTGGGGGTATATTCATTTTGTCATTCCGTTTGTAACACATCGAAATATCCATTTTAGACCCCATAAAGTATATATATTCTGAATCAGGGTTTGATTTGATGACGATCTAGCTATGTCCGTCCGTCTGTCCGTCTGTCAGTAGGTCGAAAAAACCGTGTCCTTCAAACATCAAATAAAATGGAATTGTGTCCAAACGCATTAACGTAGACTCATGAAACTTCAAATATATATTTCCTGAGTAAAAACAATATTTTTCCCCGAAAAAATCTATGCATTAGGAGAGGAGTTATCGATCAAAATGTACGAAAATTTATACCGCACAGTGTATTTTTCGGTATATTTAAAAACAAAAACGTCATAAAAGCAACAAAATTGGATGTACGACTCTGAAATTTTGCACACTTTGCTTTTTGGTGAGACGCTTTTTTGTAACGGAAAATCAATGTGCCACGCCCACTTTTACGCCCACCTCCCATATAACGTTTTACCTAAAATTCATATAATTTTTCTATTAATAAAGATTTTGGAATAACAAAGGGCTATATTGAAACACCTAAATTGTACTCATTAGCAAAAACAACTTTGACACGCCTACTATAACGCCCACTTTTCACGTTATCTACCGTTAATGAAATTTAAAAGCTCATAAAACCGCCAAAATTAGAAGTGTGATGATCAAATTTGCTACGTATATCCTCCTAGGCAGTATCATTAATGTGCCAGAAAATTAGGGTGCCACGCCCACTTTTACGCCCACCTCCCATATAACGTTTTACCTAAAATTCATATAATTTCTCTATTAATAAAGATTTTGGAAAAATAAAGGGCTATATTGAAACACCTAAGTTGTACTCATTAGAAAAAAAAACTTTGACACGCCTACTATAACGCCCTCTTTAACGTTATCTACCGTTAATGAAATTTAAAAGCTCATAAAACCGCCAAAATTAGAAGTGTGATGATCAAATTTGCTACGTATATCCTCCTAGGCAGTATCATTAATGCCCACTTTTACGCCCACCTCCCATATAACGTTTTACCTAAAATTCATATAATTTCTCTATTAATAAAGATTTTGGAATAATAAAGGACTATATTGAAACACCTAAATTGTACTCATTAGCAAGAACAACTTTGACACGCCTACTATAACGCCCACTTTTCACGTTATCTACCGTTAATGAAATTTAAAAGCTCATAAAACCGCCAAAATTAGAGGTGTGATGATCAAATTTGCTACGTATATGCCTCTAGGCAATGTTATTACTGTGCAAGAAAATTGAGGTGACACGCCATTTTTTACGCCCACCTCCCATATAACGTTTTACCTAAAATTCATATAATTTCTCTATTAATAGAGATTTTGGAATAATAAAGGGTTATATTGAAACGCCTCAGTTGTACTCATTCGCAAAAACAACTTTGACATGCCTACTATAACGCCCACTTTTCACGTTATCTACCGTTAATGAAATTTAAACGCTCATAAAACCGCCAAAATTAGAGGTATGATGATCAAATTTGCTTCGTATATCCTTCTAATCAATGTAGTCGTTGTGCCAAAAAGTTTAGGTAACACGCTCACTTTAACGCGCACCTCCCATAACGGTTTATCTTAAATTCATGTAATTTCTCTATTGAAAAAGTTTTTGGGAAAATAAAGGACTATATTGAAATATCTAAGTTGTATTTATTAGCAGAAACTTTATTGACACGACTACTTTAACGCCCACTTTCATTGAAAGACTACATTTACAAAAGCATTTTAGTAGCATATCGAAGTTATAGAGGGTGGTTAAATTTTAAGGACCGATGTTGAATTTAAATAAAACACAAATTATTTAGGATATTATTATCATTTCTTTTTATAATGATAATATTTGTATGGTTCAATTATGTATTTAACAAAATATATGCCAAATACCCCCCCCCCCCCATCCTCTATCTGATAGTCCAAATTTTCAATGACAATGTTAATGCTCAATTGTTAGGCATGATGATGAGGCGAGGTTGACTGCTCTTTTGCCACACTATCGCAAAAACCAGCAGTAGTTCCCATTCAGCGAACTAAGAAGGCATTCACAGATTTTCTAATATTTTATACAGACCTGTTTTGCAGAAATTTAAATATTTTTTACAATTCTCCCGATTGTGGACGAATTTGAACGATTATGTTGACCAAAATAATCACGAAGTGCACAAAATGCATTTTGATTTGAACGCCCATTTTTATAAAAAACCTGAATAACTTTAAAGCGTTGCTCATTTGCGTATCTTTCCACGGATCAAATTGAGTAAGTTTGAGATTGAGAAATGTCAAGTGAAATGCAGAAAACAAATTTAAAGACAAGGTGTAGTTCACCTTCAACATGGACCCTTAAAATTAAACCACCCTCTACAAAGAAAGTGATACATATTTTATAATAAAGAGATTATTCCATAGCGATTAACAAAATAATAAATATTGTGCTTTAAATGTACACAAAATTGGTGGTGGGTATAAAAGATTCGGCACAGCCGAATATAGTGCTCTTACTTGTTTTTATTTACTTTTTTGTGTTACTACTTACTTTCCACAGTGTGTTTGCGTGTGTATTTTCGGGTAATAAACAATATTGTTTTTGTTTTTGTGAGTACAGAGTACAACTGAATTTTAGTACATGACAGTGAGTTGTATTTAAATATATGGCGATGGACATGTAGGCGTATGAGTAATAATGATAAATTGAGACTATAACGTTCACGTATACAAGAACAATAACAATTTAATCATGATTAACAGCACCGTTGTTAATTATTATCAGTAGCATTATTATTATTGTACATTAATACATTTTACTTTTACGACTCAGTGTTTATTAGGCAGATTAAAGCATACAAATTTTCCCTTATTTTATTCTTAAAGAAAGTCGGAATATTTTATTAATTTGTAAATTATACATATAAAATTGCTTATAAATTATCAAACAAATGAAACTGAAATATATTAATTTGAATTAATTAATATTTTAATATATTTATTATTTCACTCATTTTTAGTACACAAAATCATTTATAAGTATTGTAAAGGTAAAAATAAAATAAATAAAAAACTTTTTCAAAAACCCAACCAACAATTTTTTTAATTTTGAATTTATTTTATTTTTCTAATCCCTTTAACATTTGGCTAACCGTTGGTTAACACTAAATGCTTATAAGGGCAACCGAAAAATAAAATCTTTTATTAGTTAATTTACTAAATTTTTTAGGATATGCTCCCATAATTTTTCAATTATATTTATTTGGTTGTTGGGTTTAAGCTGGTTTATATGCATTTCACTGGTGCTTATGCCAGATCATCAGTAAACCTTTACCCAAAAAAAATAATTAATAATAATTACCCAAGAAAAATAAAATAAATTCAAAATTAAAAAAATTGTTGGTTGGGTTTTTGAAAAAGTTTTTTATAGTTTTTTGTTTTATTTTTGAATTCTCATTTTGTTAATGAGAATTTAAAAATATAACTTATAAAAATTTTAAACTTTTTCAAGAATTTGGGTAAAAGGTCTACTGATGATCTGGTATAAGCACCAGTGAAATGCATATAGACCAGCTTAAACCCAACAACCAAATAAATATAATTGAAAAATTATGGGAGCATATCCTAAAAAATTTAGTAAATTATTATTATTATTATTATTATTATTATTATTATTATTATTATTATTTATTTATTTTTTTCATCATTAAACCCTGAAATAAATGCATGTTAATTTTCTAACTACTCAGTCAATCTTATAAATAGTTTACTTGGAAGAATTTTCGTAAAAATGTTATAAAGATGAAGGGCAGACGTCTACGATGGAAATGTACTGATTTTACAATCAATAACTTACAGTATAGGCGATCTTAGAATTTCGATTTAAATTTTTAAGAAAAGAATCATTTACTGTAGTCAAAAAATTTGTAGTTTGAATAGAAATTAATGAGTATTTCAACCAAACCCATTTAAAATTTTAAGAAATATAATTTAAAAAAAAACATTTATAAATCCGTCTAGTTGTTCTTATGAACACCAAAAATGTGGAAACCTTATACTTTTATACACTTGATTCAAATAATTTAACTACAGAAATTTTAAATTATACTTTATAAGAGTTTTTTAAAACAGGTTTCTATACTAAATTAGTTGTATAAACCTTTTTATCAAAAAAATGCTGTTAATTAGATATGATACTAAATTGGGTATAGTGCAACCTATTAATAAATAAATAATATAAGATAACCATCTGCGAATCGAGGCAGATATCTGAAAATAAATAAAAAATTGAACAACGCTTGCCGCCTGATAGCCAATTTTAAGGACCCATTGATAGTTTTTAAAAACGGGCGCAGCCGAAAAATATTCAGTTTATATCGGGTTAAAATCAGCCGTTTTTATTTTTTTAACACTTCCCCTTTTAACATTAAATTATGAATATTTTCCACTTTTAAGCACATCAAAATTTTGTTTGTTATAAAAAATAGAAACGGCAAAATATTTTTCTTTTAAAAACGTTATATTCAAGGTATACATGCAAATATAACAAAATTCAAAATGCGCTTAAAAAAATGTTAAAATTTTGAGTATAATCATGTTTTTTTAGACATAAAACTTCCCAAGGGGACAATTGTAAAATAAGAAATATGAATTGTGTTTGATTTTCTTCAATATACTTTGGCAAATCATTCGACAAATAACTTTTAGATCTTATGCTACCCTTTTTAAGTCCAAATTGGATTTTGTTTAAAGTTAAAATTACTTTTTGCTTACTTTTTTATGCTCTAAAACTTTGAAGAAATAACTTTTGAAAATTAATGATTAAGACCAAGGCATATTTATTCTTCAGGTAATTGCAGTTCGGAGAGAATTTTTTTGTTTATATTTTTTATATATGAAGTTTGGCATTTGAAATAAATTAGAAAAGAGAGAAAACTGTTTTTTATTTATGCATTGTGACAATTGCAAATTAAAATAAGCGTTGAAAAAAATAATCAGCTGACGAAACAAGAGTACCTGATGAATAAATATGATTTGGAATAAGACAAATAAATAAATGACACTCTTTTTTAAATGCTGACGTGATTAAAAAACTAACAAGTTGTTGGACGGACCAAGGATAAATTTTGTACTGAAATAATGTGCATATTTCTTTTTTCTTACTTACACTTTTGATTCATTTTCAAGTATCAGACAGTCAGGTTACAATAAATTAAGTAACCAAGTTAACAAATTCTAGAAAAGTGTATAACCAGTTAAGAGTTTCCGGTAAATATGTTAACGCTTGATTTTCATCAAACTTTTTCCATGTCAATTACTATAATTATCGCCACCATGTTTTTGTCAAAACAGCGTTAATGTTGTTACGTTCTGCATCATAAATTATAATTATAATAAAATGCTTTATTATTATTATTTTTTTTTTATTGCAAACATGTCTTTAAGTATAACTACATATTATTAAGCTGAATTCAATTTTGTATTTGCACAACTTATATTGTTCATGTTATTTTAGAAATTATTATAAGAAAAAAAGTAATCAATGACATGGGGTCACTGTAATATTGATGATATAAACAATATTGAATAAGTGGAAAAAGAGTTTCTGATATTCTGTTAAGGAAGCCTGGAATAAAACTAATACTTTAGTGTTGTTATGTGTATAAATACAAAATCTTGTTAAGTTACGAGTCATAATAAATTTAAGATAAGTTAGTTTTTCTTTCCACTTCATTCATGAGTGCCCCTGTGGACTAGTCAGTAAAGGACAAGTCAGTTGTTTGGGGGTTGCGGGTTCGATTCCCGCCGGAGACTCTGGAATTGTCTGCTTCTCTTTCTCTTCTATTCTAAATATTTCTATTCTTATTCTACTCCTCTCTCTATTAAGGCGTCACAATTGACCGTAATGGTTTCCGGGTGAAGGTGTGAGGGTAACTTTGCACCCCCTGTGGACTAGTCAGTACAAGACCAGTCAGTTGTTTGGGGGTTGCGGGTTCGTATCCCGCCGGAGACTCTGGAATGGCGTCACAATGGACCGTAATATTCTCCGGGTGAAGGTAACTTCGCACCCCCTGTGGACTAGTCAGTACAGGACAAGTCAGTTGTTTGGGGGTTGCAGGTTCGTTTCCCACCGGAGACTTTGGAATGGTCTGCTTCTCCTTCTCTTCTATCCTAAATATTTCTATTCTTCTCTCTATTAAGGCGTCACAATGGACCGTAATGGTCTCCGAGTGAAGGTGTGAGGGTAACTTTGCACCAGCCTTACCTACCTACCTACCTACCTACCTACCTAGTTTTTGTTTGTATTAGTATGACTAGTTTTTACGTTGTAACGTTTGACTTCAAGGTACTTATTATAAAATAGTATTTATCAGTTTACATAAACAACGATAAACTTTTCAGTTAAAAACTCTTAATAAATCCCTAATCAGGGTTGCCAGATTTTTTTAGTCTTTATCGCCAAAACGTTAATTTAGAATCGCTAAAGTAAATATTTTGTAATATTTAAACAATGAAAAAATAGCCAAATTGATAATAACTTTTTACCGAACTGACATGTTCTCATTATTTTTTTATTGCGCCGTTACAATTTGCATATATCCAGAAACTTATAATCACTAACGCGGATCATTTCTTTTATATGTAAAATTGACACAAAAAACAATAACTATTTTTGTAATTTTATTTCTATTTTCAAACAACTGCTACAACATATTTCCTGTAGAAAAAAAGTGGCCTAGAAGCTACTAGTATAATTAATAGAAAACCAAACAATAGTGCAAATAGGTTAAGAGTTTTTATAGAAAAAGAAGTTAATCGATTCATAAAATTACAAATTATTTTCTTGGATGGACAATTGTTACTTAATAAGTTTGGCGAACAAATCATGAGGTTGTTCTGATGTAAGTTTTTGCATAGATATTTTCCAAATCATACTGAAAAAAGTCAAACAACGTTGTTTCCAAGACTTACTTGTAGAAACATTTCTACTAAGTAATACATACTTATATATTTCTATATGGTTTTTAGTTACATAAAAAAATAATTCCTGTTATGTAAAACATCAGGTATAATGAATATCATGATCTACTAAAATACCCAAAATACAACATCAAAATCACAAATGTTATTTAACACTAACAAAAAGGAGCTTGTGACTTTACCGATAATCCCTGCAGATAACGAAACTAATCCATACTTACGAGTAAATTACACTCCATAATGGGATAGGATTAGTCCAAATATCAGCTAAATGTATGGAAAACCATGGTCGATTTAAAGTTTTGATGATCTTGGCTGGATCATATAGCCCAGCATTATATTACGTCACTACTCTATGGGGTATGCCATAACAAATTTTTTAACAGAACTATTACAATCGTTAAAACACGAACACCTGTCGCTTATATTCAAATTCTTCTTTGTAAATATCTTGGTCCATTCTTGGATAACTTGGATTGCATAGGAACCTATTGAAGCTAATATCTTTTAGCTACAATGGACGACGTAGTCCAATATTATTTGTAGGAGTAGCACTTTAAATAAACATATATATACATTTAGGATACGAATTAAAAAAACATTTAATTTCAAAATCGATATTCCCCTCTGCAATTGCTTATCTGTACACCTGAGTAATACAAATGTACAAACATATAGTATAATACATATTTATATATCAAATAAGCCTTGATATAAAAAGAGAAAAAAAACAAATGTCAACACAGTCGATCAATCTTTTTTTGTACTTTTCAATTTTATTTACTACATTCTGTCGCAACAATAATGTGACATGATAACATCTATATATATAAAAGTGAAACTCTGTGTGTGTGTGTGTGTGTGTGTGTGTGTGTTTTTTTTTTTTTTTTTTTTTTTTTTTTTTTGCTTTCGAGCCGGTGGTGTGGAATCTTCATAGATACTAGTGGCCCGTGCCACAAGCATGTACGATTCGCCGTAGCGCCTACGTACTAAACCACACCCCCTCGACCATCAACGGACATCCCCACGGGACTGCCGCTAGGTATTACTTCGCGGGGGCCGTTAGCATTTACGCCTCCTCCTCGTCGGACCGTCTAGCCCTTTCCAGCCTTCTTAGGTCCTTAATTATCCGGGAGCACACTCCACTAAAGACCTCCCAGTTTTCCACGTCCTGACACATATGCCGAAGAAACTCCGATGGATTCGTCATACCCGAAGTCCACCCCATGTATCTAGGGCATCGGAATACGACATGTTCCGCATTTTCCGCCTCTTCTGGGCATTCTGGGCAGGTTTGGGAATTTTCATGGCCAACCCTGTGCAGATATTGCCTAAAAGCGCCATGGTTTGTCATATACTGTGTCAAGTAGAAGTTCACATCCCCAGCCTTCCTATCCATCCATACCGCAATATTAGGGATGAGTTTATATGTCCATCGCCCTTTAGTCGATGTATCCCACCTTCTCTGCCATTCTCTGATTGAAAACGATCTTTCCTCTCTCTTAACTGCAGCTAAATTTATTACTGCCTGGCCTGTCGTTCGCCTATTGTAGATTCTCTGGATCTCCGCCGCCAGTATGTCTATTGGAATCATTGCCGCTATGACACAAGCCGCGTCGTCCGATACCGTCTTAAAGGCACTTATTGTCCTGAGCGCGCATAGTCTATGAACCGAGGACATTTTTCTTCTATACTCCTTTATCTTCAGAGCCTGTGCCCAAACAGGGGCTGCGTAAAGCAATGTGGAATTGGTAACCGAAGCCAAAAGCCTCCTTCTTGGACCCTTTGGTCCTCCAATATTAGGTAGTATTCTAGCAATACTCCTTTGAATCATTGCGGCCTTCGCGCACGCGTATTCAATATGAGGCCCGAATTTAAGTCTGTTATCCATCATGACCCCAAGATATTTGATTGCCGGTTTAGAACATATCTCCTGGTTTCCCACCTTCACCTTCATAAATTCCACTTTTTTCCTACTTGTAATAAGTACTGCTTCAGTCTTCTGTTCTGCCAGGTTGAGATTCGCCGAATCTAGCCATCTCTTGATCCTCACAATTGCATCGTTTATAGCCGATTCTAATTCCACAATATGTTTCGCTACACTGACAATCACTATGTCATCCGCGAACCCGATTATCCTTGTCGAGCTCGGTAGTTGTGTTCTAAGAACTCCGTCATACATGATATTCCATAGTAGTGGACCAAGAACCGATCCCTGTGGAACACCTGAACTAACATCATACATCCGTGGCCCATCGTCCGTTGCGTAGATCAGTTTCCTATTCGAAAAGTAACTATTCACTATTCTAATCAGGTACTTCGGTGTGTTCAGTCTCTCTAGAGCTGCCATTATGAAATCCCAACTGGCAGAGTTAAACGCGTTTCTAATGTCAAGCGTGACAACACCACAGTATTCTTTTGTCCCCCATCTCCAACGTTCTCCTGCTATTGCGCCCGCAGCTGTATCTACTACCCTTTTTATGGCGTCAATCGTGGAGCGTGATTTTCTGAATCCGAATTGTGTCTCGGAGAGTCCATTCTCTCTCTCGACGATGTCCATGAGTCTGTTGTAGATCACCTTTTCCAGTGCTTTGCCCAGTGTATCAAGAAGGCAGATAGGGCGATAAGATGAAGGGTCGCCAGCTGGTTTGTTCCCTTTCGGAAGCAAAACTAGTCTCTGTCTCTTCCATTGGTCCGGGAAAATACCCTCACTAAGGCAACTTTGCATAATTCTCCTGAACAAGCATGGTCGTCGCTGTATTGCGGCTTTAATGGCTTTGTTGGGAACTCCGTCCGGGCCAGGTGCCCGGTTATCCCCAATTTCCCTACCTATCTTGAGAATCTCTTCCTCCGTGACAGGGGGAATATTGCAGTCCGTGAATCTGCTGTCGACGTATACCCAATTGTTCTCCCGCTGTGGAAACAGGTGCGATACAATGCCCAGTAGGAGTGTTGGGCATGTTATCTGGGGAGCCGCTTGGCATTTAAGCTTCTTCATTACCACCTTATATGCCGTACCCCAAGGGTTTGCATCTGCCTCCTCGCAGAGGAGCTTGAAGCTTTCTCCTTTGCTCTTCTTAATTGCAGTTTTGAGTTTCTTCCTATGTTCCCTGAATTCCTCAATCCTCTGAGTGTGGTAGCTTTTCCCTCTTGATCGCTGTGCCTTGCGCCTCGATCTAAGGCATTCCAATCTGAGGCTTCGTATCTCCTCATTCCACCAATAGCATGGAGAACCAAATCTGTTCGGCTTACGTTGTGGCATTGACGCATCGCAAGCTCTTTCTATTAACCGGCATAGTTGCACTGACGCTATCTGCACTGGACCTTCCTCGATCTCCTCGTCCATTATTGAATCATTGAATGTTTCCACGTCGAAACGTGAATCCTTCCACTTTGGACCCGTTGTAGGCTTAGTATATCGCCCACGGCCACTGCATCCTGAGATTACGAACATTACCGCCTGGTGATCACTGTAAGTGAAATCTTCGCTAACCCACCACTTCGTCCTTGGAGTTAGCGAGCTGCTGACAAACGTAATGTCGATGATAGAGCTCCGACCGGCTTTCCTGAAGGTCTGGCTCCTTCCATTGTTAGCCACGTCTACATCCAGGGGTGCAAATGCCTCCAGGAGGCTCCGTCCTCTTCTGTTTGTCGATTGACTGCCCCATTCCGTCGCCCATGCATTGAAGTCACCAGCTATTACAAGTGGGGACTTCCCAACTGCATCATTCACAAGTTCCTGCAACATAGATTCATATTCTTCATGGGACCAACTCGGTGGAGCATAACAGCTGTAGAAGAATATGCCCTTTATCCTTGCTCGAGTAAAGCCTTTTCTTTTATCTCCAATGTTCTGAAAGGCATGTTTGCCACATGCCCATATTGCAGCTTTCGAACTTTGGTCGCTTGTCCAAACATTGCTACTTCTTACTCCATATGGCTCGCTTATTATCGCAACATCTATTTGCTTTTCTCTTACTGATTGTGACAGTAGGTCGTTTGCCAATTCGCAATGGTTGAGGTTTATCTGCATGATCCTTAGCTCCATATTTATTTCCTAGTTTCGAGAGCTCTCCTGAATACCGGACATCTACTGCTTCCAGCAATGTGGGCTGAGTCGCCTGTATTACTGTTCTTGCAGAACATGCATACGGGATTTTCCTCACATGTCTTAGCCATGTGCCCTTCCTTACCGCATCTCCTGCACATCTTCGATCTATCCATAGCATTTCCGCACTTGACCGCCAAATGCCCGAATTCGAGGCATCTAAAACATTTTAGGAGGCTCTTTTCCTCCCTTATACGCCATATTGCCCAATTTGTAGCGACTTTCCCCATTTTCAGAAGCATTTCGGCTCTGTCTACTGGCAAACTTATTTTGGCGATCTGTGTTCCACCGTATGCACTTCTAAGTCTAAGCATCTCTACCGGGTCAGAGTCTCTTAGCTTTAGTTGCGCCCTAATTGTCCTAACTACCTCCTCCTTCGTCGTTACTTCATCGATATCTCTGATCTCTATAACTTTTCTCGGTTTCAGACTCCTTACAGACGCCTGGCCATTTAAACTCTGACCGATCGCCTCCTTATACTCGTCTGTCCGCTCGCCCGTATTTCGCAGTTGGAGTAATAGGTTACCATTATTGGTTCTCCTAATCCTGGATACTGCCTGACCTAGTTCGTTGAGACTCGGATCGGCCTTCACTTTACGCAGGATGTCGGCGTAGGAACTATTCCCTACAGCCTCTATTACAATCGCGTCGGGTTTCGTCCTTACCCTATTGCGATTCCCGTTTGACTTCTTTGTCTTCGCCTTAGACTTTACCACTTTCCAACCATCATTCTCCTGTATATTGGCGGTTTTCTCCGGTTTTGCTTCCTCGCATTTCTTGCCTTCGTAGACTTTCTTTGCCATAGGTTCCTTTGGTGCTCCCTCCGGTTTCCCCTCTGGTTTCCTCTTGGGCTCTTTTCTCCTTAACCATGGCGAGGTTTGAGAGGATTTTGAGCTTCTGATGACCTCTTTCGCCTTTTCGTCATGGTTTTCTATCGCCGATAGCTCGTACAAGGCCTTAATGCTCTCTATAGCATCCCGCATAGGTTGATGAATCGAACGCCTTTTCCCATCTTCCAGCATGTCCACTAAATTCCGGATGCAGACGCCGAGTCTACAGAATGCTGTGGTTTCCATATTCGGGTTTACTGCCGTCTCATTGGATCCAGTCTTCTCATGCTGAGGTGATCTGCGCATTTTCGAATTTCGGGCAAAGGGGTTGACTGTTACCAAATGGTCACCCTTGCCGCCATCTAGTCCCCTTCCACTAGAACCGCTATCATTTATGCTTGTAGCATTATCTGCCAATCCAGCCAAGCCTACCGGAATAGCATTGCAGTCGCTTGATATCGACGCCCGGGAGCCTGCTTGCCCACCCCTCGCGGCCGCCGACACTGGGGTATTAGTCCCCTGTGTAGTAACTTCATTAATTTTATTTAACCTTTCCATTTTTGTTTTATTATTCGGGGATCCTACCCCTAGCGTTTTTCGCCTCCCGCCAGGACACAAAGAACAGCCGCTCCTAACATGGAGACAGACGCTGACCAGGAAGCCGCCCAATGTGGGTCAGACGCTCCTGGATTTGAATAACCTACCATCCAGTCATAGTGCTAGATTTTGATCACCCCCAGGTATTTTATTTCCCTGGTACCCTTCACGCCCTGAAAAGGGCATGACGAGCGCTCCCAATTCGCCGAATGGGGGGGTCCCGATGGAGGATCTAGCAAACCCCACACGGGTGTGTGTGTGTGTGTGTATGTGTGTGTGTGTGTGTGTTAGCTATAGACTCCGAAACTGTAAAACCGATCGGGCTCAAACTTTGGTAAGTTGTTGTACACATACCAGGGAGTGTTTATGGGTGAAAAAAAAGTGGGCGGAGCCACGCCCATAAAAAATTAGTTATCAGTTTTAGCTACTTGCACTTGACCGATTTTTCTGAAACTTTGCACACATATCGAGCTGTCATGACTAAATAATTTCGTGATAAGAAAAGTGGGCGGGGCCACGCCCCTAAAAAAGTTTTAATTTTGAGGTACTTGCACTGGACCGATTTTTTTGAAACCTTGCACACATATTGAGTTGTCATGACTTTATAATTTCGTGATTGAAAAAGTGGGCGGGGCCACGCCCATAAAAAATTAATTATCAGTTTTAGCTACTTGCACTTGACCGATTTTTCTGAAACTTTGCACACATATCGAGCTGTCATGACTAAATAATTTCGTGATAAGAAAAGTGGGCGGGGCCACGCCCCTAAAAAAGTTTTAATTTTGAGGTACTTGCACTGGACCGATTTTTTTGAAACCTTGCACACATATTGAGTTGTCATGACTTTATAATTTCGTGATTGAAAAAGTGGGCGGGGCCACGCCCATAAAAAATTAATTATCAGTTTTAGCTACTTGCACTAGACTGAATTTTCTGAAACTTTGCAAACATACTGAGCTGTCATGACTTTATACTTTCGTCATTAGAAAAGTGGGCAGTGCCACGCCCATTAAAAAAAGGTATCATTTTGAGGTACTTGCACTGGACCTATTTTTTTGAAACTTTGCACACATATTGAGTTGTCATGACTATACAGTTTCGTATTTAGAAAAGTGGGCAGTGCCACGCCCATAAAAAAAGGTATCATTTTGAGGTACTTACACTGGACCGATTTTTCTGAAACTTTGCACACTTATTGAGCTGTCATGTCTATACAGTTTCGTAATTAGAAAAGTGGGCAGTGCTCATAAAGAAAAAGTTATAGTTTTTAGCCTTGCACTTGATATTCGATTAAAATTTAAAATGCGATTAAAATTCATGAAGGGGCGTAGCAACGCGCGCCGGGATTGGCTAGTTTGTTATAAAAAAATATTGATGACAAAAGCTACAAGAACAACATCAATTACAAAAACAGTCAGATTGACATTTTTTTCCATTTTTATATACATACATATGTACATATATTTTTTTTTTTTTTTTTGCGTAAAACAAACGAAAAACACACACCTTTTTACCTTAAAAATAAATATAAATGAATAGACAGTACAAATATATATTTTTTTACTTATAAATCTATAAATATAATCAAAACTAAGGCTAGAGATAAAATACAAATTTCTATTATTGTGGTCATGAAAACAAAGAACGACGCAAAAAAAACGACAGTAATATAATGTGTCTATATTTAGGCGTAAGCAAAACGATAAACGTGTGCGATAATATTCAAGGATTTTTTTACGAGAGAATTACTGGCAGTTTGTACGTCTGTTGCGTATACTTTAATATTACAACTTTAATGTAGATTTTTTTTTTCATAAAAATATTCTTTTGAATTTAAGAAATATTATTTAGTTGCTATAAAAGTATAAGAGGTACTGATATAGCAACTGTCATAACAAAATTAAAATACTTAAATCTAGAAAAATTATTAATTGATTTAATAGAGAAACAATTTTAAACAATTGCTTTTGTAAGTTAAAGTTGTATTCTTCGGCTGACTTAAACAATTTTTTAAAGTAAATACCCCAGAGTAAATATTTTGAGCTAACATCAGGAAAATTTCAGTCAACACGTAAAGTTTATAGATTTTAATTTGAGTTGTTACAAATAACTTTATGACAATTAAATTCTTCACTACATTTAAAACCTGATTTATAACAAGTAACAGTGCTATATTCGGCCGTGCCGAATCTTATATACCCTTCACAACGTGTAGTCATGCAATAACAATTGTTTGTATCACCATTCATCCCATATAAAATACGTGCATACGTACACGTTAGAATAAATGTGGCATCGAATCCCAGCTGAGCCAAAAAAATTTTATTTTATTTTATTTTATTTAATATATTATTTATATTTTATTATTTTTTTTTTATATTTTTTTTAAATTTTTTAAAAAATTTTTTTAAATTTTTTTTTAAATTTTTTTAAAATTTTTTTTTTTTGTAGTTTTTTTTATTATTTTTTTCTTATTTTTAATATTTTTTTTTTTTTGTAATTTTTTTGTTTGGTATGTTTTTTACATGTATGTATGTATGTTGTTGTTGTAATTGTGAAAAAAAACGAGGTGGTCGTGGTTTTTTGCTTATATCTCAGAAAGTTATGGGGCGATTGTGCTGAATTTCAATAGCGATTCATTCCTGGATATTTCCAAGAGATTGATACCATATACAGATCTGAGGAAGATATAGTTGCTTCTAAAAGTTGATTTCAACCAACACACGGACAGACGGGCAGACGGACAGACGGATAGACGGACAGACGGACAGACGGTCAGGGCTTAATCGACTCCTCTATTCATAAGCTTTCAGAAAATATATACTTTATGGGGTCGGAAATGAAAATTGTAGAAATTACAAACTGAATGACAAAGCTATATATACCCTTGATCACCACAGATGAAGGGTATAAAAAGGAGAGTTAGACACAACACTGTAAAATTAAACATTGAATGAAAATAATAAATATTGCTAATAAAGCCTGCTTTTAGGCGCATATTTTAAAAGCCCCTCCTACATATTGGCAGTTCCATGAATATGTCAAGCATAACTGTAAAGTTGAAAATCCTTGAAAATGTTGGAGTTTAATAGTTAAATAACTCCTCCTTTGCTATTAAGAACTTATTAAATTATTTCAAGAGCAAAAATAACCATTAAAACTGACGAGCTAAGGGTCTTCTTCTATTTGATACCGACTTAAATCTGGTATATAAAGCATGCATTCTTTAAAATTAACGCTTGATCAAGAATTTACAAGATCTATAAGAAAAGAGAAAACAATATAGATATAGAAATAGATATAGATTGAAATCGTTTGATATGAAAAATTCAAAACCATATTTTTATAAGATACTAGGTTGAGGAAGTAAGGCATCGGAGGAATGCTGAGTTTTGGTGTTTGCTAAGCAGTGATCACATCTGTTTATCATTCGGGAGTGCAAAGATACCTTAGTATACTGACTCTTCCCGCTATCACTTGGCATATCAATTTCGTTTCTCATGCCATATATGTTACGTGCCGGTACATTTCAACTGCCAATTCTATGGGACAAAAATAAAAAAAATTAATGAATATTTTAACACGCCAACTAAGGGTTAAGGGCATGAAAGGTGGTTTACCCGCTAGCTAGAGCGTAAGGTCAGTGGTTCTCAACCCGGGAATTGGCACGTGAACATATAACCGTACTCTGCACGCCTTCAGAGCACGGTTTCAATTTCAAGCAAAATAAAAAAAAATTTCATGTTTATTTTTAATACTAACCGAGTAATCTCTTCTTAGGACAAGCTCCCACAAATTTTGCCATGACCAGATGGTTTGCCAAGCAACGGCGCACTTTTCGCCCACCCATTTATCTCCATGACAGATTGGGAGCCGCAAAAATTTTACTCTGTCCCTATCTTGTCTCATATTGATTTTTATCTTTTCTATAAACTTATGTCTATCAATCAATTTAAAGTGTCCTAAAAATCCCTTGCCAGTTTTATTTGCAATATCTGCAGATTCTCTTAGAAATTGTAGATGTTTTTTGATTAGATTTACTCAAACTTTGGAAAGAGAATTCAAATTGTATTTTGTCTTAATGAAACCATACATTTTTTGTAAAGTAACACCTGTGTTTATGTAAATAGAAAAAAGCGTATAGAATTAATGTTTATCTTCAAACTTCTTAGATACACCTGGAAGTGGTGTTTTTCTTACTAAAATCCACAAGACTTGTATATACATACATATGGATCTAAGATTTCATACCTTTTGCTGAATGCAATTCAATTAAAGCGTCTTCAGCCATTTTTTTAGTTGTTTTCAATCTTCTGTTCACACTAATATTATGTTTGTCTAATTAATTCATTGATTTAAATAGTCGCAAGTGTTTTAAAATAAAAGTTTAAAAGATACTTGTAGCAAAAAAATATATTCATGTTGATTTTGATATAATATGCATTTTATTAGTCTTTAAAATTTAATGTTTTTAGGGCGCTGCGTAAAATAGCCTCAAAGTAAAAATGGCCTCAGAAAATAGCACAGATTGCAAAAACACACGCAATAACCACACCAATTAAAAATATGAAAAATTAACCTAAAATAAGTGCAATTTTATGTTCTTGCAATCTGTGTGATTATCTGGAGTTATTTGGCGTTTTTCAGTTTTGGTCTATTTAACACAGCGCCAACTGTAAGTACTATTAACGCAAGTAAATGTATCAGAGTCCACTTAATAATTACATGCTTTATATTCCGATTACTGAAAGTAGAAATGCAACTACAACGAAATAGAGTGTAGAGTTTGAAAAAAAAAAACGAAAACAATAAGAATCACCATAAAAGAGGCTTTAAAGAGAGCATGTCTGTCAAAAAAATATGGCAGGTGTAGCAAGCAAAGAAAAATATATATATTTTTTTAATTTAAGAAAAATTAAAAAAATTTAAAATAACTTTCATTCATTTAAAATTTTGTTAGTTTAATTTTTTTTTGACAATACGACACTTAGAACTACTTACAAATATAGCGAATATATATTTACTTAGATGATATATTTCCTATACACGAGTGTATTACGACCTATCTTAATGCCTCGATATTGAGAAGAAGGTTAATATAAAACCTCTTCAAAAGTTTCATAGAAAATACTGCAATAGTAAATGCAGTATCTAAGAATCACATTAACAATGTCTTTTGAAAATATACTATCAATTCTGCCAACTGATATACAGGTGTAGTATGAAGTAGCCTTGCCCTTTACTAGATTAATGACAACCAGCTAATGGCTGGTAAAAGACCCTTATAACAGGTATCAAAGAATGACCGATATCTTACCGATAGAAAAGATCACAGAGGTAACAAGTAACAAATACTCAAAGCATCGATCTTTTACGGACGGATCGAGTATTGGTGACCGAACTCGAATGGGTTTAAATGACAAAAGCCGCAACAGAATTAAATACTTTCGTCAACCATATCACAACACTGTTTTCAAGACTAAAGGTATTAAATAAATAAAGAACGCTTAGAAAACCGATCCGACTCGTATTCTTATGGGTAGCAAATCAATTTTCAAATAGGATCAATTGACATCCTATTATGCATATTATTAACATCTAGAAATAATATAGATGCCAGGCCATCGCGGTATAATTTCAATGCCTAATCTCTTCAGAGCTTCAAAAATTAACTTAAAGTCTATGCAATGAAGTAACACGTAAAAAATTACATAATAATACTGTCGGTAAGGTGACGAAGATACTGAGGGTTGAACCAATTCTTGAGAAATCAAAGAACATTTCGAAACTGCGTAGGAGACACAAGTGTCATAATAGGCCATACGGAGATGGGAACATAATACTGTTGGATAAATCGGCATCTAGAGAATACGCAGAGATGATGAGTCTTTAAAACACTTCCATTGCCAATATCCTGTTTTTGGTGGTATTAGATATAAGAACTTTAACGTAGACATTACGCCGAACCTGGAATATCTAAGAAATTCGAATTGGAAAACCCTAAAACTACATTGATGGGACTAGATTATTGGAATTACATTAATTTAGAGCACATAGAAAGCCAATTGATCATACATGTATACCTGTTATGCGTTTGGGCTTTCAATGCTCCTTCTTTTCAACCTAACCTATACATACATATATTTAATAATTTAAGAATACATACAATAATAGAACATTTTAATGCGTACAGCATGTCTCAAGCGATAATGAATATTATTTATCATAAAATCATTTAAAAATTATTTTCATTTAAAAATTAGGGATTGGAAAAGAAAAATTTTTGGATAAGTGTAAGAAATCAAAAAAAAAAAAAGAACACCTTCAAGGATTCGAAAATTTTTGCATACACATGTATGTCACGTGCAATATACATACTCCTTTTACACACGATATTTTGGACAACAATGTTTCGAGTGAACCTAATGATTTGAAATATGGTAACCTCTGAATAGAACATAAAGATAACATTTTTTATCAGTTGCTCAAACTTTTGCAAAACCTATTCCAACTTATGGAAGTGCAAAAATTACGTATGATGACATGGAAATACCCATATTTAATTGCCTTCCTAATCCATTTTATATAATGTACTAAAATCCATCTTTCATTTATACCTTCAATTTCTGTAATTTTCCAACTGTTATAATAATTCACTTTATATTTTCATTTTGTTCGTCTTTAGTTCTTAATTAAAGTTTTTTTTTCTTATTTACGTCGTTACAACATCTGGTGCGTAAGTTTCAAAGTCTTGTTAGTGTTGGTTGGTAAAAGTTTTCTTTATTTTTTTTTTGTCGTACACAAGTTTTTTTCACTTGCTACATTGTGTGTTGGCGAAGTGAGGAAAAAACTTTCAATTAAGATTAATTACTTATATTGCCAGCAAAGTTGACGGCAAAATAGTTTACTTAATCACTCTTACTTTAAAAGATTTTTCATTAACTGTATTTTATTGGTCGAATTTTTTTTTTTCTTCTTTTTACTCTTAATATTGTTTTAAATAAACATTTGTGGTAATATAATTTTAATTTTTTCTTTTTCTTTGAGTAAAAGGATAACATTGAGTTGCCAACACTGCTTTATGGTTTAACTGATTTGTGAGTTTTCGATTGTTGTACGGTTTCAGTGATGTCAAGTATTTAAAAATTTCACTAACAACACGTACAAATATCAAAAAATATATTAACCATATTAACCTTTCTTTATCGTTAAAGTATTTAAAATACATTATATTTGTAAAAAAAAAATCTTTTAACCTAACATTTATTTTACAATTCTTAATAGTGTTACAGATTTAGTCAGCTTAGCATTTTTGCAGGCGATTTTAAGCATTGCGATTCTTGTAACAGACAAAACCCAATCGTAAGAATAAGGGTTAAACTTTTTGGCGTAGAATACGTCTTACCTTACGGTATAGGGAGTCATGTCAGATTGTTATTGTTGTAAACTTTATTTCATTGATTATGAGAAAACGGCGAGATAACTTTTTTTAAAAATTTTTTTGTAGGTAAATGAAGATGTAATCTTTCGTTTGATATACATTTCATATTGGTTGATATCTTCCTAATATTTCGATTTCTCAAATGAAAATTGTTTAAACACATACACCCAAACATATGTGTGGTGTTTGGTTGAGTGTTTGAGTTTGTAGCGTGAACACAAATTATGCTGCTGTTTCAGTGTGGACACAAACCTTCGGCTGTTGTTTTGATTGGTGAAATATTGAAATTTCGTATATCTACTTATGTATTTAAGTGAAACAAAATGTTAAATGTGAATTTGAATTTAAAATGGATTTATAATTTTAAAAAATATATGAAAAAATTAATTCATACATTTTTATGTTAAATGAAAGTGTTGCCAAGTAAGCAAAATAATAATGCTTATATTTGCTTATATTATTTATAATTTATTGTTAGGTATGTTTTCTGTCTTATCGGATGGCGTATTCTACGTTAAACTTAATGGCCGTGTCTCTGACACAGTCTGCAGGGGCAGACAACTGTCTGCTGTTTTTTCATTATATACTGCTTGACCCATATTCTTTTGGTTCGAAAACATACTATAAAGTGTTCTTGCAGTGTTCCTGTTTCTTGAAAGTGTTGAAATTATAGCTATTGTTATAAAGTACGTTACCGATTTATAGTTCTAGAACATTTTAGCATTACCTTTATAGAAGTTTCTAGAACAATGTAGATCATAACAAATATGGAGGTACTAATATAAATAGTTGATCCAGCGCACCTGGTAAAGCAGTAAGTAGTACAACATAATGTGTTGTGTGTTAATCAAAAGTTTGATAACAAAATCCGTAACAATAACTACAACAATAAAAAAATACAGTAAAAGTTTAATCTATTGTGTAAAAATCAAATTGATCTAAACTTGTGAACCGTAAATTTTAAGTTAAATTTTTTGCAATAAAAACCAACCGCGGTTCACTTAAAGGAAATGATTAAAAAAAATATTCGCAGCACTGAATCTGTTAATTGTCATTTCGAAATTAGAAAATAGGGTTAGTTGACTATTAAAGTAACCGTGGTCGTTTAGCCGTATACCTGTGATGGCGTCAAAACAGTCCTCCATAGATAAACACATGCATTCTAAATTTTAAGTTGGTAGCCTACTGTCATCTATATGTTTAGTACACTGGTATGTCACGCAGACTAACGACAAAGAATGATAATGTTTCATTGAGTGGTTAAACATTTTGGATAACAAGTTAGTTCACTTATAAGTATGATATTTTTCTTAGTTCACAAAAGTTTCAGACGCTTGTTCATATTGTGTTTATAAAACCAAAAAATCAACGCATTAAAAAATTTGCACCCAATAGGAAAGCTACAGAGACTGTAACACGCTTCTTGAACATAAAACTTTAGGTTTTGCAGACTTTCTTGAATTCTCTTTTAAACTTTAACTTGCATGTTTAAAATATCATGTGTGTTTATGTCAATGCAAAAGTACGAATTACAAAAGTAAATGGAATTTTCGAGTATGTACTTTTCCCATATTCCCTCCACATCTCTCGCCAAAACGATCAAGAGTTTCCGATATACTTGAATATATCACTTAATAATGACAGTAAAATTATATTTTTATTATATTAATTTATTTCTATTTTTTTCATAGAACAAAATAAATTGGGTACAATTTAACTCAGCTGACCAAAAACAAGTTAGTGGAGTTTTTGTCAGAACAACAGATTTGTTGAAACTTGTGTTGTTTTAGTTCAAATAATTTATTATAAAGAACAATTCATGATGTTAATTTCTCTATAACTTATTTCAAAGCATCGTTTGTAATCTGTACAAATTTATTTTTAAAATTGTGATTGATTGAATTAATTCTATATTATATTCAGTAATTTAACTTACTTTTCTCTAAACAAGGTTGCCATATGTGGAGTAAGGAAAATCCTCGAAAATTTCCATTCGCAAAAAAGCACTGCTTCTTTTGCTTTATTTTATCGGTTAATAATAGTTAGTCGTTCACTCTTTAAAAATGAGTCATGTGATAAGGTTACCACCAACGGCGAGCATTTTAGAGCGAATAATTTTAAAATCAATAGAATAAATACTGCGAAAACAATAAAAGGGGGACACATGCTATACAGTGCTCCAAGCAAGCAAAAGAACTTGTAAAAATTTAAAAATGGATTGTTAGAATGAACCTTAGTATTGTAAACAATTTGTATATGTGTTATTTTCCGTAATCTTCTTGTAAATTGTCCTCTAAATGTTTTGCGATTTGACTTTTTTATCACTCTCTCCTTGATGACGTAAACCAACCAGCCACTTTGGCTGACGACAAATACAAAATTATGGGGACCGAGATGCAGATCCAAATACTATAGGATTAAAGAGAATAAGCCACTGAAAACGCTACATGGGGGCTGTATTACTGCTATGGTCACAAGGCATGGAAACTTCAAATCTGCACAAGATTAAAGTTATGTAGGATGATGTTTGCAAAATGTGCCTTGAGGCTACTGAGACGGCAGCGCATGTAGTATGCGAGTGTCCGCCATTGGCTGGCACCACACTTGGTACCATCGGCAAGCACACGTTGGATATGAGTTTCATGGGGGAAATTAGTCTGAGGTAAATGCTGGCGATTACGAAGGATGCTGTGATGAATATTGTAGATAATCATCAGTCTACAATGTAAAGTCATGATAGTCTTAAGTAAATGTCTGTGGCGGCAGGAGACACAGTGAGGCCAATGATAGCTCTTCGGTAGCCTTTTAATCACTGAGAAATGAAGGGGGTCGAAAAAAGACCAGTTTATGGAAAATATCTGCTTCGGTATACCACCTACATGTATAAAAAAACACACTCGAACACTTTTACTTCAAATCGGCCCTAACAAAAACAATTGCTTATTTAAAATCCTAATAAAACATTTGGTTGAATACTGGCCAAACGAAAAATACACAAATGATTATAAACATTGATTGTAAAACAAAAACAATCGCCTGTTCTTATTGAGGTGAGAAAATATAAAAAAAGAAACAAATTAGTTACCGAATTAAATTTACTTAAAGACCTGGGACCTAAATAGATGATATTCACATCCAACACTTAATCACCCTTCAAACAGTGCTGATGATGAAATCGTAGTTGATTTCGAAATGGTATTTCACTCGTCTCGTTTAGACAGAATATAATGTTTCAGATTATTTCTTTATTACTTATCACAATAAAATTTCTTTACACAAATAAAAACAAAAAATTTTACATGAACTCGAGCTTGAATAATATTAAAAAAAAATTAATTTTAAGAATCTTAATATGAAAACTACTTCATTACAAATTGTACAATTTTAAAACAAACTCAATATACTTTTAACTTTATTATTTGGTTTCCTATATTCGGAGCTTTATCCTAAATCATATTATTAATAACCTAGCATACATATGTAAGCCTTGCTGTAGCAAGAATATATGTCAATTTAATTAGCTCAATATACTTATGTATTCCTCTGCTTAGCTGAACGTATTTGCTGCTACGCAACCTATACATACATATGTTTAAATGAGTTTGTTTCTGTTCTTAGAAATTTTTTGATTTAGACACAAATAAAATAAAAATTTTATAGACATTAGTCTAGACTATTTAACATGATAAAAAAAACTTCACCAACTCATCAAATATTGAATTTTTTCTAAGTCATGCAAACCAAAATCAGGAGGGCATGTTACTACATGTCTCAAAAGCGTCTATACAACAAGCCAAACAAAAGGGAAAATGAAAGAAAAAAGATAATGCTTCTAAATATATACAAATCTTTCAATATAAATAGATAATAACGTTTATATTTGAGTTTATTAATAGATTTTATTGGAAGATTATTTATAAAAAGTTGTAAATAAATTTAAGCTAAATAACGACTTGCTAAGATTTGTTTGCATGACAATCAAAACGAAATGCAAGGATTGCTTTAGGGATTTTTTTGTCCAATGAACAAATGTAATAAAGGTAAGAACGGAAAAGCTATTTAATTTCAAAATATATTTTTGTTACACAGCCACAATAGAGCAATTTTTAAGGGCGAAAATAACCGCAAATTCTAAATTCTTTAATGGTGAAAAGATTAAATACGATGGTCGATTGCTACAATTTAAGATGTTTATTTATAACTTTTATTTAAATGCCACAAATTAAAGTCAAACCTTCCTTTAACCGACTCTACATTAAGAGCATACAAATTACACACACAATTCTTGAAAATCCTCTTTTTTTATGGACATTTAAGTAACATTTTACTCTTCTCGCCATTGTTATGGGCTTATAGTTGTTATTGTTATTACTGCTTCTGTTGCTGGATACAGTTCTGTTATTTTTGCTTCATCCACTGCTAATGCTGATAAAACATAAAATTTTTTTATGACCAGCATAAAACTGGTTAAGTTTATTTCTTTGTGTTTTGTGTAGATTTAAGCGTTGCCTCTTTTCTTATTGTTTTGTACTTTATGAACAATTTATTTACTAATTAGCCAACAGCAATAACAAAAATTGATATTCGGACATAAGGGGTGTCTCGAAATGCTTTTTTACATTTTAAAATGTCTCCCAAATCTAGTTTTTTTCAAACAAAAAATACATTTTATTGGCGTTATGGAGAAAAATTTCTAAACTTTATTATGTAAAAAACCAAAGTTTCAAATTTTATTTTCTTTTGCAAAATATCGCACTTTTTTCTTAACACTTTGCATTAAACGTTGGACTAACGTTTTACCGAAGTATTAGATAGCTTTTTTCCAAACAAATCCAAACAAACAAACAAACATTTGCAGAAGCTTTGAACTTTGTTCTTAGGTACTGCTTAATTATAGCCCAATAGCGATCAATAGGCCTTAACTCTGGAAAATTAGGTGGATTCATGTTTTTCGGTACAAAATTTATTTTGTTGGCCTCATACCACTCAAGGACGTCTTTGCTGTAGTGGCAGCTTGCCAAGTCGGGCCAAAACAGTGGAGGTATATTGTGGCTTCTGTATAATGGCAATACACCCTTTTTCAGGCACTAATTAATATAAAATTGGCTGTTCATTGTACGATTCACAATGATTGTCTTTGAAGTTTTCCCACATGTACATATTGCTTGCCATATCCCTCCACCTTTCTTGTGCTTAATAGACAAGTCTTTTCTGAATTTAAAAATAACGTTACGGGCAGTCTGTCTGGACACTTTTGCCCGTCGCGCAACTTCAGCTTAAGAAAGTTGTTTATTTTCATTATAAATATCCACAATATTTTTTCTCACTTTTTCTCTATTTGACGACATTTTAAATACGGATTAAATAATTTGAATAAACTTATTAAGAAAGTATTGTTGACACTTATAACTATCACAGAGTGGAACAAAAAAATTAATTAAATAATAATTGTTTGCGTAGTGCCCTGTAAACAATGTAAAAAAGCATTTCGAGACACACCTTATTTGAACACACACACATCTGTTAAAGCATATTTAAAATTGCGTGTCAAAGTTGGCACAATTATACAAGTGAAATACGGGTAAGTTTTTAAAATTTGCCCAATTTTTTTTATGAGAAATTTAACAGTTGTTGCCTGTAAGTGTTATATTGGTTCAATTCACAACCCATTTTTGTCTTCTGAATCTTCTGTTGAAGTACTGTTTTAGTTTATTTGCTTGAGAACACAATTTCTGTTGTCTTGTTAAACGTCAATGTCAGGAAAATTAAAAATCAGGAATAGGAATATTGATCAAGCTTTAGTTCTACAGAGTTTCAAAAATTTTTGAAAACAATTTTTAGTACAAATTTTGTGCAAAGATATAAAACCGACAAAACATTTTAGATAAAAAATATTATATATAATTTTGGAAGCAAAATATACTACAAAAATTATTTTTGATTCTGCAATAAAAATTAATTTCCCAACCCTGTTTGTTAAACAGCATGTTTCAATGGCAATTACCAACAAGTAAGAGTGCTATATTTGGTCGTGCCGATTCTGATAATACGCTTCACCATCATGTACATGGTACTATATATATAATTGTAAATATATTTGGTGAACATAAAAAAAACTGAAGAGAATGAAGTTGGCATGGACTGAGGCCATTGAAACTGCATTATTTGATCTGATATAAGAATAATGTTTTTCACAGCTCTTAAATGCTAATAGAGTAAGATAAATTTAATATATGTTAACATATATTTTAATTGCTCAATCAGCAATTAAAAATATCTGTCTGAACAGGGTATTACGATGACGAATGAATATGTTATTTAGCATTCTAAGCGATAAAACTGATTTGGGTTCACTTATCTACCCTTTATGCGAACGATAATGGTACAAAAGAAAACGTTAGAGTTTTAATACATCTTTGTCGAACATATGGTCGGTAATGCGAACGCAAATGTCACAATCAGTCACTTTTTCTTTTCTTTTGAGTGGTCAAACTATTTTGCAAAAAACAATTAATAAAACAGTTTAACCCTGTAGGCATATTTATTTATCAGGTTATCGCAGTTCAGAGAGAATTTGTTTGTTTATGTTTTTTATATATTAAGTTTGGCATTTGAAATAAATGAGACAAGAGAGAAAATTATTTTTTACCCATCGACTTTGACAGCTGAAGTTTAAAATAAGTGAAGAAAAAAAATCATCAGCAAAAGAATCAAATATACCTTATGAATAAATTTGCCTTGATTTCAATATTCGTTTCTATTTAAAATTTAATTTTATTATTTTTTTTATATTAAAATTAATGCTTTTCGACACCATTTTTTAATAATATCTGTTTTCAACATACATTATTTTTAAACAAAGAAAACACATAGACTTTTTTCAAAATTTTTTGTTTGTTTTGTTTCATTTTTTTTTCTTTATACAAAATATTTTTCAAAACAACTAAATTAATTTTAAACATACTTTGTTTAATAAAATATTTTTGGGTTAATATGTTTAAATCTAAAAAAAAAAAATTTTTATACTTTTTTTAACCTAAAAAAATATTTGAATTTTTTTATTAACAAAACAAAAAATTTGTGAACTGCCACACACACATAGAAAGTATACAACTTTTGTATTCATTTGTTTCTTCTCTTCATTTGTGAATTTTGTTTTTGGCAAATACAATTAATTGATCATTAAATAACAGGGTTGTATTTTTGTAGAAACAATTTAATAGTTTTTGTTCATTTTTTTAGAAAAATCGCTAGAAAACTTCACATTGTTTTTTCTGGCATTCTCGTAACTGTTTAATACGTAACAAGCATTGCGAAACAAAAATTGACACACGCAGGAACAAGCAAATAAAAACCTTCGAAATAGACCAACACAAATTTATTCGAAAGTGAGTGACTAACTTTCTTTCGATTGGGTTTTCTTTCGACTTTGTTAAAGAGGCTATAAGACATTGTGCATGCATTTGCAAATATTTTAAAGCACATCATTTATGACAAACTATTTTAGATTTAAGAAGGCATGAAAAATGCATGCTATTGCACTATTGTTTTATAAGTCTTGAAAAATGTCATTGACTTTGAAGTAGTAAAAAAATTTGTTTACTGGGATGATTATGACTTATGGCGGTATTGTGTCACTTGTAATTAAATATATTGTTGTCTATAAGTTTGGCTCAAACAGCTGTTTTGTATGGTTATGTCACTTCTTATATACCCATTAAGCACATATTTCAACTATGTTTTGTTATATTTTTTTAGAATTGGTTTTTACAGCTTTTTGGATTAAACTTGGGAATTAAATTTTAGTTAAGCTACATTATGGCCAAATGGGTCGACCATGGTTAACGGGGTAGTTCACTGCACGCAAACAGTCATGTGGAGTCTGTATGACACCGTTTTGACAAGACCAGATCACTCGTCAGTTCCAATGTAACTCAGAATAAATCCAAGAGTAAGGGTACTACTCATGGCACAACATGCCAACTAGGCATAAGTGCATACCTGTCATGGGTTTGGGCTTTTATACCCCTCCTTTTCAATCTTTTTCAACCTAAGGGTACTAGATCCATCCCATGGCCGTTAGGTATCTCAGTAGATAATTCAGTTCAACGACCATAATACATGCAAGTATAAATTTAATATGTAATAATTATTAGTACAAAAAAGTTTTCTAAAATATTTCTTTTTAATACGTATGCACTTCCATTTTAGCTTGAATTGTATTAAACAAAACCATTCAACATAATTTTTAACAATTTCAAAGCAATTTTGTTTTACATTTTTTTTTGCAACAAAACAAGTTACTAAATTATTATTTCTCTCTATGCCAAAATGGCTTCCTTTTGAATTAACTTGAGTGTTCCACTTGAGAGTGTACCGCCACGTTAAACAAACTACATTTTATTTTGTTTAAGCACATACAGTGACTGTAATTAAAGAAAACTTACAACAAACTTCCTTCATACAAAATAATTTTTTTAATATTCTGCATCTATAATTTTTCTAAACCTCTGTAAACGTTAAACTCCCTAAGGAACCTTTGTTATTCACGCAATTGAAATTTAATCTCAGTTCCTGTTTCACTTTATTTTCGCTTTAACCAACAATTCTTTTTGCCGTTTAGTTAAAGTACACAAAATTATGTTTATTTGTTGTTTTCATCTCCACTCATATTTGAAAATAAACAAATCTGAAAAAAAAACATTTAATTATTTTTTAAGGAAATTTTAATTACACTTCCAACAACAACAAAACACACAATTATCTTTATCATCTATTTACCGCTTCTTTTGCTTAGAGGGCTTCCATACGAGCCGCATTAAACAGTTTCGTTTTCAAAGTGACTTAAAATAAAAGAAAGAAAGAAAAAATTACGGAGAAACAAAATTTGAAAATTAAACAGAAATTTAAATTTGCCAACAAACGGTTATTAAGCATCCCATACACATACAGCCAACATAGACAAACAAAAACGTGTTTAATAAACTCTTCCTGTGCCTTTAAGACAGTCAAACACATTTTAAAGCTTTCATGCAAAGATTAAAATTGCTCTCATATACACTGCACTGCATTATTATAAGAACACGAAATGTGATTCTAGTTTCTTCTTGCTAAAATTCTGAGAAATCTTTAGAAGTAAAATATATAGAAAAATATTGTCTTGTTTAGATTAAGAGAGAAAATTTGGTTAGTGTTTGATATTTGGAGTTACATTTGAGCTTATCAAAAAAGAATAAAGAAAAGCATACGACTATTACTTATTGAAATATCAGACTGTGTCAAGTATAATACACACTTTAAAACATTATGGTTGGACTGAACAAAATAAATCTTTGTATTAAAGTTTTAGGTAAAACTATAAGACAGTCTTTGCTGACTGCTTTACTTATGTCGTTTGTTGTTTTTTTACTTTCACTTTATGAGCAATATTAAAGACCCCCTTTTAAAACTCATTGTCCACACATTTAACAAAGATTTTTAAAATTCTTCAATTTGAGCGTCAGAAAGAAATACCACTTTATATATTTCTATCTCTGTCTCTTCCTCTCTATCACCCACAAGATACAAAAATTCTTCAAAACATAAATTCATAAGTAAGAGTGAAGTAAGTAAAAAAAATCACAGTGTCTTAAAACTAAAATGGCGGTTGTATTTATGAGTGTGAAGGAACTGCACTGAAAGGTATAGTTGATTAAACTAGAATAACGTCAAGTTATAAAAGTGACGCAGAAATGAGGAAGTTGGTACAATTGCAAGTTCTTTATTAGCAACGGATAAGATCTATGCCGAATAAATTATAGTCAAATTTTGACCTCAAATTGAATATTAGTTTAAAGAATTAAAAAAAAGTTTTTAAACTTTTTATTTTTCACTAGTTTTAAATGCATGCAATTTAAACTGTTTTCCTTTTTTGCAGAATAATAAATATTTTGGAATTAAAGTCTACTTATAGCTAAGTAACAAGGTGTAGTAAAATTGTTTTTTTTTACCTATAAATTTATATACAGGTATGCACTTCTGCTTTTAAAAGCATAAAAGTATGAATGTACAGTAGACCGTACCAGAATAAAAGTTCGCCGTACACTTTTAAATATAAATATAAAATATAAAGTAATTTGTACAATATTCATTTTCAACCCCATACAGTATATATTTTCCTAATACCTAGAGCTGTCGATTAGGCAATGTTCCTCCTCCCGTCTGTCCGTGTGTTAGTTCAAATCAATTTATAGAAGCCCCCACATGTTGCACAGATCTGTATGTATGCGTTATCAATCTTTTGCGCATATCCGAGAATAAATCGCTTTTTTCCCATATTTTTCTCATAAAACTCACAATTTTCCAGTCCTAGGATAATTTATAGACACAATTTCTACTACTTGTAGATATTATATGCCTCTAGGGGTACTCGTAAATCACGCACTAATTGGCAAAGTTATAGATGCGAAACATCGATACTATTCCTAACAGAGAATACCTAAGGAACTCGATCTGGAGATGCATAAGGAATTGCATTGAGAGGACTGGGTTTTTAAACTAGTCAATTTTTATGGAGAAACTAGGATTATGGCGCACAACATGCCAATTTGGCATAATTGATTTAGAGTTAAAAAATTACATACACAAGTAACCTCTCCTTTCAGAAAACCCTGAATTTTATTTAGATTTTATGAAAAAAATCAGACTTTATGTGTTTAAGAAAGAATTTTGAACAAGAATGCGTGTAAAAAAATGTGTCGAATTTGTTAGTAAGTTTCTCCCAAGCCCTAGTCAAACTTGGCCAAATTTTAAGAAAAGTTTTATGTTTGTTCAAAAATGTCTAAAAACGAAAAATACCGATTACCCAAAATATATCATAATAATAATAGAAGTGATTTGAATAGCATACTGTTAGTTTTGTTACGGTTTTCATTTCTCATAAACAACTTAATTTTTGGAACTCAACCTCCCCGTTTAAGGATTTTCGGTACAGAAGAAGAGATGAACAAAAATTGTAATTTAGTGATTAAAGATCCTTCAAACTTATTTGAAATCCAAATTTCATAAAAGAATCATAAGTATCAGTAATCAAACTTTACGTTAATTAAAATGCCACTGTTTTTCAAATAAAGCCTGCAGCAGTAAGTTGTATTATTCGACGGTCGACGATAGGCTTAATATGCAAATCTGCTAACTCCCTTTCTAGCAAATTTTATAGGAGAGACAAAAAACTTCTTATATTTCATATTTATAGCTTGAGAGGAAAACCAAAAATATATTTGGTTTATTTTATGGTATTCTTCATGTATGACTACAATCTACAAAAAAAAAAAAAAAAACAACAAATAGAAAACAAATTGGAATTAGTATTAAACGCTGAACTAATAATGTACTGGATTTTGCAGTATTTCTTACAAAAATTTTTCTGTGAGAGGATTAAGCAGTTTTTCTTACACACTTCAAGACTTAAATTGAAGAAAAATGACATGCTGGTCGACTAGGCGTATCTTTCTCTACCACACGGCATCAAAATCTTAATTTAATTTACAAGTAGTTTTAGCAGGTTTGCATATTATGCTCGGCGCACAATTGGGACGATTCGCCAACACGGCGAATTCGTCCGTAAAACTTCAGTGTGTAAATTCGTCGTGTCAAGCACAATAACGACGAAAAAGTAACATCTTTTCTAGTTGATAAAATTGTTTACTGTTTGTGCAAACAAAGAACAAAAATAGTCGAATAAATTAAATTATTGTGAAACTTAACAAAATAATAAATTTCATTTCTGAAATTACGTGTAAAGGAGCTAATACACGGCGTGTTTTTTACATCTGACTGTCATCTGTCAAATTCTCCACTGCAAACACAAGCATGTCGTGTGTTACCTTTAAAATATTACTTCTGTAAAAAACATGTGTTGAGACATCTGACAAAAATTAAATTAGAGTGCGCTCTGTTTTCTTCTGTCAAAACATGTGACATCAGTCGTTGGCAGAAATCTATGCTGCTGCAAAGCAGTCAGAGTAAAAGTATAATTTTGACAGACATGTAGATTTACATATGTCTCACAAATTTTGAAGACAGATGTAAAAAAAATGCCGTGTGTTATAGCCTTAGGTAAACGTTTACAAAGAATGTCGTGGGTACGTACAGTAAACAAAACTAAAAATTTTGTTTTTGTATAACAGCTAACAGTGTGACCATATGAAAAAAAAGATTACTTAAAGAACTTAAACATTTGTAAAAAACACAAATAAAAACAAATATTTGTAGCTAACTTTTTTATATTTATTTTAAATGTTTTAAAATAAAAAATAAAACAGTTTTTAAAGTAAAAACTAACTGAGAAGTAAATCAAATATAATAAAAAATGGTCACCTTGTACCAATTTGTTTATCGTTCGCCGGCGTAAGAAATAGAAATAAATCTATTGCAGAGTTCACCGCGTATAGCGAATTTCGACTGACGCCACAATTTTATGCATTCTCCTATATACAAATGTGTTTTATTTTTGATGACGAATATTCGCGACTAAAAGTTCGTCGTTCGTCCCAATTGTGTGCCTAGCATTAGGGCGACGATATAATGTTTAGTAAACAGATCATAAACAATTTCTTTACCGGAATATTATAACCCAAGTGTCAAGGTTTCCGATAATGCCAAACACAATATATCAAAACACAAACTGAGCTACTTTTTGCATTGTCAATGCTTTTTTTGGTATTTTGTACGAAAATGTATGAACGTGATAAATTTGCTGTTAAAAGCGCGTGGGCCTTATTAAAGGGAAAATTTATCTGAGTGAGCGAGCTTTAGTAATATTTCAGCGTGAATTTGTACTTCTTAAAAATATATACGGGTGCCCCGGTGGGCTAGTAAGTAGTGTTCTAGTCTGCCATTTTGAGGTTTGCGGGTTTGATTAACGTCAGAGACTCTAGTCCCTGGACGCGCTTTGGTTACACAGATCGGTTAATTAAATTATAATATAATTGTAATTGTTTTGTAGTAAAAATAAATAAATAAATAAATATGTATTTTAATGTTTTATTCGAATTTTACTGTAAATCATTTTTAATTTGGCTCAAGTTAATATATTCTATTTTATTATATTCGTAAAAGATTTTCTAAATTAAATAAAATTTTAGAATATATAAAAAGAAAATAATAAAAATATAAATAATATATAAAATAGATTAAAAATTGTTTGGCTTAGTTGATTTCAACCAACACACAGACAGACGGGCAGACGGGCAGACGGGCAGACGGGCAGACGGGCAGAGGGTCGACTCCTCTATTAATAAGCTTTCAGAAGGTATATACTTTATGGGGTCGGAAATGAAAATTGTAGAAATTACAAACGGAATGACAAAGCTATATACACCCTTGTGCACCACAGGTGAAGGGTATAAAATCAAATAATAGAGGCAGATCGTTTCCAAACTTTTATTCCCACATACAAAGAAAGTGAAAGTGTCGAAAACATTTGATATCTGTTTCTAATTTATATGTCAAATACAGTTTTTGTCTAATGCGTAGAAGTTTATTCAAGTTTCCACCTATTTTTTGACCTATCTCTTAAATAGATATATTAAATCGCTGCAGCAAGAAAATTTTTATAACATTTTAACAAATAAATAATTCAAGTAAATACGTTCCTACGTTCAATAAAAAAAAATCGTAATCGCCTTAGAAAAATTATTTATATTCCAAGGTGTACGGTGTTCTTTTTTTTCTTTTTTTTTCTTGTATCTACATAAGTTGTGTGCTTTATATAGATTGACTAAACGATATATGTATGTACATATTCTTAACAGAAAGAATTTTATATTTGCGTAACATAGATATGCAATAAAGTAGGTACGGGACATTATCTTTCTTCCTTCGAGATGGCATATGTGTGTCCTTTTATATTGTGTTCTTTTTTTCATTTTACCTTTAGCTAAAAAAAACTAAGTATTTTCACTTTGTATACATCCAAGGCTTTAACGAGGACATAAACGCTGTTTTTTATTTATTTTTCTTCATACTTCCTTCCTTTTTACGTTTAATTCATTCTACGTACTCGTTATTATGTACAAGGCAAAGTACGTGAAAGCTTTTCCTTTTGTTTTTGCTTTTGTCGAACAGGTGTTTTTGACTATTTCTTTGTTGTGTGCGAATGTTTGCAGAGTTTTTATTATAAGTTTTCCTTAATATGCATTACTTTTATGCGCGCCTCACAATTTTTGCACTTAGGGGTGTTATGAGATGTTTAAGTTTTCTCATATTAGAAATAAAAATAACGATACACTCGCCTTTGGGCCTCCCGTTAAAATTGAAACCACATTTTGATCTCAATAAGTTGTGTCTGCCAGTCCGTCCGTTTGTCTTTCTCTCCTTATAAATCTTGCAAACAATATGTTTACACATATTGTAGAAAATAAAATATGAAAATCTTGTATGTATGTGAAACTATAAATATGCTCACACATACATTTTTAAACGCAAGAATTAATTCAATTACTTTTGTTTGCAATCAGCAAACAAACTGTTCTCTGGTAAATATCGTTTATTTAAATAATTCTTCTTATTTTTTTAATAATTTTTATTTTCCTTTTGTTTTTCTTTGGATTTTATGAATTACGTTATCGTTTAAATAACCGCAGTGGCTTTACACTGTCGTAACGCATCATTATTTCATTATCAATGACCTTGGCTAATAAGTTCTACTTATTTTGAGCGATAGCCGAGATTATGTCGACTTCAAACCAATCGCTTAATTGCAACTTATTGGCTGAGACCTATCACTTTTAAGAACTTGATCAAATAACCATGACAGTCACAAACTGGGTCAACATATCTTTGCTTTTATTATTTACGAGAATATTGAGGTATCTCTCCTAAGGATTGAAAGGTACGATATTATCTTATTTTTCTGGATATTTTAGAAAACAATGATTCGAAAATAATTATTTTTTTTTTTGTAAGAAAGTACCCTTTGAATGGAACTTAAAGCTCTAATTTCGTTTCAGTTACTCTTACTTTTGCAAAAATTACTCCACTTTAAAGAAGTACAAATGTCACGTACGATGACATGGAAATGCCCATATAAGACTTTTGTCTTTTCCCGTTAACTCTTTTGAATTTCAAAAACATATCAGTAAAATATTGTCTACATTGTCGCTGCTAAAAGATTTTAAATTTGAAAAGAGAAACCCCAGTGGTGACAACTTGACTTGTTATATCCTATTTTATAACAGCGGTTTAACAGATTTCGCATTACATTACATTATAGAAATTTTTGTGACATCCAAAAGGCTTGCCATGCTTATCGATCCTAAAATTATAAAATAATGTAGAAAATTTGCAAATGTGCATAATATAATTAATTGGTGCTAAAAATGAATGCCTCCCATTTCATTTTTAAAGATTATTTTATGTAAATGTTGCCCGCGGCTATGCCGTACATGATCCATCCCTGACCTCTAATTTTTACATACTTTCCCATAGTTTCGGCCTGTGTTTCACCTTTGGCAGCTGTCTTCCTGGGGGCTCCCCCGCGTGCATGTATCCTTGGCTAATCCTAGGCCTTGGTGTATTGTCAGTACGGGGTGCAGAGGTGAGACCAACACCTCTGACTTCATGGAACCATGTTTTGGGAGAAGGAAATATCCGGTCAGAGCAGAGATTTTAGGCTGACCCGACAACGTTCTGGTATCACGGAGTTCAGTAAGCCCCCATAACTTGTTCTGGTCTAATTATTGGTTAAGTCTCTTCGAAGAGCACGTGGTGGCTGTGGTTGCTCCCAAGCACAAGAGGTTAATGTGGGATTCTTTTCCGGTAACGAGATATGCCAACCAATTCTAGCACTTGTCTTTAAAATACCTATATCGCTTAAAGCATTTCTTGTGCTCAAACAAATATTTAACTTCTTTTTTTTACATGGACTAAGAAAGTGTGTGGAACTTATAGAAGTTTTGAGCTTAAACTTAGCGACTAATTGTAACAATTATTACTAAAGCAGCTGCTTCAAAATACCTTAGAGCACTTTCTGACTCATTTGGTTTATCCATAGAGTGTGACAAAAATTTGGGAATTATAGAAATTAAAAAAATACATCAAGTTTTTATACCTGGAGATTAAAAAGGCTTGTGGAAAATTCAGCATCAATACAAAGTGAGCTCTTTATAACTATAGGGTCCATTGAAAGATTTTTTAGAAATAGTGTACTGGGCATCCGCAAAATGAATGGTTAGTTGCACTATCAAAAAGATGACTTTTGGAATCATTAAAACAAAAGCGATTTTATGAATGAGAAATAAAACTTCACCAAAGTAGACATGAAACCTAAAAATGTTGGTCAAGCCATCCAGTTCGTTTCACAACTTTTTCTAAAAAATTGCGTCAAACCCAAAAGTTCAAGATATTTTAAGAACCTCCAAGTTTTTTTCACTTTATACTTCAATATACCATGAATAGTTTAAAGCACTTGCTCACGATAAATGTGTCAAAGGGGTATTCTACAGACTCCACTTGACTGTTGCAGTGCACGTTCACCAACTTCACGATAAAATAAAAGATATTTAGATATTCCGGAAAGAATCCAAAGACAAGGTAAGAATGAAGATGAGGATTAGCCCGACAATGAAAATGAATTTTATTATAAAGAAATAACTGATAAATTTCAAGGTTTTAATTTGAATTCATTAAAAATATTATACAATTTTAAGCCAACAATAAGTCAATTAAATTTGAAATTTGTACGCAATAATATTGTCTGCGCAGATAAGGGATAAAACTGTTTAACGAAATATTGCATAAAAAATTAAAATAAAATGTTGGTTGGTAATAAGTTCAGGTAGAAATCAAATAAAATCGAATGAACTGATATTGAATCAAAACTTTCGATTTGATTTTAGATTGAAACAAAAATTATACCAAAAATTATCATAAAAAATTGTTTTAAATAAATACCTGACCAGAAACAGGTGTAAACCTCTTGAAAAGACAGATTAATGTATTTTATGGATTTATTTAAAGATTAAATATAATTTACGCTTAAGTAATGTTATTGTTTTTGTTTTTTCAATAACAAACCTCAAGACATTTGCTATTAAAAATTATTATAAAGGACAAAGAAACACACATTTAATAAAAAAAAAACTTTGAAAATTATTTAAAGATTTTATGAGCTTTTTTTATTGTGACACAATTCTTTTAAACAGTTACTTTAAGTCAAATTACAGAAAGCTTAAGGGCTAAATAAACAAGCAAAAGTGCTATAATCGCCTGATGTATTTAATGTGGCCTGTAAGTCTGTCATAAAACGTTCTGCCCTTCACCTGTAATGCCAAGAGTCTTTCGTCTTTTATAAATTACTAGCCAATCCCGGCGCGTGTTGCTACGCCCCTTAATGAATCGAAATGCATTCTAAATTTTAATTGAATATTTTTTTTAATCACGAAATTGTAAAGTCATAATAGCTTAATATGTGTGCAAAGTTTCAGAAGAATCGGACCAGTGCAAGTACCTAAAAATTATAATTGTTTTTATGGGCGTGGCCCTGCCCACTTTTCTAATCAAAAATTATATTGCTATGACAGCTTAGTATGTGTGCAAATTTTCAGAAAAATCGGTCCAGTGCAAGTACCTTAAAATCAAAACTTTTTTAGGGGCGTGGCCCCGCCCACTTTTCTTATCACATTTCTTATTAGTCGTGACAGCTCGATATATGTGCAAAGTTTCAGAAAAATCGGTCAAGTGCAAGTAGCTCAAACTGATAACTAATTTTTATGGGCGTGGCCCCGCACACTTTTTTCCACCCATAAACACACCCTGGTATGTGTAGAACAACTTGCCAAAGTTTGAGTTCGGAGTCTATAGCTAACACACACACACTCACACAGAGTTTCACTTTTATATATATAGATTGTGTTCTGTAGGTATATGTTCATGTGTCATAAAGAACACAATTTACAACAATAATTTACGAATGACTATATAGCTTTGTCATTCTGTTTGTAATTTCTACAATATACCAACCTCAAGAAGTAAATATTTTCTGAAAGCTTATTACTAGAGCAATCGATTGAGCAATGTCCGTCAGTCCATGTGTTTGTTGAAATCAACCTAGAGAAGCCCCCACATGTTGCACAGATCTATACATGGTATCAATCTTTTGCAAATATCTGGAAATGAATCACTATAAAAGTCCACCACAATCCCCTACGACTTTCTGAGATATGAGCAAACAAAAACGACTGTCTCTGTTTTTTCTCATATTTTTACCAAAAAATTCAAAATATTTCGGCCCTATATTAAATTATGAAGACGTTCGTTACTATTTGTAGGTGTGATACGTCTCTAGGGATATCCCTACTAAATTTTGGATAAATCGGTTACTAATTAACAAAGTTATGAGCAAAAATAATTTTGAAAAATATAATTTTTTTAAATATCAAACTGTTGAAGCTCCTAATTAATTTTGGAACAGGCTAAAGACACCAGCCTCTAAAACTATTTCTGAGTAAAACTGACAAATCGGTTTGAAATGAGATATAAGCTCAAAACTACAAATGCTTCGGTGTTTTTCCTAAAATCTACAAATTAAAATCGATTTTTTAAGCTTTTGTACAACATGGAGGAATGATATGGGTATAAAAAGAAAGGGATTGACTAGCAAATTAAAAAATAATATGAAAACTTTAAAATCCAATATGGTCGCCCCTACCAAATGGCGTACAATGAATTAATATATGCTTCAAATCTATTAATTAAAAATGTACCGACTTTAACCCCCTTAATATTGGCATCAAACGAAAGGACTTTGTCAGTGGATTACAGTAAACACTGAAAAAGTTAAAATCCAAAATGGCGTCTGAAACAAAATGGCGGAATCCTGTTTAACCACATCAAAATTGGTATCAAATAAAAAGGCTTGACTAGTATAACAGAATACAGTTAACTATGTAAAAATTCAAAATCAAATATAGCGTTCAAAAGAATAAAAAAAATGGCATAAAGGATGAAACCTGAAATCGAAGCTAAACTACGATGTGTACATGGGTATTATCAGATTCGTCAGAGCCGAATATAGCACTCCTGCTTGTTTTGAAAAACGTTCAAAAAAATTTTTCAATCAGGAAATTTTTTAAAATGTGAAAAATTTTTTAATTAAATTAACATTAATCTCTTAGGATAGAAATGAATACGTTTGGTGATCATAATCATTTTGTCATATATTTGCCTAATGGGAACACACCTCAGTTTGTACATCTATCTTAAAAAAACAAGTAAAAGTTATCATTTGGTCGGTGTAGAATTTGAAACACCCACCACCATTTTATTACTTTTTATTGAATTTAATTCAAGCAATTATGAAATTGCATTTGGTCGGTGTAGAATTTGAAACACCCACCACCATTTTATTACTTTTTATTGAATTTAATTCAAGCAATTATGAAATTGCATTATGAAATAACGATTATCAACAGAAAATCGTTTTTTTCTGCTTTTGTTTCCTTTTTTCAACTTGATCAATTAAAATGCTATTATTTCTAAGTTCTTTTATTTCAACTCAAATAAGAAGAACCATATAATCAGATAAATTTTGAATTATATAAGGGTCTATTATTACAGCCTTCACCTGTGGTGCACAAGGGTATATATAGCTTTGTCATTCCGTTTGTAATTTTTACAATTTTCATTTCCGATCTCGTAAAGTATATATTTTCTGAAAGCTTATGAATAGAGGAGTCGATTAAGCCCTGACCGTCTGTACGTGTGATCGTCTTTCCGTCTGCCCAACTGCCCGTCTGTGTGTTGGTTGTTGGTGTTGGTATTATCAGATTCGGCACGGCCGAATATATCACTCTTACTTGTTTTTATATGGTCTTAAACAAGTACTTCCATGTACTTATTTCAATCGGAACTATATGAAAGGAGTAAAAGCAGAAACATAAGGGGATTTGGCTAGAGAGGAATAAGAGGCCTCTTAATAAAAAACTCTAACACCGATATAAAAATCAGGTTCAATCGGTTTCAAGTTTTCCGCTTTAGTCACTACATTATGAGACCGTGTGCTAGTACGCAACAGAAAAAAGATTTAAGCAGTTGTTATCTTATACAAGGACGAGCACATGTTTCTCCTTTAACTGAAATAATAATTGATATTCTAGCAATTGTTTGGTCAGTGAATATTCGACGTTTGGTATTGTGTTTACATATACGCCTTTTCTGTGGGGGATAATACAGATATTGTTGTACTTGCAATAAAATTTTGCGAAATTTACATTTCTATTTCTAAAAATTTTATAAGTAGAAAAATTAAAAAAATGGAAGCTAAATATTTTCATGTGTGCTATTCGGGAAGCGAATAAGAATTAAAACAATTTTTGTGGGCAACCTTATACCATTAGAGTCCTTGAAACACCTGTGGTGTTCAGAAAATTGATTTTAATAAAAGAACTTAGCCAACTTGACTGTATCTCTAAGGATTTAGGAAATACATTTGCAATTAAATATAACAGAAATTGCAGAAATTGCAAACGTAATGACAAACTCATATAATAAAAATCTAGTAATTTATGGTGAAGGGAATAAAAAATTTAATTAAATCTTCATAAACGTTACTGATAAAAAAAAAACATTTTGAACGTCTTGCATAAATAAATTTAAGGACTCATTTTATTTTTAGAAACCTTATGTTTGAAACTCTTTTCAACTTTTTTTATTGGCGTTATTCCCTTTCAATACTCATTTAAATATTTTATAGCATTCTTAAAAAAAAACTTTCGAGTAGAGTAAAGTAATAAAAATGTGTTTAAATCAACAATAAACATCAAACATTACCAAATCTAAATACGTGACTTTTTAATATTCTTTTCTACAACGTTGCCTTTGAAGAATTTTACACTGAGTTCATAGAATCAAGTCAATTATGCGATTAAATCTTTGCTTTATGGAAAAATCAATATTTAACTTATTTAACCGAGTAAGCAATATATAAATTGGTTTTAAGACAGAATGCCTAGCATTTAGAAGCAGTATTATTTTGTGAAGTTCCTTTAGACTCAGGTCGTGTTGCAGGTCGTGTAATTAAGTCATATAATCTTATTAAATAAAAATTACCTTTAGAACCCGAATTACTCTGCTGGCCCTAACAAATCTCAATGGTAACTTTTCAAGTGACAATGAAAAATCATAATATGGAAAATGGAGGGCATTTCTTTGATATTTGTTGTGGAAAATAAAAGGAAAATCTAAATGCCATATTATTGGAACTACTGGGCCTATTTCGTGCAAACCTCACATAAACCATCTGCAATCCCAAAACTACCCTGAAATTTTGAAATCGAAAGACCCGCTTCCACAGTTAGTAGTGACATCAAAGTGTACACTTATTTTTTATCTTATTACAGTGCACTCGCGGTAACGTGAACACTAACCTGAACACCGCCTAACGTGAGCAAGCTTTCATTTACATTGTCTACTGTGTAACATGAACAAGCTCAGAAAGGTCTATAATTTGAAAATATTATTTTGTCACTGTTAGTTTCGATTTTTACAATTTAGGGAATCCCCTGTTTTATTTGTATGTATGGCATCGAAATTAGAAGTTTTTTTCCTATGCAAAGCGGTAAATCAATTACCATGAGTGTTAAAAAAATCTCAATGTTTGGAGTTAAAAGATAAGGCAGTCTTTATAGATAGTTTGTGTTTTGCAAGCCTGCAAAACACAGGTTTATTGTAAAAATTTATATTGCTCTCATAAAACCCGACAATCGCTTACGTGAACAATTTCGTTTACATGAACTGCTTTGTTTTTTTAAGTTCACGCACGTACATGCGAGTGCACTGTAAATATAAATTACCTAATTATAATTACACTTTTACTTTAAAAATCCAAAATTTTACTTTTATTGAATAGTTTTTTTTAGAACATTCATATTTGATGCCACTTTTATACAAATGTACTACAACACAGGTCAACAGCCAAAAAAGGGTTTGATAACCACTATATAGATTTGATGCATTATGGATACCTAAGTACAAAAATGGTTAACGTTTTAAATTCTATGGTCAGGTTTTTTTTTTAATTTTTCTTTAAAATTCAAGATTTTTTTAGACGCTGCTCCATATAATCAATAATAACTCGAAAACGGTTATTCCGATATTCTTAAAATAAATTTTGAAAAATTTTGATTTACATAGCCTTTAATCTGTTTATATATTGCGTTTTAATCAGATGTGTAGTTTCGGAGTTATAATAAAAAATTCAAGAAAAAAATATATTTTTTGCATGTATTTTGTTATTGTAACAACAAAACACATGTAAAACTCCAACGCTTGACGCTCAACGCTCAACGCTGTTGTTTAGGTATGGGGGTTATGGATATGCCTTGGTAGGAATTTGATATTTTTTATGTCAAAAATTAAATTAACTGAGAACTGGAAGAACTGAATTTATTTTATACAGAAATACGCACATTTGTCGTACATAGTTTTAGAAACTTTATTTTATACTCGTACTTAGCAAACTAAACGGATTTTCATTACAACAAAAGCGGAAATTCGGTTTACTTACATACGTATCCACAAAATTAAAAATTAGCCTCATCGCTTATGATTATTTCAATAAAAAGTTGTCTTCCTCGAGGTACAGATTCAGCATGGATTGACCCTAATGAACTTCCTTACCTTTCGACGGCTAAAAACTGATACAACGTTTGCACATTGAAGGAAACATTTTTGTTTTAGATCAAAATTCTCTGCTAAGACCGCTGACCCATATATAAAGCCCATATATAAAGTATGTTGCCTGGTCGATGCTACGGGGTGCTCTGCAACATCTGCCATATCACTTTACTCTCACCAGAACGGTTATTATAGTGCCGCCCAGACTTGACATTGTCTTGTTTGGCCTCACACACTTTTATACGAACTTTTAAACGCCGCAGTTTTTACATGGTTGGTTTCAGACAACCGGAAAATCTACCTTTGCTTCTGCGATATATATCCTTACCTTAACACAGAAAGGCCCTAACTCTAGCCTCTTTGTACATTATTTAGGGCTTTTCTATATTAAGGCAACGATGTGTACCTTTACACAAATTATAACGCAAAACAATTTAAACAAATATTCCATACTCTAAACGAGATTAGCGATTCGTGTTTTATTGACGTGTATATTTTATTTATTAACTTCACAAATGTGAAACCAAAACTGACACTTACCGACTTTTGCAAAACTTATAGCATCTTCCGATTGGGTAATGACTTTTGAGCCATAAAGTCGATTAATTAATGGGTTCAATTAAGTAATGGCCATTTGTCCGCGAGTTGGCATTAATCACATTTCTGAAGACCCCTTATTTTTAAAGGTCCTGCATGTAACATTAATACATCAAATATACTTACATATGTATTCTTCTAAAAAAAAGGAAGCTTTTTAACCTCAATATTTTATACAATAGTCAGTTTTTTTAGGACTTTAAAGTCTCGGTACAAAAGCATTGTCATAAATATAAATGTTTACGGAGAAGTAAGCCTTTCATGAGCGTCATAATTGTATGACCGCAAATATATATTTATACAATACGATATACATATTATTCGTAAGTTCAAACAAAATTTTAAATTTCCATCTTCAACTCTGAATAATTTTTCCGCTCTCACATTGTTGACATTTCTTAAAATGTTTGTGATTTATTCAGTTGTTATTCAATGTCTTCTCAGTTAGTTTGCCGCAAGGATAAAAACAAGTGAGAAAACACAACAAACATGTTCGAAAATAATATTTATTTTGCTTAAGGACCAATAAAATAATACGACATTAAGGAGAAACCAACAAGAGACACGTATTTAGGAACGAAAGGAAACAACGTAGGCCAGGAAATAAACATAATTTACAAGTTAAAACAATAAAGTATTTTTTTTTTCTTTTTGATGAATAAAAGGCGAAAGGCGAAAGAATAAACCAGGCGTTTGAAATTTTGATCGTTCTTCTTCTTATTTTCTAAGTTTTTTTATTTACTTTTTATGTCAACACCTTGTTTCCTGTAAGTAGTCCTGTGTTGTTGTATGTGTATTAGTTTTAGGCAGGCAACATGGTTATGAAATTTATTACTTTTTAAGCTTTAACAGACGTTCACCAAAAACTCTACCCAAACAATGACAACAAACATTTATTATATTCGTGGTTGTTGTATAATTTATGCAAGATTTTACTTTCATAAAAAACGTAAACTTTAAAATGTTAATTTTGAAAGAAAGAATTTGCAGAAAAAATCTACAAAATATTTTGTTAAACCCAGTTAAAAAGTTTAACAGCTTTATTTTCTAAAAACAGGGGATTTGAAAAAAATATTTAAGAATAGTTGTTGACAAAGAAATTTTGATAAATTTCCAATGTTTTTTTGAAATATTGTTTTAATAAAGAAACCGTGAATTGTACTACAAACATATATTATTAAGACTCTAGGCCTATCGATCGACTAATTTCCAGGATATTATATTTTAAAGAAAACTAACCTAAGCCGCCGAATAAATTCGGCGCTTTTTACCTAATATTCATTTGAATTTTATAAATAAACTTTATCCATTGTGTTGATTATCTACAGCTGATCTAAAATTTGTTTAATATATCGGCAAAGCTAATACGATGATCCGGAATAACCTTAACTGATACAAGATTATCTGTTAGAACTTTAAAAGGACTCTTCGAAGCATTAAATATCAAACGAGGTTTTAGACAAGGTGATTGAACAGCCTGTGATCTATTCAATATTATGCAGTTAATAGACCAGAGGCCGAATTACGGCATTCGACATTGATCGAAATTTCAATCGAACGTGAAAGTTTTCCTTACATTTTGTATTAGATTCTAATAAGAATTTTATCATTTTCGATCGATATCGAATGCCGTAATTCGGCCCCAGGTACAACAAAAAGCAAAAACTACTAGCTTGTGCCGATAATATTGCAATAACGGGGCGGACTGTGCGAAAGGGTAACTGCAACATTCTCCAATTTCGAAAAGGAGTCGGCAAAAGTAGGTCTGGTAGTTAATGAAGATAAAACAAAGTTAATGGTATCAACGAACCAAGAAGCAGCAAGACTTCCTCAATAGAATTTAAACTTTAAGATAAACCAAATAAATAACATCAATTTGATAAAAAAAAAACTATTCTTGCTAATAAGTGCTAGTTTGGGCTAAGGAAACAGTTTAGAAACAAAGTCTTCCCTCGAAGAATAAAAGATACACTCTATAGAATGCTTATATTACACATGCTTCTATATGGCGCTGAAGTGTGAGTTCTTAGGATTTCAAATAAAAAAACTTCATAAAGCTATCTAACGATATAACAATATCTATAAATAAAAATTGTTTAATATTTATATTGACTGTAGTCAATTCTAATTTCGACTACTTTTGCACGACTACGTACAATAACAACAAAATAAGACGAATAAAAACTCTTAATTTTTGGAAAGCCCATTCTGCAGATTTTTAGCAATCACCTTACGCCTATAATTCATATCAGTTTGCTGCTACTGCTGAGCAAATATACTGAAAAAAGCATAATTTGTATAAAGTTTTAATGTTCACACATACACCTAGAATTAATACACCTCAATTCATGTCTTAATTGAGTTCAATTTGCCATAGAAGAAATCAATTTCTATATTGAGCTATTAGAACTTAATTTCACCTGGGGGCTAATTCTCGCATTCGTGATCGAAATAGAACTCGTATCGAAATTAATTTCGATAGCGTACAATTTTCTAATGATGTTACTCGATACGAAACGAATCGAGTTTTTAGTTCAGTATTGTAAAGAACTTAATTTTTTTTTTCATGTTTTTTAAAACTAAAAAAATTAAAGCCTATACAAATTTTATGTACATAGAGATTTATTGCTATTTTTATTGCATTTCGATACTTATATTAAGTGTTTCTAACTCCTTTCTTGGTTTTTTCAACTCTATTTCTTTAATTTTTTTGTCTTAGTATTGCTCCTCTTCCTTAACTTGTAGGCTTTTCTTTTTCATTTCAATTAACTGAATATTCAGTTCGACATTCCTATGTTTTAATTCGAGGTCTTGTTTTTTTTATTTCTATAAGGGAATTTAATCTTTTTGTCATCTCCTTCTGGTAGTTGTCTGTAGTCATCATATTTTTTTTTACACAGTTTTTGTTTCCCTTTTCTTTACGCTATTTTTGTATGTCTCCGTTTTTGATCAGCGTATACCTAAACAAAAAAATCATTACTAAAAGTAAAACAATTTTTTCCGCCACATTTTCACATCTTTTATTGGTGGACCAGAAGCATTAAGTTTCGGGGCTAAATAGTTGTTCCAAAAGTTGGTTAGCCCTCGCTTTCTCATGCGAACTGTTCGGAAAAAGGCTTCGGAAGGAAAAGGAAAAGGAAAAATCTCTTTTTGAGAATAATTTATTTTTGTTAACTTTGACTAGAAATATAACAATTTACTTTAAAAAAAATTCATAAATTTTTAACTTACATTTTCTTTTCTGTTCACTTTTATACTTTAAAACGTAAACTCGAATGCTTTTTTGCTAACGAGTTTATACTCGCAAGGTTGCATACGAAATGTAGCTCGTTATCGAATGCCATCATTAGAAATTTCGATAGTCGATACTCGATATCGAATGAGAGAATCCCAAAAGTAAGCAAACTCGCACGTTCGAATATAATTTCGCTCGTATACGAATGCGAGAATCAGCCCTCTGTTCAGTGAGAAGACACAATTAAATACATGCGATAGGTTTGTTAATTTAATTTTTTTAATTTTTTTCATCTTAATGGACCATAAGTTAATTACGGAAAAAAGTTAATAAATATTTACGGGACTTTATTGTTGCCATAAACAAATGAACCAAACAGTACAATTAAATCTAGTGAAAACAAAATCGCAAAGGCCATATTCCAGAAATTATTTTTATAAATAATAAGTGTCATGAAACTTGTTAGAAAACAAAACGCCATAGATAAATGTTTGCCATTCCATTGAATTTATTGTTTTTATACCCTTCACCTGTGGTGCACAAGGGTATTTTGGCTTTGTCATTACGTTTGCAATTTCTACAATTTCCATTTCCGACCCCATAAAGTTTATATTTTCTGAAAGCTTATGAATAGAGGAGTCGATTAAGCTCTGACCGTCTGTCCGTCTGCCCGTCTGTGCGTGTGTTGGTTGAAATCAACTTGTAGAAGCAGCTATATGTTCCTCAGATCTGAGTATGGTATCAATCTTTTGAAAATATCCAGGAATGTATCGCTATTAAAATTCAGCACAATCGCCCCATAACTTTCTGAGATATGAGCAAAAAACTACGACCACCTCGTTTTTTTCACAATTACAACAACAACATACATATATACTGGGTAAAGTAAACGTGGCTTCGAATCCCGTCTGAGCCAAGAGAAAATTTTTTTTATATTTATATTATTTATATTTTTATTATTTTTTTTTATATTTTTTTTTTTAATTTTTTAAAAAATTTTTTCTAAATTTCTTAAAAAAAATTTTTAAAATTTTTTTTTTAATAGTTTTTTATTGTTTTTTTTTTTTTTTGGAAACATACATACGTAAACTCAGTTTATAATTCTGCAATGGGTTGTTTTGTATATGTATGTACATATATCATATGAGATGAACGGTGATACAAACTATTGTTATTGCATGACTACACGTGAAGGGTATATAAGACTTGGCACGGCCGAATATAACACTTTTACTTGTTTATTTTTAAAAAATGCCGTTAAAATGCACAAAGTATTAAAAAATTTTATAAATAAATTTTCATTGATTTTAAAAATATGTAGCTCCACTACTTTAAATAAAAAAATATAAAAAAAAATTAAAGTCGTTCCTTTTAATTTGTATGGCGATACAGTAAAAATGAAAATAATATAAGAAAACTAGCTGACCAGGCAAACGTTGTTTTACCCTATATATTATTTTTAGGAAATATTTTGTACATTAAAAAAACGTAAAGCATACATACTTATATATTCATCAAAGTCATTACGCCATTTAGGTAAGACATAAATTGTCCCTTCGGGTGAGTCACCCTAAACATTTAGGATTGTGAAAAATAGATGTTGACCGATGCTTAAACGTTTATTTCTGCATTGGCTATTGGACTATAAATTGAGTACAATTTTAAGAAAAAAAGTATTCGTTAAAGTAGGCGTGATAAAAAAAAGTATCCTATTAATCATACCAGAGTCCTAGTTATATTTTGTGAAAATTTCAAGAAGATCTGTCCAGCAGTATATCCTACCTTAGGGGGCGTGAAAAAAGGCGCTGCGTTGTAGGATATGAAAAATACATGTTGAGAGATTCTCAGACCTACCCGATATGCACACAAAATTTCATGAAAATTGGTTGAGCCATTTCGGAGGAGTTTAATCACAAACACCACGGCACGAGAATTTTATATAATAGATTAATATCAAAAAGTTTTCATTTTACAAATTTCATAGAGTAACAATTAGGCCTCTGACGAAATAAATTTTTACATAGAAAGCAATCTGCATATTTATGTAGAGATGGGTAATAACGGACAATCGACTAGAAGTGGTAACTCTTATTGATGTTGCGACACTTTCGTGGTGAGAGTGGCCGAGCTCAGACTGACTAAATTGAAACAATTCAAAATATCTGTTTCAACAGGGTTTTATTGTGAAATTTTACTTTATTTGAGGCCTTATGCTCTTAATAGGAGCGAGATCAATTATTATATTTTTATAAAATAGTTTAAAATTTCATGAAATAAATATAATCAAAACTTATCAACTTAATGCTTTTTTTTTAAATTACGCACATTTTTTCGGTATAAGTGCATTTTGAAAATTCAAAGTTGACAACGCTGCAACAAGTATAAATTATATACGAGTTTTATCAGACTTCTGGGCAAAAAAAATATAACCTGATTGAAGTAAAGTCTGACAGACATGTCGTGGGAAATTCTACGTCTTCTACTGACGTGTCTGATAAAAAATCTGATATAAAGGCAGGCGAAATTTTGATTTATTAAGCAACATTCGTACAGATTTCTGACAGAAATTTTTAATGATTTTTTATTTAATTATTTTATTATTATTTAATGAAACAGAATGATTGTTGTCCATTATATTGTTTTTTTTTAATATTTAAAAGAATTCTTTTTCTTTCAATAATTTCCTAATTTTGTTATTTTTATACCCGCCACCAAAAAAAGGGTGGGGGTATATTCATTTTGTCATTTCGTTTGTAACACATCGAAATATCCATTTTAGACCCCATAAAGTATATATATTCTGAATCAGAGTTTCATTTTATGATGATCTAGCTATGTCCGTCCGTCTGTCCATCTATTTAAAGAACGATAGAGCTCGAACAAAAAAAGACAGAAAGCTCAAACTTTGTCACCATATTTCTTATACACAATATTTGTTTGGTATTGAAAATGGGCTAAATCGGAATATTAAGGAGAGAGTTATAGCTCGTAATGCAAGAGAAAGTGAAAAAAAAACCATGTCATTCCAACATCGAATAAAATGCAATTGTGTCCAAACGCATTAACGTAAAGCCATTAAACTTTGAATGTATGTATATTTCCTGAGTAAAAAAAAATATTTTTCACTGAAAATTGTTTAAATCCATGCAATAGGCAAGGAGTTATAGATCAAAATGTACGAATATTTATACCGTACAGTATACTTTTCGTTATATTCAAAATTTAAACCGTAATAAAACTGACAAAATTAGATGTACGATTCCGACATTTTGCAAACAATGCTTTTTGGTCAAAAGCTTTATACAAACAGAAAATAAATATAACACGCCCACCTCCTAAATAATGCTTTATCTCAAATTCATAAAATTTTTTTATAAATAAAGATTTTGGATTAATAAAAAACTTTATATTAAAACATCTGAGTTGAATTTATCAGCAGAAACTACTTCGACAAACCTACTTCAATGCCCACTTCTCACATAAGTAATTTAATGTTAATAAAATTTAAAATCTCATAAAACCCACAAAATTAGAAGTATGATTTTGAAATTTTTCAATTATACGTTTCTCTTTAATATAAGTATAATTCAAAAAAAAAATTAAGGTGACACTCCTACTTTAACGCCTACAACCCATATAGCACTTTATCTTAAAATCATATTATTTTTGTATGGACAAAAATTTTTCAAAAAAAGTCTGTAATGGATTATCTGAGTTGAATTCAAATATTAATTATATAATTTAATAAGTAGGAAGTGACATGCCCACACAAAGCTAATATTACTATTTAACTACTCTGGGTACCAAATTATACTCTTCCAATTCCTTAAAAATACATCACTCTTGAAAAAAAGAGCCAGCAGTATCATGTCTAATGTAGACATACTTAAGGTTTCATTGTAAGACTAAATTTAAGAAAAAAATACACAGCAAATCAAAGTTGTACACATTTTAGTATAAAGAGATTATTCCATCGGGATTACTGTTAATAACAAAATAATAAATTTTGTGCTATAAAAGTACACAAAATTGGTGGTGGTTATCAAAAAATCGGCATAGCCGAATATAGTGTCTTATTTGCTGTTTTTAACTTGGACGCGACTGCAATTAAACTAAAACTACCAAATATTGCATGTAAAAGATATATCGTAATTTTTACGAACGAAAAAACAACAGGGAACAAAAAAAAACTTCAGCAAATTAGTATGTTTTGTAAACGAAATTACAAAATACCACCGACAAAACTGTACGAAATATCCGATCAGAACATTTTTTAGCCAGACTTGTCTGATTCAGACATTGTCGTTCTATTTTGCAATGTGCCGCAGCAAAGAAAATATATTTTGTTTACTAGTGTAGTGAAACTTTTTACTTAAAATTTTATGTTTTATTATCTTTCATTATCTATTTCTTGCTACACTATTCCACAGTTTGTGACAAACTTCTGAATTCATACACATACACTGTACAAATATTTTCGGTTCTTTTTAAGGTTGAATTATTCACATTGAAAAGAAGGCCGAAAGAAAATAAATTTATATTAAGTAATTTATCATAAAAAAATAGGTATAACGAGGGGGGTGTGTTACATGCCACTACTTATTTCAACCTTCCACAATTTATTTATTTGTTTATTTGTAATTCATTCAATGTTTTTCCTCTTGAGTTGTCGCGCATGTTGAACCTTTTCTTGGAAACTTTTTCTTTCACAAAAATGCAAATAAATCAACACTTACGTTCGAAAATAAAAACATAGCATCTTTCCTCTTCATGTAATTTTAAGCTTTTGCACTAGTGTCTGTGAACCTAAAAGAACAAAAACAAAAATACAACAAAACAAAAAGTTCAAAACAAAATAAAAAATACTAGAGAACAATGTCAAGTGTATCTCATAAATCATCAAAATTTAAGTTCAGTATTATAAATTGATATAATTTTTTTTACACATCTTAAGACACCTTCTAAGCCCTAGTATAGCAAAAAAGGAATAGTAGGTATTAGGGAATAAAAGACAATTCAAATATAGGATTTAAATCTAAAAAGTTTTAATTTTAATCAAGAAATATTAGGGCTTAAAAATATATCTGGCTTTGGGATATTTTATATTCGTTTTACATCAGGCTTTCATTTATTTGTTTTAGTATAATTTTTTTTTTTAATTTTTTTTCATACGTAAACCTTTTGGAATTGCTATAGCCTGGCATTTTGAAACTGAACTCATTTTTTAATACAAGAATTAATTTTAATAGCTTGACTAAATGCACTAGTAGTTGCAGAAAATACTGCATTTAAAATGTTTCACTTTTAAATGTCTGCAGTTGTTAAAGCTGACTTTTATTAGTTCATGTGAACTTACTAAAAAAAACAGTGATTGTCAATCGTTTAAAGTCCCTTTTGCTTGCAAATTTAGCCAATATTTTCTTTAAATAAATGATTTTGGAAAAACAATTTTCAAATAAATACTGAAATAAACAAATCTTTTCTTTCGAAAGAGAATCGAGCAGTATTTTTGTAATAAAAAAAATAAATTATTGAAACCCGAACCGCTTTCGTTTGTATTTATTAGGAAACCGATTTCAGTATTATCTGTCACCATTTTTTAGGTTTGCAAAGTTATCAGCATCGTTCTCAAGAAAACATTTATAAGGACATCGTACTTATCAACATTATTTCTGTTAACAAAGAATTTCTATAAAGGCTGGTCCAACCATAATTAACAATGTTAATTACGAGTCACTACTCAGCGTCAAGTTTTTTGCTCAACATACTTTGACATTTAATTTAAGATTGTTCAAGCCTTTAACGAAAAATGGAGCAGAAATCAAAATGTATTTAGTGCACTTCGTGATCTTTTTGGTCAGCATACTTTCACCTCAGTGTATTAGTTAACAGGCAAAATTGCTTCGTTTGGGCAAATGAGAATTCACGAGTGATTGTTTAAAAGCGAATGCATCCACAAACAGTGACAGTTTGGTATGGTTTATAGGCTGGCAGCGTCTTCGGGCTGCACTTCTTCGAAAATGAGGCCGGCCAAGTAGTTATCGTGAATGCTGTTCGATATCGCGATATGGTAACGGATTTCTTGCGGCCAAAAACTAATTACATGGATTTGTGTGATATGTGGTTAGGTAGGAGACCATTACGGTCCATTGTGACGCCTAAGTAGAGAGAAGATTAGAAATAGTTAGAATAGAAGAGAAAGAAAAGCAGACCAGTCCAGAGTCTCTGGCGGGAATCGAACCCGCAACCCCCAAACTAGAAGACCAGCACACTACTGACTAGTCCACCGGGGCACCCTATGATATGTGGTTAAAACAGGATAGTGCCACAGCCAACGCAACAATTGCTCGTTTGTGTAAGAAATTCAATGGCCGCGTTATCTCACGTTGAGGCGGTATTAACTTGCCGCCACGATCATGTGATTTGACACCGTTCGACTTCTTTCTTTGGGGACGTTTAAAAGAAAAATTGTACGTTCATAAGCCGAATGAGATAATTCGGTGCATTAACGACATTCTACCTCCATTATGACTCCGTGTCATTGCAAGTATGGACCATTGGTTAAAAGTATGCCACCAAAGCCGTGCCGTGAATTTGGCTGATGTTTTTTTTTCACACAGCTGCACCAATTTCACAATATTTTTAACTAAACAACTAAAGCTTTAACGAAAAGAAAAATTCACCACGCCCACTTTTACAAGCTCTTTTTTAAATTTAGAACGCCTGCACCGATTTGTTAATTTTTTTTTTAATAATTTGTGAAGTTCAAGAATAGTTTTTAGGGAAATTTGTTTTAAATATCAAATTTAGGTGTGGCACCCAAATTTTTGCTGCTTATCCAGAGTACTGTAATACCCGAAGTCTGCAAAGCTTGTGTCGGATAATTTAATACTAACTTGCATAGTTGATTTTAAAAAATAATTAGTTTAGAAAATAATAATGGGCGTGGCATCTTGAATATAAAGAAAATATATAATTTATGGGATATTTTGAAAACTATTGCATCCATAATTTAAAAACATTGTGTGATTTACCTCTATCGTATTTTTTTTTTTTGTAAGAGCCGGAGCAGGGAAAGTGATATCCCCCATACCAAATACATATCGATGCCTTACTTCCTCAACCTCGTATCTTAAAAAATAAAATTTTTCAGGAGAGAAAAAAAAATGGTTCATCTTTTTATACTTCGGTGTTTAGTTCAAAGTTTAAATGCAATTATTAAGGAATTGATTGTATTTATGTATATTAGTAGTAATAATATATTAATCTTTTTTAGTTAAAGAATGAAACAATCGTTTGATATGAAAAAGTCAAACCCGTATTGACGAGGTTGATAGAAGATACGAGGTTGAGGAAGTAAGGCATCGATATTATGTTTTTTATTTCAAGCACAATACATTGTTAGAGTCTTTAATCCAGGTACATATTAGTAATTTAAACAAAAATTTAACAATTCATTTCAATTATAAAGAAGATAGAATCCAATGAGTGGACTTGATGCCAGCCACAAAAAAAAAATATACTTAATGGCATATCTGAAGAAATATTTTTGTTACAGGCTTTAAGTCCTCGGTAATTAGTTACGCTATTAGTTTGCATTTTCGGGCGCAAGATCAATAGGATCAGAGCAAAGGAAAAAGGATCAGAGCATACCAAAAAATAAATTTTGTTTCATTTCTGGTAAAACTGAAATTTTTATTTTGTTTTAGCTTAGTATGAGCTACTTTTTATAAGAATTTCCTAATTATAACCAAAAATGTTAGCGAACGAATTTATGACAATTATTGCATACCAAACGAATGATGACAAATAATATTAAAATCTATCTCTACTAAATTACACAATACAACAACTTTGTTGGGGGCAGAAAAGCTGTGAGAGTTCGGCTGGCTTATCATTAAGTTTTTTAAATATCTAAAGATACATTTAAATATCGTATCTATATCTTAAACTAATCACAAATATTATATTTGGGAATAACTGTTTCAAAGTCAAATAAGGAAAGCTGAAAAAAAAACGCTTCACTATACGACTATATGGCGAACAAAAAATAAACGGAAGAGGAAACGGAAACAGCACAACATAAAAACGTATATAATGGGCTCATAAAAACGAACAAACTTTTGTTCTAAATAACTATCGTTCACTATCTTCCTTCTGTATTTGTATAAAATTGTACAAGTCCCCTTTCCTCTGTTTTAATTGCACAATGAATTGTTAAATAGGAAATAAAAAAGATTCTGCAAATAAAAGCCAAAAAAAGTAACTTTAACACTTACACTCACACTCGCATATATATGCGAAAGCAACAGTTGGATGCCTCAGTTGAATGTGAGGACAAGTGTTTTAACATTTATGAAAGGAAATATATCTTTTTTGTATATGAGCAACACATATACATTGTGAAGTCAATTCATTTAAAGTAGGCAATTTAAAAATGTTTTAACTGCTATTTTTGAACAGTTTTTCTCACTTCCACTAATTTTTTTGTACGTTGCACTCTTTATTGTAAAAACAAATGCTAGAGTTTATAGTCTCTTCTATATGGAAGCAAAATTTTTTTAACATATTTTTATTTGTACATGCATACGTAAGTATGGGTTGTTAAAATTTAGTGCATAAAAAGGCAGTTTTGCGGCTGTTACAACTTTTGCTTCATTATGCAAGAATTTTATTGTGGCCAAAGGATTTTGTCTATTAGCTGGCCAATTTGTTTGACGTTCTTTTTTTAACATTCCAGCTTTAATATCTACTTTGTTTTCTTAGATTTTTTGTTTAATTTTTTATTTTTATTTATTTATTTTTTTTTTTTTTTGGTCACAGGATAAAGTAATTTGCATACAAAATTATGTTTCACATTATATTTATATTAATCATACGCCTCGTATAACATAATCTTTATAATGTTTGCTAACAGAAACACGTTTTTATTTATTTTCTTCATCCTAAAATCATTAAATGTGAAATCATGTCATAATCAGCTTAAGCAAAAAAAATAAACTAAAAATTTATTATGATTAACATTCATTTTGTTGAACTCCTGTTTTCGTTTTTTATTTATTTTACATTTTCTCTAATGTGTTTTTAACAAATTGTGTGCGAGAACATTAATATGGTGTTTGTGTTTGTTTATGTGTGTGAATGTTTGTGTGGTTAGTTAAGTTGTGTTAAGATGACCACACTGATTGATTGATGATATAACGTTCAAATACTTATTTGTAGTATAAAAAAATTTAAAAAAAATTTAAACATTACAGGAAACTTTTATAACAACAAAACAGTGCAAACAAAATTTTAAAATTTTAAACTTAAAGACCTACTGCCGTCTTCATAAAAACTACTTTAAGTTTAGGGAAGGTTTTTTTTTACAATTTTCTCTACAACATCTGTTAAATAAGCCCTTAACAAACCTAAAATAGTTTTAAATAATACGTTAGCTACAATTTCACACACTAACTAAAATCGGACAAGACTGCACAGAAAAAAAAATTGTTAAAATATTTTCAAACAAACATTTGTCCAAATTTAATTTCAATTTCTTTTAATATTTTAATTGTTTCAAATAATTTTTTGTTTGATTATTTCCTTAGATTAACACATGGGCTAAAACAACAAATTAAGTTTTTTTTATTGTCTGCTGTTTTTATACCCTTCACCTGTGGTGCACAAGGGAATATATATCTTTGTCATTCCGTTTATAATTTCTACAATTTTCATTTCCGACCCCATAAAGTATATATTTTCTGAAAGCTTATGAATAGAGGAGTCGATTAAGCCTGTCCGTGTGTTGGTTGAAATCAACTTTAAGAAGCAACTATATGTTCCTTAGATCTGTGAAATATCCGGGAATGAATCGCTATTGAAATTCAGCACAATCGCCCCATAACTTTCTGAGATATAAGCAAAAAACCACGACCACCTCGTTTTTTTCCACAATTACAACAACAACAACATACATATATACTGGTTAAAGTAAACCTGGCATCGAGCCAAAAAAAAATTTTTTTTTATTTTTTTATTTTTATATTATTTATATTTTTATTATTTTTTTCCTAATTTTTTTTTAATTTTTTTTAATTTTTTATTAATTTTTTTTTAATTTTTTTTAAACTTTTTAAGCTGCATTGTACAGGGTGTTTGGTCGTAGATTTATATTTACAAACTTAAATAAAAAACGTAATAATTGGCACACATTTTTATTATAAGCATTGAAGGCTAGAATGGAAATGCGGATTTTATTTTTTAAAGAGTATGTCATCCAGATGTCTCTCGTCGATTTGAACACACTTTTCACAACGGAGCCTTGTGTTCTCCGCCACACGCTGCAGTAAATTTGGTTCAATTAAGCTGATTTCTCGACGAATATTTTCCTTTAAAGCCACAAGAGATTGAGACTTGTCTTTAAAACGCCGCTCTTTGAGGTAGCCCCATAAAAATATCCATGGGAGCAATTTTATTTGACATCCATGTTGATGAGGTTCAGAAAAAAATTATCTGCCATTTTTTTCTGACGCCATTTTCTATTTTTGATTTTTTTTTTTGCATTTTACTGAAGTCTAAGGCTTAAGTCGTCATTTTATGCCTTTATTAAGGGTGTTCTGAGGTATAAATTTGATAAAATTCTTTTTAGTCTATATGTCTACCATTTTTTTTTTTTGGACGCCATTTTGAGTGAAAATTTTTTTTATTTTACTGTGTTTTACTCTTTAAGTTCTTTTATTGTATATTAATATTGATACTCTTGGTTCATTAGAAATTGAAAAAAATTGATTTTTGTTTGAAAGTTTTAGAGGAAACACGAAAGCAGTTGCATTTTGTTGATTATATCTCAGTAGATTTAAGCTGATTTATTATTTCTTCTTACAACAATTTTTTAAGAAGTCACTAGCTCGTCCAAAACGAAACCAGAAACTTTACTAATATGGTTTATTAAACATATATATTTTCTAAGTTATTTTTGCCTATAACTTTGTCGATTAGAGACCAATATTTTTTCGAATAGCCCTATAGTAAAATCATAAATGTAAATGTAATTAATTCGAAGGCTGAAACATGTAAAATTTTAGGGTAAAGTTATAAAGAAAAAGTGATAGTACAGTCCCTCTGCGAGTATGATGATTTTCAATACCAACTTATTCCCTAATATCTCCAAGAGACTGATATCACAAATATGCCTGTTAATCATTTGCACGGTTCTAAAAATTAATTTCAACTAACACTTTCCTGTCCATAAGCACTCGGAAAATATATAATTTATGGGGTCAGAAAAAAGTATTGTAGAAATAACAAATGGAGTGACATAACTATATGCCGTTGGCACCACAGGTGGAGGGTATACAAATTATTTTAATACAGACCTAATTGAATAAAGTGAACAAAAGATTGTGTTCACTTGGATAAATGCAAATAAGTTCTTATTAAATTTTTTAATTTTTTTTTTAACAATATAAACAAACTTTATAATGTTCATTATTCCAGATAACAATAAATATATTAAAAAAATATTTTAAAATAACCACTTAATATGTATTATGTATGTATGTATTATGTCTATGTTGTAAAATTAAGGATGTGGTTTGGATGTTCCCACATCCATTTTAGGTTTAAGTTTAAAATAAAATTTGCATTAGAATAGGATATTTAAGCCACATTATGTAAATTTTATTATAACAATTTTGGACGTTGGCAGCCAACAAAGCGGAAGTTGAACATGAAATGACAACAACATTGCGTGCCATTTGATTAAAATTCCATGTAGCAGAACTTTTACACAAAGACGCTATAATAAGCGAAATATTGTAATATTAAATGGTTTAAGCAAATGTTCAACAATTTCTTAAATTTAATCTTCTATTATCTTTTATTAAAAGAATGTTTAAGACAAATTCAACAAGTCTTTAATTATAGAGAATTAAGATGGTAAAAGTATTTTCAAGCCAAACAAAAAAAAATATCCTAAAATAACAAATCATTTAAAATCAATCAAATTTTGCATTGTATTAATATGAATTTATTTATTGAATCATAGTCTCAAAAAAATTAAATGAACTATACGAAATAAAATAAGTTAAACTTGATGCTTTTTTTTATATATCCCATCAAAAACTAGGTAATGTTGGATGGGCCATCTACGGGTTTAAATTTGCCAGTGCTCCCACTACGAGTGATTGTTTTAAGCGAAGGCATCATTGGCCTATATTTCTTTGAAAATGAAAGTGGCTCCACCATCAATGGCGACATCTATCGCATCATAATAACCGATTTCTTTTGCCCGCTCGTCATTATATTGATATGAATGATGTTAGGTTTCAACAGAATGGTGCAGCTTGCCGCACATTTCACGCTACAATCGATTTATTGCGTACCACGTTTTATGGCTGTTTGATTAGCCAAAATGGTGATCCCAATTGACCGCCGCAATTTGACACAGTTGGACTATTTTCAGTGGGTCGTCGTTAAAGACAAAAGTTGTGCAGACAAGCCACAGACAATTGAGCATTTTGAGGCCAACATTTGCAATTCACTGCCAATATACAACTCCATACATTGGAAAAAGTGCTCAGAAATTTGTCCGTTCGAATAAAGACTGTAAAGATAGCCGATGCAGTCAAAGAAATTAAATAGTATTTTTTTTAAACGAATAATTCTACTTGATAACAAAAAAAATTAATTTGGCGAAATTTCAAACTGTTTTTGTTTAAGTGCTAATTTAAATTTAAACTTTTAAATGGCCCACCCTTTACTTTGCAATGGATACTACATATCGTATGTGTTACTTAGAAGAACTTATTTTTCAGACATTTGTTTAATACACACACAATACAATTTCTTATTGCAAAATTTGTTAGAAGCGATTCAAATAACTTTTTACAATTCTCATCCAGTTTAACACACTTAAGGTACAAGTAATATTGTTTTTAATAACAATGATTTGACAATAGCGGAAAAGAAGTTTTTTAGCAAATTGATGACTTATAGATTTTCACAGACTTTTAAATTTCAAATTGACGTATCGCGGAATAATCAAACCGAATATTCACCTTTAAAAGAACCGAACAACTTCTGTAAGTTAGTACTAGTAAAGGGTTATTCAATTCAAGTAAACCCTTTTATCCGTCCATCTTAACTTCTTAGAGCATTTTACTAATGTCACGTTTGAACTATTGTCACGAGAAGTACAAAAATGGTCCGCCAGTTTATTGACAAAACTAGTGACTTCATGTAGCCCACAAGAAAAGAAACGAGAGGTGTCAAATTGCATGATCATGAAAGACAATTCGTCGTTCTCAAATTATTGTTTTCTATAGGTATACGTTTTATGGGTAACATAGAATACAATAACTTGTGAACGACGAATTGTCAGGTCCAATTTTTGAAATCAAGTTATCATTAAATTTTAATGTCAATTAATCAATGGTTAGCGTCATTGTATGGAACTTAGTGCCATACTATTATAACCATCCCGACCGGATCAATTTCTTCCATATTTTTAGACAAATTATTGTTTATGCTGCGTTAGCGATCATAATTTTTTAAGAATTATATGCATCTAGTGAGCAAACCACATTGATTAGTAAATTTTTTATGTAATAGAGCCTGTAGGTTCTGTTGTTTATTGTTTGCAATCCATATGCGCCAATTTCTTAAGCCTGACTCAGCGTAACATTTTAAAGGGGCCTTAAGCTATCGCACACCAGCATTTACATTCCATTTATCTGTTTTCCATAAAAAATACCCGGTTACACTGACAATGATTATCTAAACATAATTTTAATACATATTTTTCCATATTTTACTCATGTTAATGGCACATGACATAAATTGTTGATGTACCGAAAAAAAGCTTAATTTATGCACCAAAATAAAATTTTAATTAAATTAATCATACACTGACGTTTTTAGAAGGAAAATTTCGCAAGATTTATGCTCGTGACTAAATTTACAAGGAGCCTCAGTACTCTCAGTAAATAACGTTGTAAAATTCAATACACCTGAATAAACATGATTTTAATTTAGTTTTAAATTATGCATACATACATGTATATGTTCGATTTAAAATAAAAATTGTGTGCGTGTGTGTGTGTAAAACAAAACAAGAAAACTTACCTCGTCGTTACTAGTAACAAGATGACTTGAGCGATTTTTTTAAATAAGATAACCTGGAAATAAAAAAAAATAAAATATTAATACATTTGTATGTATGTGTGTATTAAAGGGTGATTTTTTCAGTATAAAAAGAAGATTCGTGACATGTGGCGGTATCAAAAAAGCTTACTAAGGTTTGCCATTTCACCATTAATAAACTAACAACGCACAGAGGAGTATTTGGCCTGAAAATCTGGCCAAAATTATTAAACGTGTTTTTTTAATTAAAAGTTCTAGTTTTTTGATAGTTTTAGGTGTAGTATGATATAACAAATCTAGTGGCAGATTTTGAAAAAATTACACTGCGCAACAAAAGTACACTGCTCAAAAAATTTTTTTTATCTCTCCTAGAAATAAAAGTATATGGGCTATGTGGATTTTGATGCCCTTAATTCTAATCTGTTTCCCTTTTTTTTCTATTACTTAAGGATTTGATTTTAAAGGCGTAACATTTTTCACTCCCTAAATCGTTTGGTTGCCTAATTTATTTTGTCATAACTTCTAAACGGGTTCTCCGATTTTAATAGCAGGAGGATTAGAAGATGCATTGAAAAATTCTGCTTAAACTAACCAAACACATTTCTTTTCTATCTATTACTATTTCGGAGTTATTAAAAATTTAATGGCGAAAAAAAAAATTTCCTGCAAAATTCGTAAAATTTTTTGTTTTCAAAATGCAATAATAAAAATTAAAGAATCAAAAAGTTTAAGTTTTTGAGATTTTTCCAAAACCCACATTCCTAAGGAATAAAAGTCGGTATAAATAGTAAAAGTCAATTAACAAATGTTGGTTTTAAAGGCTTAAACTCATTCTTAACAGACTGTATGCACATGCGTACACATTATGATTTACGGTATAATTCTTAAAAAAAAATTTTGAAAATTGTAAGGCTCTTATGAAACAGTATTTTTTTATGAAAAAAGGCTTTATTATATTTATTTTATATTATTTAATACTTAATATACGATAGAGTTAAACTAATAAAAATTTTTAATAATTATTATGTCGTATATATATCCTTATTAGCTGCATCATCGGTGTCAGGAAGAAGAAGTGTGATGGTTTATTTTTTTTATTAATCTGTTCTCTTTGCGTACTGCAGTTTATAAAAGGGTCACTGATCAGAAATAACCTATTCAAGACATCTCGATTTGTATCGCTTCTGCTGAATTTCTTTGAATAATTCGTACGATATAATCGTAAGCGCTTATTTCTGGCCTCGGCAGCTTCTTCTGACAATTGGATGGTAGCCTGATACCAGGGTGCCCATGTATTTTTTATGTACCTGTATTTATTTTTTGTAAACTTAGTTTTGTGATAAATGCTTTTAATAATTATTCTTATTAGGTACGGTATATATTTTTTTTAACATATAATGTTTTGTAGAGCAGGTATATAAAAATATCCTTTATGGGGATGTGAGGGACATTCCCTTATAACTATTATGGGATAATAAAGAATTTTTAAAATTTATAATTATAGGCGGGTATTAACATTGTGATGTGTTTAAAGTGATGTGAATAACAGTTAAAATCAATAATTCGAAATACATAAAAGTTTATGACGATATAAATGTATAAGAAAAAGTGCCTGATGAGCAAAAATAGAACAAATATGAAAATTTAAAAAAATCGTCAAAAATAATGGCGCAAATTTGCGCAAACTTTTTTTCTTGTTTCTAAAATTAGAGATTTCAAATTTAATTGCAATATCAAACATAATTCGTAGAGATGCTAACCTCACTTTCAAAAACCTCTTGTTTTTCCTTTTTTGCAAAAAAAAAGCGTATAATTTTTTTTGTTTTTAGCTTTTGAACGAATTTTTTCAACATGAATATTCAACATATTTGAAATTTTTTTTCTTTTTTAAATAACTTATGATCAAACCTTTCAGCAAAAAAAAAATTACTGTTAAACCTTTATTCGTTTGTCCACAAAAAAAATATCATATAAACATCCAGAAGCCGAAAAAAACATTTAAATCTCATATAATTTTCCTCACTTTTCTGACTTTAGCAGGGTCTCAGAGCTACAAATCACAACTAAAGGTCTGCAAAATTTACAATATAATGTAAAATATTGTTGTCTGTCGAGCTGCGTACTTAGTTCTTAAAATTTCTTAAAATTCAGTTTTGCCTTTTTGGCCAGCTTTTTAGGTCAAATACTCCTCTGTGCAACGCCTGCAAATCATTGCACCATTATTATCAAAATGTGTGCTGTGCGAGATATGTGTTTCGTACATTTCGTCCTTTTTATGGTCGACATATTCGACCCACCGCACAAGCTATTCAAGCTGTTGTGACCAAATTTCGCACCAGTTTATCTTAACTGGACATTAATCCATCAACAAAGTGTGCGTATCAAGGAGAATATTGCTGCTGTATCGGCCAATGTCAAAGAAGCTAATTTTCTTTAATAACGATGAAAATCGCAACGTTACAGTCCATAAAGCTGGGTAGCATGCCCAAAATGAAAAAAATTGATACCACGGCTTTTCGTTAGGGAATTTTCAAATGTCGATGTTCTATGAGCACAAATATAATTGATGAAAAGCTTGTTTGTCTCAGTCAATATACATGGATTGTAAGGCGATATTAGAATTTGCATATAATTGTTGGTTTAAAAACTTAAACACACTTTTGGTTTCATTTTGAATTACTAAACTGTATTGTATTATGTTAAAGTTATGTTTTTGTGCTTCAAATCTATTTCATTTCTTGTTTCAACAATGTTCGTCCCTCTGTCACAATTCTTTCAAATTAATTTCGTTCATAACAATTAAGTCAATACTCCGTGTCATACCACACAGAGTTGCAGAAAAGAGTGGCCAATTCTAGTAAATCGTCGACTGCCATCAATCCCCCAAATAATTAATCCTTGATAATTAATGACATGTCATCTATATATATAAAAATGAAACTCTGTCTGTTTGTGTTTGTGTTAGCTACAGACTCTGAAGCCGTAAGTCCCATCGGACTCTAACAAGTTGTTGTACACATTCCAGGGAGTGTTTATGGGGGGAAAAAGTGAGCGGGTCCAACCCCATAAAAAATTAGTTGTCATTCGTAGCTTCTTCCGCTAGATCGAATTATCTGAAACTTTGACTATATAATTTCGTGATTAAAAAAGTTGACAGTGCCACGCCCATTAAAAAACGTTATAATTTTGAAGTACTTGAACTGGACCGATTTTTCTAAATTTTTGCACGCATATTGAGCTGTCATGCCAGTCAGTATGTCGACAGTGCCACGCCCTTTAAAAAAAGTTATAATTTTAAGCTCCTTGCACTTGATATTGAATAAAAATTTAGAATTTATTTTTAAGGGGCGTAGCAACGCGCGCCGGGCTTGGCTAGTACCCGAAAAAGTTAAGAAGAAAAACTTTTTAACGGATGTCAAATCTTTGACACATTTTACTTAAGCAAGTGATTTTTGCTGTTGGGCTTAATTACAGAAAGATCTTTACTCGAAATTATATGCCACAAGTTGTGGCATCAGTGTATTTATTTGACCAGTTGTTAACGTAATCAGTCCTACTCGATTAATATACTAAATTGTTATATACATTTTGGTTTTAACAGATGCTATATTAATTACGGCACGTGATACCATGAACCTGTTGCGAGGTGAGTTTAGTGAGAAATTATTTTTAACTTTTATAGCTGTTTATTGGCCACCACGAACACACTAGACTTTTATTTATAAGGATTTGTGAAGTCTCTCGTATACAGCAACAAATCAGCCACAATTCCAGCTCTGGAAGGCTACATTACAGTTGCCATTAATGCCGGAAAAAATATTACAAAATTGGAGCCCAAAGATGGACAAACGTGAGCTTGAAGCCTCAGGCAACATTGACGTGAAATAGTCTTTAAAAAGTAAACGACAGACATTCATTTATTATTTCGTTCACTTTTTCAAAACTTCTGAGTTTACTTCTAATTTTCAAAAACCAAACGTTTAAAAATTCACCAAGTTTAATTTAAAATTGTTTCTGTTTTCTGTTTGGAAAACTAAAAATTTATGTTTTTATGATCTCATACATGCAACTATGCATAACCTTTTATCCACCCATGAGGTTAATTTATTTTTGCCTTTTTTTGTTTCCCTCAAGCATTTCCTTTTCTTGAAATAACCTTCATCCGGAACTAAAAAAAAATCCGCTTCCTGCTTTTAAATATTGTTAGCGTAATACATTATAACATTATGACTTTATTTCATCATTTACGAATTTCCTTGCAAAATGTCACTGAACTTAATTGAGTAAAATTTAAAGTAGCAACACAGCATGTTGAAAGCTGTTAATAGAACCTAGCATCTGCAAAAATGCACTTTATGTTAAAAGGAATCAATAAAAAGCAAATATTGCATTATTTTTATACCCGCCACCAAAAAAATGGTGGGGGTATATTCATTTTGTCATTCCGTTTGTAACACATCGAAATATCCATTTTAGACCCCATAAAGTATATATATTCTGAATCAGGGTTTGATTTGATGACGATCTAGCTATGTCCGTCCGTCTGTCCGTCTGTCCGTCTGTCCGTCTGTCCGTCTGTCCGTCTGTTGAAAGCACGATAGAGGTCGCACCGAAAAAGCTAGGGGGTTCAAATTTTGCCAGAATCTTTCTTATAGACAAGGTTTGTTTGGTATTGAAAATGGGCTATATCGGAATATTAGGAAGAGAGTTATAGCTCGAAAAGCAAGAGTAGGTCGAAAAAACCGTGTCCTTCAAACATCGAATAAAATGGAATTGTGTCCTAACGCATTAACGTAGACTCATGAAACTTCGAATATATATTTCCTGAGTAAAAACAATATTTTTCCCTGAAAATTATCAAAATCTATGCATTAGGAGAGGAGTTATCGATCAAAATGTACGAAAATTTATACCGCACAGTGTATTTTTCGGTATATTTAAAACCAAAAACGTCATAAAAGCAACAAAATTAAATGTACGACCCTGAAATTTTGCACACATGGCTTTTTGGTCAAATGCTTTCTTCTGCCGGAAAATCAATGTGCCACGCCCACTTTAACTCCCACCTCCCATATAACGATTTACCCAAAATTCATAAAATTTCTCTATTAATAAAGATTTTGGAATATTAAAGGACTATATTGAAACACCTAAGTTGTACTCATTAGCGAGAACAACTTTGACACGCCTACTATAACGCCCACTTTTCACGTTATCTACCATTAATGAAATTTAAAAGCTCATAAAGCCGCCAAAATTAAAGGTATGAAGATAAAACTTGCTACGTATATCCCCCTTGGCAATGTCATTACTGTGCCAAAAAATTAAGGTGCCACGCCCACTTTTACGCCCACCTCCCATATAACGTTTTACCTAAAATTCATATAATTTCTCTATTAATAAAGATTTTGGATTAATAAAAGACTATATCGAAACACCTAAGTTGTACTCATTAGCGAGAACAACTTTGACACGCCTACTATAACGCCCACTTTTCACGTTATCTACCATTAATGAAATTTAAAAGCTCAAAAAACCGCCAAAATTTGAGGTATGATGATAAAACTTGCTACGTATATCCCTCTAGGCAATGTCATTACTGTGCCAAAAAATTAAGGTGCCACGCCCACTTTTACGCCCACCTCCCATATAACGTTTTACCTAAAATTCATATAATTTCTCTATTTATAAAGATTTTAGAATAATAAAGGACTATATTGAAACATCTAAGTTGTACTCATTAGCAAAAACAACTTTGACACGACTACTTTAACGCCCACTTTTCACGATATCTAGCGTTAATGAAAATTAAAAGCTCATAAAACCGACAAAATTAGAGGTATGATAATAAAATTTGCTACATATATCCTTCTAATCAATGTAATTGTTGTGCCAAAAAGTTTAAGTGACACGCTCACTTTACCGCCTACTTCCCATATAACGGTTTATCTTAAATTCATGTAATTTCTCTATTGACAATGTTTTTGGGAAAATAAAGGACTATATTGAAATATCTAAGTTGTATTTATTAGCAGAAACTTAATTGATACTCCTACTTTAACGCCCACTTTCATTGAAGGACTAAATTTATGAAAACATTTTACTAGCGTATCGAAGGTTAAAAGGGTGGTTAAATTTTAAGTTGATTTTAAATAAAACACAAATTGTTTAAGAAGTTATTATCATTTCTTTTTATAATATAATATTTGTATGGTTCAATTATGTATTTAAAAAAATATCGGCCAAATGCCCCCGCCCCCCCATCCTTGGCACCACTCCTCTATCTGATGATCCAAATTTTCAATGACAATGTTGATGCTCAATTGTTGGGCATGATGATGAGGCGAAGTTGACTGCTCTTTTGCCACACTATCGCAAAAACCAGCAGTGGTTCCCATTCAACGAACTAAGAAGGCATTCACAGATTTTCTAACATTCTATACGGACCTGTTTTGCAGAAATTTAAATATTTTTTACAATTCTCCCGATTGTGGACGAATTTGAACGCCCATTTTTATAAAAAACCTGAATAACTTTAAAGCGTTGCTCATTTGCGTATCTTTCCACGGATCAAATTGAGTAAGTTTGAAATTGAGAAATATCAAATGAAATGCAAAAAATAAATTTAAAGACTAGGTGTAGTTCACCTTCAACATGGGCCCTTAAAATTTAACCACCCTCTACAAAGAAAGTGATACATATTTTATTATAAAGAGATTATTCCATAGCGATTAACAAAATAATAAATATTGTGCTTTAAATGTACACAAAATTGGTGGTGGGTATAAAAGATTCGGCACAGCCGAATATAGTGCTCTTACTTGTTTTTTTTTTGGTCGTTTCAAATCAAATAATTTTTAGTTCTCTACTTAAACAGGAAATTGTGTAGAATTTTTAATATATTTTTATTGTTTTATTGCTTTTTTCTCTAGAGTAATGTCACGGAAAATAAACAGTAGCACATTGAAAACTATACCATTTTGTATTGAAATTGAGAAAATTCCAATTGATTTTGAGAATTTCAGTTTGAAGTTGAGAAAATTCCAAATGAAGTTAAGAATTTCAAATTGGAATTGAGAAAATTTCAAATAGAAATGAGACTTTTAAATTGTAATTGCGCAAATTTCAAATGAAATTCAGAAATTTTAAATTGAAATTGAGAATATTCCAAATAAAATTAAGAAAATTTGAAATGAAATTGAGAAAATGAGAAAATATAATTATATATAAAAATTTTACTTAATTTTTGATAACACATTATACATTATAACATTATTGTGCACTACACCATTTTTTATTGAAATTGAGAAAATTCCAATTGAAATTGAGAAAAGTCCAAATTAAATTAAGAGTTTCAATTTTAAATTAAGAAAATCCCAAATGAAAATGAGAATTTCAAATTGTTATTGCGAAAATTCCAAATAAAAATGAGAATTTCAAATTGAAATTGAGAAAATTCCAAATAAAATTAACAAGTTTTAATTTAAATTGAGATATTTCCAAATGAAATTGAGAAAAAATAAATATGTGCATACATAAGTACATATGTATTTAAAAGTCAATAAAGTTGTTTTTATAAATTTGAAGTATATATGTACATTGTTTTATTCTAATGGACAGTCGTAGAGATTCGTTTGGAGCTGACAGCGCAAATGATAGTTGGGAAGAGTTAGGGATTGAGTTATCAGAGCTTGTATTGGTTTGTGATAATGGTGCCTGCCACAATCGCCTACAATTTATTTTTGAAATTACTCCAGCCACACTTTTACGATTGAACCCCTACTCACCAATGCTTAACCCAATTGAAAGTATTTAGTCAAAAATCAAAAGTAATGTTAAAGCAAAGATGAATGTACCGAACGTAAGTCCCCCAAATGTAGAAGAGCAGAGGCTTGACTTTTTAGACGAATTAAGAAGATTAATGCTTCAAAAACATGTATTATTACCGGAGATTGCAGTAGAGATATACAGCACACTACAACGTTTCACGAGTTTGCATTGGTTCTTTTTTGTTTATTTACTGCACGGTTATCAAAGACAAATATTACAGACATCTCGGCTTAGCAGATTCTTAGCCTATCGCCGCAGGTATATGAATTTTTATGATAGCACAATTATTTTAGGAGAGGTTTATTTAAACTATTGTGAAATTCTACAACATTATAACAATAGGACATGTTTAGACACTTTGTAAAAACAGTAACAGAAACCTAAAAAGTCCCGTTCATTATCGAAAAAGATATTTAAAAACTAAAATTGTTTTGTTGAGATTGCAACTACAACAAAAAAAACCATAGCATACATACTTACTTAAGCATGAAAATATGTATTAATGTTAAAGTACAAGCTGTGTAGTTTTTTGTTGTATGATTTATATTTTTGTATGCTTATTCATGTGCATGAATTTATGTAATGTAGAGTACGAACATATAACAAGATTGTATGTAAATGACGACAAGCAATGAATTAACAACATCAACGATTAAGTCATTGTATATTAGAGACAGACTTAAAAAAATTTTTTTTTGGAAAACAATAGATAAATATATGTATGTATGTGCATCTCAGCAAAAAAAAATTAAAGTTGTGGAAAGTAAATTACATTTGCAAGACTTCTAAATCAATAGTGTAAAAGATTTCATTCTAAGTCAATACTTAAATGCAAAATAATTTGTTATAAATGATGTGTTTCAAAATAAAATCAACATCATACAAAATTTAATAAACTATTCTTGTGAAAAAAAAATAATCAACAATTAAATATCGATTATCAAAATATATATTTAATTTCAATCTATGCACTTACTAAAACGGAGTGCAGTTCATTAATATATTTATAGAAACACATGATCTTCAACGACACGCTAATGTTTAAATCACTAGTGTTTTCACCTAAATTTACTCACTTCATCATTAGACGAACCCCTACAAAATCTCATCTTTGTCATCTTCTTTTTTGCGGGGACTGTATTGACAATGCAGGAGGTGTCTTAAGTGTCGTATTTTCATAAAATTTCAAAACGTTTTAAAATGTAACAATATACAATAAAAAACTTTCTTTAATCGGTTTGAATTTTTTTTTATAAAATTTTGACATTATTACATTGCAACACTAAGGAATTCCTGTGACTACATCAGTTGTTCTTTGTAATTGTTGTAGAATTATAGCACTAGCATTATTATAGTTTGGAAATTATTGCATTAATTGATCGTAACAAAAGAAGAAAAATTTCTAAAACTACAAGGATACATCGCAAAAACAAAACACAAATTAGAACGCGACAAAAATTTGACAACGGCTGTGCCATGAAAAGGCAATCGCTTGTATGAACCTATTTATTCTGAACTACTTATATAAATTAAACCATTAATTAAAAGAAAATCTCTATTTACCCCGGTATTATAATTTCTTTTATTTTTTTTTTTAGATTTTAAATCATGTTGCTTAAATTCTTCTTTTTAAAATTAATTTTTAAATTTGGCCCTACAAATGGATTTTGTGATGTTTGTTTTTATTTCACTTTGTTTTTTATTATTATTCTTATGCGACTTGTGATCTGGAATTCATACAAGTATTACATTATTATTCAGCGCTATAAAACTTACAATGTTCTAACAATTTGATATATAATGTATTTAACAAAAACATCAATTACATCCTGTTTGGTAGACTTAAATTGTAACTTTATTTTTTATAAGATTTCTGCACTTAAAATAATTCTTAAAACGTACTACAAAAAATAACGTTTAAAATCTGTACAACAATAGCTAATAATTTACCCAGATAATTGAAGCAAATATGTATTTATGAACCCCAAACACCACCATTAAAATGAAGCAATCGCGTTGGCAAATATAATGAAACCAAATGAAAATATTAAAACATTAAACAAACGTAGACAAGTTGAATTAAGTAACAACTAAGAGTGCTATATTCGGCCATGCCGAATCTTATATACGCTTTACAACGTGTAGTCATGCAATAACAATAGTTTGTATCCTCATTCATCTCATATGAAATACATACGTACATACATATAAAAAACATACATATGTATATAAAAACATCCCACTGTAAAATTATAAATTTACGTACGTATGTATGTTAAAAAAAAAAAAAAAATTAAAAAAAAATTTAAAAAAAATTTTTAAAAATAAAACAAAATAAATAAAAAAAATAAAAAAAGATATAAAATAATTTAAAAAAAATAATACAAATATAAATAATAAATATAAAATAAAAATAAAAAAAATTAAAAAAGATAAAAAAATAATTTAAAAAAAAATTAAAAAAAATTATAAAAAAATAATAAAAATATAAATAATATATAAAATAATATATAAAATAATTTTTTTTTGTGCTCAGCTGGGGTTCGATCCCACGTTTACTGTAACCAGTATACCACGTTTGTATGTATGTATGTTGTTGTTGTAATGTTGTTTTTCTGTTAAAAAAAACGAGGTGGCCTTGGGTTTTCGCACATATCTCAGTTGTTTATGTACCGATGTTTCTGATTTTCAACACTGATCTACTCCCAAATATTTCTGATATTTTACAATCTCTCCCGGGTCCATGCGATGTCGGGGGGCTTCAAAAAGTTGATTTCAACATACACACGGACAGACGGACAGACGATCAGATGGACAGACTGACAGAGCTTAATCGCCTTCCCTATTCAGAAGCTTTCAGAAAATATATACTTTATGGGGTCGGAAATGAAAATTGTAGAAATTTCACACGGCATGACAAACCTATATATACCCTTTTTCACTGTGTGAAGGGTATAAAAACAAAAACAAGAACAGAAACAGAAAAATATCAAGAAATTAAATATGTACGCATGCAATGTAAACAGTTATAAACTCACACACACACATAAAAACACTCAATGTCTGTCATATTCCTCTTACTATTAGCAAATATTTTTATGGCATACTTTAAGGCTGTTAATATACATTCACATATTTTCATCTAAGCTGGTTTACGCTACAAAAATGCCAGTCATTAGCAGGATCTCAAATAAAAAAAAATTAAAAATATAACAAAAACAGCAGCTAAATAAATACTCAACATATGGCAGAATATTGTTATTGCTCTGATTGTTGGCTTTGTAAGAATTTATGTGTGAATGTCTGTATGTGTGTGTCTAAATTTGTGGGAGTGCATTTATGCGTGAGTTTATAATGCTAATGATATTATAAATAAACCAAATTACACTTCCATACACTCTTACCCGGCTGATTTATTACACCAATCTTTTCAATTTCCTTACGCAAATTTAAATTGTAGACCACATAAACTTTTTAATAAATATAAAACACGCAAAACTTTCTCTAGGCTCTTCAATTTGTAAGCGTGTTTGTATTGTATGTTACAATATGTAAAAAAATTAAGCACTTACATGTACTATACATAAAGAAGATTTAGTTTTAGTTCTTTAAGATAAACACTCGTTGATAAATATTTACTGCAAATTATATTATTCATGGCCTTCAGCTGAAATAGACATACATGCATCCTGTGCTGCCTATTTCTAGGTTAACAAATATAATTACTTATATACATGCTTGCAGGTCTATCATTTACATATAAAAAAGTGCCATTAAAAAGCTAGCGACCAGTGCTTAATTTTTACAGTGCCGAATCTTAGACAACCTTTACTACCATGTGAACTCATTACCATAATGTGCTGATTGGACTAAAACAAAAATGTACGGCATAGCGTAACCTGAGTAAATCTAAATGAGTGTCCTGTGATTAAAACAGTATTTAATTTTAGACTTTATTTTGAATTTAAACGGTAAATTATATACAATTGCCAATCGAATTCACAAATTTGAGTTCCAGTTTACATTAGTTGATAATACTTGAACGGTAAGACCACACCCACCAAGTAATGAACAGATTATAGCACCTTTAGATCAGAAAGTGCGTGAATTATATGGCGAATCAATTTACCGTCGTCCTCAACAGCTTGGCTTGTCTCATTCGGCAACTTGTCGTATTTTACGTAAGGACCTCATCCTTAAAGCACACACAATATAACTTGTGCCAGAATTGAAGCCAGACGACTTACATTTGCGTTTTATTTTCAGTGAATCGACTATGGAAAAACTCAATACAAAATCAAACAAAATTGCCGTATTTGGGCTAATGAGCAACAAGAGCTACCATTATATCCATTAAAAACAATGGTTAGTGTAGTTTTCGGGCTGGTGATATCATTGATCCATACTTCTTAAGAAATTAGGTAAATCAGAAAACCCTTACCGTTGTCGCAACATTACTAGTGTTATTAGAGTGAAACCAGGCCGAACGCGTTCGAACGAGTTTCCAAAAATAAGACCTTCCAAATAAACCCTCAGACGTAGTAGTAGCATGCATGGTGTCGTGTATGAGGTTATATTTGTGTGTTTAAAACTCAGTTACTTTCAAACTGTTTTCAAGAAAATTTTCGAGATTAAAGCTAAGAAACGGCTGTTACCAACTAAATTTATAAAAACAAAACTAATTATTTTGTCAATAACTTTGAAAATTTGTTGGTGGGTTTGTTCAAAAAGTTTTACTAACAACCCCTAGTACACATATATAAAATCTTCCAATAAAAGGTTAACAATCTCTGCCAAAAATCCGCCTCGACTACGCTTTTAGTATTTTATTATTTGCATTTTATTTACTACTAGCCAAACCCTGCGCGCGTTGCTACGTCCCTTAATGAATCAAAATGCATTCTGAATTTTTATTGAATATCAAGTGCAAAAACCTAAAAATCATAATTTTTTTGTATGGGCGTGGGCCTGCCCACTTTTCTAATAACGAAATTGAAAAGTCATAACAGCTCAATATGTGTGCAAAGTTTCAGAAAAATCGGTCCAGTGCAAGTACCTCAAAATGATAACTATTTTTATGGGCGTGGCACTGCCCACTTTTCTATTCACGAAATTGTAAAGGCATGACAGCTCAGTGTGTGTGCAAAGTTTCAGAAAAATCGGTCCAGTGCAAGTACCTCAAAATTAAAACTTTTTTAGGGGCGTGGCCCCGCCCACTTTTCTTATCACAAAATTATTCAGTCATGACAGCTCGATATGTGTGCAAAGTTTCAGAAAAATCGGTCAAGTGCAAGTAGCTAAAACTGATAACTAATTTTTATGGGCGTGGCCCCGCCCACTTTTTTCCACCCATAAACACTCCCTGGTATGTGTACAATAACTTCCCAAAGTTTGAGTCCGATCGGTTTTACAGTTTCGGAGTCTATAGCTAACACACACACGCACACACACACACAGAGTTTCACTTTTATATATATAGATAGAAGATCACAAATTTCCATATTTTCAGTTGCATGCCTTTGATAACTTCACGAACTCCATCTTTTAGGTCTTTAATTGATTGTAGGTCATTGGCACAAGCTTTATCGCATACGTAGCCCTAAAGAAAACAAATCTCAAGGCGCTAAAGCACAATATCTCGATGACCTTCTTCGATGAGCTTCTTTACGAGAAACCACATGGTCAGGAAACTTTTCATGCAAAATAGCGATTATATGTAGTTTCTGTAAAGCTCAATTCCAAATAACGACGAGAAATTAACAATTCTGGGAATTTTTAATCACTATGAACTAAAACAGCAATATTCTCATTTGATCTTCAGCGACATGCACGAGTTCGATATATTTATTACATCACTTACTTATTCCAACAGCTAAAATGTTTACACCAATTTCAAAATTGCTGAAAAATATTAAGGCCTGTACCTTCCCTGAAGGAAATAAAATAATCGGTTGATAAAAAACACTAACTATAAGTTTACTTTTTTGCAAATGACTACAAATTGGTTTAAATATCATGCAGATATCAACCAAACATATTGCATAAAGACACAAATAAGAAATACGTAAACAAAAGCGAAATAAGTTTATGAAAAAAATATTATTTTATTTATTTTCTAGAAATAATAAAGTGCAATTATTTGAGAACGATTGGTAAGTATCTTGTAAAATCGTAAAAATATACCTAATTACTTGTATCGTATTTTAATAGAAAACGGAATAGAAAATAATGAGAAAGCGCCTTGCCAATGTTCAGTTGAAGCTTTGAAACAATCGATGCGAAATTTTTTGAAAAGACATGTAAGATGAAAATAAATATTATCTACAAAAATATCACGTTTTTTTTTGTATAAACATTCACATATATTTCTAGGCGAAATTAAGGAGCACATAGAGATAGTTCAAACCAAAAATGAAACTATAATTGCAGCATTGTCTGCCCAAAAAGTAATGACTGAAAGCCTTGTTCGCCAGATACAATGTGGCAATTAAGAATGTTTTTAAAACAAAAACCTTTGAGGAGTTGGAAACGCTAAATACCTCATAGTTGAGGAAAATAAGCAAATTTATTTAAGTTATCTTATTTTTCTCTACTTTTACCATTTCCCAAATTTTTGTTTTTCGCTTTATTGCAGATCAATGCCATCAAATTACCTCTTAAAGGGAAATTGCCAAAAGTGTTAATGGAAATTCTGTCTTTGCAACTGATTCTCGCTATAAATATTGGTGGCACTCATGAAAAAAAAAACGCTTAAAGGATATTGAAAAGTTGGATGCGGTTCAGCCTCTCTGTGATGACCCAGATAAAGAATTACGAAATGCCTTAGCTGTTATTAAAAAACGATGCAACCACGCAAAATATGGCCATTTTAAACATAAAGTTTATTTTAAAGTTCAACGTCTTAAATCACTTATGAAACGACTTTCCATGTTAGGGCAATAAAAAATGTATGTACCACAGACGAAAAACTTAAGGCAGTTGTATAATAATGCATTAAAGAGCTTTTTATTACTTGTGAAACCCTAATCGTTATATACCAACTAATTTAACTGAGCCAGTTATGAAAAAAAAGATTTATATTGGGCTTAGAATAACACAGGATTTAGGGATCCTTACAGAAAGAAAGCAAATATACTTTATACCCCATAATCCCTTTTTAACGTTTAAGCTAATCTTTTAAATTTATTTTCAATTCATATTATTTTTAATATAATACCCAATATATTAAGATAATACTCAATGAAAAAAATCTATCTTTAAACTAACAGTTGTTGGTTTCTATTTTAGATTTTATAATACTTAATATTGTCCTTTAAGCCCTTTACATTAACCATTTTACCTTTATTTTATTTATTCTCGTAGTCAGCATAAAAATTAAAATACATTTTTTATTATGTTTCCAAAAATGTTTTTAAATAATGCATTGACAAGGAACATTTAAAAGGCATTAAAATATCAAGACGTTTATTATGTACCAAAAAATGCTGGTATTTGTACACAAATAACTGACACATCACCCACAAATAAAATTTTATTTGGCTTTTAAACAAAAATGTCCACAATGCCCCAAATACAATCACTGAAATACCATTACAAATTGAAAATACCTTTTAAAATTGAAAATGCCTTTATAGTCAAATATGTTCATGCTTTAAACACATACACATGTACATACATTCATACACAAATGTACATATTGCACCATAAATACTGTTATATTTACATATAAAGATGTGTACATATGTATGTATGTATCTCTATATGTTTTATTACAAATGTATGTATGTACGTATGCCTTTCTTTGTTCGACTATATACATACGTACGTACATATGTATGTATGTATTCAAAGCTTTAAGGTAGACACGTATAACATGTACATACATACAAAAATATGTAAATGGCATTCATGCATAAACAACTCTTTCCTTCGATTTCTGTAACTCTTAAAGCTGTATAGGTATAAATACTTATTTTCTAAATGACTTTTTAATATTTGTCTAATATTTTTAATACAATATTTTTAAGCTTAATACTAACGAGTTGGCGAAATTTGTATTTTTTTGAAAATTTGATTATAACGAATAAAAAAGAAGAGCATTTTGCCACATATAAATTAATGCATTAACACACAGACGACAGCAGGCAATCGACTTCATGACCACAAATACCGTTGACTACAAACGTCGCCTATTAGCTAGCCAATCACTCACTTATTTTTCAAACCACAGCAACAATATAAGCAGCTGATACTGAAGCTGTTTATTGAAGAAATATATATTTTAGTGCCACTACTTCTAAATATTTCACTTAAAAAAAATTATTAACTAAAAATATACTAATAATTAACAAGTAAAAATATGTTACGGGTTATCCATTTAAAACTTTAAATTTAAAAACTACCGATTACTTTGTCTTTAAAAGGTGGAATAAAATTAATTTGTATGTATCCTGTATGTGCCTATGCAGGTATTTATGTATATTGGGGTTCAAGTAGTCGTGTAAACAGTCAAATTATATTTATTCTCATATACAGAGTAGGCCAAAAGTGGCCATGGTGTTTAACAAATTTTTCGTTTATAAATATTTTTTTTTAGCCTGGATTATATAAATACCACCTGGAGAATAATAATGGAGAGTTCATCGTCACCACGAACATGACACTGTAAAAGATTTGCCGGTAGAACACGGTAGAACACGTTTAATGCCGTTCAGCCAGGAGTATGTTAATTTGGCGCACATTAAAAAAATTTTCTATTATTTTTAAGGTGAAATTGATGCAAAAATAAAAGTAAGCTTATCATCGACAACGTCTAAATTTTGCAGTCAATAGTTGGTTAAAAATTAAATCAACTTGATGACATTGTTAATAAGCAGAACTATAGATTGTATAGTTCTAAAAATTAGGGATACTTATCAATTGCATCCCCTTAGGTGTACAGTATCGTTGGACCTTATTTCTTAAATTTTAAGATGCAAGTGCTGTAACCGTAAAAGTTAATTTTTGATAGAACATATTTTGTATCCTACTCTTGAAAACAGACCTGATATGTGGCATCAGCAAGTTAGAGCTACTACACATAATGCCCGAGACACAATAATACTTTTAAGGGAATTTTTTGGAGAGCAGACCACATTTTTCAACACCTGACTATTTTCTTCGGGGTTTTCGAAGCGGCGAGTATATGTAAACAAGCTCAAGATAATCCTTGAACTCAAAACATTGTTGCAGAAATTCGAGTGCTATAAGAGCAATTTTTGAAGAATATTATAGACAATGCTCTAAAACAGTGCTTTTTAACCTTTTTGGCTCGTGTACCACTAAATTCATGACAAACTTTTCGCGTACCACCAAAAAAATATAATGTAAACATTTTTAAATGTTTGGAAATGTGTACAACAAATTCGTATTATTGTTCTCAGTTGTTTATTTCGAGGAAAACAAAACACACACATTTTAAATTAACAAGGATACTCTTTTGCTTTTGGTTGAACGAATATTTTACTTTGCTCATTCGTTTATTGGTATGGTTATCATTTGCTTACGTTTGTTATTTTTTATTAAATGTAGATGACAGAGTTACTTAAATTTAAAAATTCAAAATTTCACAAAAAAGGCATACTTTTAGGATGATTTTTCTTTTTGTTTCCAATTGCAAAATAGAAATCGTTAAAATTTTAAAAGATTTCGCGTACCACCTGGAAATTTTTCGCGTACCACCAAGTGGTACGCGTACCATAGGTTGAATGGCACTGCTCTAAAACAAGCCTATCGTTGCTAAGCTGAATAAGGGGGTCATTTAAATGACATTAATTTCCATACTTAGTGTAAAAAAATTTCCAATTTATTTATATATGTGATCTTCTCCGAGAAAAGGAACCTAGTGTATCGAAAAACGGGTACCTAAAAGGGTGTAGAATAAGATGAAATGAGTTAGATTTCTGATAAAAATTTATTTTCCCCTTTAAAAACGTTGTTGCGTCGGTCACTGGTTGCGGCTAAGGAATCAAGTATCGAGATCATAAAACATAATACAGAACAGCAACAACAGCAAAGGTATTGTCACACATAGGCATGACGTCACCAAAGTCGTCGCCCAATCATAACTAACCATACCAAATCGCATCTCCCAACTAAAGGTGTATTCACAGTAATAATGCGTAATGAAACTTTAAATGCGTTTTTCTCAAAACTATATTCACACACACTAGGTCCCTTCTTTCGGAGAAGGTCACATAAGTATATAAATAAATTGCAAATTTTAATTTGAAAAGTATATATATAAATTAAAAAGTTATTAAATTTGTTAACCCCATCGTGACTTTTGGCCCACCCTGTACATAGCATTAGAGTTTAGACTTATTACTATGTGAAAATTTAATTGTGGAAAAAGAAACATTAAAAACTGTAAACTTATAATTAAATATTTTGAAATTTCTAAAATCATAATCTAAAACTAAAATTCATTGAACTTAGCAAAATCGACATTTGGGTGCACAGTAGGATGATCGTCTCGGTTTTACAACCGGTGAAAAACCCGGTTTTTTTCTCTTTCTTCTGACGGTTTTTTCTAAATGTTCATTTTTCGAATATCGAATACACCGGTTTTTTTATCCGAAAAATCCGGTTTTTTTATTTTCTTAAGTTTATTTTCATATATCTTTGTAACCAATCGCACCATTGTATATTTAATATGCGAAAAGTTTAAAAAAATCAGGAAATAAAAACTGTTAAATATTCTTCCATAATATTTTAAAAAAATTATTTGTTGTTTAAAAAACAAATGCAAAATAAGAAAAATAACTGAGCTTAAATATTATTTTTTTATAGGATATAAGCCTAACGTTAAAAGTTAAAGGTAATTTAAGCATAAACTTAGCTGATCGATCAGGTTGCCCCGATGGACTAGTCAGTAGTGTGCTAGTTTGGGGGTTGCGGGTTCGATTCCCGCCAGAGACTCTGGATTAGTCTGCTTCTCTTCTCTCTTTTCTATTTTATTCTTACTTTTATATTCAGGTATCACAATGGGATCATTATAATGGACCCAAGTGAGCTGCACAACAGCTGCCTGTTCTACCTAACCTAACCTAGCTGATCGATCACTTTAACGGAAAAAGTGTAGTTACAATAAAGAAAAAGAAATAATCTCATCTTCCAGATTCTCATTTTAATTAATGACATTGGGTGTCTGTCAACTTAAATTTCAAATAAACCATCGAACAAACTAGTTTATGCCTATATTTGTATGTCTGTATCTATCAGGGGTGTAAGGAAGAATTTTTAAAATTAAATTTTAAGGGTTATCTCCCTAGCCTTTAAAATGTAATTCAAATTACAGAAATCATTTCAAACAAAATACGTTAGTGCATATTAGTTTAAAAGATCTATTTAACATTTAAAAAATGTACATAAGGAGATACAAAAATTTATAACAGCCGTATAAAAAGTCTTATTTGTTTGTGTATTAATTTATTGTATTTATTTTTTTTACTTGCAAAGAGAGTTGTTCAACTAATAAAAACCAAATTTATGTCAGTTATTGCGTTATTGTGCAGCCAATCGTATATAAACTGTAAAAATTTCATATTTAGATATAATTTTTATTATAATCTTTTTTTACAATATTTTTTAATTTTTTCTGTAAGAAATTATATTTTATATATTCAAACCGGTTAACCGGTTTTTTCTCAATTTTCAAAATATCAACCGGTTTTTTTTTTAATTCTAAATTTCAAATTTGAAAACCGGTTTCTTAAAAAAGTCGAATAATCGATAACCCTAGTGCACAGTCAGAATAATAATAGAAATATTTTTTCTTAATTTTAATAAGAAATTAAGTCATCTATGTATATAAGTTTTATTATAACTTCTGGAAAATGTATGTGAAAGGCGAAATTTAATCCAAAACACACACACACACATATTATTCTAAAAACATCAACCAAAGAAACTTACGCTAAAGGCTATAAAAAAAGTGTCTTCTATTTATTTCATATAATATGCTATTATATTAATAAGTTTTATTTGTTTTTGATTTAATGTAATTTAATTAATTTATTTAGTTTTTCTTTGTTTTTTTTTTTCTTTTCAAGTTTGTAAACATATTTTGTTTATTTTTTCTTTTTAGATATAAATATTAACATACACATATACATACAGAGGTGGTCATAAATTTGGCGCAACTTCCATATTACAAATAAATTGTTAAATTGTGCTTTATTATTTAAATTTCAACCATTCCACAATACATAAATAGCTTTTTGCTTTACCCTAAGACAGTTTGTATTTTAGTGGAAATTATAAAATTGTATTGTGTGTATGCATTTTGTGTTGGACACTTACTGTGCGCTGGCTGCGTTAATTACAAAAAATTATTTTTTTTTAATTTTTTTCTTTACAAAGAATTTATTTTTGTATTTAATAAAATTATTTCTTTAACATTTTAAAGAAACAAGTGTTAGTAGATATAGCAAGAGCACCAGGAAGCTCTACAGAAAAGAGAGGTATTATTACCCACGTGGAAAAGCAATGAAAGTCAATTTTAAGGCAGATGGTTTATAATGCTCTTTCCCATATTAATGTATTTAAAAGTCTAAAAATGTTTCTCGCCATAAGAGCAAAACTGCTCCCAAGCACTATAACATGCTTTTTCGTATATCAACTAATAAACCGTTTATGGCTTCCAATTCTATAAAAAATAACCATTTAGAAGACCAACTGGAGTAAGTCTGACTTATTAAACCATTAGACGAAGATTAAAATAAAAAAGTTTAAGAGAGTCTATTTCTTAACTATACGTGGCAAAAAAAATAATGTTGAAGACAGAAATCAGTTTAAAAGAAAGTATTCTTATAATAAACTTAAATTTTGGCAAATTGTGTTCTAAAGTGACTTATCTAAGCTTTATTTGTTTGGTAAAGATGGAAAAAGGTTTGTACAGACTAAATGATTCCATTTGATAATAATGATGTGTCACTTTTTTTATACGGCACAACGATTCAAAACACACTTTAATGTTGGTTAAAAAAAATTTTAAAAGAGGAAAATAAAATAGAGCAATCAACGCGCTACAATCCGGTAGAGAATTTACGAAGCGATATTGATAAACATATTCAAGTAGTTAAGACGAAAATTTAGCAAAAAATGTAAAATGCATGGTACAAGCAAGCTGTCCTATTAGATGTTCTGGGGTATTAGAAACTTGTTGAAAAATATTGTATAAGTGGCTCCAGGAAAAGCCCCCCAATGAAATAACGCCCATGAAACAAAGCCCAATGTAAACCCAAAAAATTGGAAATAACACCCAAAAACAGTAAATGAATTAACATCGAAAAATAAATGAAATAAACGCCGAAGCGAAAACGAAACAACACCCAATATTTCATATGAAATAACTCCCCATGATGAAAATGAAATAACCCCCTATGAAATAAACCTCATCAGCAACAAAAATGAAATTATGCCCAAAATTCATAAAAGAGTCAGTTTCAATAAGGGTTTAATGAAATGAAGATGCACCAACAGCAAAATTGCAAAATTATTGCTATAAATCGTGTGGAGACCCGCAGTCGTCTTCTTCATAATAAAGATATATGCAACTTCGAAAGTGTGCCAGTATTCATAATCAATTTTTTTTTTGTGAAGGAACATACAAAGCTCGTTTAATAGTGACTACTTTTGGTTTTGTAAATGGACTAAGTCCAGTGCAGTTATTTTCCCTTATACGATGGAAGCGATTTCAGATCAGCCACCAACAAGCTATCCTAAAACTTTCGAATTGCTTGAAAATCCAACTCATGGAAGACGTTATTATAGTTACAATGTTGTAAAGAAGGCAGTAATTTTCTGTAATGAAGATGTGAGGAAGTATAGAGAAAGAATTGTGTAATATTTCCAATATATTAATTGTTGACACCCAACTACCAAAAAAATTATTTTCATGTACATACGTAAATAATAAACTTATTACATTATACGTAAGAAATGGTAAACAAATACAAAATGGATGCTCATGAATTCAGGATGAAGAAAATATACGTTGTATGTATAAATGCTGCCAGTTGGTTACACTTTGTTATTATGTACCTTCTCACTGCTTGGCAGAAGTGGAACCAACAACCGATTACTTTCGATTAAGGGAAAACAATCATTATTGCCGTCCGTAGACTAATTTCGTAGTCTGTCACGAAGGTCGCACCATCCAAATCCAGAACGTTGTCATTTATGTATTTGAAAATATTATGTGATATATTTGTAGGCTAAAAGTTTTCTTGTAAAAGGCCTATTTTTATGTAACTTATTTACAAGCAAATACACCCCCAAAAACCGACAGCTTTAAAAATGAAATAACCCCTGAATACAAAATGAAATTACACCCAAATTATACACGCTATGAAACAAGACCCAAATTTTAAAAATTTGTTGGGTGTTATTTCATTGGATATTATTTCATAATTTGAAAACCCCAAATGAAAAATGAAATAATTTCCAAAAAAAAGTGAAAAACGGCCCAAAAAAATTTCATATGAAATAACACCCAAAAATGTATGAAAAAAGTTTGGAGAATATTTCATTTCTCGTTTGGGCGTTATTTCATTGGGGGGCTTTTCGCGGAGCCGTATAAGTTTTATTTTATAGTTAAATATATGTATGTATATATCTGTGGCTTGGAGCTTAAATTGGAATTAAACTTTAACTTTTATAGATGCTGTTTTGGGTTAAGTATGTCTTTAGCTGTTTTACCATAACGAAATAGAGCAAGAAAACAAATCTAATGCAATGATTAACTCAAAAGAGCAAAAAAGTGACATTGGCCCTTTTAGCTCCAAGCCACAGATATAATGTGTCCAAAATTTTTTAATTTTTTTTTTTTTTGCAGTTAATTTGTAATATTTTTTTACTTTTGTCTTAATTATATAAAAATGAAATAAAGCTGTATTCGAATAATCAGAGTGCGCTAAGTTCTTGGTTACCACTGTGCATACATACATACACATTTCCTTAAGTTGTTTATTTCTAACGAAAAAAATTTCTACATGCTTTAGCAAGTAGTCTTTTAATGTTTTTGCATGTCTAAACAATTTGTTTGTTCATGTAAATAAAATACACTTATGTATGTATTAATATTGATAGTAAATATATTGTTTTGGCCTTGAGCAAACATTTCGTTAATAAACATGTCCGTACATATGTTTGTATGTATTTATGTATGTTAGTGAAGACGGTATATTTAAGTCACATAATAAACAAAGTTTTTAATAAAATACATACGTACTTACATCTGTATTCTTTTTTATATCTACATACATACATACACATGTATACTTATACTAAGATTATAAAAAAAACTGTGTCTGTATATTTAACATTATCTTTAACATTTCCTTGATAATATAAATCAAGGCGAGTTCATACAGGTGAAGTTATCAGCCCAGCTGATGGGGAAACTTTTTGTCAAAATCAGTTGAATTCGCCTTGATTTTATTTATTTATGCAGGTAAGGAAAATGTGATCCTGGCTTCGGTATTAAACAATTAACTTAAGTGTGGTTATTTGATAATAAATGTATTAAATTTCTGTATATATATTTAGTTGCTTTTGCGTCATTAATAATATGTTTCAAAAATCTATGTATGTACTTTTTTTAAACAATTTTTTATTATATTTAATATGTCATAACAACTTTTCCATCCCTGGTATACGAATTGGCCTTAACATAAAGCATCCCCTCAAAAGTTGCTTTGTTGGATCAATTTGCCGTTGCACATACCGGTATGAATTGGCCTTGATATAAATTTGGCAACAATCTAGTATTAAAAAACACTACATTTTAGAATTTTTGTCCGTCTCTCTTTCTGTCATTCTGTATGTTTTTTCAAAACCCGAAGGACATAAAAACTAGTAGATAAATTTTGATCATATTTTATATGGAGACACCATAATAGAGGTAACACAATCAACATGATTTATTAGACCCGTGTTTTCTTAGATAATTTTCATACAAATTTTATTGAGCTCCAATACCTTTACAGTACTTTTTTTAAATTGACTTTTCATTTCGAGATTTTCCGTTACATAGAAAATAAAGGGTCCGCCAAATAACTTCTTTTTTTTTTGAAAATACTATAAAAAAAAGTGTAGCTTCGGCTGTGTGGCACGTAGCGTCGTTCTGTTGAAACCAAATATTGCCAATATCCTCCTCTTCAATTTTTGTGAACAAAAATTCGTTCATCATGGCCTGATAACGATCGTCATTGACTACGGACACTGCTTGCTCATTTTCGCAGAAAGATGGCCCAATTATGCCTCTGAACCAAAATCCGCACCAAACAGTGACTCGTTTTGGGTGTATCGGCTTTTCAAAATATGCGTGCGGGTTTTCTGTGCCCCGAATGCGACAATTTTGCTTGTTAACATACCCGCCAAGATGAAAATAAGCTTCATCTGGAAAGATGATTTTTTTATAAAAATCGGCCAAAGTAATTTCGCAATATCTCCCAGTGTTGTTCAAGCGTATACGCAACCATATTCGTTCAGCGGAAGGTTAAAACTAATTATCTGTCAAATCAGACATGAGTGTTACCATTCACGAAATAAGCACTAGTTGAAAAAAACGTTAGGTGGCGGACCCTTTAGATATAAAATAAATATTAACAAACTTAATCATGATTTGAGTAACATTCATCGTTGGGCATCGGCAAATCGGCTATGTTTAAGTCGTAATAATTCCAAATGTCTGGTTGTTCATAAAAACCGTATCTCCTTTCAGAGCAGACATCGTAATAAATAATGAAAAGGTTTACATAGTAACTACAGTAGGAAATTTAGGAACTCACTTATTGTAAAGATATATAATAAGTTAAGAACGTTATGGTCAGTGCAATATTTTACGCCGTTGGGAGTAAGAATGCTACTGGCGAAGGCCTATTTGGTTCCTAGTCTGACTTATGGCTGCGAATTGTTTTCTCGTTGTAATTTCCTAAGTAGAAAGAAGCTTGAAGTGTTGCATAATAATATTGTAAGATATGTTTATGGTCTAGGGCAACGTGATCATGTGTCATCTTATTCAAAAAATCTCATTAGAAAATTTATTAAAGATATGAATCTTAACTTTCCACTGGAAAATTATTTACACTGAAGAGCCAAAATACTTATTTCAGAAGATTCGTTTTGCTAGATCATCTAAAAGCAAAAAAATTATAATTTGAAATGCTCTTCCACACAATCAACAAACAACTTGAAACGCAATTAATTTTTAAAAATTTCTATTTAATTATTTAGCTTAAACGTTTTAAATGTTTTGTTTTTGTATAAATGTATTTTATTTTGATTAAATGTCTTATTATTATTTTATTGCTTTATTAATAATTATTGGTTATTAGAGTTTTTTATTTTTATTTGATTTTTATATGATAAAAATGTTTGAAAATCGAATTCAATTTATTTTATCTTGTATTTAATTTTTATTTTTTATTTGATATGGCAAAATTTTTTGTTCAAATTATAATTCCTGCACTATAATTTTCAGACTTAGTCTTGTTGTGCAAGGAAACAAAAAATAAACAAATAAATAGAGGATGCTGCATAATTTAAATTCACTCGAGAACTAGTTCTTAGATTAAATTTAAAAAAAAAAAAATCGTAAACAAAATTACCTCTAAATTACGTCCATATTAATTTTTTGACAGTCTTATAATTTCGTAGATATTTAGAATATTTTTTACAAAGCAAAAAAATAATTTTTTTTCAAAAATATTTTAATACTTTTTTTTTGCCACTGAAAATATTTACAAATTTTATTCTTAATTGTGATAACTTCGTATGTTACAAATGAAATTAGCTAAAATTTATTAAAATCATTTTATAAGTTCTGACTTTATAACACAATTTAGTAGTGGTAGCACATATTTTACAGATTTTTATTTATTGTAAACTGACTTACAAAAACTAAACTAAATAAAAAAGCTGTAAAGAAAATCGCTTTGTACGGAATTCTCTATTATATGTAAGTTCAACGCAATCTCTTTGTAAACTCCAATCTGCCATCATATGGTGAGCCATACCTTGTACCACAACAGCACAAAAATTAAAGGAATAAAGAAATTACACTCACAGCGCTATTAGTCTGCACTAACAACAATATCAGAATTGGCTTTAAATCAATACAATACAAAAATGTCGGTGGAGTCAATAATGTGAACCGGGTTCAACTAGTTTAGTATATATAAGGATGTATAAAGATAAATTAAACCACAAAAATAAATTTGCAAAATAATTAAATAAGTACCAACATAAACATATTTTAATTAAATACTTTTTTTGATTATTCTCTATCTATCTATTATTAATATGCAAAATCCCAAACAAATTAACCATATAGTATTTCAAAATCATTTAATATTTATTTCATTTCATTTGTTTATATAATATGTATGTATTAGTACACAAAAACAAATATTGTTTAAGCTTCATTAACCCAGCAATGTAATAAATATGAATTGTCTGTCAGTTGTAGTGTAACGAAATATAATATCTGTGAGTCAGCAGATGAAGGCCAAACTATACACTATTTTCTATGCTACTACTTTGCATTGGACAATTGGACATACTCCACTTTGAAGCTGGTAGTGGTAACATTTCAGTTGGATATCTCTTCCTTTATCAATAATTCTGGAGGGCTGTTTAAAGTGGTACCCTCAAGAAGAAATTGGTTTTATTCAAATATAATATTAATGTCTGTCCATAAGCCTATACCGGATCATGAAGGAAATTTCCGGCTATAGTTACCACAATATTAAATCCCAAAAAACTTATGAATATGGATTAATTTAAGCTAAAATCAACCGATGGCGATAAGGAAAATATATTACACGATACATTTTGTCTATCAATCCATCAGAAAATTTTACAATCTGTCATTGCTCTCCAATTCCTCTCACAAATAATATAAGAGACAACAAAAGAACTTTAGAACTAGCATCTGAGAGAAAAGAAAAACAAGTAAGAGCACTATATTCGGCTGTGCCGAATCTTTTATACCCACCACCAATTTTGTGTACATTTAAGGCACAATATTTATTATTTTGTTAATCATTATGGAATAATCTCTTTATAATAAAATATGTATCACTTTCTTTGTAGAGGGTGGTTAAATTTTAAGGGCCCATGTTGAAGGTGAACTACACTTAGTCCTTAAATTTGTTTTCTGCATTTCACTTGACATTTCTCAATCTCAAACTTACTCAATTTGATCCGTGGAAAGATATGCAAATGAGCAACGCTTTAAAGTTATTCAGGTTTTTTATAAAAATGGGCGTTCAAATCAAAATGCATTTTGTGCACTTCGAGATTATTTTGGTCAACATAATCGTTCGAATTCGTCCACAATCGGGAGAATTGTAAAAAATATTTAAATTTCTGCAAAACAGGTCTGTATAAAATGTTAGAAAATCTGTGAATGCCTTCTTAGTTCGCTGAATGGGAACTACTGCTGGTTTTTGCGATAGTGTGGCAAAAGAGCAGTCACTTCGATATGCTACTAAAATGTTTTTGTAAATGTAGTCTTTCAATGAAAGTGGGCGTTAAAGTAATCGTGTCAATAAAGTTTCTGCTAATAAATACAACTTAGATATTTCAATATAGTCCTTTATTTGCCCAAAAACTTTGTCAATAGAGAAATTACATGAATTTAAGATAAACCGTTATGGGAGGTGGGCGTTAAAGTGAGCGTGTTACCTAAACTTTTTGGCACAACGACTACATTGATTAAAAGGATATACGAAGCAAATTTGATCATCATATATCTAATTTTGGCGGTTTTATGAGCGTTTAAATTTTATTAACGGTAGATAACGTGAAAAGTGGGCGTTATAGTAGGCATGTCAAAGTTTTTTTTGCGAATGAGTACAACTGAGGTGTTTCAATATAACCCTTTATTATTCCAAAATCTCTATTAATAGAGAAATTATATGAATTTTAGGTAAAACGTTATATGGGATGTGGGCGTAAAAAATGGCGTGGCACCTCAATTTTCTTGCACAGTAAATACATTGCCTAGAGGCATATACGTAGAAAATTTGATCATCACACCTCTAATTTTGGCGGTTTTATGAGCTTTTAAATTTCATTAACGGTAGATAACGTGAAAAGTGGGCGTTATAGTAGGCGTGTCAAAGTTGTTTTTGCTAATGAGTACAACTTAGGTGTTTCAATATAGTCCTTTGTTATTCCAAAATCTTTATTAATAGAGAAGTTATATGAATTTTGGGTAAAACGTTATATGGGAGGTGGGCGTAAAAGTGGGCGTGGCACCCTAATTTTCTGGCACAGTAATGATACTGCCTAGGAGGATATACGTAGCAAATTTGATCATCACACTTCTAATTTTGGCGGTTTTATGAGCTTTTAAATTTCATTAACGGTAGATAACGTGAAAAGTGGGCGTTATAGTAAGCGTGTCAAAGTTGTTTTTGCTAATGAGTACAACTTAGGTGTTTCAATATAGTCCTTTGTTATTCCAAACTCTTTATTAATAGAGAAATTATATGAATTTTAGGTATAACGTTATATGGGAGGTGGGCGTAAAAGTGGGCGTGGCACCCTAATTTTCTGGCACAGTAATGATATTGCCTAGGAGGATATACGTAGCAAATTTTATCATCACACTTCTAATTTTGGCGGTTTTATGAGCTTTTAAATTTCATTAACGGTAGCTAACGTGAAAAGTGGGCGTTATAGTAGGCGTGTCAAAGTGGTTTTTGCTAATGAGTACAATTTAAGTGTTTCAATATAGCCCTTTGTTATTTCAAAATCTTTATTAATAGAGAAATTATATGAATTTTAGGTAAAACGTTATATGGGAGGTGGGCGTAAAAGTGGGCGTGGCACATTGATTTTCCGTTACAAAAAAGCGCCTCACCAAAAAGCAAAGTGTGCAAAATTTCAGAGTCGTACATCCAATTTTGTTGCTTTTATGACGTTTTTGTTTTTAAATATACCGAAAAATACACTGTGCGGTATAAATTTTCGTACATTTTGATCGATAACTCCTCTCCTAATGCATAGATTTTAATAATTTTCGGGGAAAAATATTGTTTTTACTCAGGAAATATATATTCGAAGTTTCATGAGTCTACGTTAATGCGTTTGGACACAATTCCATTTTATTCGATGTTTGAAGGACACGGTTTTTTCGACCTACTCTTGCTTTTCGAGCTATAACTCCCTTCCTAATATTCCGATTTGGCCCATTTTCAATACCAAACAAACCTTATCTATAAGAAAGATTCTCGCAAAATTTGAGCCCCCTAGCTTTTTCGGTGCGACCTCTATCGTGCTTTCAACAGACGGACAGACTGACAGACGGACAGACGGACGGACATAGCTAGATCGTCATCAAATCAAACCCTGATTCAGAATATATATACTTTATGGGGTCTAAAATGGATATTTCGATGTGTTACAAACGGAATGACAAAATGAATATACCCCCACCATTTTTTTGGTGGCGGGTATAACAACGATAATTAAACACCTCAAGTCAGAAAAGTCTGCACTCGTCATAGAATTTCTACAGAACTTTAAAGTATCAATATTATTTGACTAACATGTAATGCATCTAATCAAATATAAGTGTTTAAGAAAAAACTTTACAAAAATTAAAAAAAGGGTAGTAAAAGTACCGAAAAAAAGGGGAACTTGCAAGAGTTTTCCAACTGGATGGTAATAACTCTACTAAACATGGTAAACAAAGTCATATCCCACATCATGCACAATCGTATGTTAACTGCAGTCGAACCACAGCTAAAACGAGAGCAAGCCGACTTGAGGTCGCGAAATATGCATCGACCTTTTCAACAGCTTAAGAGTAACTGAGCAATCGGTTGATCTGCATTTAACGCTATACTTAGTATATATTCAGTCAATATTGTAGAGATTCCTTATAAAGGTGTTCTATTATGGGAACGGGGCTACCTAATAAGTTCAGCTGTGCACGTCATTGAGGGGGTGAGTGTATGGTGTTACCAAATCATATATGAATCTGTTACTAGTAACTTTTACTTTAGTCAGCAACTATAAGACAAATAATTATTTACAACGTAAGAAGACGAATAGAGAAATTATCGATTATAACTAAAAATAAAGCTTTAGATGGAATATGCTATACTTATTTTATACCTTGTAGGGTGGCCCATATCAAAGTATCAATATCAGCTCTTATCAATGTTATATAATATTATTGAACTTACCACCCCATATCTTTTACCTTACTTTTCGTATGAAACAACTTAAAGATTCAATAACACATACATATTTATTTAGTTGTTGTACATATGAATAAGTATTTGTGTGTAAAATAAAAATCTAAGATAATTTCTTCAATAAATAAAGTAAAAATGAAATTTTGACTATACAATTTTAAATATTGAGTGAAAATTATACGTTATTATAGTACTAAGAAGATAATATTCATATTATACTTTTGTACCCACGAATTGAGTAGTTTAGTAATTATTTAAACTTTAAATAAAAACAAATAAGCTCAGCTTAGGTAACTTAATCCATCGAAGTCAGCAGGCGCCGGATGAACGTCAAAGAGTTGCGTAAATTATTTTACTTGAGCGAAAATATTTAGATTAATTAGTAAGTAAGTGTGTATGTGTATGTATGTCACTATTTTCGTTTTTTGTTGCCTTTTGTTATTTTTACCGGATTTCAAAAGTGTTATTAAATGTTAAATATTTGTTATGTATATTTGTACGTGTGTGTGTGTATTAAATTATGTTTATAAACGCATATTATATTATGCCTGTGTAATGTGTATTCTTTATTTAAATTTTAAAACATACAAAAATCAACAAATTTTCTAAAAATTAACCTCCGCTTAATTTTACGGATTGGGTTTTTGGAGACGCAGATCCATGCGAAATCTACAACTAGCCAATCTTCAACTAACCGATCTACAACTTACTCCAAGTTAATAATCATATGTTCACTTAAACTAAGGCCGATATATAATTCAGAAACATTTAAAAAAAATTCTTATACACTGGATATCGTGCGAAGCCACACGCAAAGAAAAAAAAATGGTTATGATAATCATAATCTAAGGGCAACATACTATGATTGAATTGTCTTATTTTTGTTAAAACATATAATGGTTGTCAGTTATCGTTATTATGATTGCTTGAAGTATTATGCAATTATAATATTATAATTAAAATTGAAATGGAAAATTCTTGCTTTTTCTAAAGAAAACTATTTTATTTCGCTATTTGTTATATTGATTGTACTTACCTTTATAAAGACAATTGTTTAAACGATATTTTTAAAAATGTTATAATTTTTGGCGTAGAATCCCAGCAAAAATTTATTTTGTACCGGTAAGCAGTAAAAAAAAGCATGCCTTCTTAAATATAGCGCAATATTAGAGCGCATTCGAGGGTGCTATAAATGGAAGTCAGAAATTTCTATTAAATATATTTCATTTTTTATAAAATAACTTACTGCAACTTCTCTCGCTTACGAGGATGCAGGTATGTAAGCGAATGATTACCTCTCTTTACTGTAGTTCTTAAAAAATTTATTGAAAACACATAAAAGAGACATGATATTACTGCATTAACCATGTGTGAAAATAGCAAATAATTAGAGCATCAAAGAGCCCTACCAAGTGGGACATCTCATATAAAAATCATGCCTTCCTGAAGCAGGTTGGGAAAGGAGAGTACATTTGTCTCTCCCTTACAAACCTGCTTCCGGGTATGCAGTAATTTTTGCTGGGATACGTCTTACCTTAGGGTATAGGGAGTCATGTCAGATTGTTATTGTTGTAATCTTTATTTCATTGATTTCGAGGAAACGGCGAGATAATGAAATTGTAGGTAAATGAAGATGTTATCTTTCGTTTGATATACATTTCATATTGGTTGATATCTTCCTAATATTTAAATTTCTCAAATGATAAATTGTTTAAACACATACACTCAAACATATGTGTGGTGTTTGGTTAAGTGTTTGAGTTTGTAGCGTGAACTCAAACTATGCTGCTGTTTCAGTGTGGACACAAACCTTCAGCTGTTGTTTTGATTGATGAAATATTAAAAGCGAAATATATGAGCGATACATTTAATTTGTATTATATTCCAAACGATGCTCCCACAACTATTGATAACACAACCATTGACTTAGTTTTTGCGAGAAATTTGAATGTTAATTTAAAAACATATTTATCCTATTTTTCCTACCATAAGCTTATGTATTTTATCAAATGTAACTATTAAATAAATAAATTCATTTGCTTATATTATTTATCATTTATTGTTATATATGTTTTCTGTCTTATCGGATGGCGTATTCTACGTTAAACTTAATGGACGTGTCTCTGACACAGCCTGCAGGGACAGTCCGTGGCCGAAGGCCTAGGACAACTGTCTGCTGTTTTTTATTATTTCTTTATGTTTATAAGTTTTTTCACTATTTTTTGGTATATTTTTTTCACATGTCAAACATTTTATATAATAAAGTTTATTCAACAAGAAGAAGAAGAAAAAGATCTAAAAATAAATTATTTAACAAAATCATAGCTTAATTCCTTTCTGATCATAATGCTGTTTCACCAAGTGTTAAATGGTTATTTGCAATTTTAAATCCAAATACCATGTTATTTTTGCGAAGACATCATACTAATTTTGTTATTATAATTTAGTAAATCATAATATTTTTAAACGACAACCATACAGGAGTTTTAATAAAAAGTAAACAAAGTAAATGATTAAGTTGAATTTTTATTTTTCGAACTTTTCCGTTTAAGCTAATAATAAAATTTTTAATTCATTCCACTCGGCGAATATCAGTAAAAAATATAATTTTACATATTATTCTTTCATTTATCATAATTAAAAAAATTCTCTGAAACAATGAGAATGTTAATACGAACTCAAGGCTGAATTAAAATTTAAATATTAGTTAATGATTAAGTTTAACCAAACGCTTGGTTATCGTGGCAAAATAAATGATAAAGCAATATAAAAACAACTATGACCAAATATTGTTATAGTTGCTATTATATGACCGTCGTGATTATGTCGTAACCAAGGTTATTCTTTGAATTCAGTGCCGTCATTTCCACTCACATTTCATACCTCACATCAACTTGGGTATTTAAATTTAAAAAAAAATATTTTTAATTAAATCGATTTTTATACGAACTTTTAATGTTTTTAACACAATATTTATTTATTTTTGGCTTGAGTTAATTTTTTTTTTTTTGAATTCTTAAGAAGTTAAATTTTTCTGTTTTCGATATTGGAAAAATAAGCCGACACCAGCCGAGTGGAATGTATTTATGAAACCAACTACGGTGTCATCATCAGCACAGTTTAATCGGAATGTTTAGTGTAGGATGTAAGTTTCACATATTTAACTCACAAGTTTTAATGAAATAGAAAACTTGAGATTAAAAATTAATTAAAATTATTTTATTATTTTTTTTTCAATTATTGACCAGCCCTTTTTGGAATTTTTTTTTTATAAGAAGAGAGTGTAGTAAAACAAAAAAGCAATAAAATTGATTATCTTGTCTATCAAGTATCAGTCTTGGTCCTAGAAAAACAAGGGCCGAATTACGGCATTCGATATCGATCGAAATTTTACTCGAACGATCGAGTACGCTGTGCTTTAGGTATAGAGATTCTAATAAGAATTTTCAATTTCCGATCACGTTCGAATGCCGTAATTCGGCCTCAAATCTTATACGCACTTTATTTTGAATTTAATAAAATGGTAGAGTACCTCGCAAGACGACTCACAGTATAGTCCTGTTTAAAAATAACTCCCTCGAAGGCTATCTTTTAATATATTATATTGTTTAAAGTTTTTTTTTTCTCTATTATGTTTTATTTTATTTCTACTCAAATTTAATTTTTATTAAATGAATTTGTGCATATTTATTTCAAAGAACAAAGACAACATTCCCACATTTCTGAGCAGCTTAGCTTCTCTTACCGATTAGTTTATTTGTTACAGAAGATTAAGTTTTGCAATAATTTATTTCCATTCCTACTGTTATATTATTACTTTTTGACTACTCATTTGCAAGATACAATTAACATAATTAACATTTGAACAAATGATATTAATAAGGCAAATTACAATTTATGAAAATACTTATGTATGTAGATCAAGCTTATGACTTTGACAACAAGTTAATATTCAAAACATTAATTTTCTTGCAACATACAATGTCCAGCAGCAATTAACCTTACAGGTATATTAGAATGGTGCATTTAGATGAGGATGCCAAACAAATAATTAAATATGAACATGTAGTTCATTTATTTATTTTAGGATTTTTAATAGTATTTTAATACATACTGACATTTCGCAATATTATTTCATGTTTTTGAAAATTCCCTGGAGGCTTCCCTAAAGACCAGCAAAAACAATTCAAACTCATGTTGATATTCTGTGTGTGAAGATGTAAGACAGTCATTATTTATTCATATGAATACTATGAACTACTGACAGCTTTTTTCTCTCTCTCTCTCACTGTATACCTCTGTAAAATATTTTTTTCATATATTACTGTTTTCTTTTTTGCTTTCTATGCCAAAAAAAAAATCATAGAAAGCATTAGGAAGAACTATAGAGAAAAACTTCGACTGTAGTTAAATAGTCAGGTACTGCCTTTATTTTTCTTCCTGCAATGCAGACAGTTTTCCCATGTACTATGGTAAACTGAAAATGTACAACTACAACTAAAGTATGAATGTAAAGAAAAGAAAAAAAAAACTCTTATTTAAGTTCAATAATTTCCAATATGTTGTCTGTTTGTACAGTAAGAAAGAAAATAAATAAGAACTCCATTGAAAGAAAATTAAACAAATAAAATATGATTAGGTTTTATGGATGTTTTCTGCAAATACTTTAAGAAATTATTTGTTGAAACTTCAGAAAAAAATTAAGAAATTTGTTAGAAGATTATGGAAAATGTATGAATGTATGTATATGTCAAAGAGTGCCAACTAACTTTAATTAGACTACAGTTTAGTTTTCAAAACTAGATTTACATGGCTTTGCATTTGGTCATGCTGAAACTTTTACACACTTCACCAATATATTTCTGGGGGAATAGTTAAACAATTTTTATATCAATGAGTATATTGACCAGCCTAAAGAAAAATCAAAATCTGCAATTTTGTTATGCACGCCATTTTGTATCTGGTATTTTTTTTCTATTGTAAATTGTATCTATATAGCGTGGAAAAAAGTTATACGCTAGTTTGTGGTGGTGGCCATTATAAATGGTCTGCCATCTAACGTTTTTTTTTTCAACTAGTGCTTATTTCGTGAATGGTAACACTTAGCTCATGTCTGATTTGACAGATAATTAGTTTTATCCTTCCGCTGAACGAATATGGTTGTGTATACGCTTGGACAACGCTGGGAAATATTGCGACATTACTTTGGCCGATTTTGCCAAAAAAAATCATCTTTTCAGATGAAGCATCTTTCATATTTTAAGATGAGCAAGGAGTGGCCGTTGTCAATGGCGATAGTTATCGGGCCATGTTGAACGAATTTTTGTTCACAAAAATTAAAGAGGAGGACGGCGCTACGTGGCACACAGCCGAAGATACACTTTTTATAGCATTTAAAAAAAAAGTTATTTGGCGGACCCTTTAGATTTAAAATTTTTTCGTGATGTACCATTTTCTACCACCCAGTTTTATACCCATGTTGGGGGCATTGAAAAAATGTGTACATCAATTTCGTTTCAAAAGGGTTTTAAAGCGGTAACCTATAAGTCACTAGATCTAAATGTCTAAACTAAACATATTTGGTAATACGCTTCACCATCATAAACATATGTACATCGTAGCCTTGCCTAGATTTCATAATTAATATTTTGAGTTATTTTGTCTTATTATTTCCGAGGCCTATTTGATTTTGCATTTTTTGAAATAACTAATCAAGCCCTTTCCTTTGGCATCTATATTGATGGGGTTCAGAAAGAAATTTTGTTTTAAACGCGATCTTGAATTTAAAATTTTTTAGAGTTTACTGAATTCTGCTGTTCAAGCCTTTCACTTGATACAATTGTTGAATGCATTGAAGAGGGTGCACTTTTAAATACTTTTAAATACATTTACGAGTTGTACGCCATTTTGTAGTGGCAGCCATCATGGTTTGTACATTTTTTTTAATAGTGTGGTATGTTCTCGTAGTAAAGCCCTTTTCATATTCTACCCAAATTTACCCTCGTTTGGCTAAAAGCTAAAATAATCAATTTTCGTTTGTAAATTTTAGAAAGCACTGAAGTAGTTGTATTTTGTTGCTTATACAATGTGGCGCAAAATTAATTATCCAATTTTATTTTTTAATAAATTTTTTACAAAATAAAAACAAAATTATTTTGAGTGGTGGCAGTGTTGATACACATTTGTGCCCATTTTATCGCATTTTGCATAACTTTCCTCAATATTTCCGGTGATAACTGTAAGCATTCCTGTCGAATATTCTCCTTAAGGGCTGCGATTGTCTAGGGCTTATTGGCATAAGCCTGCCACTTCATTTGGGATGGTTCAGTCCAGTTGGCACAAAACGATTAGGAAATCCACGATCAAGCTCACGCTGTGCTAGCACCACCTACTGATTATTGGTTAAACAAATCGACACAATTATTCCGCGATTTTGCGGAGAATAGCGCTCCATTGTTTGTCTGTTTTTATTCTGCAGTTGTCTACTTAGTTCACAAATGTCAAACATGATTGACGTAAATCACCATTTGCAATAGCTTACGATAGGATGAATAATTTTGCGTCACCTTGTATCTCAGTTATTTTCTAACCGATTTGTCAGTTTTTCTCAATAATAATTTTCGTAACTACACCTTGTAATTTGGTGTACTTAACGTGTCCAAAAATTAATAAGAAGCTTAAGAAACTTAATACATTATTTTAACCTATAACTCTGATGATTATTTACCGATTCGTCTATGTAATAGGTATAATAGCCTTAGAGGAAATACCGATAGATAGCAAAAAACCTACCTAAAAATTACCTGAAAAATATTAACTTTTATGATAAAAATATTGATACAAAACAGAGACATGTTCATTTGTTCATATCTCAAAAATTTATGGAGAGATTGTACTGAAGTTCAATAGCGATTTATTCCCAAATATTTTCGAAAATTCTGTGCAACATGTAGGGGGTTTTTAAAGCTGATTTCAAGTAACACATGGGTAGACGGGCATTGCTCAATGCATAAGCTTAATGAGTTCGGAAATATTTATTTTATGAATTACAATTCAAGTGACAAGGCTATATATAGTCTAATACCCTGTTCAGACAGAGATATTAATTGTTTCAATTCAGTGTTAATTGTGGAATTAAAATAAGTGTTCACACATACTCAAGATAAATTAACTTTATTAACATTTGATAGCTGTAAAACTTTTATGTATTTATACCAAATCAAAAAATGCATTCTCTTCAGTTATATTTATATTTATATTAATATCTATTTGAATTTATTTAAACATTTTATTAAAATCTCCATCAAGCATTTATCATTTTCATACTTTTTGTTTTTTGAATATTTATTTGTTTGACATTAGAAATGCCACCTAACGAATTTTCTTCTTACTGAGAATACTTCTCAAGAGTTGTATTTCGAGTTTTGGAAAATAAGTTAAACAATTAAGTATATATTGCTCAATTTATAAGTAATTTTTAGTATGGTAAATTGAGCTCAATAAAGGCCTTTAATTGCGAGAATATTATAAATTGCCAATTGAGGCGCGTATAGTAAAGGGTCCCACATGACAATTATAGTTTTCCAATTCTTAAGTTCGTAGATGTTTTTTCCAGTTTTAGTGAGAAGAATAAAAAGGCAAAAATAATCGCCGATACTCGGCTATTTGAAGCAACTTTTTTTTGTTAAATATTTGACATTTCTTTTCATTCGGTGTTTCACTTCTTGGTGTGTAAATAATTTATAATTAAATTAAAAGCGTCACAAATTGAATGTTTTAAGTATTAAAAAAAAACACAAAGTAATTATTTTTAGTAAAAACATTTTTATTAAAAGCGTGTTACATATTGTTGACTATAATAAAAAAAAAATAAAAGCTAAACAAAACAAAAAAAATTTCCAAACAAGTTTTCGTGTCGTTCAAAAGAAAATTCGGATAAAGTTGGGCAATTGAAATCGTCGTGTGTGACCTTAGACATACCATTAGCGCTACAGGTGATTGTTGGTATGAAAAAATACAGGAGGTCGTGTTTTGGTATTAATGTTGTAGTCAATAAATCAATGTATATAATAATATTAAAACATTTTAAATTTTACTGGTAATATTTATATTTAAATACGTAGTAAAATCTACAAATATTTAACATAGTTCATAGTCCACAACGCTATCACCAAGATTCCTAAGAACTTTTTGACATTTGTGAAAAGAAGGCGGAAAAAATTTTCTTTTATATCTATAATTTTTTCGTATTTTCATTCTTATTTTTACATATGTACATATAAATACATATGTATGAATTATTTATACAAAAATATTTTTCACGAAATTTCTCCCAGTGCACACAAAACACTCCTACCTCACACACATACATATTTTGAAATTGTCTCTCTTTGTGATAAAGACTGCTTTAGTTTATCATATAATGATATATCAGGACCATATTTTGAAGTTCCCATATAAAATGTTAAAATTCCATCGAACTACAAATCTCTCTACTATATTTTTTTTTTAAAGCCCCATATGAAAAGTGTTAAGGGATTTATATACCGCTCATTTAACTAAGTACTAAAAAGTACTTAATAATGAAGAGTATCGCATAGCCGCCGGCTTTGACTTATTAAATTTGTCTTATATTTTTAACATAATTACTTAGATTGATATATTTCTCTTCCACTTTAAGTATTTTCTTTAAAAAAAAGAAAATTCACAATATTAACCAACATTTCTAATTTCACTCTTCAACAGCAGCCATACAGACACTGAGTGAATTTGTGTTAAAGTAAGACGAAGGCAATTCATATTTAAAAGGCGTTTTAAAGAAACAATGATTTATTTTTTTGTTTGTCTTCGTTATATATAGAGCGTGCATGCATGTATGCGTAAGTGTTAATGTCAAAAGTATTGTTAATTTCCTAATATAAGAAAATAAGAAAAGTTCTTTGACACTCTAATATATCGTTTTCGATAAATTTACTAACAATTTTGTATGTCTTCTTTTGGGTGTCTTCGATGGTGTACGTGATTTAAATATAAACACTAGAAGATGTTACAACACCAAATGTATGTATAACGACTCATATAGATTTTCATATAGACAGACTCATACATATGTATGTATGTATGTAGGACTATGAAGTGGTTTTTTGTATTTTCTAAAGCAACTAAACTTGATTTGGAATTCATTAAGGGAAATATGAGCGATAAGTAAATAAAAAAATAAACAGCTTTAAGAAATAAAATTAAAAAATCCGTAAAAATTTCCATAGACATAATATTTTTTCAATTCACATATAAAAAAGTCTAAAACTAATTAATCATTGCTTAGACAGGAAATAATTATTAAAATTAAAAAAAAAACCTTAGATTACACTTAGCTTTTTTCTTTAAAAATAAAAACAGAAAAGACATTAACCTCCTGTTCTTATTAAATATTATTCTTATATTTTTCGTACGTAATTTCATAATAAAAACAATAACCAATTTTAAAAAAGATTTTGTTGTTTTGAAAATAAATTTATGAACGCAATTCTTTTTATTATACCCTTCACACGAAAGTTAAAAAGGGATATATAGGTTTGTCATTCCGTGTGAAATTTCTACAATTTTCATTTCCGACCCCATAAAGTACATATTTTCTGAAAGCTTATGAATAGGGGAGTCGATTAAGATCTGTCAGTCTGTCCGAGTGTATGTTGAAATCAACTTTCTAAAGCCCCCCGATATTGCCTGGACCCGGGTCAGGTATTAAAATATCAGAAATATTCGGGAGTAGATCGGTATTGAAAATCAGAAACATCGGTACATAAACAACTGAGATATGAGGTAAAACCCACGACCACCTCGATTTTTTTTCACAAAAACAACATTACAACAACAACATACATACATACAAACGTGTATACTGGTTAGAGTAAACGTGGCATCGAATCCCAGCTGAGCCAAAAAATTTTTTTTTTATATTTTTTATATTTTGTTTTTTAATTTTTTTTTTTATTTTTTATTTTATATATATTTATATTTTTATTATTTTTTTAATTTTTTTTGTTTTATATTTATTATTTATATTTTAATAATTTTTTTTTTTTAATGTTTTTAAGATTTTTTTTTTTTTAATTTTTTTACTTTTTTTTAACATACAAACGTAAATTTATAATGTTACAATGGGATGTTTTTATATATGTATGTTTTTTTTTATATATGTATGTACGTATTTCATATGGGATGAATGGTAATACAAACTACTGTTATTGCATGACTACACGTTGTGAAGGGTATATAAGATTCGGCACGGCCGAATATAGCACTCTTACTTGTTTTTTATAAGAAATGGAGGTATAGCTATGTACATATGTTTACAATAAAATATAAAAAAATTAAGTATAACATATAAAAATAAAATATATTATATTTTCTATAAAATTCTACAATTTTGTTCCTAGCCATATTGTTGTTATTCGTTTAAATTTGCATAAAAACGCCTACATCTTTATATTACCATTGTGCATTCAAATAACTTTTAAGCCTCATTTGTATAAACAAACAATGATAAGAAACAGAATTAATTATTATTTTATTCATTGTTTATAGTTTTTGTTATTGTATCATAGAAGAGAACAGAAAAACAACAAAAAAGCAAGGACTTGTTAAAGAATATGTCTGTATAGCGATATAAAAATGAAAGCTGTAATTTCTTATTTTCTTTTTTTTATTTAGTTGTGTTCAAAGGTTAAAAATAAATAATTTGTTTATTTTTTAATAATAATAAAATTTCATTTCAAAAAATTAAAATGTGTCTATGCGTTGACAGTCAGGCGGCGGTAAGGGCCTTAAAGAGACATTATGTCAAATCTAGGCTTATTAGGAAGTGCAGGAGAGCACTCGATGGGATTATGAGCAACTTCAATGGCAGATTGTGTTAGGTACATAAAGGAGTTGTCAGCAATGAAATAGCTGACGAACTTGGATGCGATGGATCGACAATAGTTTCGACGCGCGAAGAGGACATGGTGAGGTCCCCGATAGGTTATAATTTTGGGCGTATTACGGCGTGGGTATCTGACAGGACTAATATGACATGGAGGAATAGAAGGAGCTGCAGAGTGTCAAGGGCTCAGCGGACTTCTGGGCCTGGATATGGTATGTCTGAGAGCCACTATTGGGGTTTTAACAGGACACTGTCCTGTGAGAGCTAGGATTAGTAGTTGGGATGGCGGCACTCCGGATTATTGTAGAATATGTGAGAATGAGGAGGAGCTAGAGACTGTGATACACATTGTCTGCCACTACCCGAGGCTACAGAATCGCAGGTTTAAGTGGTTAGGTAGACGATTCCACGATGAGTTGGGTGATTTTTCAGTGTGCAAACTGAGGAATACCATCGGATTCATCAAGGGGGTTGGGTAGTTGGTGAACAAACAATGGAGCTCTTAGGCAATCTGCATTTCTTTCTTTTACTCTATTTCCTACTTACTATTTCTTATTTTAATTTACTATATCTTCAGCAACCCTCTCTTTCTCTGCCTCTTTTTCTAATCAATCCTCTATCTTTCTTATATAAAGGGGAACATAATGAACACTATTCGGCTCCGAGTGTGGGTGTTGGAGGTGGCTCTTGATTTCTGCATCCCCCTTTCCTACCTACCTACCTATAATAAAAATATAAAAGACTATCTGCCGTATTCACAAAAAAATTTTAGGTTTATTAACGGCTTATTTGACAGATGTACAGAAATTTATAAAATAAGCCTTCATTAAACCAAAAATATTTTTATGAATACGACAGCATTTCTCTATATGAAATATTTTTTTTTAATATTTTGATTACGGTGTAAATAGTCAATGATAAAAAAGAACACAAAACACCATTTTACAGAATTTTGTCTGCTTGTCTTTCTAACCGCATTCCTGCACTCGAGACGCTCAACAAACTACTGCATGTATTACAATAAAATTTGATACGAAGTAACCCAGATATCAAAGTGAACGAGTAGAGTCGATAGTTTTATTGCGAGTAACAAAGAATTGCCTTTGATTTTTGTATGTGGTATTTTACTTCATAGATTCCTTTTTGCTAATAATAGGCGCTTATTTCTGTGGCTTGGAGCTAAAAGGCCAATGTCACTTTTTGGCTTTTTTTGAGTTATTCATTGCATTAGATTTGTTTTCTTGCTTATGGTAAAACAGCTAAAGTTATACTTAACCCAGAACAGCTTCATATATAAAATGCTGGCCAATGTCACTATGAAAGCACCTATAAAAGTTAAAGTTCAATTCCAATTTTCTCAAAAGTAAATATTTTGACATTGGCCCTTTTAGCTCCAAGCCACAGATTTAAATCCCTACCATAGGCAGCGTAAATATGATTTCAGCTTACGCATTATTAAAAAAACCAACCAACTTTTTTTTAAATTATCTTTCTTTCTCACTAAAACAAAGTTGTACAATAATTGCTATTTCTTCTTCTTCAAAATAACCATAAAAATAAAACCTCTTAAAAATGATGCCTTGTTAACGCCTTGTTATTGTAGCGAATAAAAATGGAGTTTTTTTAAAGTGAAGTAAATATAATTGACAGATGTCTAACCATTCTGTAGTGACCTAAATCTACTGTCACTACAAAACATTTTAGAGGTAAATCTATTGTACTTTTGAAAAAGGACAGGACTTATTTGTATACCCAAAATAAAAATTTGCAGATCGCTCGTTTGCGGTAAGGTAAAAAACATACGACTAACGCAAATCAATCATCTAAATTTATCTCTTCGCCAAAATGTTCATTATTTTTAGTTAAGTCTTCATATGAAACCATCAATGTCATACCTGACATTTTTAGAAATATTTTTATTTTTTAGTAATAAATAAACATGTTACACTCCTACATTACAATACAATTTGTATAGCCTTCACAGAGTGTGCAATTTCGACAATATTCGTTTAAGACCCTACCGTTACAATAATTGAAATAACTGAGACCGTCTGTTCATGTGTATGTTAAAAATAACTTTTTGAATCCAACATATACTGCAGACTCCTCTATGACATCAATATATCAAGTGCGCAGTTGAAAATCAGTTATGTAGTCACATTATTAGCTGAGATATGAGCAAAAGAACATGATTGCCTCTGCCATATTTTGGAGTTGATGCAAACTTTTGATTATGGCATTTTATGGCAATTTATGTTACGAACCGTTTTAGCACAGTGAGGTTTCCGGCAAGCTTGTTCGTGGCGATAGCTCAGGCAGGTTACAACCCTCTCACTGACCACGCATCCGCTCATAAGACAAACTGAAATATACAACAAAAACTACTGCATCAAATACTATAACAAACTCCACCACACGAAGAATTCACGAGAGTCAGGTGTTTACTCTCATTTTGCCCACCCAACCACGTTTGTTATGTCTATATAAAATATAAATAAACCTCTAGCAACATTTTCAGAAAATCTTGGTTTTATGGATGATTTATAATTATTGTCAAAGATATCGGTGAACAAAAATTTTGAAAAACAAAATGTCAACGAAATGTTCATATTATCAAGTTTCTAAATAAATTTTTTTTTATTATTATTATTATTATTATTCTTTATTGAGAAATATATCTTATACATAGTGACCTTGCGAAGCCGTTTAGGCTTGTCTGCAGGTATATTGCAGATTATATTCAATTTGATTCATTGCGTAATTATATAAAATAACTAATTTGAGTATATTAAATGTATTTAAACAGTGTTTATTGCGTGTTTATAAAATATTGTTTAAAAAGTTTCTTTCTTTTCTGACAATTTGATGGAATGTTTAGCATCTCCAGTGGCATCTTATTTAATATTGTTGGTTGTTCGACAGCTAACGTGTTTTTTCCATAATTGTTTCTATATTTAGGAACTTTGAATCTACCTTCAGAGTTCTGCCGTATTAGATAATTATGGTCAATTCTGGATGTTGTCGTTGGTGTTGATGTTAGTAGAACTATTATTGAATGTGTTGCTCATGTTGATGTTATTTGTGTATATGTTATTACTGTTGTTGTTGGTGGGATTGTATCTTATGATATTGCTGATTCTATTGTTGTTGTTGCTTGCATTGATGTTCGATGTGGCATTATCCAATAATCTTGTATTGTATTCTGACGTGCTACCTGTTGTTCTGTTGATATTGTTGCTATTGTCTGAAGAGGAGTGAACTAAGTGGCTATTGTGAGTGTAAAGTTGATGCACAGAATTGTCATTTATGGTCTTGAAATTCCAAGTGTTGTAAATTAACAAAAATGCAATATAAATTATTGAGATATAAGCCAAAAAACAATACTCGTTATTTTATTTTTTTTTTTAATTTTTTAAGCAGAAATCTATTTAGCTCAGCCTTCTAATAATTTTTGGCTTTTCTCTCACATGTATATGGGTAATTTCCGATCATGAGATCTATCACAGACTTAAGAAAAATATAAAATTTGAGGTCAATGACTCATCTAGATCTGAAAAAACATAAACATGTACGAAGTTGTACTTACTTCATAGCCATTTTTTGGAAAGGTATTATACTTACGTAGTTCAACATAATCGCATTAAAAAGATTATCAGATTGCTTTTAAATTGATACACAAAATGATTTTCGTTTCTTAAAAATGTCAAAAGTTAATTTTCATGATCTATTAGTCGAAAAGCTATAACGCTAATAGCAAACTTTTTAAACATTATAAAATTAAACACGGTTTTCATCTCTATAGTTGTGACCAAATTCAAAGTGGCATAATTTTTGGATCTGGAAATATATATTAAATTGTCAATAATTTTCAAACAGTGATGTCAAAATAGTCAATTTGATATGATTTAACCCAAGATATGTAAAACACGTTGTGACTGCAATCCTTTGGTCCCACGGGCTCATAAATCTCAAAGATGTCGGCAAATAATATTTCTTACAATATAGGTTAGGTTGAAAAGAAGGGGCACTAAAAGCCCAAACCCACGACAGGTATACACTTATGCCCAATGGGCATGTTGTGCGCTCGATTGAATAGAATAGTTAGAATAGAAAGAGAATAGAAGAGAAAAGGAAGCAGACCAGTCCAGAGTCTTTGGCGGGAATCGAACCCGCAGCCCCCAAACTAACAGAACAGTACACTACTGACTAGTCCACCGGGGCACCCTCTTAAAATATAAGTTGCATTAAAAATTTAATTTTGTTAGCCCCTACACAGAAAAAATTATTGCTTGAAATTGTTCAATTAATTAATTGCTTGATTTACTTTTAATTTTTAATAAAATTTATTATTTCATTAATTCTTTTCATTGGTATTTGAAAAACTAAGAATTTTCTATCAGTTAAAAAATTTAAAAAATTATAAATTTAATAAAGTTAAAAAAAATTTAATGTTGTAATATTTTATTAGGTTTTTAAATGTGAATATGCAGAAAAATAGTGACGATTCGCAGGAAAAAGTTTTAGTAAGTACACAGAAAAAAATAAATATGGATTTTAATTACGAAATTAATATTATTAATTAAAAAATTGTTTAATTTTGCTCCAATCATCAAACTGATACTATTAATTAAATGAAAATTAATAGTTTTAATTGGAAAAATATGGAGAAAAATATTAAAACAATTAAAACAGTATTAAAAAATTAATTAAAATTTTCAATAATTTTCAGAAATGATTTTAATTAATTTAATCATGTCTTTATTTGAGATTTGGGTTTTATAATATTAAAGCATTTATTATATCAATAATATAATTTATTTAAATTATTAAAAAAAAATAGAAAAAAAAAATATTTGTTTATTCTTAATATACTACATTTATATTACAAAGGAATCTATATTTTTAATTATATTTCGTTACTTATATAATAAAATTAATGATAAGAAATAGTGTTCCACACACATACACATTCTATACCATATCAAAAGCCGGATTTCCAAAAATAATTTTTAGCATCAACGACCTAGATATAAAGGAATATTAACCGGTAAAAAGGCTTGATCAGGCAGAGTGAAAAAATTCAACTAACTTACTTATTAAAATGAGAATTCTGAGGAATATAAAGGCACACAATAAATATGTAATGAATTTTGGCATACCTACAATGAAACCGAAACCATTTATTATATTAAAAGCAGAACATATTGTTATATATGTACGTATGTGCACTTACCAGAACTTTTTCTTGCAGATTGGCGACAATTTTTCATTATTTCGCTCCTTGAGTAACAATTATATTAAATTTATTTTCAAGTAAATGTCATTTAAAATAATATATTTTATTTTTTAAAATTTTTTTCATCTGACAGAAATCTCTTTGTTTTTTGAAAATATTTAATATCAATTAAAAAATTTAATTAAATTAATGAAAACTATAATTAGAATTCAAAAACAAATTAAAAATTCAATTAATTAAACAAATTTGAGCAATATTTTTTTCTGTGATATATGCCTATGTATGTATTATGTCCTACTAATATTATAAATGTAAATGTCTGGATATTTCGATGCTTAGATATTTGGAGCTTTGTAACTCAATCATGAAAAAACGTCTAAGCAGAGTTATATAAATCAAAGTAATGCAACCCGGATTAACGCAACCTGAATTTATTGAGATAAGCACTCAAGACGAATTCGGGGCCACGCTAGTAAGTATATAGAAACATGTTACATTTCAAGCATAATTAAAATTTAGCATTTTGGCAGATACATACATACATAAGTACGTATGTTTGTATATCCAATTAATATTGTTGTGAAACACGTATGTGTGCACATGAATTTGGTTGGTGTGGACTAAAGACCGGCATGAATCGTATCATTCATAGAATCACATTGAGTTCATATTCATAATGAGCTAGAACTCACTGCACGCATACACAATATCAACAACCTTAATTGACGACATCACAAGACCATCCACAAAAAACACCACCACTTTAACACGAACTCATGATCAACTGTTTATTTCACAGCATAGCAATAAAAATAAAAAGTGGTACACCAAAAAAAAAAGCCATGCATTCACTCAAAAAAACACGGAGTCAATAAAAAAACCATGCATTCACACAAAATTTATATTTTGGCATGTTTTGTTACCTGTAAGAAGCACACACGCTTATTAAACAGAGAAAGCCCGTAAAATTTTGGAAAACCCTTAATTGCTTAAAAATCCGAAAAATTGTCATTTAGGAATTTGTATTGAAATAATAAAAAATTTTGGTTTTTTATTGTCGTTTCAATGTAAATTCCCAAAGGAAAATTTGTATATAACTTAAAAAAAACCTAAAAAGGCGAAATAAATTAATGATATGAAGGTTATATGCAAAAAGACAAAACCTGTTCGACGCAGTGATCTGGTTAATGTCACACGTTAAAGGTTACAAGTTATTTTGATAAAGCTGGTGAATTTTTAAAAAACTGTTTTATTTTCAATTGAATAAATATATACATACCTAGAAATTACTTCAATGGAAAACGTTAGTATTTTGAATAATTGTATATATGGCTTAAGTAAAATTTTATTAACACATTATTTTTAATTTAAATGTTTTATGAATTTATTTTTGGCTTAAGTAAAATTTTATTAACACATTATTTTTAATTTAAATGTTTTATGAATTTATTTATTTTGTGATAATCTTGCAGATATTAATATCAGATTTAACGCAAGGCGTTGATATTGCAATAATTAAATCTAAATTGCTAACTGGTGAATTAAAATTTAGCCAGAAAAGAAAGAAAAGCAAAGTGTGGGAAATCTTTGCTTCGATAGAAAATTCCAATGGGCAAGAAATTCCAAATATAGTTGGATGTAAAAAGTGCTTCAACATATACAAATTTGGAAAAAGTACATCGAATTTAGTTCGCCATAAATGTTATTTGGTTGCTAACATGAAAAATCATAGCAAAGAGGAAGTAAATGTCGATTTGGAGACAAAAAAAAATGTACAAAGCTAATGACTGAATGGACCGTTATGAATTGCAGGCCATTTAATATAACAGCGGATGTTGGGCTAAAAAAATTGGCTAGCTTTTTCGTGTCTGTTGGAGTCCGTTTTGGAAATAGTGTGAATATTGAAACATTATTCCCAAATCCAAGGACTATCTCGAGAAATATATGCAATCTTTACGAATTTCATATAAACGAAATTAAATCTGAAATTTCCAAAATAAGATGTAATAGTTACGGACTTACTTCTGATATGTGGACGGATAATTACATTCGTTCCTCTTTTATGTCAGTAACAATCCATTATATTTTGGAAGGAAAGGTCGTTAGCCGTTTGTTGGCTATGAGATCAATGAAAGGGGATGCATGCACAGGTATCAGATAAACTTGTCTTATTTTTGGCATGTGAAATGCTTAAACACCTTTTATTTTAAACAGGTGTAAACATTAAAACGAAATTTTCAAAAGTTTTGGAGGACTTTGGCTGTGAGCTAGAAGAAGATAATCCAATTATTGTTACCGATAGAGGTTCCAATATGGTTTCTGCATTCCGCAGCAATAGCAATATTTACTGCATTAATCATTTAATAAATAATATTGTAGAGAAAACACTTAGTGGTATACCAGAGTTAACAGCATTGATAACCCATTGCCGAATGTTGGTAAAATATTTTAAGAAATCCGGCATCAATTCTAATATGGAAACATCATTGAAAAGCATGTGTCCTACTCGTTGGAATACAGCATTTTATCTACTTCAATCTGTTGAAAAAAACTGGGTCGAAATTTCTAATATATTAAAAGAAAAAAGTGAACTCCAAAGGATTCAAAACATAAATTTAAACAATCTAACCTCTATAACCACGCTTTTGGAAACTTTTGAAAACTCTTCGAAAACTTTAGAAGCAGACAAATATTCGACATTACATTTAGTTATACCACATATACATCGCCTCAAAAAAGTTTGTGCCGCAAATCAGGATGACACGGATATAGTAAAAAAAGCCAAGGAGTCTTTTCTTGAACTACTTCAAACCGTTGTTTATCAAAACCTAACCATTTTTCACAAAATAGCTTTGTTTTTGTTCCCACCTACTAATTAACTGTCTCAATATACAGAGAGAGAAAGGGAGGAAATAACGGAGGCATGCAAAAACATTACCAAATCTTTGTCAAAAATAATCCCTGACACCAATTTAAATGAAATTGTAACGTGTGATGATATATTTGGTGATTTTGTAGAGATGCATCAGCCAGATAATATTGAAACCAGGATTGTAAATGAAATACAAGCATATAGGAATACTAACATAACATTCACCAATAATTTTGATGTAATTCAATGGTGGAATGTACACGAAAGCCAATTTATTAACTTGTTTAAAACCAGCTGCAAAATTTTGGCTACCCCTGCAAGCAGTGCATCATCAGAACGAACATTTTCAGCAGCCAGACAACTTATTACAGAAAAACGCTGCAATATTTTGAAAAATTTAGATTCAGTTGATAAAATTATGTTTTTACATTCAAATATTACTGAAATGTGTAATCATGTTTTAGAAGATATTTAAATTTTAAGATATTAATGCTATGCAAATATGTATATATTTAAATATACACACAAATCTTAATCTACTTTTATATACCTATAATATTTATTTTTTCTTATATAATTTTCACAATATATAAGTAGTAAAAAGTTCAGAATAATTTTCGTTTTTATCGCCCACAACATAATGTTATACACACAGGAAAATAAAACCAACACGATATGAATAATATGAACAATATGAAAGCAAATAAAAATTAACAGTGAATTCATACTATGAAGTATGAATGATTCATTGCTGTTTTGAGTCACTGCTCTGAGTTCACATTTTTTAACCACCTTTTCAATGAATGCATATAAATATAAATAGGAAAACACACGGAGTTTAACATAGAGAGACGCATATGTTTATACATTCACAAACACAAGAGAGTTAGCAAACACAATTCAATAATGGAATGAATGCATATTTTTTTTTTTATAGGTATTCACGCCGGTCTCTAGTGTGGACCGCTGTTGTCGATGTTTTGTTTTTGTTCAAACAGCGTTGTCGGAACATTTGCTCGAACAACGATGTCTGATATTAAATGGCATTTTGAATATGAAAGAAAGAGACGACATATAAAAATAGCAACAAAATACACTTTATACGTTTTCTCCATATCAAAGAACATGAAAAATTTTTTGACAGTTGCTCTGTCGACGTTTTATTCTAGTCTGAACAAATCGATGTCTCGTCTAGACGTAAAGTTAGATTTAATTCACGTCACAGAAAAAACTAAATATGAATTTCAATTACGAAATTAATACTATTAATTAAAAACTTGTTTGATTTTGCTCCAATCACCAAAATCATACTGTTAATGAAATAAAAATTAATAGTTGTAATTTAAAAAATATTGCGAAAAATATCAATTAAAACAGTATTAAAAAATTAATTAAAATTTCGCAAATTTAAAAAAAAATATTTTAATTAATTTAATCATGCCTATAATTGAAATTTGCGATTTATATAAATAAAGTATTTATTGTATCAGTAATTTATCTTAGTTATTTAAACTGTTTTAAATAAAATTACCCAAAAAGAAAAAAATGTTTTTTTTTAATAATTTTTCCTAACATATATTTTAATTACAATTAATTATTTATATAATAATAACTTAGTATAAGATGTAGGGCTTCACAGGTGCACATACTACTATACTACACAGAAAAAAATAAATATGAATTTCAATTACAAAATTAATACTATTAATTAAAATATTATTTGATTTTGCTCCAATCATCATAATGATACTATTAATTAAATGAAAATTAATATTTTTAATTGAAAATATGTTGTGAAAAATATCAATTAAAACAGTATTAAAAAACTAATTAATATATAATTTAATATTTAAAATAATTTTAATTAATTTAATCACTCCTGTAATTGGAATACGGGATTAATTTAAATAATGTATTAACTGTATCAATAATATAAATTATTGAACCTGTTTAAAAAAAGAATCCGGAAAAAATAGACATATTTTGTTTTTTGATATTTAAATATTTTGAACATACATCAATATATAGGTACATACATTTTTAATTACACTGCATATATTAAAAGTATACGAAAAGTATAAAGCATAATACAATATAACATATTTAGGAACTGGTGGCATAACCAAACATCATATCAAAAACAAGTAACAGTGCTATATTCGGCCGTGCCGAATCTTATATACCCTTCACAACGTGTAGTCATGCAATAACAATTGTTCGTATCACCATTCATCTCATTACAAAAATTTTTAAAAATTTTTTAAAATTTTTTTTAAATTTTTTTTTATAATTTTTTTTATTATTTTTTTTTTATTATACCCTTCACACAGTGAAAAAGGGTATATATAGGTTTGTCATTCCGTGTGAAATTTCTACAATTTTGATTTCCGACCCCATAAAGTATATATTTTCTGAAAGCTTATGAATAGGGGAGTCGATTAAGCCCTGTCAGTCTGTCCGTCTGTCCGTCTGACCGTCTGTCCGTGTGTATGTTGAAATCAACTTTTTGAAGCCCCCCGACATAGGTTAGACCCGGGTAAGGTACTAAAATATCAGAAATATTCGGGAGTAGATCGGTATTGAAAATCAGAAACATCGGTACATAAACAACTGAGATATGAGCAAAAACCCACGACCACCTCGATTTTTTTTTCACAAAAACAACATTACAACAACAACATACATACATACAAACGTGTATACTGGTTAGAGAAAACGTGGCATCGATCCCAGCTGAGCCAAAAAAAAATTTTTTTTAATTTTTTTAAAATTTTTTTTTAAATTTTTTTTTATTTTTTTTTATATTTTTTTTTATATTTTTTATTTAATATATTTTTATATTTTTATTTTTTTTTTTTTAATTTTTTTTTTAATTTTTTTTTTATTTTTTTTTGTTTTATATATAATAATTATAATTATATATAATAATTTTTTTTTTAATTTTTTTTTTTAATTTTTTTTTAAATTTTTTTTATATTTTTTTTTAAATTTTTTTTTAAATTTTTTTTTTAATTTATTTTTTTTTTCGTTTTTTTAACATACATACGTGAATTTATAATTTTACAATGGGATGTTTTATATATGTATGTACGTATTTCATATGGGATGAATGGTGACACAAACTACTGTTATTTCATGACTACATGTTGTGAAGGGTATATAAGATTCGGCACGGCCGAATATAGCGCTCTTACTTGTTTTTAATATATTTTTTTTTTTTAATTTTTTTTTTTTAATTTTTTTTTTGGCATGTTTTTTGCATGTATGTATATAAGTATGTTGTTGTTGTAATTGTGTAAAAAAAACGAGGTGGTCGTGGTTTTTTTTGCTCATATCTCAGAAAGTTATGGGGCGATTGTGCTGAATTTCAATAGCGATTCATTCTTGGATATTTCCAAGAGATTGATTCCATAAAGAGATCTGAGGAACATATAGTTGCTTCTAAAAGTTGATTTCAACCAACACACGGACAGACGGACAGACGGTCAGACGGACAGACGGACAGACGGTCAGGGCTTAATCGACTCCTCTATTCATAAGCTTTCAGAAAATATATACTTTATGGGGTCGGAAATGAAAATTGTAGAAATTACAAACACAATGACAAAGCTATATATACCCTTGTGCACCACAGGTAAAGGGTATAATAAAGGAGGTGCATCCTAGACCTACCCGCAAAAAAATTTTACCCATTAAAAATTTTATCAAACGAAGGGAAAAGACTCAAAAAATTACTTACATTTAAGGTTAGAATCCAACAGAATTTACCGGACTGCAAGAAATATTGACTTTAGTCCCATCTGCAATAAAGTTCTGTTCCGTTTTCTTTGAATATGTATTTAGTAGAATTTAAATCTGCTAAACCACCATTTATTTTAATTTTACCCACCTTATTAACCAAAATTATATTAAGAATTTCCTTCAAATTATATTAAGACTTTCAAAAAGAATTCTTGACAAAAAAAATAAATTTTTCCTATTTTATTTTTCAATATACTTTTTTTAACTGACAGAAATCTCTAAGTTTTTTGAAAAAATTGTATATCAATAAAAAAAATTGTTTAAAGTAATTAAAAATATAATCCAAATTTAAGAATAAATCAATTAGTCAATTAATTAAAAAAATTAAGCAGTATTTTTTTCTGTGTAAAATGTCAAATGTCGAATTACTCTGAAAATAATTGTTAGCATTAACGACCTAGACATATAATATTACCCGGTAAAAAGGCTTGATCAGGCAAAATGAGTAGAAATTCTACTGACTTACCTATTATAATGGGAATCTTGAGAAATATATCAGAATACAAGAAATATTGACTTTGGTCACATCCAGAATGAAACCAAAACAAATTAATATATTTAAAATAAGACATATTTATTATATGTGTGCACCTACCAGAACTATCTCTTGTAGATTTTTTACTATTTTTTGTTATTCTGCTCCTTAGATAACAAATACTAAATTAATCCTTCGAATATAAATTTTCAAAAAATTTAATTTAAAAAACATTTTATATTTTTTCAAATGACAGAAATCTCTATGTTTCTTGAAAATATTTTATATCAATTAAAAAAATTAATTAAATTGATTCAAATTATTATTGGAAATTAAAAACAAGCCAAAAGGTCAATTAATTACAAAATTTAAGCAATATTTTTTTCTGTGTACACCCCATCAAACTTTTACACTAGTGAAATTTTCTGTCTAGGTTGCAAGCTACCCATTCTTTTTGAAAACCATAAGATAAAGTTGCTACATCAAATCCTAAATTACATGGTTGTCATACATATACATATGTATGTATGTAAAGGGTTTTTCAATAAGAGCGCTACAAAAGTTTTTTTTTAAATAAAACAAAAACAGTTTTGGATATCAATGAATTTCTTTATTCCTGTGAAAGTAGGTTCGATGCCATTATGTATGGAACTCGATTTCCTTTGCATGGCCACCACGGGCACGCTTGCAGAATTACAGACGCTGAACCCAATTTTCGACGGGTTTTAAGCATAAATCGGGCGATACTGCTGCAATTTCACGTTTGATATTCGTACGAAGTTCATCAATCGTCGCTGGCTTGTTGGCATAGACCATACCCCCCCAGAAAATAGTCTAACGGCGTCAAATAGCAGGACCGAGGTGGCCAATCGAGTGTACCATTTCGTGAAATAACACGTTATCCAAAGTTGGTTTCCAAAAAAATTAATTGCGACATTCGCTGCGTGGCTTGTGGCGCCGTCCTGTTGGAACCACATGTCCTCCAAGTCCATATCATCCGATTGGGGCCAAAAATATTCTGTTATCATTGAACGGTGGCGATTCCCATTCACAGTAACGTGCCGGCTTAATCATCAAGGAAGAAGTAAGGCCCATAAACCGCACCAAACCGTAATTTTTTCGAGATACAATGATGACTCATGGAGTACGTATGGATTGCTGTCTGACCAATAAGGCATATTTTGCTTATTGATAAAGCCATTCAGCCAGAAATGAGCCTCATCGCTGAAGATGATTTTTCGATGAAAATCCGAATCATTTTTAAGTTGTTGCTCAGCTTCTGGTGGTCAATCGGCTTCAGTTCTTGCGTCAATTTGATCTTGTAAGGATGTAGGCCAAGCTCTTTCCGCGAACTTCGCCACAATGACTCACAGAGATGCCCAACGCTTAAGAACGACGTGTGAGAGACACATTTGGGCTTTCTTCAACTGAAGCCTCAGCGGCAGCAATATTTTCGACACTACGGGCACTTTCTTATCTCACTAGCGCGGGAACATTTTGTACTGTGCCTGTGGATTCAAATTTTTCCACTAGACGCTCAATTGTTGATCTGGTAGGACGATAATGACGACCATAAATTGGACGTAGCGCTCTTAACGTTGAGGCCACTGACTCTGAATTTCGGTAGTAAATTTTAATAATTTCGACTCGTTGTTGGCTCGTATATCTTTCCATTATGAAATGGCGAACCTTACTGAAGAGAAATGTCAAAAGAGCGGCAAAAAATATGGCGTCGTTTGCTGTCCCTATCGGTCTACTTTTGTAGCGTGCCTGTTGAAAAACCCTTTACACACTTTTGCATATGGTTTCTAATTTGTTAAACTTAATTTTGTTGGATAATTTATATATTGCTAATTATAAATGTTTCTTTGTGTTATAAAAATAAAAAAAAATATTTTATACATACTTTTCCTCTCTCAAATACGTTGATTTATTAATTTATTATTCAATAAATATTTTAAATAAATTGAACAAAAACTTTGATTATAACCGTGATTAATTTATTTAAATATATTTTTTAAAAATTTCAACAATTTTAACTAACTACTTTATATTATTTTAAATGATATTTTTGTGAATATTTATTAAATTAAAAAATTCATTTTCATAGTATCGTTTTATTAATTGAAGCAAAGTCAAATAATATTTTAATTATTAATATTAATTTCGTAATTAAAATACAAAACTTTTAAGATGCTTGTAACATATAAATGTCGGTCATAGTCTTAAAAATTTCGCTTTAAAAAATCATGACCATCGACCCATAAACGATTCAGAAATACGCAAGAATAACCACATATACCTCTGTTTTAACCAAAAATATGTATATTAGTTAAGTTAGTTAAATAGGTTACGATTCTCAATTAGTTTATTTAAGTTTTAGTATAAGGAAGTTAGATTAAGTTACAGTCGAGGCGTTTCATACCTGACGGGAAAACGCCAAACAAGTCTTGGAGATTATATTAATAATCTGAGAAGACCCGACTAGTCCTTGCAAAACTAGTTGCCGGATACTTAAGTATTAACCAATCAGTAATAGCGTAAGCTAGGTACTGGGAGATTAATAAATGCCCGTATTTACAGCGGCTTCGGCTGACTGTTCCCACAGCGGTTTCGACTGACTTTCTCACAGCGGCTTTGGCTGACTGTTCCCACACGGTTTCGACTGACTGTTCCCACAGCGGCTTCGGCTGACTGTTCCGTAGTGTAGAACACATTGTAAATATTTTGAAATTAGAGTTAAAATATTATTTACGAATTGTTAACTATTACCCGAATGTGTTATTATTATACCCGAATATTATTCATTACCCGAGTATTTACCAGATATTTTACCGATTGTCAATTATTTACGAAGTACTGACTACTATTACCGATTGTTAATTATCCACAAGATATTTAATATTATAACCGATTGTCAGTATTATACCCGATTGTTAATTATTGTAGAAATTGTAAAATCTCCGAACGTTCCTGAACCCGATAGCCTGACTACGAAGGGGCATTCCGTGAAAAGCCGAGTATATATACTGCAAGCCGATTGAATCTAAATTATCGTTTAAATTCTGCTGTTATAATTGTAAATTTGAAAATTTAATAAAATAAATAATTATTGTAACCCCCAGAAATGGTAAAACAACTGTCTTATCACTTAAGGTTTGTGGATCCGTAAGTAGACCCTGCACACGACCAAGCTATTCCAGCCAACGATAAAACCACGTTACACCTTGTTAACTTAAACAACTGTTGACAATACAGCCAATGTTTATCCAAAAAAAATAGATCAGGTGTGTTGTCACCAGCACCTGTAAACTTAATTCGTCTTGTTCTGAATAGAAAATTTGATATAAATTGAATTCTCGTTTATCAAACTTTTCTGTTTAAACTAATATTTTAAATTTTAATCAGGCTTGAGTTCATATTTATCACAATTAAAAAAAATTCTCTGTAACAATATGAATATTAATATGAACTCAAGCCTGATTAAAATTTGAAATATTAGAAAATTTTATTAAAAAAAAATACGGTATAAAAAATTTGTATTGAAACAAATTTATCGAAAATTTTTATTAAACACAAAATGTATAAGAAAAGAAAATTTTTAAAAACTTACAGTAAAACAATTTTCATTAATACAAAAATACTTACAAATGCAACATATATTCTTTTAAATTCTGCTTACCCAATTTCATATCAAATTCGCTTTCTTTCGAGCTCATGTTTTCATTTACATTTGTATATACATACATGTTTAAGACGTTTTAAAATTGTCTTGTAAAAAAACATTTAATTAATGTGTCAAAGTTAATTTTCCCTTCCATTTCGATATCACAAATAATTAACAAAAGTAAATGTCAGAAGAATTTAAGCAAAAGTTAACAATCAATTTTAATTACATCACATCCAAAAAGATAAACGTTTGTAAATACACACAAACAGACACTCTCACTCTAATACATTTATTTCGTTTACTATTTAAATAAATTTAATACGTTGTTCATATGTTTTCACTCTTTTCAAAACAAACATATACATTCATTATGCCTTATACACACACATACATATACATTTCATTAATTTTAACATTTTAATCTTTTTCCTGAATCAATAGAAATAAATTTCAAACTCTAATGGGGAGCTTAATCCAAATGAAAAGTATTGGTATTAAATAAAGAACTCAAATTGTCAAAAAAAAAAAGAAGAAAAAAAGAAAAGAAAAACAGAATTGAATTGAACTTGAATTTGTTGTAAACACGCCATTCTAACATTTATATCCATTAAATAAAATAATCAACAATACAAAACCTATTGACGTATGTTACTGACACAACAACACTGAAAGCAACAACAATGACATCCAAAAGTTTAACATCACTCTTTATCAGCAAATGTAGTGAGTCGATTATTTCTCACTCCTATTATTTTGTTGTTTTCTTATTTTTATTTATTTTTTTTTTTTTTGGCTGAAACATGTCAATAACTAAGGGAGGGTTAAAGTCACACTAGGGCATTAAAGAACATATTATGATTTACTGAAGAAACAAAAGCTGAATAAAGTGTCTGATTTTCATAAAAAGAAACTTTTATCTTGGAACGTTTTCTAAATTCTAAAAAAAAATTCACCACAAATGGAAAAAACCAGTAAAAAAAACTAAATTTAGATATAACGAAATCCCAATAACCTTCTTTTTAAATAAATATAGATTTTTGTGAGTTTCATATTAAACAGCTTATTAACAACATATACAAGATTTAAAATAAAATGCGAATAAATATAAAAGGTGTTTTATAAGTTAGGAAAAAAAAAATTTTGGAAATTTACATAAAGCTTTCTATAGTTGAAAGATTTATTAAAACGTTTCCAAAAAAGCTTTTTTTTTAAGAAAAGTCAAGTTTTAAAACACATTAAAGCTTCTCGACAAAATTCATACAAGTTAAATTACACTATGCAACAAATTGGAAGTTTAAGTTGTTCCCTAATTAATTTTTTTTTATCCGTTATAGTCACTAGGGTGATCGACTCGGTTTTACAACCAGTGGAAAACCCGGTTTTTTCCTCTTTCAGCTGGCGGTTTTTTTTCCAAATGTTGATTTTTCGAATATCGAATACACCGGTTTTTTTATCCGAAAAAACCGTTTTTTTATTTCTTTAAGTTTATATATCTTTGTAACCAATCATACCATAGTATAATTAGTACGCGAAAAGTTTCAGAAAATAAAAACTATTAAATATTCTTCCATAATATTGTAAGAAATTTAATTGTTGTTTAAAAACCAAATCTAAAATAAGAAAAATAATTGAGCTTAAATATAATTTTTTTTTATAAGATATAAACCTATCATTAAAAGTTAAAGATAATTGAAGCATAAACTTAGCTGATCGATCACTTTTAGGTAAAAAGTGTAGTTACAATAAAGAAAAACCAATAATCTCTCCACCCAGAACCTAATTTTTTAATTAATAGCATTGAGTGTTTTGCAGTCAAACGTATATAAACTTTAAAAATTTCATATTTAGATATAATTTTCATTATAATTTTTTTAAATATTTTTTAATTTTTTCTTTAAGTATTATATTTTCGATATTCGAACCGGTTAACCGGTTTTTTCTCAATTTTCAAAATAGCAACCGGTTTTTTTAATTCTAAATTTCAAACTATTTGAAAACCGGCTTATTAAAAAGTCGAATAATCGATCACCCTAATAGTCACCTTACTGCAAAAATTATTATTATTTAAAAATCTATGATAAAGTGTTTTTTTTTTTTTTTTGTAAAATTGGAGATTCTGAAGAGGCACTCGATTTTGTTAAACAATTCATCAAAACACTTTAAATTATGCCAGCTTTAAGTCTTTCTAATATCATTTTCTTATTAAGCCATCTGTAGTGGAGTAATTGATAAGCAAGTCGAAAAAAAATTGTTCTGGTTTAACCCAAGGCGAATTCAATAAGGTGAACTCGTCGCTAAAACAACTACAAAGTGAAAAAATACAAACGTGTATTTTGTTAGTGTAAAACAAAACGATATGTCAAAAATACACAAAAATTTGACAAGTGGTTCCTAAAAGTAGTCAACAGCTGATGATCAGCTGATCTAATAAGTTCACCTTATTGAATTCGCCTTGGTTTGACCCATTTACGCCCGGCGTACTTATATGATAACGGTTCTTTATATGCCCACATTATTTATTTATTTTTTACTTTATATCCTGTTTATAAACGAATTTACGTTGAAAAATAATGCGACTTTTAAATAAAATGGTACCTTTTAAGATTATGTGCTTAAATTCTCTAAAATTGAACCTAAAATTTATTAGCTGTGCGAACTATTTTGTTGACTAAAACTACGTTAATTTTGTTATATGTTTGTGAATAAAATTATATATTTTTAGTCTGGGTTTATTCAAATACATTCTCTTTATCAAATTTATATGATATAGGAAATATATAACAATGTTTGGCAGAATGGAGGCATATATTCCTGTGATGTCCCCAAGTGGGACCATTGGACAATTTGCTATTATTATTTTCTAGTTTTTATTTTATAACAACTAGATTCTAGCGGCTTTATTCATAACAAAAAGTTGGAATAAAGATAGCATAAAGTTTATTCATAAAAAACATGCCAAACTCTGGCTAACATTTGCTAAACTCTTGTTAACGAGCTCCCAAACGTTTGCCAACTTGTGAAAAATAGCTGTTCTGTGTTGTTGTTTTATATTATCAATATTTTTTTACCTACCTATTAATCCTGTTACCAATTTACAGCCCGTTTGCCTTGCTTTTTTATTTTTATAAGAAATCAATTGTTCGTTAATTTTTTTAATTTATTTTTAAATTTTAAAAATTGTTAATATGGATGGAAAAACAAAAAATATCAAAATCCAAAAAATGGTTGCATTTTTGAGGAGTATCATGCAATTTCAGAGTTGATATATGAAAAGTTGGCTTAATCGGCATTCTAGTTAGCAGCTCGTTGTTCGTAGTGTATTAACTGTGGCTAACTTTTTGTTATGAATAAGACCATAGATGTATTTTTAATTATAATATGTATTACGGAAACTAGATTTTACGTTAGTGTCCGCTAGTATCTGTCAAGGATATGAAAAAGAAAGCTAGGGCAGAATTCGACTATCAATTTGATTTAGCGAATGAAATCTTGTTTGTGCGATGGCTGGATAACAGCGTTTGTACTATGGCAACAAATTACGATTTTGTTAATCCTCTGGGCAAAGTAAAATGATGGCGCTCTATAACTGGAAACAAAAGTGGACGTTTACATCGCTTTACTCTTCCAAAACTATAATAGAGGGATGGGTGGAGTTAATCAAGCTGGCCAGTCAATTGCAGCATATCGAATAGCGATAAGAGGGAAAAAATGGTGGTGGGTAATATTTACCTACATGCTAGATTTGCCTGTATCTAATGCCTAGCAACTTTATCAATTGGCCAACGAAGATAATATGGACCAGCTACAGTTTCGCTGGAGTATTTGCAGATTTTATTTGAGGTAATTAGGAGCTGGAAAATGGCGTTAACCTTCTTCGCTAGTTCCGGACATGAATAACGATAACACCGGAAACTTTGCTCAAAAGCTGTAGAATCAGTTGAGATGTACCATATGCCACATGAAAGCTCGTTGGCAATGCAAAAAATGCATTTAAACGCTGTGCATAGAAAAGGGGTGTTTTGAAAACACCCCTCATTTGAGGACGGCCATTTTTTTCCAACATGAAGAATTTTTTTGGTATTTTTTTATGTTAAGTATTTATTTAGATCCTAAAAATTAATGAAATAAAGTTTTTTTCAACAACTTGCTCCTAGTTTATGTTTGGGTCCAAATGGGTTAATTAAATAATTTTTGAATTCAATAAATTTATAAAAAAAAAGAAGGCAACAAATCATTTCCAGTTTATGTACTTGATCTTAAAGCTACATGTAAAAAATATAAGATAAATCTTATTGCATGAAATTCAATGGATAAAGTCTAGTGTTATATTCCCGATAAAATAAAAGTTTTATTAGCCCAGCTAATGGCGAATGCTACTGTCGTTTAACTGTCTATAAAAAATTATTGTTTTTCTTATTTTTTATAAATGGTATTTGACAGAGAAGATCACAGCAAATTGCCTGTTGCATATACCTGTATTGTTTGAGAAATTAATTTTTTAAAATTAAAAACAATAGAGCTTCTTCCAATGTATGGATATTCATTTATGACGGGTATTCCATATGCCTCTTATACCTTTTATTCCTCCTTAACTTAATATAACTTTTGAATTTAGATATCTACTTTTATTTTTTCACTTATTTTTGGATTCCATTTTTAAACTTGATTACAAAATCACCTAATGTACAAGGTTTGTTCATTTTATATTGTTCCTTATTGCAACAATTTAAGGGTTGCTAAAAATATTAGCTTAAGTGAATACCCCTAATATTTTACAACTCTTTTTTAATACAACAAAAAAAATAAACAAATATAACATATTGTCCAAGATTCGCCTTGATATTGTCGTAATTTTACTGACAACTAATATGTTTATATAACTTTAACATTTTTTTTTAGAAATTAACTCACTAAAAAGACTAAAATATTTAAAACGATGCATACTGCTGATGTACTTGGAGGTAGGAAATAAGAAATATGTCGTAGACTGGTAATGCAAAATTCAGATATCTGCTTGTATCGTTAATGTGTACTAATAACTTTTTTATTTAAAATGTAGCAAATATATTTTCAGGTTCTACTTAAGGCATGCACGATTTACCATTAGATGTCTAGAAACTCAACCACACCTCATCATCTCTATATCTATCTATGGATATGCCTTGAATATTACTTTGCAGTGGGGGATCGGCTATTCCAGCCTTCACATGTCGTCACATTTCGTGACTCAAGCCATTTGACATCATTTTAGTTTAACATCCCCCCCCCCCTTTCAGCCTATACAGCCTTTTTAAGTATGTCTTTCACTAGTCGCACGAGTTAGTCAAACTGCATCCCAGTTCTACCCCAACAGCAATATTAAATTTACAATTTTCAGGCTTTTGCCAACACATACCTGTACTGCTATTCGTTGCACATAAGTAGAAATTCGGACACCTAAATACAACGTGTTCATTAGGGCAGTGTTGGCACCTTCATGAGATGCCAAGGCTAAAACGATATAGCTAATTCCTGTTGGCACCATGTCTCATTAAGGATTAAGTTTAATTGTGGTTCAGCACTTCGTGGCAACGTCTTCTCTGTCTTTTTTTAGAAGGATCAATATTTATTGCATCCAGCAAAAGTTTTTGTTGCACTGTAAAGTAGTCCTACAGAGGCACTAAGCAATGTTGTCATCTTCGTTCCCATTGATCATCACATAATAAATATATATCAATGTATCTGGATATCGAAGATCAAGAAGAGATTGCCAAGCAAGGGTTTTTAATATACTACCCATAATCCTTAACCGTCATCTGACTGCATTACTTTGTCTACAAAAATTGATAGAGCATTCGCAGTTTAATTTCTATTCAAAATGAAATGATGCAGGGGTAACAAATTAGACAACTTTGATTTCAAAATATACAAGGTTAGGTTCCCGAAGAACTTTAGTGTTAAATCAGGATTTATTTCATAGTAATTTTGAGTAGAAATTTCACATTGACTTAGACTGAATGTAGTATATTTCAGGCGGAAATTAATGCTTTTTCGGATGCACGGGAGATACTTACTATATGTATACGTGACAAAAATCTGTAAAAAATAATGACATATTTATAGTAGGCAGGCGGCACTTCTAACAATATTTTGCTCATAGGAACTACTATGGTAATGAACAGATGAAAAAGCCGAATCATATTTAACGGATTTAAGAAGGCACAAACTGCAGACTTTTTCTTCGAAAAACTGAAAATAGGTTGTGTGATCTTCAAACATGTAAGGCTGTTAGATTGATGCTACCGTCGACATTACATAAATATTGTAACTTTTGTACCATGTTTGTAGGAAAAATTCAAGGTTAATGACATTTTAAATGGGCCACTGGGCTCTGGGTGGGCATACAAGTCAACTCAAAATCTCTTTTAATAGTAATTGTTGCAGTTATAGGGACTTAGGGAAGGCAAAATAGTTTTCCACCTTCTCTGTGCATACCCGACATTATCTGTTAAGTGATACAGATTTCTACAGATTGCTAAGTGATCAGTGTAAGATGTCAAGATCAAGTCTCAAGGTTGGATTGATCACCTTTCCTACATTTAATCTGACAATTGGTGTGTTCTTGTCAAAACCGATTCTTTTCAAATCTGTACGATTATTCTCGAACAGTGGACTACATTATAAATTAACCCACCAATTGCGAAAGAGATAATCAATTTGAGCTGTATTATGTTTTGAAAACCCTACATATACCTCTTCTGTATTTATTAAAAGTTGTAAATAAATATGTTTATAAGTTCATATTACATTGCACGCAAATGTATAATATTCACAGATAGCCTTCTCTTCAAGACATCCTAAACGACGGGTACAAAAACGTAGCAAATTGTGAAAAACATATTGATAACACAAGTGTACACACCTTTTTCAGCCCCTTATCTAAATGCCGATTCACAGGTTATTTGTGGTGCTAAACACTAAGCTTTACTCAATTTTTTTATGCTGACTCTAGTTTTCGAGATATACCGTTATGACAAAAAAAAGTAGTTTTACAACTCATTACCATAAAATTGACTTTAAAGAGAGCAATTTCTAGAGTGGTGTAATAGATTAACCATTAAAAAATACAAAAACTCAAAAGAGCAACATTTTGTTGTCTCACCATTTGAATATTTGTTAGTCACAAATTGTGATCAGTCAGTGATAAATGCATTTGTTGATCACTAATCAATTTAAGTTTGTTTTCTCTATTTGGTTCTTGAACAAAGTATTTTCACATTTTGCTTAAAAATAATCTTCAACCTTGCAGGTTCTGCTAATTTTCAATACTAAACTACAACTAAAATCTGTGAATAGTTGGGGTTAATTTAATTCAATTCACCTTAATAGTTTGGACGTGAGAATGTTTTCCACAGGCAGACGGACAAAGCTTATTCGATTCAAAATGTTACAAAGGTCTAAAATGTACATGTTTACTATGTTGGGTCTTAGATAAATATTTATTGGTTTTACACATGGAATGAAAAACTCGCCCATTTTCATAAACATTGAAAACAGTAGTGATTGTACAATAGAAGGCATAAATAACATATTAACAATTAATTTTTACGAAAGGGTATTTTATGGAATTATGTTTAATATAAATAAAAAATCTCTTTATAAAAATATAATTCATTGAAAATTCTACATAAAAATTTAGTCATCTAAGATTTTTATATGAAATGAATTTACGATTTAAAAATTCCATTATTCCCATTCCTTTTTATATGGGAAAACGAAAATTTTAACAAAAACTTTTACAAATTGCTCCTTTTTGCCTTGTAGGCTCTTTTCCCTTTTAATCATAAAAATAAAATAGAAAAATAGTTCATTTTTAGTTTTATGCTATTCTTTTTTTGTCCTCTTTTTTATTGGATTTGTCTTTTTCTTGTTATTGCCATCTCAATGTTGCTGTTATTTATTTAACACTATGTGACTGGAAAAGTTGAGAGTTAAGTTTTTGTTGCTAACAGGCGAACAGTAAACAAACTAAACAAAACAAGATAACACGTACATATGTATACATGTCCCAGCAAAATTATAATCAATATTTTGAGAGCAGGGCTCAATTATCGTTCTGTGAAACTGTGAAATGAAAAAGTTTTTGTATAGCAAAGGGTATGGTGGCACCATATGATATTACACACAAAAACTTTTCATTTCATAGTTTCATAGAACGAAACTTATTTTTTTCTGGCAATCATATGCTTTTCACAGTAAGTACATAACGTTGCCATATTCACTACATTTTACTTTATGTCACGATTGTGATCTGGAAATTTTTTAAATTGTACAAGGCTAACAGTAAAATTTTACCAAAAAAACATTAAGTGTACCAAAATTTTGCCAATAGCAAAAATAAGAATACGCCAATAAGAAATTAATTACATTAACAACAAAAATAATATAAAAAACTAATAAAAAAAACAGGGATTTGTAGTAAAATTTTGGATGTTTAAAAATAAATTTTTTAAAAAAATGTTAATCATCTATCTATATATATAAAAATGAAAATCTGTCTGTATGTGTGTGTTAGCTATACACTCCGAAACCGTAAAGCCTGTCGGACTCAAACTTTGGCAAGTTGGTGTACGCACTTCAGCGAGTATTTATGGCTGGTAATAAGTAGGCGGGGCTACGCCCATGTACATATACATAAAAATTAAATACGCCCATACAAAATAAATATTAATTTTTATACCCGCCACCAAAAAAATGGTGGGGGTATATTCATTTTGTCATTCCGTTTGTAACACATCGAAATATCCATTTTAGACCCCATAAAGTATATATATTCTGAATCAGGGTTTGATTTGATGACGATCTAGCTATGTCCGTCCGTCTGTCCGTCTGTTGAAAGCACGATAGAGGTCGCACCGAAAAAGCTAGGGGGCTCAAATTTTGCCAGAATCTTTCCTATAGACAAGGTTTGTTTGGTATTGAAAATGGGCTAAATCGGAATATTAGGAAGAGAGTTATAGCTCGAAAAGCAAGAGTAGGTCGAAAAAACCCTGTCCTTCGAACATCGAATAAAATGGAATTGTGTCCAAACGCATTAACGTAGACTCATGAAACTTCGAATATATATTTCCTTGGTAAAAACAATATCTGTCCCCGAAAATTATCTAAATCTATGCATTAGGAAAGGAGTTATCGATCAAAATGTACGAAAATTTATACCGCACAGTGTATTTTTCGGTATATTTAAAAACAAAAACGTCATAAAAGCAACAAAATTGGATGTACGACCCTGAAATTTTGCACACGTGGCTTTTTGGTCAAATGCTTTGTTCTAACGGAAAATCAATGTTCCACGCCCACTTTTACGCCCACCTCCCATATAACGTTTTACCCAAAATTCATATAATTTCTCTATTAATATAGATTTTGGAATAAAAAAGGACTATATTGAAACATCTAGGTAGTACTCATTGGCAAAAATAACTTTGACACGCCTACTAAAACGCCCACTTTTTACGTTATCTACCGTTAATGAAATTTAAATGCTCATAAAACCGCCAAAATTAGAGGTATGATGATAAAATTTGCTAGGTATATCCCTCTAGGCAATATCATTACTGTGCCAAATAATTAGGGTGCCACGCCCACTTTTACGCCCACCTCCCATATAACGTTTTAACTAAAATTCATATAATTTCTCTATTAACAAAGATTTTGGAATAATAAAGGGCTATATTGAAACATCTAAGTTGTACTCATTCGCAAAACCAACTTTGACACGCCTACTATAACGCCCACTTTTCACGTTATATACCGTTAATGAAATTTAAAAGCTCATTAAACCTCTAAAATTAGAGGTATGATGATCAAATTTGCTACGTATATCCTTCTAGCCAATGTCATTACTGTGTAAAAAAATTAAGGTGCCACGCCCACTTTTACGCCCACCTCCCATATAACGTTTTACCTAAAATTCATATAATTTCTCTATTAACAAAGATTTTGGAATAATAAAGGGCTATATTGAAACATCTAAGTTGCACTCATTCGCAAAAACAACTTTGACACGCCTACTATAACGCCCACTTTTCACGTTATCTACCGTTAATAAAATTTAAAAGCTCATAAAACCGCCATAAAATTAGAGGTATGATGATGAAATTTGCTACGTATATCCTTCTAATCAATGTAATTGTTGTGCCAAAAAGATAAGGTGACACGCCTATTTTAACGCCTACCTCCCATATAACGGTTTATCTTAAATTCATCTAATTTCTCTATTGACAAAGTTTTTGGGAAAAATAAAGGACTATATGAAATATCTAAGTTGTATTTATTAGCAGAAACTTTATTGACACGCCTACTTTAACGCCCACTTTCATTGAAAGACTACATTTAGAAAAGCATTTTAGTAGCATATCGAAGTTATAAAGGGTGGTTAAATTTTAAGGGCCGATGTTGAATTTAAATAAAACACAAATTATTGAGGAAATTATTATTATTTCTTTTTGTAATGATAATATTTGTATGGTTCAATTATGTATTTAACAAAATATCGGCCAAATGGCCCCCCCCCCCATCCTTGGCGGCTTTCCTCTATCTGATTGTCCAAATTTTCAATGACAATGTTGATGCTCAATTGTTTTGCCACACTATCGCAAAAAACAGCAATGGTTCCCATTCAACGAACTAAGAAGGCATTCACAGATTTTCTAACATTTTATACAGACCTGTTTTGCAGAAATTTAAATATATTTTACAATTCTCCCGATTGTGGACGAATTTGAACGATTATGTTGATCAAAAGAATTACGAAGTGCACAAAATGCATTTTGATTTAAACGCCCATTTTTATAAAAAACCTGAATAACTTTAACACGTTGCTCATTTGCGTTCTTTTTCACTGTTCAAATTAAGTTAGTCTGAGATTGAGAAAGGTCAAATGAAATGCAAAAAAAAACTTGTTGTTTGTGTGGCTCACCTTCAACATGGGCCCTTAAAATTTAACCACCCTCTACAAAGAAAGTGATACATATTTTATTATAAAGAGATTATTCCATAATGATTAACAATATAATAAATAATGTGCTTTAAATGTACACAAAATTGGTGGTGGGTATAAAAGATTCGGCACAGCCGAATATAGTGCTCTTACTTGTTAAAATTCAATTTTTCAGCTACTTGCACTTGATCGATTTTTCTGAAACTTTGCACACATATTGAACTCTCATGATTATATAATTTCGTGATTAAAAAAGTGGGCAGTGCCACGCCCGTAAAAAATAAGTTATAATTTTTAGCTACTTGCACTAGATCGATTTTTGTGAAACTTTGCACACATATTGAGCTGTCATGACCATTTATTTTTATGATTAGAAAAGTGGCGTAGCCCTGGCCCATAAAAAAAATTTATAATTTTAAGGTACTTTCACTGTACCGATTTTTTTTACACTTTGCACACATATTGAGCAAAACAAAAAGTTATGATTTTCGGCTACTTGAACTTTACGATTTTTCTGAAACTTTACACACATATTGAGCTGTCATCACTATACAGTTTCGTAGTTAGAAAAGTGGGTAGTGCCACCCCCATAGAAAATAAGTTATTATTTTCAGCTATTTCCACGCATTTCAATGATTCCCATCAGTTTCCAGTTCGCCTTGCCTTCACTATTACCATCAACAAAGCACAAAGACAATCTCTGCGTATTGCAGGATTAAATTTGGAAAACCAATGCTTTTCACATGGCCAGCTGTTCGTCGCATGCTGCAGAGTGGGAACATCAAAAAACTTGTTCATTTATACAGCAAATTGAAAAACCAAAAATATTGTATACCCACTTGCATTACAATTAAACTCAACAAAATATTATTTTTAATGTATTCAATGAAAATTCAGAATGCATTTTTATTCATTATGGGGCCTAGCTACGCACGCCAGGCTTGGCTAGTTTAAGATAAAATCAAATAAAACTGTCTTCAAACTGCCTGTATTTCTATTAGCTATTTCTAACCTCAGAATTTAAATAATTGAATGATTTTTCTAGAGTTTGATCTTAAGAATTCCTTAAATATAATTTAAGATGACATAGCATTAAAGTCTATTAACAATATAGTTCTTGCAAAAAACGCTTAAAATATTTTCTGACTAGTAAAGAACCTAAAAAATTATCAAAAACAATAATCAAAAAAAAAAATAAAGCTTTTCCCGACTATGAGGTATATTTTTCTTCATTATCACAAATCAAATTTATTTTCTTTTAATTTTTATTTATTTATTTATTTATTTTATTTGTCATTTTTTTCATATTTTAAGAAATTTTAAAACTAACTTGACCCAAACTAAAAAACATTTTCAATAAAATTACAAATAAAAAAAAAATTTATTTAAAATTGGAAAACTGTAGCAGTGTACCACTAAACTTTTGATTGCACAAAGTTATTACAAATAAAACAGGTGGAAAGGCCCTCACACAAATAATTGTAACTTTACAGGAGATATTATTGAGAAATAAAACAAGCTTTATTAAAAATTTGATTATGAGTAATGAGTGTTATTTTCATTTTAATGACTTTGTTAATAAGCAGAATTGTAGTTTCTGGTGTTCTGAGTGAACCCCAGAGCCATTCATTAAATCCAATTGCACATCGTTAGCTGTACAGTATGGTGTGGTATTACATCTGAAAATATCATTGGGCCCTCCTTCTTTGAAAATGAAAATGGGAGTGCTGTAACCATAAATAAATGGTGGTTTATGATAGAATATTGCTTAAGTCCTGCTCTTAAACCTTTGATGGCAAGCAAGATGGCGACACTGCTTGAGACTTTTAAGTCAAATTTTTGCAGAGTGAATAACTTTCACAAATTCTATCGCCAGATTTGTCATTACGCGGCTATTCTCTTTGGTGTTAATTAAATGTAGCGACTATATGACATGCCCGAAGTAATCGTTGAATCTAAGCCGAACATTGTTGCGGAAATCCAAGCACTACAGCAAAAAATTTTGAAAGATATCATAAAAGGTGCCTTAAAATGAGCCTGTCATTGCAAAGCTTCCAATGGGGGCCTTTAGATTCCATACTTAGTGTAAAAAACCTTCAATTTTGTTTATTTTTTAATCTAGAAAAATATATATAAACGTTAACGTTATTAAATTATAAGGCCCCATGGTGATTTTTTCCACCCTCTACAAAGGGGATGAAATTTTTTTTTTTTTTAATTTGCTTAAAAAATCAATTAAGCATTGTATTTAAAAGTTATATTCTATAATATTTTGTATACCATCGCCAACAAGTACTAACAACTGTTTCAATAGAAAATTTAATCTAAAAATAGAATCGCAATCTAACACTAATTACGCCAAGTTTCATTAAAAGCATAAAGTAAACAATTAGAACAATAAAACTAAATAACAACAAAAATCACAAAGCCATCAAATGTTTTACATAGAAGGTTAATACAAAACGATAGGTAAACAAACAATATGCAAAACAGACAAACTTATTCCCATTTCCTTAATGTTTGTTTCTTTTTTTTAACCGTAACAATGGGCTGGCAGTTTGTTGTTACGCTAAACTACAGTAAGACGTTGTAATAATGGGCCTTTAACTATCGATTTATAGGTAAAACTTCTTTCAGTTTATGTTGGTTTTATTGCTCAAAAACTAAAGTTGCTAAAACTTCTAGGAATAATAATGGCCAACTTGGATTGTCCTAATTTGAAAACAAAAATCAAAAACTTAAAACAACAGCAACAATATCAATAACAATAGCAATGCGAAACAATATATGAAAGGTACGAAAGTTAAGCAAGTCAATGGAGTGATAGTGTACAAATTTCATAGTTAATTAAAAACCATTTTCATTTCATCTCTAAACTACAAATAAGCACGCTAACATACATACACACAAACACAATCACACCTACCAAAAACAATTCTTTAACACTTGTACAAAACTTAAGCTTTTACATCGTCCATAAAGACACCATATTGTAGTTGTAGTTGTAATTTAATTTTCTTTCTGGATTTCAATGCATGTAGAAGTTTTGTTAAATAATTTTTGCAAAGAATACAAGTCAATGGTAGGCCGGAAATGTTAGTAATCGAGTTAGACAAGTTAATTGCTGTATACTTGAGTGAATGGGAGAAAAGTACTAGAAATCATTAACGCCCCTACATGCATTTCACCCAAAGGACTCACATTAAATAAACATCAAATGTGTTTGCATTGTTTTTATTGTTAGTTACTTTTATTATAAGAAGTTGTGTTTTATAGTTGTTGTTGTTGTTCTTGTTGTGTAAATGGGTTAAAATACTTAACCCATTAATTATATGTTGGCATAATACACAAACATGAACCGCCTGACTTCACTTAAGAAAGATACGAATTTTATGTTCTATCGTGATCAACAAAAAATGCTTTTTTTCTCAAACTCCGACTCTAATCTTTGCTCTAGACATAAAACAACATACTGACCTAAATCGCTTTGAATTCCCTAAACATTATCAATAAGTACCAAAATATACTTAATTATTTATTTTCACAATATCTTATTTATGCTAGATTGCGCACGCATGAATCAATTATCACGTATGAACACATAAACATCTTACCCATTTTTCAGTCACTTTTAATTAGCAATAATCGCCAAAGTCCATATAAACTCCAGAATAATGAATTATTTAATATAAAACAAAAACATAAATTGTTATAAACTTTAAAAGAAAGAAAGTAAGTAATTTTTTATTTTCAATAAAATATTAAATTTTATTTGACTAAGTCTCTCATTAACTGCTTTTACTTATTATACCCTTCGCAGTGAGTGTAAGGATATAAATAGTGATTTTTTAGCTATTATCTTTTTGGCAACACTGGTCTAAACAGCTGACGCACGTTTCGTGTTTTGTTTCACTGTCAAACATCTTCAGTTTGGTCTATAACTTAACCATGAATCGTCTTACAAACGAACAACGCTTGCAAATTATTGAATTTTATTATCAAAATGCATGCTCTGTTAAGAAAGTTCATCGCGCGATTCTTATCGAAAAATTGTGTTCAGCGACTAAGCTCATTTTGGGCTCAATGGGTACGTCAATAAGCAGAATTGTCGATTTTGGAGTGAAGATCAGCCAGAAGTATTGCAAGAGCTACCAATGCATCCAGAAAAAGTCACAATTTGGTGCGCTTTATAGGCTGGTGGCATCATTGGACCGTACTTCTTCAAAGATGATGCGAATCGTAACGTAACTGTGAATGGTGAGCGCTACCGTGAGATGTTATCCAACTTTTTTTTACCCAAAATGCAAGAGCTTGACTTGCATGACCTGAGGTTTCAACAAGACGGTGCCACATGCCACACAGCACGCTGAACAATGGATTTATTGAGAGGCGAGTTCGGTGAACATTTTATTTCACGTTCAGGACTGGTCAATTGGCCGCCTAGATCGTGCGATTTCACGCCTTTAGAATATTTTTTGTGGGGCTATGTTAAAGCTCATATCTATACACACATGCCCGCTTCAATTGACACATTGGAAGACAACATTGAAGCATTTATTCATGAAATACCGGCCGAAATGTTGGAAAGAGTATGCCAAAATTGGACTAAGCGGATGAACCATTTGAGGCGCAGTCACGGTCATCATTTGCATGAAATAATCTTCAAACATTAAATTATATGGATCGTACTATCGATTTAAATAAAGATTTCATGAATTTTTCTGAATTTTATGTGGTTTTTTTAACTTTCCTATAGCTCTTAAAAAATCAAGCGTTATATAGCTTTTAATTCCGTTTTTAATTTCTAAAATATTCACATCTGTCTCCATAAAGTGTATATTTTCAGAAAACTGAATGAATAGGGGAGTCGATATTATCCGTCTGTTTGCCAGACCGTCTGTCCGTGTGAATGTTGAAATCAACTTTTTAAAGACAACCAACATCGTGTAAAGTATCAAAATATTAGAAATATTTGGGAGCCGATCAGTATTAGAAATCAGCATAATAGCCCCATAACTTCCAAAGATATGAGCAAATAAACAAGACTGCCTCTGTTTTTTCGCTTATTTTTACCATAAATATTACAATTTCCAGCCCAAGGATAAATTATAGACTCATTTGATATTCCTAAAAAAATTTCGACAAATTGCCAAAGTTATAGCCACAAATTATTTTTAAAAATATAAATTTTTTATATATAAAAAATTTTTTAAAACTCCTGAATAATTTTTGACCACGCTTAAGATATCAAATTTGAAGCCGCAATCTAAGAAATTGTTTTTAAGAAAAACTAACAAATCGATTTAAAACAAACTGAGATATAGGCGATGTTATTCCTAAAATTTACAAACGAAAATAGATATTTTTCAGTTTCTATACAACCGCGAGAGCCAATATGGGGATCAAATGAAAGGGCTTGATTATTAAAATAGTGTTAGCTATGGCGTTCTACTTAGATCAAATGGAAAATATATGAGTCAAATATTGTATTAATATGGGTATCAAAAATAAAGGCTTGACTAGTATATAAAAGGTTTTCCAATAAGAGTGATATGATTTCTTTAAGAAAACACTTATTGTTAAGGAAATTCAAAAGTTTTTTTATTTAATGTGAAGTACAATCGATACATTTAAGTTCTAAATAAAGCGTCATTCAAATGGCCTCCACGACTTCTGCTGCAGAAACGAATTCGATAAACCCAATTTTGGAGCACACTTTAGTGTTATTTTTTTTAAGAAAACATATCACTCTTATTGAAAAACATTCTACAAGTTGCTCACGAGCAAATAAGCAAGAGTATATCGGCAAACTGAATATATCATCGTTGCTTTTTTGTTTAAGAGCTTCAATACGATAAGGCATAATGTTACAGTAACATGCAACTAATCCTTTCAATCATTATAATCACCCGTTTACCTTTTCGTCATAATAAATAACGTTTTCAGAGCCGACTAAAACATGGAACTAAAGCCGGAACTTTGAGTTTCTTTTTTAAGATTTGGAGCATCATATGACTTTTTTTTAAAAGATTATAAAGGGTCCGCCATCTAACCTTTTTTTCAATTAGTGCTTATTTCGTAAATGGTAACACTTAGGTCATGTCTGATTTAACAGATAATTAGTTTCATCCTTCCGCTGGACGACTATGGTTGTGTATACGCTTGAACAACGCTGGGAAATATTGCGACATTACTTTGGTCGATTTTGCCAAAAAAAATCCTCTTTTCAGATGAAGCTCACTTTGATCTTGGCGGGTATGTAAACAAGCAACATTATCGCATTTGGGACACAGAAAACCCGCACGCATACGTTGAAAAGCCCATACACCCAAAACGACTCACTGTTTTGTGCGGATTTTGGTCTAGAGGCATAATTGGGCCATTTTTATTCGAAAATGAGCAAGGAGTGGCCGTTACAGTCAATGGCGATCGTTATCGGGCCACGTTGAACGAATTTTTGTTCACAAAAATTGAAGAGGAGGATATTGGCAACATTTGGTTTCAACCGGACGGCGCTACGAGCCACACAGCCGAAGCTACACTTTTTTATAGCATTTCAAAAAAAAAAGTTATTTGATGGACCCTATATTTTAGTTAAACACGAGTATAAAAACAAAACCAAATATTTTAAATAAAATGCTACATTTCCAAATAAATATTTATTTTTGGTCAAAAATTTCACATTAAGGTTTTTTTTTAATATCTTGCTATACCCTGTTACATTTTTGCTCGGCAGTGGATATATAAAATAAGAATCTTTTAAAAAGAATCTTTATAAGACGTAATTTTTTTTTAAATTTCTATACATTTAAGGCCGTATTCATAAAAAATATTTTAGGTTTATTAAAGGCTTATTTGACAAATTTCTCTACAACATCTGTCAAATAAGCCTTTAATAAACCTAAAATATTTTTTATGAATATGGCCCTTAAAGTTTATACAAATATTTCTTAAAAAAAAAATTATGAAAACTTTTTCGTAAATTAAAAACTTAAAAAAATCTTGTTTCTTTACCCCATAATATACATACATATATCCTTTAAATTCCCATATATTTCTGTTATCCTTGGAAAAACACCTTTGATACAAAATTTTCTCTAACTTTTGTTTGATCTTACTTGTAAGAATGTAAAATTTTAATACCTTTTCCCAAGCAATTTTAAAATGTAAAAATACAAACAACTTTTTAAAATTGTTCATCAATTATTTATCAACACACGTGTATGATAAATGTAAAATATTTCTTTATCGTATGCTTGAAAAAATAACTACATACTCTTCATACATACATACATACATATGTACCCTGCAGAAAATGTGACTAGTCCATGCACGCATATAAAGTATACTCCATAAGGGAAAACATGGTCGAGTTAATACCACGATGTCCTACGGCTGGAGCATGTCACCCATTGAAACTACACTTTGTAATACCTAATTGACAATACTAATGCAATCGTTAAAACACGAACACTTGTCGCTTAACTACAAACTCTTGTTTGAAAATTCCTTGTTACAAACAATACTGCCTGACATTAGACCAAGCTGAACTAGTCCCAGTTACACTACTCAATGTATGATGTAGTCCAATATTATCTGCAGGGTGCATACATAAGAAATGAACACACATATTTACATAAATTTATTTAAGTATAGAATTATATTTTGAATAACAATCGTATGTATTTACATATGTTTGTATGCATAATAATACTCGATACTGAGAGAAAAGGTTTGAATACCCTACTCTACATATTCTACTGTGAACTTCCATTATTATGGTTATGGTAATTGTATCTAACCATTTTCAATTAATGCCCCTACACAGAGCTCCGTAGGTGGTTTAAGGTTAGATTTTAAGGGATTCTAAGAAAATTGAAAAAGACTGACAGCGGATTAAGTTTTATAACCCTATATGTCTTAAACAAACATGGATAGCAAAACAATTTTAAATTAAAAATTCCTGGTTGTGCCGCATCTTAAGAACCATTTCACAATTACGTATGTACGAATTGCAAATAAACGTTATAGAAATAAAATACTTTAAGTTATAAAAATTAATATTGTTTTATTCAGCCTTTTAGTTAATAATAATTGAAAAATTATTTTTTTTTTATTTTATTATTTATTAGCATTCTAAAGCTTGAATAAAATTAATTTTTCAATTATTATTTAAAATTATAATAATGAAAATAAGCAAAAAAAAAAGTTGTTTTTCAAACTTATAATGTGTAAGTATTTATTTTTTATACAACCGCAAGGTCAAGTCACAAAATTAAATTATTTAAATAAAACTCTTATACCCTGTTCAGACAGATTTTTTAATTGTTTTAATTTAGTGTTGATTGTGCAATTAAAATAAGTGTTCACACATACTCAATTTATCTTACTCCATTAGCATTTGATAGCTGTAAAAACACGTTGTTTTTATACCAAATCAAATAATGCCTCCACTTCATATATTGCTCAATTTATAAGTAATTTTGAGTATGGTAAATTGAGCTCAATAAAGACCTTTAATTGCGAGAATATTATAAATTGACAATTAAGGCGCGTGTGTGAATATAGTATTATACGTTTTATTAAATATTAATTTTTGAAATTTTTATTTTTTTCAATTTCGGTGCTCTTTTACAGGAATAAAAATTTTAATAAAGCCGTCGTCTGTCTGTGTCAACAAAAAATGAGCAAATAAAAATTAGTCGTTAGTGCCGATTTAATTAACAATTAGTCTGTAAGATTAAATAAATTTCAATTTTCCAACTAGTGATCCCATTTTCAATTTCGTATTTACGGATTCAGCGTACTTTAAACATAAATTATAAAGGGTCCACCATCTAACGTTTTTTTTTTCAACTAGAGCTTATTTCGTGAATGGTAACACTTAGCTCATGTCTGATTTGACAGATAAATAGTTTTATCCTTCCGCTGAACGAATATGGTTGATTATACGCTTGAACAATGCTGGGAAATATTGCGACATTACTTTGGCCGATTTTGCCAAAAAAAAATCATCTTTTCAGATGAAGCTCATTTTCATCGGGTATGCAAACAAGCAAAATTGTCGCATTTGAGGCATAGAAAACCCGCACGCATACATTGAAAAGCCGATACACCCAAAACGAGTCACGGTTTGGTGCGGATTTTGGTCCAGAGGCATAATTGGGCCATTTTGCTTCAAAAATGAGCAAGAAGTGGCCGTAGTCAATGGCGATCGTTATAGGGGCATGTTGAACGAATTTTTGTTCACAAAAATTGAAGAGGAGTATATTGGCAACATTTGGTTTCAATAGGACGGCGCTACGTGCCACACAGCCGAAGCTACACTCGATGTTTTGCGCCCTGTTTTTGAAGATCCCATTATCCATCAGCCGCAGAGCTGATATCGTTTGGCTACCTCGGAGCTGCGATTTGACACCGTTGTACCATTATTTGTGGGGTGCCGTCAAAGATAAGTGTTACGCCAATAAGCCAGAGACAATTGACGCTTTAAAGGATAATATTCGTGAAACCATTGGTGAACTACAGCTGCACACAATCGATAATGTTCTTAAAAATTTGACCGATCGTGTAGGCTACTGCATGGCCAGCCGAGGCAGCTATTTGAATGAAATTATTTTCCATTATTAACGGGAAGAATTCTACTTTCAAATAAAGAAAGAAATTTGAGAAAATAATCAGTAGTTTCTTTTAATAGCATTTTCAAAAAAAAAAGTTTTTTGGCGTACCCTTTATTTTCAGATTTTCAGTTTTAAATTATTGTTCTTATTTTATATAATAACTTGAAAGCAAGTTGGAAGCAAATATTAAAAGTATTGTAATTTAAAACAAGACTTGAAGCAAAATTTTAACTTGTAACCCCTAAGTAATCGAAAATTTTTTTTTTTTAATTTAAAAACTTCCTTGTCCAACTTAGTCTACTTTTTATTTTAAGGTAGAAAGATGATATAATAAAATATTGTACAACCACATGACAATCTGCCAGTATTTATACTAACGTTAATCTAATATTGAGTAGCCAGGCCCATGAAGAGACTAGTAAAAACTGAAAATCGATTAAAGTCAACACAATTTGGGGAATGAAACACGTGTATATTTCGAATTGGTTTGAGTTAATGAATTAATTATTATTATTTATTGATTTTTGTAGTTTTTTGTTTTGTTTCCCTTTTCGTTTCATTTTTGTTTTAGTTGTTATCACAAACAGGGTTACCGTAGGGAATTTTGAAGAAGTAGCACAAAAGTTCGTTTTATAAAAAACAAGTCGCACAAAAAAGTTGCACACTCTTTTTTCAATGATATTTATTTATAATAAAATGTAACAAAATTAAAAAAAAAATTCATACAAAACATAAGTCAAAGAAGCATTCATTGTAAAAGCCATTTAAACGTACATATATACATACACATTCACATACATGGGCATACTTCAGTAAAAAAAATTTACAATAAAAATAGACCATTACTGGTACTCGATTTAAATTTCTACTAATACTGAAGCACAAAAAAATTGCAGTAAATTTTACTGAAATAAATTTTACAGCAGTAAAAAGAAGTAATCAGTAAAAATTCATTATTTAATATTAACCACTATTGTATTTTGTATCGTCTATTGAAATACACTTTTGGTATATCTACTGGTGAATAAAATTTCAGTTTTATCGGATTTGTTGTTAAACGTCCGTTAATATCAAATGTCAGGCAAGTAAAAAATTCAGGGGACAAATAATGGCATTCAATTACGATCGAAATTTTTCTCGTACAATCGAGTTCGCTGTGCTTTTAATATAGAGATTCTGATAAGAATTTTAGGATTTCGATCACGTTTGAATGCCGTAATTTGCCCCCAAGACTGGGAAAGTTAGAGAGTTACAAAATTATTTTAAAATAATTTTTAGTAAAAATGTTTATCAAATGTAAAAAAATTATATCATCACCTTGATAGATTTATAAAATAAAAATAAAAATACAACTTTGCTTTCTGTACTGCCAGCGGAAGGATGGATATAGAAAGCTTAACAAAAATGTATTAAGAATATGAGAGGATGTGAACATGAAGAAAAATTTCATATGATAAAAAAAAATTTTAAAAACGAATGCTATGCTTCCCTTATTCTAATCTTAAAAGGTTGTAACATAAACACTTGTATAAAAATTACCTATAAGTATACCCAAAGATTATGATGATGATAAAATTGTGACTGGTTTCGAAAATGCATTCCACTTGGCTAATATCGGAACAGGTTTTTGAAATTCTTAAGTGATTACAATTCAATTTGGTCAGAATAAAAATTATTTATTTTAAATTTTAAATATTATATATTTATAATTTCCATCCTCCATCCCTGTATAAAGCCAATATAAAACTTTCAAAATATGAATTGAAATTGTTTTGTTAAACAAAATGTTTCAATGGAAATCACCAACAACAAGCATACAATACTGTAAACACAAACAAAACTAGTGCCAATAGTACAACACAACTAGGGTTGTGAATTAAATTAATATTGTTCGCCATTTTGACGATTTTTTGTAAAAGGAAATTTAAGAATAATGAAATTTCCAATATGTTCAAACAAAATTTGTTTCTGTGGGTAACTCCAAAAAAAAAGAAAAAAAACAAGACGCTACAAAATAAAACAAAGACCGGAAAAAATGTTTCAATTTCGACTTAAGTCGATGAGCAGTAACCCTGATCACAAGACATATACCTGTACGAAAAGCAAACTTTATACAACAAATTAACGGCTATATGCATAAAAAATAGTTATTTTGTGGTTATGGTGTACAATAGTTATTAAACGCTTTTTGTATTATAAACCACTAATAAGAATTTGTCTTTATAAACGTACAATAAACCTTTTATAGTTATTAAATGTTTGTAGTGATTTTATTAGTATGTATGGCAACGCTTTTTATATTTAGTTGTCATTTTACTGTTAGTGGTGCTCATAACTACTATAAGATTTACCCGGGTATCAAGTAAAGGTAAAATTTGTTTTAAAATTAAAGCACAAAAAGAACATCGAAAAAATAAAAAGTATATATTTAACTTTGGTATATGAAAAAGTTTGAGCAAAAATTATAATACAAACATTAATTAATTACCTATTTAAGTTTGTTTACGTTGTTTAATTTTATTTAATTTAAAATATGTTAAATCTATTATTTTCTTTTGTATAAATTGCACTTACCTATCGAATTGTGTTGTTCGCATCAATTTTAATATTTCAATACTTTTTCTTAAATTTTTTCACAAAATTTCTTTAAAAAATTTTTTAACGTAAACTATGCATGACATGTCGCCTTATTTTTAGTTTAAAGAAGAGTAAATCAAACAATAAAATTTTTGTTTTTATAAATGGTTTTTAAAAGGTTTATAAGTCTATTAATAGTTTACCAACAATAGTGAATTTGCTTAAAAACGACTTATAAGCCTTTTATAAGTTTTTATACATATGGCCGTAACTTTTTAGTCGATGTTTTCTGTCAAGTTTACTTTGTATATCAGTGATGGAAAATTTATTATGACCTGTTTGATTTAATAAAATTTTATTGAAAAAAAAAAGAATATATATATATGAAACCTCTCATAAAAGGGTGTAAAAACTATAAATATATGTTAATAAATTTAGAACATTTATTATCAAAATAAGTACACTTTGGCGAATTGTGATAAGCTAAATTTTATTTTTGATTCCTGCATAAGTAAATGAAATCAAGGAGAATTCAATATATTTTGACATCATGCTTCTCAATCAGCTGTTGCGAAAAGGTTACCTAGGGTTAACTTAACAAGGTACTCTAATTGGCTAAATCTACTGAATTCGCTGTCTATTATAATAATTAAACTTTATATAAAAAAATATTTAAATTATTATTTTTTATTATTATTATTATGATTATTATTATGATTATTATTATTATATATTAATAGTAGAAAGACAAAATAAACAGCTGATCAGTTACGGAACCTTGTTAAGTATAGCCTCAGTTCAACTGTATGAATATTCCTTGCCTAGGTTGCAATTTTTCTGGTATTAACAGAGTGTTCATTTGAAATTAATATTTATTAAGAAGTAATTTAAAAATACTTTTCACATATTTTAATTTTAATTTTAAGCTTAAAATAAAAAATATTCATTTACTACTACTTACCTTAAATCATTGCGTTGTTATAACAAACAAGTCACTGAAAATAAACAAATAAAAATTAGTAAATGTTTATTTACTATATTGTTTATTTCAAATAATATAATTTTCTAAGGCAAAAATTTTGCAGACTTTATCCTACTAATATAATAAATGTGAATGTTTGTATGTTTGGATATTTGTTACTCAATTACGCAAAAACGGCTGAACGGAACTAAATGAAATTCGGCACATAGATAGATAACAACCTAGATGAACACATAGGCTACTTTTTATCCCGATAACCAGGCGAAGTCGTTTGCAAACTCATCATCACACAGCCTATACGGGTTGTTTGTGTTGTAAAATTTTTATTTTTGTTGAAAGTTTTGACTTTTCTTTTATATTTTCAAATTCAAATTTTTAAATTAATAATCCTACTAATAGGTATAATAAATGTGAATGTTTGTGTGCTTGGATTTGACAAACATATAAATAACAATCTAGGTTAATACTAAGTCTACCTTTTATCCCTATAACTACGCAAACGATGTCGCGGGCACAAGCTAGTAAACAATAATTTTTTATATTTTTTTAATCGAAAATAGATCAGAAATAAGGGGACTATTTACTTTTTAAATTATTTAAAATTATTTTAGGTTCTTTTTCCTCAATTAAACAAATAACAACTAAAAACTTTATTGAATGTTTTCCCTAAGTTAAGAATTTGTAATAAATTTTACAGAAAAACTCATTCCAAAATTCATTTAACATTTTTATACCCACCATCAAAAAAGGGTGTGGGGGTATATTTATTTTGTCCTGATATTCATTTAAGACCCCATAATATACAAATTTTCAAAGTGTTTGTTTCATTTAAGGATGGTCTAACTTTAAGTTTATCATTTCATGTAAAATACCAAAAAATGTATCTAGCATTTAACAAAGCATTGAAAACGCATTTTTAGACCTTGTTGCTTTCATCTAAATATCTGTCTGTTTTTCAGTCTGACTAGAAAACATGCACATCGTCCAAACTGTTTGCCTTCATCAGCCAAATAAAAAAAGGATGTTGGGCAAAACAGACAGAAACCCATGAAAACATGGCCTTTTTTTGCCAAAAACACATAGACGACAGCAGGCTACACAGCTACATGACTACAACTGCCTGTGACATAAAAAATTAAAAAATTTTAAATTATTAATTTTGGTATACATTTATTGCTTAAGCTTCAAAAATACAAAATAACCCTTGTTACTGCTTTAGTTTTTGAATTTTACATTTTGAATTAAAAAATAAGTCACTGTACATTTGTTAACATTTTTAATTAACAATTTCTTGAATTATTAATTATTAAGAATATAAAGTCTGATAACAATTCCTATGGTAGACTAGCAGAACCCGTACCGCTTTGCTAATCTCAAAAAAAAATTTTTTTTACAATAATATTGTCTGCCACCATTTTTAGGTATGCCATTATTGTCATAAAAGATTGGAATATTCGTATAAGCGTATCACTCACCCTTCTCCTATCCTAATCTTTATGCTTCCATTATGAAATTGTCGTCAAGATTACAGCTTTTCAGAATGACGTTTAATGTTTTCTTTTTGGTATGCTGGGTGCAGTGGACATACTGCTATGATCCTATCGATTTTATGTCCAAAAAAAGTAAATTGATGTCTTAGCCAACTATAGGGAATTTAAGGCCTATAACAATTATAGTTTTGCCGATATGTCATTAAATATATGTTTTTGGTATGGGAAGTATTACAACCCCTCATTTCATCCTATCTGATAATTTAAGCAAACTATACGATTTTTATTAAAATGTTTAATACCAGAATTAAAAATTCTTGTATATATGTACATTGTTTCTAAAATAAATCAGACAATGAGTTTTTTGTATGGGGGGTATCAATTCCCCTGCTCCATTCGTATCGTTTGTTGGCTGGAATAATACAAAGTAGATGAAATTAAAGAACATAAAGTTTTGAGATTATAGCTGAAATAAAAAATAAATATCTAATAAAATTTATATTTTCTTGTATTGAAGTTGACACGCCTACTGTTGTAGTCAAACTTATTAGCTCATCTATGTATATTTGAGAATTTGCTTTTATTTACACAATTATAATAAACAACTCACGTGTAAATTTAGAATAATATTTTATTTAGTGCAAGAAAAATTATGATGTTAATTTCATCGCTGCCGACAGGAAAAGATGTCGAGAAAAAAAGATGTGTGCAAACAGCATGTGCTCTTTATATTTGTATACCGATTACTGAAGTTATTTGGTAGTTGCAGTGTGCCACACATATATAAGTACATAGTATGTATAATTCTCGACACTTATTTTGAAGACTTTAGGCATTACAGTACTCTGGATATGAAACAAAGTTTCTGTGGGAGGTACCACGCCATCTTCAAACTTTATAGATATTTAGTTTTAAGAAGAAAAAATAGCAAAATCGTTACAGCCATTTTGCGGTGATGCGCTTGCCAACGGAATTATCTAATTTTTGTTTATACATATAGAACAAGATTACACAAACATTAAAGAATATATCCAAATTGGCTTTCGTTAAAACTTAAATTGGACTAGTACGAATATTAAAAAAATTATATTTAGATGATTTGGATGCATAACCTAAGCTGTGTTTTTGGAAACATTTAAAAAAAATTAGCGAAATCGTGATACGATTATCAAAGAATGTCATTTGATTTTCATTCATATAGATAAACACCTTGGAACATATTTATTAGGGTGATCGTCTCGGTTTTACAACCGGTGGAAAACCCGGTTTTTTCCTCTTTCAGCTGGCGGTTTTTTGCAAATGTTGATTTTTCGAATATCGAATACACCGGTTTTTTTATCCGAAAAATCCGGTTTTTTTATTTTCTTAAGTTTATTTTCATATATCTTTGTAACCAATCGCACCATTGTATATTTAATACGCGAAAAGTTTAAAAAAATCAGAAAATTAAAACTGTTAAATGTTCTTCCATAATATTGTAAGAAATTTATTTGTTGTTTAAAAAACAAACGTAAAATAAGAAAAATATTGAGCTTTAATATTATTTTTTATAGGATATAAGCCTAAAGTTAAAAGTAAAAAATAATTGAAGCATAAACTTAGTTGATCGATCACTTAGGTAAAAAGTGTAGTTACAATAAAGAAAAACCAATTATCTCTTCTTCCAGATCCTAATTTTAATTAATGGCAAAGAGTGTCCGTCAACTTGAATTTCAATTAAACTATTAGACAAACTAGTTTATGGCTATATTTGTATGTCTGTCAGGGGTATAATAAAGAATTTTTAAAATTAAATTTTTTTTCTCCCTTGCCTTTAAAATGTGTTTTAAATTAAAGAAATCATTTCAAACAAAATAAGCACATCAGTGCATATTAGTTTAAAAGATCTATTTAAAATTTTAAAAATGTACAGAAGGAGACACAAAAATTTATAACAGCCTTAAAAAAGTCTTATTTATTTATGTATTAGTTTATTATTAATCAAAACCAAATAGTCAACTGCATTCATGTCAGTTATTGCGTTATTGCGTAATTGTGCAGCCAAACGTATATAAACTGTAAAAATTTCATATTTAGATATAATTTTTATTATAATCCTTTTTTTGCAATATTTTTTAATTTTTTCTTTAAATATTGTATTTTATATATTCAAGCCGGTTAACCGGTTTTTTCTCAATTTTTAAAATAGCAACCGGTTTTTTTAATTCTAAATTTCAAACTATTTGAAAACCGGTTTCTGAAAAAAGTCGAATAATCTATCACCCTAATATTTATGCATATTGTAGAGTGTGTTAATGATTTAATTTCGTGTTTCATAATATTTTGATATGATCTGGTTGCATTTATGTTGAATGCATTGTCTGAATCATTGTTAATTTCTTTTAATTGTTAGGTTCATTGAAAACGTTCAAGCTCTGTATGTGTATGATTTTTTTTTTAAATTTTTATTGTGATTTAATTGTTGGTTGCAGTTTGTATATCAAAATATACAACATAAATCACAAATATGTTTCGTAAACATGTTGCAAAAAGTGTACCTACCATTAACCGAAATTAGCCGCACAACTTGGCTGAGCGTAGAGCACAAGGAAATATGTCATTGGCAAAATGGATCGTTTTCGCTATGTGATAATATTTAATTGACATGATAAACAGCTGTTCGTAGCTTAACAAAAAGGAAATTAGACTAAATAGGTCACAGTTACAATGGTGGTCGTGCTGCAATGTAGGCATGTTGTTGTAAAAATAATTTACACACAAGCCTTAAATTTTTTGACAAGTTGTAGTCGGCAGCCTGCTGTTATCTATGTGTTTTTAGCCTTAATAGAAAATGTTATTAAAAAAAATTTCTTTGTGAACTTTCTGGAATTTCATTAACTTTTGACTTAACTGAAATCTCATTGGACAAACTACTTATAACAGTTAGTATAAAAGTTTTTTGACTAAGGAATTTCTGTGTATGATTTAGGCCTGATAAACAGGAAAAATGTGAAGCAAATATTTCAAGAATTTAAACAATTTGCCTACAGTTGATAAGGAGAGCATAAATGATGGCAATTAGGGGCTGTGGCCGCTTTAAAGACAACAACAATAGCAACAGCCTACTCATCGCAACTAAATTCCCACACATACATAAGGACTTACATTATTGTGTGACTTCAAGTGTGTAAGCACGCCTCTGCATTGTTTACTTGAGTTGCTATGATTCATATTTACAGAGCTATAGATAAGAGAAAAGAAAAGGGAAACCAGTTAAATTTAGTCATGGAATGTTTTAGGCGAAATTTCTACATCTTACATGAGTTTATTTTCTTATTATTATTATTTTTTTTTAACCAAGAGAGATGAAAGATTGTATTACATAAATCTGTGAAAACATAAGTTTTTATATTAAAATTATAAACATACGGAGTCTTATAATCCTACGTCCTTGCCGTAACCATATTCATAAGCAAACTCACATTTTACTTCATTAAAAAGCCAAAGCAATTTTTGGTTGAATGTTACAATGTAATATTAAGCATTTTTTATCAAAGAAAAATACGGCGACTTTCTTCGAAGTTTATTAGTAACGACGTAAGAACATTTATTTGATTCCAACAGAACCATAGAATTATTATAACTTAAACTTTTTTTGCTTGTGTTGCATATTAAATCACTAAATTGGAAATTTATTTGGAATAAGCTAAAGAATTCATAGAAATATTTAAATCATTATTGAATTTTTATTTTGTCGAACTTTTCTGTTTAAACTATTATTTAAATTTTTAATCAGGCTTGAGTTCATATTAATATTCTTTATTTTTACAAAGAATTTTTTTTTAATTGTGATAAATGAAAGAATAAATCTTGAAAAATTATATTTTTTACCGACACTAGCCGAGTGGAATGCATTTTCGAAACCAGCTACGATTTCATCATCAGCACTCTCTGATCGGTGGTTACATGTTGGTTGTAAATATTATCTATTTAACTCACGGGACTTATGTTAATTGAATTCGGTAACTAATTTTTAGTTTTTCCTATTTCATATATTTTTTACCACGATGAGTTAGATTGAAATTTTAACCAAACAGCAACCCTTTTTACTTTTGTTTGTTATTATCTTTCATTTATCGCTGATGATGAAATCGTAGCTGGTTTCGAAAATGCATTCCACTCGGCTAGTGTCGGTAAAAAATATAATTTTTCAAGATTTATTCTTTCATTTATCACAATTAAAAAAATTCTTTGTAAAAATAAAAACTCAAGCCTTATTAAAAATTTAAATAATAGTTTAAATCATTATATTAGCATTTTTTGGTGATTTCTTATGTGTTAAATAGCAACCAAAAAGCGAGTTATAAAAATAACATCAAATGATTATGTAAAGGGTGTTTTTTTTTTTAAGCCGAAGCGCTTTAAAAAGTAAAAATCTCTTAGATGAATGGGCTTATACCGGATCGTTGATCCCTAAAATTTTAGCCTATTTTGTCATTCCATTTCTAATTTCCTAAAAAATTTATTTTCTACTGTATAAAGTGTTATACATATTTCAAAAATTTAATTTTTTTGAAATGAATTTTTAACGAAGCAGCCACTAATCTGCAATCTTGTACCCAAAACAAATTTAGAAAATTTTTTTTTATTTTTTTTTTGATTTTAAATATATCAAACTCCTTAACCTCCTAATTAATCTTTAGACACGATAGTGACACTAAATCTTAATTCGTAGTATTGAAAATTATTACCGAAAAAAAATCGTTAGGAACACAGAAAAAATTATAGTTAAATATTTTTAAATTGACTAATTAAATAACTCTTAAATTTAAATTATAATTTTAATTAATTTATATAATTTTTTTTTAGTTGGTATTAAGTTTTTTCCAAAAAAAAAATACAGATTTCTGTCAGTAAAAAAATTTAATTAAAAATAAAATAAAAAAAAAATTTTTTTTGTCAAAAATTCATTTTGAAGAAAATGTTTAATAAAATTTTGGGTAATCATGTGAAATAGGGAGGTTAATTCTTAAAAAATCGTCAACCAGCAGTTTCAAATTCTAGTAAATACATATTTACACAACTAAAAACAGACTTTGATCCTAACAAATATCATTGAACTTGAACTTTATTGCAGATGGGACAGAAGTCAATATTCCTTGCAGCCCGATATATTCTGATGGAACCCAACTTTAATATCTAAGTAATTATTTGAATTCTTTCTCTTCAGTTGATCAAAATTATTTAAGCGTAAAATTTATTTGTGCCTAGGTCTAGGATGTACACTCTTTAATTTTGAAAACATGACGTTTAGCTATGTCACCAGTTCCTAAATGTGTAATGTTGTATGTATTCTTATGCCTTGTATTTTTAATGTTAAGAATATTTTAAAAAGAAATATATAAAAAAAATTTATATTTTCGGTTTATTTTATTAAAAACAGGTTCAATTATTTATCTTATTGACACAATAAATATTTTATTTTAATTAATACCAAATTTCAGTTATAGGCGTGATTCATTTAATTAAAACTGTTTTTAAAATTTCTAGGAATTCTAATAAATTTTTTAATACTGTTTTAATTGATATTTTTCGCAATATATTTTCAGCTAAAAATATTAATTTTTATTTAATTAATAGTATCATTTTGATGATTGGAGCAAAATCAAATAAAATTTTAATTAATAGTACATATTACTTTCGTAATTAAAATTCATATATATTTTTTTCTGTGAAACTAACTGAGATGTAAATACTAAAAGACAACTGATTCCGCTTTTTCCCTAACATCTAAAAAAGACGACCAGTATTTAATTTCAGTTTGTTTATCAAATAAGAGGATAAGTAGTATAGTACAGTACATATTGGGACAATTTTAACCTCAAAATGGCAGAATTCCCTTTTTCACACTCCCCAATATGGCTATGAAATTAAAGAGCTTGACAAATGGAATATAGTAATCCCAGAAACTCCAAACCTAAATTGGCGTCTAAAACAATATGCCTCTCCAGCATATTGCTAAAGAGTAAAAAATATTTGACAAGGCGGAATAAGGCACATTTACTTTTTGAAAATAAGTTTCGCAAGAGCGTTATTGACAATGATGAGCGATATAAAGTTAATGATAACCAAATATTAAAGTGTCCAATGAGACGGTGGTAAATTTACTCAAAATATTACAAACAGTACTTCCAACAATCAATTTACAGGGTGGGCCAAAAGCTACATCTGTCTTTAAAAATTATACATTTTTTCAAGGTTTTATTTATCAAACTCTGTTATACCATTATATAAAATTTAACGGCCAAGCAACAAACCGAAATTTTAGTTTTCCAATGGGCATTAAATTTTACTGAAGTAATGAGTAAATCGAAGTTATTTCAACACCATGAATGTTCTTAGCCTGTCCGCAACTAATTAATTAAATTCCGACAATTAACATTTTTATTTGCGACGATTAGGAAGACTTAGAATAGTAAAGAACCAAGTAAGGATCGACCGTTTACTATTTCGGCAGCAGTCAGGCGGCACTTCTGTCACTCAAGTCATACTCTACCACGTCTCTATTAGTCAGTCAGTGTAAGGAAGAGTTGTCTTGGCTAAGGCAACAGTATGACATTACTCTAGCTTAGGTCCCTCCGATAAGGAGCTACTATGGCAATGGACGGGCAGAGTTGTCTTGGCTGAGGCAACAGTATGACATTACTCTGGTTTGGGTCCCTCCGATAATGAGCTACTATGGCAATGGACGGGCAAACGAGCTAGCTAATATAAGATCTCCTTTGAATATGTCCAATGTAAATTCAATCGCAATTCCGTTGAAGACTGTTAAAAGTACAGTCTTTGAATTCTTTCCTGCTGATAATAGGTGGCGGAATCTGAGCAAATTTAGGGTCGCAAAGCAGATATGGCCCTCGTTTGATATTAGACGTACGGCGCAACTTATCAACCGGAATCGCGCAGGTATTTCGAAGTTGCTGGCGGTGTTAAAAGGTCACCGGATGCTAGGAAGGCACGCAGAACGTCTTCGACTATCTTTAAATGACCATTGTCGTAGCTGTAAGAATGGGGAAAAGGAGGAATTAGTTTTTCATTTTCTCTCCGAATGCCCTGCCCTGACTGCGAAGAGGCACTGATTTCCGGGCAATCACATACCGGACAACATAAGAGATGTATTTGAAATTAGGCTAAATGATCAATTAAAATAGATCGACGCGAAAGGGTGATCTAGTACTCTATCTCCCCTTGGACCTCTTACTAATGAGTGGTGTGGTGTTGTCAAAACGGTATCATTTATAGTCTAGTTGATCGTTTGCATGTAGCAAACTACCACGAGAACCAACCAACCAAGCATTGACAGTGTACGGCACAGTGTTGAAGAATATCCAGAAACTTTAACAAGAAGCAGTTCTAGACAACTTGGTATTTCTAGAACATCACCTTGGCGTATTTAATCATGTTATTTACACACGCATCCATACAAGATCCAGTTAAACGAATAACATTTACTAGTTAACTAAAAACAAGTTACCAAAAAGAGATAAGAATTTAATAACGAGTGATGAAACACATTTTCAGCTTAATCTATACGAACGACAAAGATGTATACTAGCGGCAATTAAATGTAAAATATAGTACGACACTCCACACTCACAAAGAGTTTTAGGGCCCTACTTCCTTGAGAATGACAGATATCATACTACGATATGATAATTCTTTACGCATTGTGGCAACCAGCAGGTTGTTCCAGCAGGATGGTACAACAGCACACATGGCCCGTTTTACAATACTATTTTAAATGAAATTTTTAATGACCGAAAACTCTCAAGAAATTCGTAATTCAAGCGGTCGGCACGTTCGCCAAATTAACTGCCCCTGATTATTTTCTATGGAGCTATCACAGAGTGCGAGGGTTTATCTATAGAGCAACTAAAACGCAATAATAAAACTAAGATCAGGGCAATAGAACCTAAAACTTTGCGTGCAGTTATGCAAAATTGTGCATGGATAAAATCAAAAATCATAAAAAGATGGAAATAAGTTTTTATAAATTTTTTATCTACCGAAATACAATACACCAAATTACTATAAATAATATAATTTAAAAATGATAATTCACATGCCTTGATCTGAATATAATTTCAAAATTATACTTTATCATTGTTTTGATTCTTTTGAGGTACACATTGTGCAAAAACAAAGCAGTGAATATATCTATTGCAATCAATCAAAAGAAAAACCCCATTAATGACAGCCTCATCATCTTTTGTTTCCTAGTCTGCCGGAAATCATAATGTTTATTTTACTTTTACATTTTAGATACAAACTGGCAAAATACATATTGATATTCGTTTCTGTCACCTACATACTGCGAAGAGGATATTAAAAATATTTTACAATAAAAAGTAAATATGATTCTATATAGATTTTGCTTTAACGGAGTGAATATTTTATTTTATTTTTTTCGTTGTTATTTAAATAACATTTCATTTCACTCTATCTTTAAGCTATTCTGCTGTTCGGCTTTCATTTAGTATTTTAAATTTTAACGATAAAAGTCATTCAAGTGTATTTGAATATAAACTGACAGTTTATGGGGATTAACTGCGACAATGAGAGCGAGAGGATGTAACAGTGTGTGTTTATATTAAAATGTTTTAACAATAGTGAACAAATATCACAATATATTTAACTCAAAAATTTCTTAAAGAACCTAAAATATTAATATAATTTGTAAAGAACTTGGTAAAAAGATAAAAAGATGAATCAAGCAAATGTTAGCATATTTGAACAGTGGGGAGCAAAATATAGCACATACGTTGTAAAATTTCTACTCAGAAAATTATTGTAGAGGATGTTTTAGTAAGAGTTCACTTTTTAATTTAAGTGTCATCTTTTTTGTGCAAGTGGCAACTCTGAAATGCGACAGCTGTTGTTGTTTGGCATTTGTTTATTTTGATTAGTCAAAAAGGTTCGCATTACGAAAGAGCAAAGCGTTATAGTTGTGAAAATAGGTTAACAAAAGTTTAGAAATTTATGATGAGACTGCTCTTAAACTTTGAAGAATCTTTAGTGGAGAACGGACAGCTTATGTGTCAACTATTCGAAGAGTGGTAAAAAAATTTAAAAACTGGGTTGGTTTTCAGCAGTAAACTCCTATCTGTTGACATATTAGTATTTACAGAACATCTTAATTATATAATTCCTAAAGTCTATTCGATGTGGTCTTTTATAAGAAGAAATTTTAAAGAATTCTTGGATCCTATGACATTAAAATTGTTAAATACATCTTTTGTACGTTTAAAATTGGAATCCTTTTCATATCGTCTATTTAAATAGGATTGAAAGAGTTCAGAAAATATTTTTAAAGTTTGCTCTACGTGGTATTTAAATTTTTTATCATCTTCCTCATATCATGCTCATTGTTTGCTTTTGGGCTTAAAACCTCTTTCTTTAAGAAGAGCTTTGCATTCCTTTATGATAATTTTTAAATTAATAAATGATTTTATTGATTGCGAATATTTGTTTAATTTAATATTTTTTCGTGTGCCATTTAAGTCTTTAAGATTTAATGATTTATTTGTTATATCTACTCATAGAACTAAATACGTAATGAATGAGCCAATTGTTGTTGCGGGAGGGTTTAACGTATTAATTTGTTTGGTTGTGATTCAGAACTGGGGGGGTGATGACGTCGTTGATTTTGGTGGTTGTTTTTTTTTAAGTTTTGTCGTTTTTGTTGAATTTGTGATGTCGTTGTTTTTTTTTCAATTTGGTTTTCTAATGGTTTGTTTGTTGATTGGTTACGTATTTGGTTGAAGAGGTTTGATTTTGTGTAGTTATTTTTTTTATTTGTTTGATTGTGCTTGTTAAGAATGTGTAGTTTTTTCTTTATGCGTTTTTGTAGTTCTTTTGTAGTTGTGTGTGTGTTTTCGTACTTGTATGGAAGGCTAGAAAAAAGAAAAAGAAAATTAATGATTATGTTGAAAATAATTAAGTAGGGATGATACTTTTCCTCTATACTTACGGTAGATTATCTTTCTGATTATGTTTAGAGTAGTTTAGTATCTGAAATTGAATATAAAACACAAAAATATTAAATAAAATGGGAAAATTTACTTACCGGTGTAATAATTGCTGCGTCAAGATAAGGAAAAAAAGGTTCAGTGTTGTAAAGTGAGTAAATACACAGGAGATAATAGTACATAGTGAGGTTTGCAGAGTTGTATTTTCATTCAGGAATCGAAAATACTATTTTTGTAGTAAAAGTCGCGATAAAGCGAAATAATGGAAAAATATGAAAATACAACTATTGCTAAAATTGCTGGGATCCTAGTAGTGAAGCTCATGAGGATGTTATAGATTTTTGATTAAAGTTTTAATTTTTTTTGGAAAGAAAAGGAAAAAGGGCTAGAATCCATGTTAAAATTATAGGGATCAAGGGTCATCATTATATTTTTTTGGATAAGTAAAGTTATATCGGTAAACTTTTTTTTTTTATTGGAGGAAAGATGGCGTTATACAGTCTAAAGTCCAGATTTTTTTTGTAAATAATTTAAATCGCCAATCAGGAGTAAGAGTAGTGTGAAGGGAGAGCAATTTTATGTATATGCAGTTTTTTTTTATTTATGGAAAATATTGGAAATTCTATTAGGCTATGTTAAGTAAGTTATGAGATGTTAGATTTTTTTTATATGCAAATTAGTGTCAAGTGAAGTTTGAACATTTTATAATTTATAGACGAAAGATATTGAAGTGGGACTAGGGCATAAGTTTTTAAGGATAAGAAATATATGTTGATCCGTGGTGGTGTAACTAAAATTCGCAGGGAGGCAAAACCTGCAAGTAAAGTAAGTCCAGCTCGTAAAAAGAGTTTTGTTTGTGGAAGAGGAAAATAGTGTTCAAAGATAAATTTTTTTTGTAATAGCTGGCATTTCTGGTGTGAAGATCTATATTGGATGTATACCAACCCGTGGACGTTTTGCTCCCTAGCCACACAGCAGATAGCCAGGTAAAAGTCTGTTTTTCATAAAAGAACATCAGAGTGATGATTGTGTAAAAGTGAGGAGGAGAAAGTATGGAATATTTGAATCCTACGAAAATATTTTTTTTAATAAGTGACGGCCGATGAAGAGCTGGGAAAATAGGGTAGAATATTTAACCTTATAATATATAAAATTAAAAATATACGTACATATATATGCTTATGGAAAAAAATACCCTAGTATAAATTTTTTACTTAGAAAGATATTTAAATTCATTGTGCAAGTGTGAACAAATTTTATAAGAATATCGAGAGTGTGTAGTTAAGTGTGTGTTGTGTTTGTTTTAATACAGTGTTCCCCAGGAGGCTGAATTTTGGTGTACTGAGGTACAAGTGTTAGAATATATATATATATACGTATGTACATATACGTTCCGTGAGAGAAAATATTTGGAAATTTAGTTAAATTTTCTTTGAAGAGCTTGAGTGAAACTTTAAATATTATAGCGCCTGTGAAGTGTCGGGACATTGTTTTTTTATTATAGCTTCAGGGAGCTCCTTTAAGTAAAAATATAAATAAAGTTCAGGAAAAAGATAAAGTGGATGAGAATAAGTAGCTTAAGCCCTAATAGGAAGAAAAAAATTAAAATAAATTTCTGAAATTAAAGAGAAAGAGAAAATAAGAAAGAATGAAAAGTGTATGTTCAATAATAAAGGAGAAAATATATGTATGTATATATATTGGTTTTTGTAACAGCTTGTAAAAGGGGAAACGGAAATAGGTTTTTTTTTAGGAAGTTGTTTTATATATCATTGTTAAGTTTGTTTTTATTATTATTGTTGATATTATTTTGTGTTTTCTTTATTGTTATTTATATAATTTTTGTTATTTTTATTATTATTTTTAATATTATTAGTATTTTACTTATCATTATTGTTATTATTTTATTTAATTTTATTGTTTTATTGTTTTATTTTTAATTTGTTATTTTTCTTAGATATAAGATAATAAAAATGTTCTATTTTTAGTATTATAACTGCAAAATTAATTATGTTGGCTTAATTTGGTAAAGGTTTGGAAATGATGGGAAGGTAAGTGAAGGAGTCAATGTTGGATGTGGGTCGCTGGAGAATTTATTACGGATTTTGTCGCGACTAGGTTGGGTGGGCATTATGGGACTAACACCTGTCTCTAGTATGATTAATGTGGTAAAATTTCAAAAATGTCAGTTTCAGTTTGTTTTGTTTTGATGTGTTTGTTTACAATTTTTATGAGCGGATTCGCTGCCGGCGAAAAGGGTTGGGACCTGCCTGGGAGATCGAATTAGCCGGAAACCTCGCTGTGCATAACCGGTCCGCAACATTGTACGTATTTGAAGTATTTTGAATAAAATAAATATTAATTTTAATTTAGATTTTTCTTTCTCTGAATATAATTTAAAGTGATGTTTAGAAAATAAAGATTTATTAAATATGTAATAATTGTATTACTTTAAAAAAAATTAAGAACGGTAGTCCCCGCAAGGTCGCCAATCTCCGTTCCTTTTGGGAACCATATGTAGTCCATTAGACCACATGCTTTTTGATGAACTTATTATTCCATTTTCAAGCAAATTTATTCCCTTTTTGCTATATCTAGTCTTTTAGAATCTAACGGTCTTACCTTTGATTTGACTGGTGGACCTGATTTTTCAATGTGATGATATACATGGTTTGATTTTGAATTTATTGACGTTCACATATTATGTATTTCTGGAAATTGTTCTAGTAATTTTTGGTAAACTGTTTGATCTTTCAGGATTGTTGAAATACCATTATAGGAGCTTTTCTGATCGAGCCATGAGAAGAAATCAAAGTGTTACCGTCAACAAGAACACGATTTTTTAAATCTGGCAAGAGATGAAAATGTGTAAGGAAGTCTGAACCAATAATTGGTTTGGTTACATCAGCTATAACAAATAGCCATGTGAACGATTTACGTATACCAAGATCTAGTTGAAGGACTTTAGTCCCAAATGCAAAAAGTTGTACTTTTGACAATTTGTTATTTGCTTCATAGTTGGTTTTAGGAATAACAGACACATCAGCTCCTGTATCTATTAAATAAACACATTTAGTAGACTTTTCATTGATGAATAGGCGACTTGATATATTAGTTGTTTCGGTGGCGGCAACATCCGAAACATTATTTAGTTTTTTTGAAATTTACATGGAGCTTTACATTTTGTTGCTTTTGAGCCAAACTTATGTATAATGGAACCAACAATAATCTTTATTTTTTGTTCTTGATTTTGATCCGTTGCGTGAGAAACTTCTTTGACGACTCCTACCTCGATGAAGTTCTTCAAATTGCTTTTGAAGTATTCGATTTGTTGTGTTAACTCTGTAAAAAAATTATTTTGTGGTATGGAAATCGATGAAATGTGAGAAATTTCTAGAGGTGGACATGGATGGCTTAATGTACCGCCTATTGTTTGATCCAAATTATTGTTGTTGTTTTCTTGGGATATATTAGTCCTTTGTGGTGTGTGAGTAAGAGACATCCTAAAATCACGTCGGGGTCACCAATTGTAATAATTGTATTACTTTAAAAAAAATTAAAACTCAAGTTCCTAGTTTTTGATAAAGAATAATAAAATTTATTTTCGAAAATCTTAAAATAAAAATCAAAAGTAATTACATAGATTTAAAAATTTTGTTTGTGAACAAGTTGTCATCAACAAATATATTAGGTTGCTAGCCTGTAAGGATGTTCCATTTTGGCTGAACAAATAAATAAATTAATAATGTTGGGATAGCTCATGAATGAAGAACATCTGAAGCAGAGATCTGCAACGAATACTAATGAAGTAAGTCAACTTAAATCATGATGCATTATTTCGTTGATTTATACGCATTTATACGTATTGAAACGACTTTACTACTTATACGCACTTTTAAATGAAAGGTACTTTTAGTACTCATATTCACCAACACGTATGACTTAGTTGATTGCTAAGTGAGCTTCTAAGAACGCAGTTTTTTAATTTGCTGCAAAAAATTTAACCATGAAAATAAAAAAACACAAAATAACTGTTATTGTTTACCTCTTATTATAGAAGCCAACCAAAACTTAGCCTAAAGGCCATAATCAGTTGCATTTATTTAAAAACTAAACAGGGATACTTGCAAAAATTGTATATTACACATTGTAACATTTTTTTAATTTTCTGGCGGCCAAAAAATATCTTGCACTCTCCGACCTGGCAACATTGTTTATTTTTCACACAAATGAGAGCTGTTAATGTGTTTGTTGTTGACTCAACTTGCATCATTCTATGAAGATAAGTAGTTTCTTAAAAATAAGAATCAACTTGAGTAGTCTTGCAAATCATATAAATATGGGACGCTATAAATATAAGTACGACGTAGTACTTATGTTCATTGTGAGTTGTACTTATAAATCAACGCTGTTGTGGGTATGCGTACGTCAGCTCAGTTAAATTTCAATGATTTATACGCACTTATACTCAAATTTTATGACTCACTATAAATATTGAAAAAACGACTCAAAGCCGATCACTGATCTGAAGCTCTTACTCTAATTCGAATTTATGAATTTTTTGGTAAAATTACTCGATTATCTACATCTTATAGACAGAAATCATTTGTTAATAATTCACTGGTTTTAATTATACAGGAATCAAATTCAATATTTAAAAAATCTGAATATTTATAATTTCAATCCAATTGTTTTTAATGTAATTGAAGGTTCATTAAAATCATTTAATAAAAGTAATGATGGAAAGGCAATAAATAATAAAATATTGGCAGGTAAAATTGTTTAAATAATTTCAATAGTCTGGCCATGTAAAAGGTATCGATTTTTAAAATAAATTATAAAATAATATAGTTGTTACATAACCTGCTAATTTGGTAATTGTAATTAAAATGAATAAAGTATGATGATGAAAATAAATAAATTGTTCTATTAAAGGGGCTGAACTATCGTATATTCCAAAATTTGCTCATGTTGACATTGATGCTTATATTTATGGCACTAGTCTGCCATATTAGAAACTTATTAATAAAGGTAAATCAGAATATTTTTGTTCAGCTGGGGGGATTATTTTGTACTCCTTCAATAGATGAATTTAATTGAATAGGAAGTAAAACTTGACGTTGTAATGATTCAATATTTTCTAAAATAATAAAAAAATAAAAATCAAATTCCTAATAAAGAAATTGTTGATTCAATTGTAGAAATTTTATTTCAGTTTGTCTAAGCATCCTGGGTAATCTGAGTATCGTCGAGGTATCCTTGCTAATTCTAAAAAATGTTGAGGGAAGAAAGTTAAATTTACTGCAATAAATATAATACTTAATTGACTTTTCAGTTAATCCTGTGAATAATGGATAGCACTAAATAAATCCTGCTATAATAGCAAATACGGTTCCTATTGATAAAACATAATAAAAATGAGCAACTACATAATATGTCACATGAAGAATATTGTCAATCGCAGAGTTTGCTTAAATAACTCCTGTTAATCCTCCTGCTGTAAATAAAAATACCAAACCAATTGATCATAAAATGGCAGGAAAATACTTTAATTGAGTTCCACATAGAGTTGCTAATTAATTAAAAATTTTAATTCCAATTGGTACAGCAATAATTATTGTTGCGGGTGTAAAATAAGCTCGCGTATCAACATCTATTCTAACTGTTAATATATGATGAGGTCATACGATAAATCCTAACATTATAACAGTTAATGTAGCATAAATAATTCCGAAAGTTTATTTTTTTCCAGATTCTTGACGAATAATATAAGAAATTATACCAAATCCGGATAAAATAAGAATATAAGGTTTAGGATGTTCAAAAAGTCAAAATAAATGTTGGTTAAAAATTGAGATAATCTCTTGAAAATTTCAAAACAAATGTTGGTATAAAATTAAGACAATCTCTTGATAATTTGCTGTTGCAAACGAGAGTGTCGCATAAAACTTTCGTTCTTAAAAATTTTGTTTTTCACGAATCACTACGCGGCAAATTTTGACAACAAATATCTACTTTCATGCGCACTGAATGTAAATTGCTCAGTAGCTCAAATGGCCAGACCATGGAAAGCGCCGGCAATTCGTTCAATAGTAAATGGAGCAAAGTGATGTCAACGTAAATTTTTCGAAAATAATCATCATCTCCGATTAAGAGCATTTTCATCTGAATGGCTTAGTGAACAAAAAAATTAAAAAAAATCATCCGTTCATTTATTAGAGGAGTCCTTGAGATCGCAACTGGATGTCATGACTCTGGACGAGATATGTATGACGCAACCCGCTATACTGGCCAATGAACCATTTCATAACAACGAATTTTGCAAAAATTCTAATTTAAAGTTTTCGTTAAGCCCTTTATTTACATCTACTCTATTTCTGTGCTAGTTCGGGTGGCTAATGCGTGCATTTGAATGCTTGAGATTCCCTATGTCAACGTAAAAATTTGCCTTAATTTTGGAATCAGAGACCAAATAAGAATTATCTGATTTTTGTACATTTATGAATGCGTTAAATAGTCCCCAGTTCTAGTTGAAATGTTTTGTCAGCACCCCAACTACTTTCCTTGGGGTAATTTAAAGAAGCTGGCATATGTGTACAACCCAGAGACAATCCTTTAACTCCGTGCCAATATTGTTGCAGAAATTTGAGAGCCTCAGTCTCTTAACGAATCTTTTACAAGCACTCCTTCGATACAAACTAACCCCGGCCTCTACGATTTTTCCTCACATTCGTCGAATATTAATATTGATAATGAGTTTTTTAGATTTTCCTATGTTTCTCAATATTTATGATGTTATCTCGATTATCCATTTGATGAAATCCAACGCAGTGGGATTTGATGATAATGCACCCAAAATTCGTAAAGATAATTTTGCCTTTAATTTTACCTTACATTACTCATTTGTTTAATACTATTATAATGTCTGGTACGTATCCGTTAAGATGGAAAAATACAAAAGTTATTCCAATACCTAAGTCAAATGGTGAATACCGACCAATAGCCATCTTGTGCTATCTATCTAAAATTTTTGAAAAACTATTGTATAGCCAAATGTTGGGATATATAAATGAACGTAACTTGCTTTTTAACATGCAATCTTGATTTCGCCAGGGTCATAGCTGTATTACAGCTCTTGCGGAGGTATGTGAGAATATACGACAGAGACTCGATAATTGGGACATTAACTTTTTAGTGCTTCTTGATCATTCGAAGGCATTTGACACATTGGATCATTAGATGCTCATTAGTAAACTGAGATACTTTTTTCAATTTTCCAATTCATCTACCAATCTCATTTTTTCTTACCTTTCGGCGCGAACACAATCAGTTTTTATTAATAACTCTTGGTCAAACTCTTTATCTCTAACTAAAGGAGTGCCACAGAGCTTTATTTTGGGGCCACTTCTTTTTTCGATATATGTAAATGATTTTCCTGAACAATTATCCAATTGCAAAGTCCACTTGTATGCCGATGAGGTGCAACTTTATTTAAGTTGCCCTGTGAATAGTATTGCTTTAGGTATATCATCTGTAAATACTGAAATAAACAAAATATACCTGTGGGCTTCTGCAAACGGGCTCTGTTTGAATCCGCGCAAATCTAAGTGCATTATTATATGTAGGAAAAGTATTGCTAATACCATTGTTCCTACCATTGCTGATAATATTGTCATAAATGGTGAGAAGATTGAGATTGTGAAAGCAGCGAAAAAATTGGGAATAATTTTAACAATAACTTGGAACGATCATGTGAACTCTTTAGTTGGTCAGTCCTATATTAAGTTACAGTTAGCAAAAGAAAATTAAATACCTTATTCAACAATATTCTGAGATATGTGTACGGTATAAGACGTTTTGATCGTGTTTCATTCGTTTCAAACAGTCTGCATGGAGTCTCTTTTGAAAATCTTTTGAAAATCCAAACACTTATTTTTTTACACAGAGTGATATACACTGAAACCCCCAAATATTTATTTGAGAAGATACGTTTTTTTCACTCTCAAAGGAATCATAATATTATAATTCCACGGCATCAAACCTTAGTCTCCGAATGGCAGTTTTTTATTCATGCAGCTCGTTTTTGGAACACTCTACCACCAAATCAACAACTAAATCGTAATGCTAACAGTTTCAAAATGTTTTTTTATAACTTTTTTTCCTTACCTGCTCTTGTTTTTTTTTTTTTTTGATTTATATGACTTATGTTCTTTATAAATGTATTTTTTTTTTTATTTTTTATTTTTTATTTTGTTATAATTATACATATGTAATTAAATATTCTTGTAACATTTTTCGCTCCTGTACTGTAATTATAAGACTTTGTCTTGTTGTACAGGAAATGAAAAAAAATAAATGAAGTTAAATAAATAAAATAAATAAAAAATACTCTAAAACAAGGCTAAACTAAAAATGAGAGACATTAAAGTGATTTTATTTTCCATACTAATTATAAAATTAATTCCATTTCGTATATTTTATATTAAAGAAAAAAAAGCATTTTAATGAAAAACTTATTAAATTTGTAAATTTCATGGTGACTTTGGGTCAACCCAAACCCCACCTTTGTATGTATGCATATGACGCAATTAAAAATTACCCGAACAGCAGATGACACACTATTATATTCTCCTTGAAAATGTAAATTTTTTCAAATCTGTCATTCATACCCAGCAAAAAAATCTATGACAAAAAGGTGGATTTGCAGGGGTTCAAGTGGTGACGAAGTGATTAAATTTAGGTGAAAACACTTATGATTTTAACATTAGCGTGTCATTGGAGATCATGTGTTTACATGAATACATTAATGAACTGCACTCAATTCTAAGTACATATTTAGAACTCATGCATATTTGATGAGAAGCATCGGATATTTCATGAGTTGAATTTGTTTGTTTACATGAATTGTTTAGGAAATTCTGCATGATGTTACATTCAGTTTTAAACACATCAATTATGACAAATTATTTCACATTTAGGAAGTCATTTAGAATGAATGCTTTTACACAATTGATTTAGAAGTCTTGAAAATGTAAATCGCTTTGCACTACTTCTAATTTTTTTGCTGGGCCGTGCTTATCATAGGCACAAACGCAGCAAAAAGGACTATTAAGTAGCACTAGAAAAAATATACAATTCTTTCAAAATTATATAAATTTTAGTTCGATTTTTTATTTAAAAAATTTGTTAAAGTAATTTTTCGAAAAATCTTAAATTACATATATTTTCTTCTCTGAGAACGAACGTTACAGTTCAAAAAATTCCTATTCCTATTTTTTTTTTGTTACTCACAGTAGGTTTTTTATCATAAAAACTGAAAAGAGTTAATACGACCCTATGAGTAAATAAAGTGGGTATGCATATGTGTACGTAATACAGCATACTAATACATAATGTAGACATCAATACATTCCCAGAATACCCAATAAACATTAAATAAAATTTTGTAGTCTTTTTTTATTTAAATATTTTTTATTTCTTCATACGTAGAGTTTATCAAAAATAATATGTTTAAAAAGAAAAACTAAAAATAAATTTTTAAATATTTTTATAAATAGCAAGTTAGAGTTTTGCGAAACTTTTAAATCATTATTAAACTAAAAGTCATAGTTTATGAATTTAAATCATTGTGCTAATTGGGTATGAATAACAACAAACATATTCATATGTGTACATCATACTTATCATACTTAGGTTTACAACATTATGCATAAATAACTAAAAGATTTATATATAATTATGTTGCTATAGTTGTAGTTGTTGTTAACAGCAACAATATAAGGATACACATGTGCCTCTCATAAAAAGGAACCTTTTGGAGTGGGACAGTGTCAAAGGGCAAGGGATTGACACTAGAAATTGTTAACATTAGAAAGTTTCTAAATTTCTAATACACGTAGAAAAGATATTAATTTTACAGTTTTGAAACATATTAAATAAAAAAAAGTATTTTTGGCATTTAAACCAATCGACTTAAGTACTATAATGTTCTTTTAAATAATGCCAAGTCAAATACTTATGTAACACAAATGCCTTTAGGTACCTTAAAAATACGATTTTTATATGAGTGATATTAATTAAAAAGTACTGTGAATTTTAATAGCATTATATTTTGATGTTTTAAAATTTAAAATATCCTTTACCTGTGGTGCCAAAAGTTTTATAGCTTTGTCATTCCGTTAAAAAATTCTACAATATTGATTTCAGACCCCGTCAAGTATATATTTTCTAAAAGCTTATTACAAAAGGGTTGAGTAATGTCCGTTTACTATGTCCGTAAATCTATCAGAGATTTGGTAAAAATCAACATTTAGAAGTCCCGATATGTTGCACAGTGCTATATCTCTATATATAAAAATTAATGCCACTTTTCGTTGTAATCTTATAACCGAAGAACGGGCTCACCTTTACACACCAAATGTTTAGGCTTTATTCGGACTATTCAGTAGATGGTTTATGTGAAGTTGGCACAAAATCTGCCGAGCGGTTTACGGGTAAAAAAGTATCTCCGGGCTTAATAAAGATATCACAAGAATTCAGAAAGGATCAAAGAGCCTGTTAAAAGTAATTGGATAGGTGTCTGGTACTATTTGGAAATTTTGAGTTTTAAGGGGATAAAACGGGTAAAAACTGAATTTTGATACTTTTTTGAATCGCATTTATCTTTATATATGGATGAAATGTAGTATTTAGAAATGTAGATTAAAAATTTAAAAAAAATTTTGGAATATTGGTATCAAACGAATGGCTTTAACTAGCAGAATACAGTTAACTAAGAAAAAGTTAATATCCAAGATCAAGTCCTAAATAAAATGGCGAATATATGATTCGAATATAGTACTAATGGCTTTGTATCCTTTAACCCCCACAATATTGGTATCAAATAAATAGGCTGAACCAGTAAAACATAGTTGTCTAATAAAAAAAGTGTAAAATGCAAGATGGTGTCTAAAAAAAAATCGAGGAAAACTTTTTCTAAAGCCCATCAGTAGGGTATCACTTGAAAATTTTATATCGTGTCGGCAATAATAAACCGAAATTGCGTATAACATATGATATATAAATTGGTGCGGCCGAATATTGTAAAGTCTGACTTGTTTTGAATTTCTTTGATTATGAGTTTAGGCAATTAATACAAAAAATATGGGCAAATATATTCCAAAAAAAAAGACTATTTTTTTTTTAAATTTAAGCAAAAATTGGGATATACTTGCAGCAAACTCATAGTTGCATTTTATGACTCCCATCAAAATTTTTAAAAACAAACAAAAGTGTGTATCAAAAATTAAAAGAAGCTTAAATATTAAAAAATAATTATAATCATAATACACGATCCCGTGTAGTGTCTGCACAACACCAACATAAAACCAAGTATGAATTAAAATAAAAGTTAATACAACAACTGCTTATATCGAACTAATGGCTGAAGAAAGCACAACAACAACCGCAAAAGAATTTAATAGTAAATTTCATTTCATTTTGTTAATTACCATTCAGCCAGAAATGTGCTGTGCAAAATTTTACGATAAAACACCGAATTTTCATTTCTCACAGAACGTGGTTTTTCGTTATACAGCCAGTTATTTCATCATGACTTGCCAAATGAAACTGAGCAAAAGTTAAAGAATATCTAACAGTCATGCGTGCCCTGTAAAAAGAGTCTATTGAAAATCAATCCTTGCGATGAATCACTTGATATTAAAAATTTTAGAATTTGAAAAATAAATTTTTTCTCCACAACTATCTAATCTCTTAAAGCCATTTGAATAACAATATTAAAACAAATTCAAGACAGTTTTGACCTCTCAGCGTTAGGGGATCACTAGCTTTAGAGCTATTAACATAAGCTATGTAAAGTCCCACCTTTTTTATTTAACAGCTTATCTCGAAAACTGTACCCAGTTAGAAAAAAAAACCAATTGCAGATTTGAACCCAGTGTTGCAAACAACTTTCGCTTGCGCTCCAGTTTAAAAGTTGTAACAAATTTGTAAACTTGTCTGCTTAGTAGCGAAAGCATAATTTTATCTAAATAACATACGTCACAAAGTTGTAAATAAAAAAAAAATTTGCCTACTGATTTGCAAAATAAAGGTTTCATTTTGTTAAAATGATACTTAACTATACGTTACTTGATAGAAAATTATTGCTTCATTTAAGGTTTGTTAAATATTGCTACCGAATTAATTTAATAAGATTTTAATTTCTTTACTTCAATTTACATTAATATGATTTACAATTTAATTCAAATTTGCTTTTATCTAGCCTAATGTAGATTTTATTTTACAATTTCACAAACCAGAGAACAGAATGAAACCATTCGCATTTGCTGCCTTTTTACAAATTCATTGCGTTTGTATTGCCTTTGATTGATAATAAAAAATCTGTATTGACATTGCATACTCATTTCTTTTTCTGCTTGCACTCTCAACAATCTCTTTTTGTGATGATGTCATATGAAAGAACTGAAAACATTCGCACCATTCGCTCAGAATTCGTTGACATTTGTTTGTAAACAACTAGTTGCATATGCATACACATACGATTTGGTAATTTTATTAAATTTATTTATACACCAGAAATATATTAAGTTCAGTTGCAATATCATGCTACAGGTTATATTTACAGAAATTTTTCAAAGAGCATTAAAGCAATTCATACCATTCGCTCAGTATTCGTTGCTTATTCAATGAGCATTAAAACCATTCATACCATTCGCTCAGTATTCAAGCAATGCATGATTCGTTATTTGTTACACTTCCTTCTTGTGAATCATGCCTTGCATTGCTTTACTAAATTGATGTATATTGTCAACAAAAGGCTCTATTTTTGAGATTGTATTCAAAGACATAAAATAGACAAATCAAACCGTTCGCTGTTACAAACATTGAAATATAAAAATAAATCACACTGTGTTGCATACTTTCGGGATGTTTTCAAAACAACTATTTATTGTTTGGAAATGTCTCGATAAGATATCTCAGTATAAATATATGGAAACTACAACAAGTAGTTGTAGTTGTACACAAGACATACATATATAACTCAATATCATATTAATATAACAGTGAAATATTAAATAAACTATTGTAATATTTAAGTGTGCCTAAACAAAATTTATCAACGCAAAATTCGAGAGTGTAGTTTATTGTTTGCTATAAAACGAATCACTATTTCCTTTTTAAAGAAAATAAACCAACTTTTGTGAAAGACATCAAAATATGAATATTTTAACTTTAATTTTAATTAACAAATAACTTTTTTATTTTGGCAGAACTTTAACAACATCTCACAAAGTGCAAGGCAAATTTAAAAATAAAGTTTTATTATCAAAATTTCGAATTTTCAAGTTGGGCTTATATAAGTCCTTAAACTACCTTATTTTTTCGACATAGAAGTTTAGCTCAGAAACTCGACTCAGCATAAAAAATCACATACAGTTTCTTGTACAACAACCCAAATATTCTAAGAATCTACTTTCAAGTTTAGTGCAACAAAAACTTGTTCGCATTCAGCAGATTAGTGTATTAACAAATATTTTAAGTTTCTAAACAAAAACATACATTTACAACACTGCACACTTAAATAACTTTTATATCACATGTTTTATTTGACCTTGTAATTTCTAAAACTTTTTTCTTTTGACAAGGGATGACAATCTATAAATCCCAAAAATCCAAGTTTTTTTTCAATTTAATTTAAGTCTTATTTAAATATAATTTAAATTACATCAGCAGATAATATTTACGTACATTTTTAAATTTATAAAGATGTTTTAAAAAAATTACCATAAAAACGTAATACAAAGTTGGTTTAAAGTTACAGTGAAATATGGATGCAAAATTTTTTCCATTAAAAAGAATATCAATTTTCAATTTAATTATTCAATCCCCCAATCTTAACGACATGACCTTCTGTAAAGCTTTAAAGATTTTCTTAACCAAAGTAGGATTTTAAAAAAATTAAAATTTTAAAGGTTTGCGTGTGTAAATTGAATTGCGTTTTATTTTAAATAGAAATGAATCATGGATCACTTTTTTTGCATATAATGATTCAGGATGGAACTCAGTTACAACATGATTTGAATAAATTTTTCAAATGGTGCAATATTAATTTAATGACACACAGCCTAAAAAAAACACAAAAATATGAGATTCTCAAAAAATTGGAATGCTGGTTGTCTCTTTTTTCTGGGTGGTTATCAACTTGAATTAGTTTCGGAGTTTTTGGATCTAGGCGTTCTTTTTGACCCTTAAATAAATTTCAACAACCATATTGTTATGATGGTTAATAAATCTCGTGATGTTCTCGCTTTTATAAAACGCTGGGCTAAAGAGTTTACGGAATCACAAATAACTTTACGGTTGTTCTCATCATAAGTAAGACCTACTCTTGAATTTGGATCTATTATTTGGGATCCTTATACCAATTTTCAGAAGGATCGAATTGAATCTGTTCAAAAACAATTCCTTCTATTTTGTTTAGGTCATACAACATGGGATCCTGATAGAAACATTCTGTCGTGCACAACTAGACTTGCTACGATTAAGTTGCCAACGTTAGAAAGTAGACGAATTATGCTTATTGTAACTTTTATGGTAAATTTATTAAATGGTTCTGTTAATTCTGAATTTTTGCTGAGTAATATCAACTTTAATGTTCCACTTAGAGCTACTCGGAATTTTACTCCTCTTTATCTTAGATATCTTCAAACTAACTACGCCGATGTTGACCCACTTAGGAAAATATCGAAAAACTTTATAATTTCATTGATTTTTTCTTTAAATGTTAATATCATTACACGTAATATTATTCTGTTCTTAAATGTTTGTAATTAGTTAAGCTTATTTTTTTCATGTATTTTTTTTTTTTTTTGGTTTGTAAGGATTTATAATCTATAGACTGGACTACTTAGAATCATTTCTACTTTACATTAATTAACGTTTCGCCAATAAAATCTTTATTTATTATTTCTTTTTTGTCTTCAGTGTGCACAGGGATATCAAACCCTATGTTTACTTTCATTAATTCTTAGATACTTATGTGTAAATGTGTAGTCGTATTGATTTTTGCTAAGCAGGAAATTAAAGTTACGGAAATCAAACATTGAAGAAATTAGTACAAAAGGAAACAGGAATCTTGTGAAATTAAAAAAAAAAAACATGTCTAATCTGCAAGAAGTTCTTCATAAATTTCCTACTTGTAAATTATGACATATAGTAAACTCTTTACGTATAAAAGTTATATATCTATAGTAGTATACCATAATATATATATATTTGTTATATGGTATACTTTAAAAGTTCCTTGCAAATTCTGTAGTTAAGTATACATCTGTTTCGGTGTATATAATACTTCTGGTAAATTCGAATTCTTTAAATGGATTTCGAAACAATTTTTTATTGTAAACTTAAATCTAATTGTCATTGAATCAATATTGAGAAAAAATAATAAATTGAAATAACCTTAAAAAGGATAGTGTCGCGCCCCTACAATATTTTTTTGCAACTACTTTTGCAAAATCGATTTTTATAAGGGGTTTCACTTACATAAAGTGGCCAAAAAATATAATCTTAAGGAAACAAGAGTAACAATATCACTTCTAAACAAATTAGATATTTTTTAACTGCCTTTACTTACTCCTCTTTTTTAGGAAAGTCGAAAATGGCTTGTAATTTAGTTTAGTGAAGAATATGGTATTTGGAAATTGTTCTGCACTAAATCATCACTAAATAATTATAATGAGTTGAATAAACAAGCAATTCTTGCTGCAAACAACATTTATATAGATCATGGTGGATTAAATGTGCAATTCAAAATAAAATCATCCACTACATTCTTCCAACACTATCGAGTAAAGAAAACGACAGCAAATAAACCAATTCTTGAAGTGAACTTTGAAACTCATTGATCAATTCAATTAGTATCCAAACACGCTAAATCTAATTTTGATCAGGCAACTAAAAATCATCTACTGAAGATCTCAACATTTTTGATAAAAGCATGATGGCAAGATAAGAACGGAATCCATCCAAAAGTTTAGCTAATCTACTATACCGATACTGTGTTAGACTCTTGTGCAGAACATTCAAGCATTCAAACATTTTATTGTTGGATGTTTCAATAATATAAAGAAGCATTAGGAAGCATTAGGTGGCGCTTTTGAGAGACCCTGACAAGTGGGCGCCAGAGCGGACTACGCTCAGATGGGAGGATGTTAACACCTGCTCTTGGAAGTACGAATAGTCAATAGGTTCTTCCTAATTAGGCAGTTTTCTAAGCGGCGTGGTCTGCCCCAGCATTATTATTGCAAAAGTTTTCTCAACAAAGAGAAGGAAGAATTAGTGCATTACTTGCTGTATGATATCCCAGCACTACAGGAGCGTAGATTTAAATTTTAGGATTGAAAAATTTTCCAAGATCTGATCGGAAAATATGGATGGATTCATGTGATTTTTTTTCAATTTTCAGGGTATCGCTATAGACATTAGGTTCTTCGAGTTAACTTACTAAGGGTAAGCTTATCTAGCTTAAATCTAAGCTAAATTTATATAATGAAATATGTTTATAGATGAGAAAACTCATGTGCGATATGGTGATGAAAAGAAATTTATAAAAGTATAAAGTTTTTTTCCGATATGCTATTCGAGTTTAAATCCATATAATTTCTTACATTTCTTACATTGCATGACTTTCAACAAATCACTGGCCCTAAAAATAATCTTGTTTGGTCTAACACAATAAGTGTTCTAATTCACAAAATCATTTAATGAGGACCATCAAAAACCCATCCAGCAAATAGTTTAACCAAACTTCATTAATATGATACGACTTTTTATCTATTTTTACGTAAGCAAAGAAAATTTCTTGCTACCACGTAAGTTACATTCACCTTAATGTAATTGAAATTCATTTAATATTGATTTTTGTTTATTTTTTTACAATTACTTATTTAATAGACTCCTGCACAATGCAACATTTTCTGTAAGAATGTAATTTTCAAAGATTTCATGCTTTGCTATGCCATGCAAATTTAAACAAGATGTTATGACATGTGATACCAACTCAAACATACTGTCTTAGCATGTCATTGCAACTTAGGCAAGCTGTTGTACGCTGTTGTGTTTAATACCATGTCTTTCTTTTAATTCAAATAATAGAAATAAACAAATTTTTACTGTAACGGTACTTCAATCCAGCTTTATTTTTGGTTTCGTTTTTCGTATTTTTAATTCTAGCAATGTTTTTTGTTGAATTGTTAGTTTAGATTCGTTCCTTGGATTGTCAATTCAAAAAAATTCAAATGAGTCCGCGTACTACTTTAGAGCAAAGAGAATTTAAACCATTTCAAAAATGGCAACTCACAGCGAAAAATAGCTGAAATGGTTAACATGAATTCTTCTACGGTCCAAAAAATCATCAAGCGTTCCATACATGAATTTCGGGTTCGTAACAAAGGCAAGAAGGCACCGAATAAAATATTTAATGAGCAGGACGGGCGTTATATTTTGCGGAAAATAAAGGCAAACCCAAAACCCAAAAAAACAGCCAAACCCGACACAAAACAAATTGACTTTATTTAAATATTTTCTAAATAAATCCTTAAAAGAAATTTCCTTAAAGTATGTAACTACAATTGTATTAAATAAATTTCTGATCTTATTGCATATAATGTTCTATTGCAATGATTAAAATGCACTATTAAAAACATATGCTGCATATGTCACACGTGTCGCATGTGTTGACTTTCTCATTTTCTATGTACTATGTACAGATTTAATTAAACTAATTATACACTGTCTTTATATGTCTTTATCAAACATGCATTTTCGGCATTGCATGAATGATCAGTTGCATTATGTGACACATTTTGCTATGTTGTATAGTGCAACAGTTGCAGGCCTTTATTATTTAATCAACTCTGATTTATTTTACACCAATAAAAAATTTAATTTAATTAAGTTAATAAGTTTAAGCAACATTTATTAATGCTGATGCATCATGAAGTTCGCCGCGTCAGTTTGTTTTAAGTTAATAATAAAAGTTGTTTGCCGAACACATGCATATTAAACTACAAACTTTTCTATAAACTTGTACCATGGAACGTATGATTGATATTTTGTATTTTTGTATGTAAAAATATTAATCATACGTCCAGAGTCCCTCATATATTGGTGATTTCATACCGGAGAAAAAAATGTTAAAAGACACCATTGTTTCATCAGTTAATATTTTTGTACATGAATTCTTTTAGATATTTTGCATAATTTTTAATTAATTTTACAAATCATCATTATCATCATTCTTATTGAGGAAAAAAAAATTTCAAAATTAATCTTTTTCTCTATTGCTAGTCGCAAAAGTTTCAAAACTTCAAAATTTATTTTTGCTAAATTTTATGTGTATTGCATTTAAAAGTAAGTTTTACATATAGTAAGATTCAATGTAACCAAAATAAGAAGATCGTCGTTTGGCTAGAAAGCAATGTGTACTGCACTGGATATTATTTAAACCTGCGTTTTTATTAGCAAGCAACGATTGTTATTCTGGATCCTTCACGCGTAGTAGTAGGCTGATATTGAACAAGGAATTGAAGAGTTAATATCTGCTCGCAAACATCACCTTTCAAAACGAGAAAGTCACTATATGGTCAGTCAGCCTTAAATTAGGCTACACTATCTTATCGATTGCTTCGCCATAAATATATCCAAAAAAATAAAATCTTCGGGTGAAGCATGTTTGTAAAGGAGATATGTTAAAATTCCTCTTACAAACCCTCAAAGAAGGCATGTAATTTTTATGGCAATTTTCCGCTTTGATGCTCTACTTATTTAGCGTTTTTCAAGGTCAATTGTAATGTGGAAAAGACAGGCTTACGCATAGAGCGTTTAAAATTTTCTGCCCTAAAAATCTGCTCGTATTAACAAAAGACTAGACGACCTTTTAATAGATAAGTTTTCAAAATATGTTCACTAATTTATAGAATTTCATTACTGCCTCCAAGCAAAATTAATTTGAAGCGCATATAAATGTACTTCATATTTAAAACTTAACATTAGATCCTTAAAAAACTAATTTTTTTACTAGATTTCTGCGATATATATATTTATAATTTGGACCGATTTGCAAACCTCAAAATAAATTTTGAAGTACGAATAAATAGATTATATTTGTTAGTGCAAAGTTTTTTATATTCCTCCTTCTTTATAATCGTTGTGCCCATGTAAGTATTTATATTTTACAATCGTTTTATTTTAGTATTAATTTAAATATAAATTTTTATGTTTTTTCTTTTTCTGATAGAAATGAGATATTGTCTTACTATTAAAAGTAGCTTATTGGTAATCCCGGTTTCAGGATATCTTCATACCAAATTTTATCTGAAATCATTTAGAATTTTTTGAGTCTATTGAGTTTAGAAGGATAGAGCGAAAGACAAACTTACAAAAAGTTCACAAAAACATAGTTTTATATACTAGATTGTCATACTTTATATATAATAACTCAGCTGCTTTACAATCTTATTATAAATGAAGATTTTTGATGGTTAACAAAAAAGTTACTTAAGGCGCAAACATACTCCCAGGACATGTTAATTTTTTAGTTTTATTTCAAATTACGTTACTCTTTTCATTATTATAAATAAATAAAAACAAGCATTTTACACTTAAATTTAGCACTAAAAAAATTTATATAAATGAAGTTACTGGCACGCATTAAAATGCGTATGTGTATGTATAACCACCACAACTGAAACCATTTAGTTCGTAACTTCATTATACTATACTTTACTTAAGTGTTGCTTTTAAATACACTTTCAAGTTATTTGAATTTTAAAAGTGAAGAATAAGAACAAAGACAGCAAAAACTAAAAGGAAAAATTATGTTGAATAATTGAATCAGAAGGATACGAAATTTTTAAACGATTTGTAATTAACTTAAACAAAAAACTTAAATGCCAAATGTTTCCTATGTGTGTATAGGTGCTGCGTTTCCATAAGAAATTTAATTATTTTTAAACAACAAAATTCATAAGTACTAAAAATTAAGAAAACTAGTAGAGTGCTTCGGTAGACTAAGGAACAGCATGACATTCTGCCAGTCTGATTAGTGTGTTAAAACACTGATACTTTGCAACATTTGGTATTGAGCTTTATTGTATCATTTGACTGATTAAGTTTTAATATAATTTTTATTATACTTAACTATGAAAAACATTGTAATGTTGTACAGGGTGGCGCAACAAAAATGCACAAATATGTAAATGTAAATGAAACACAACAACAACAATCCTTTTGTTTATTTTTTGTTTTGATAGAAGGATCTATGACAATTATGTGTGAAACGAAATATCGTCTAAATGTTCGCCATGGTTTCGGTGAAATACTTTTATCCGATGGTTCATATTTTCAATGATGCTGAGACGTAATTGTGGTTAAGTTCATTAAAATGCAAAATTATATCATCTTTTAGCTCTATAATTGTCCTTGGCTTATTGATGTACACCAATACCTCACTTTGCTTCGTGGTTACGTTCCAAAAAACGCGACGCAAATTGAAACGAAGCAAAGTGAATTTTGATTTTCTATAGCAAACCATGTTAAGATCGAAGATAGGTTCCTGGGTTACGAAAATACTACTTTTTAAAAAGAAAATTGAACAAAGTAAACATATAAAAAACAAAAATAATATAAAATTTTATTACATACATTCAAAAAACAAACAAAAAACAAATTCATTTCAAAGAAAATAAAATATTAGATTAATTAATAAAAAACATAATAAAAATTAATCACTGTCTGATGTCTCCATAGTGGCTGTTTTCGTAAGTCGGCTTTCTTTCACAAAACATTGGTTAAATGTTTGCTGAACAGCTTTTTTTTCAACGTAAAATACATTTCTTTGTAGCAATTGATATTCGTAGCTAGCGTCTGGGATACTTTAAAACTCCTCCCGCTGTCAGGGTCGTTTCTTTAAATATCTCCATAGCTTTTTCAATCAAACACATCGCTTTGGAAATTTGTTTGGAGGTCAAATTTTGTTCTTCGGAGATATCTATTGAACGGTCACTTTCATCTTCATTAGCAAATTGCAATTCCAGTTGCAATAGTTCTTCATTAGACAATTCTTGGTTGTGCGAGGTTAGCAATTCATTTATGTCAGTCTCAATTAGAAAGGGAATCCCCGAGTTTTGATGGCATGGCGCAATTATGTAGAAACAAAAGTCGTTCCCATATTTTAGAAACAAAAAAGAAAATTTCAAAAATAAATTAAAGACTCAAACTTAAAACAACGCAACTTCGAAAATCTAACGACGCACAGTGAAAATTAGTACTAATTCAGCAGCGACGCAACTTCGAAAAAACGCAAAACGAAACGACTCAAAGCGAGGTATTGGTGTACACCTTTTCTTTTAAATATTCCCAAAGAAAAAATTATTACGGTGTTAATATACAACATTAACATCGCCTTGGCATGAAATTCATGAATATCTCGCGGAAAAAAAAACATTTTTTCTTTGGCTGTGTGCCAAGTGGCGCCATACTGATCGTCCTGGTGCATATACTAAATTTTTGGCTAAAAAAGTCCGTATCATCTTGTGATAGTGAACATCATTCAAGGTAACTGGTTGGCCGACCTCATTATCAAAGACGTACGGCCAGATGATGTGGCTAGTTCATTAACCAAACCAAAGAGTCACTTTTTATGGATGCATCGACTTTTCAACAATAATTCGTGGATTCTCATTTGCCCAAATGCAGCAATTCTGCTTGATATTGAATCCACAGAGGTGAAAATATGTCTCGTCGCTAATGTAATATATTTGAATTAATACTAATATTATAATTCACTCCTTATTATATAATTGTTCTACTTATCACTAATAATGCAACCCTTTCATTCATTCCTTAAAATAACATCTATGTAAATAATAGTTATAAGAATATATGAAATAAAAGTCAGTTCTGTTACATCATTATACGCGTGCGTTTCATAATACTACAGCTAAGGATGATTTTTTTGTAGTCACCTGTTTCAGCAACTATCAGGCATATTGACGACGCCGGAAATGGTTAGTAGCCTTCAGCTTTTGAGTCAGTTGAACATTGTATCTTCTTCTGTATCCTACATGCCACCAAAATACCGAATATTTCAGATTTAAATATATTTATCTTAATGTAGGAAAGAGAGCCCTATCCCTAGTTCGCCTAAAAAAACACCGGATCCAACGTCACAGCTATTCTTCGAACTGTCTGAATAGATCCAGTTGTCGAAGCTCGAAGTCACAACTTTCTCACTCACTCCTGGAGGGAATATGAATTTTGAACTTCCGGTCAAAATCCGTAAAGGGAGTATATGGCGCCATAGTGTTGATCGCCATTTTTTTATTAAATAAATTATTTTTATTTATTTTTTCACATTTCTTATATGAATAGGAAAGCAACAGCTTAGAGATAGTGATATCAACTTTAAATAGTATTAATTTAAGACACCAAACTATCTAGCATATTCCCTCGATACGCATACAAACAAATATAATCAAAGTTGATAAAGGCAAAAATCTAACAGATAAACAAAACCAAATTACCAGCAACAATAACAACAACTACATTTAAAAATATACTAAGCAACACTTAAAACAACAATTTGTATAAAAATAAATTCAAATTGATTTTATTGTTATGCAATTTTTTTGTCGTCCTTTTGTATTATTTAAAACGGGGAAAAATACTTGAACATTTATTAAAATAACAAAGAAAATTTTCGCTGAAAAAGAATCTGAATTGAAATGATTAAAAAAATATATATTTAAGATTTTTTCCTCTTGTGTACTTGAAAAGGGAGAAAGGTAACAAAGAAAAAATTGAAAAGTAAATAAAAAGAAAAAAATTGGTTGAAAGCAAGTAATTAAATATTAAATCAGGGTTTCCTACCGTTGTTTTGGACACTTTCTTAATTCGTTTAATTTAAATGTGAAAATTAAAATAAACGAATTTGGAAAACAATTTTAAATAAAATTATAAAACTTTAAAGAAACAACTAAATACTTTATTAATTTAAACCTACTTTAAATGTAACATCAAGGCATATTTATGCATCAGGTATTTAATCGCAGTTCTAAGATATTGGTTTTGTTTTTGATATACAAAGTTTAACATTTGAAATAAATGACTTTAAACTTCGACAGCTAAAATTTTAAATCGGTGAAAAAAAAATAATCAGCTGATGAATAAAGACTACCTGATGAACAAATATACCTTGTGTACCAAGTTGTTTAGTAGTAAAAATGTGGAAAATAATAGTTCCAAACTTTTACAGACTTCAACTTGGCCTGCTATTCTTCATGATCTAACTTAAACACAATCATAATTTTTTAAATATTTATTGAGCGATCTCTAACACATTTAAAAGACACTTTTTTTTGTCGTTAGGTGATCTTAAGCTACAAAGCTGTGTTAACCAGGGCTGTCAAATGTTTTTAGCTTTCATCTTTAAAATTGTTATAAACAAAGAAAAAAATCTCCACAAAAATTTTTTTATAAATTTTAAGCATCGAAAAATCGCTAAATTAGTACTTAAGTTATTAAATATTTATCTGGGCCAGTGTATTTAAAGTGTATCTTTACATCACAAGTTTTTTATGTGGGTTGTTTAGTATTGCTTTATTTTGTCAAATTAAAATCATTTTAACTGTCCTTAAGGGTAAAGATATTGATAATCTATACCTATAAAAATGGCAGTACCACTTCAAGGTTTTTTTGGTAATCGATCTTCTTATTAACTTTACACATACTGAAACTTATTTGCCCTTCACCAATGTTGCCAAGGGTAGTATAGCTTTGTAATTCTGTTTTTTATTTCCACAATATTCATTTTCGACCCCATAACGTATATATTTTCTGAAAACTTATGACCATGGGAGACTATAGAACAACGTCTGTCTGCCCAACTGCGTGTGTTAATTGAAATCAACTTTAAGAAGCCCCCACACATTTCACTATTATGTATGTATTATCAATCTTTTGGAAAAATCCAGAAATCAATTGTCATTCAAAGCCAGCATAATTTTCCTACAACTTTATGAGATATTAGCAAATAAATATGAATGCCTCTGGTTTTCCCCAGAAAAATCAATGCTTTTCAGTCCCATCATAACTTATACATATATTTCCTACCATTTGTGGATACGATATGCCTCTAGAACTATTCGTAAATCAATTTTTCACTAATCAGTCACCAACCGGCAAAGTTATAGACACAAATAATTTTAAAAAATAAATTTTTGTTTAAATGTTAGTAGATAAGGCTCCTAAGTAATCGATAAACGATTTTTCCAGCTTATGGACAAAGTGTTTGGTTAGCAAAATATTGTAACATTCACACCTTTTATAAATGTTGGCTTATTTTCTTTAAATAAACTGGGGTTTCCTTTGTATTGCAAATAACAACACTTGAAATTTGTTGTAAAAGTAAGAGCGCTTTATTTATTGAAACACACTCAGATTTTTATATAGCTCTTATTTATTTCACCTATTGTTATACACCTTCATTATCAAACTCACTTTGATAGATGCTTAACAAGCTCTACTCTTATACTGATAATATTAGCTGTGTTTTTCTAACATTTATATATAACATAGCGGTGGTCTGTAATATTCCACAAAGTTACGCATGTACCCTGCAAAAAAATTTATGACAAAGAAGTCAATTTGCGGGGGTTCAACTAGTGACGAAGTGATTAAATTTAGCGTGTCATTGGAGATCATGTGTTTACATGAATACATTAATGAACTGCATTTCATTCTAATAAGTTCATAGAACTCATGGATATATGTTGAAAAGCATCGGATGTTTCATGACTTGATTTTGTTTTTTTACATGAATTGTTTAAAAGTTTTTGCATGATGTTGCATTCATTTATGACAAAATATTTCTTATTTAGTAAGTCATTTAGAATTAATGCTTTTACACAACTGATATAGAAGTCTTGAAAATGTAATTCGCTTTGCACTACTTCCAATTTTCTTTGCTGGGTACATAAATACTACTTCACTCTGGTAAAATACTAGAAGGCCGTTACATTTAAATTAAAACGTAATGTAAATGTTAATACACAGGAAAAAATAAATGTGCCTAAAAGTATGCTACACATAATAACACACCTCCGCTGTAATTTAACATGATAATCAACAACAATTTAAGCAAAGGAAATAGATAATATAACAAAACTACTACAAATAAAACTATTGTAAATTAAAACTTATTTAATTTTCATGTAAACTAGACTATTTAAATTTAAATCTGTTACAATATAAACATTATGACAAATTTTAAACACATGATAATAAAAATTTGCTCACATTAACCCCCTCAATGTAAATAGCAAATGAAAAAACTTGACCAGTAGAGCACGAAATGTAAAATACAAGATGGCGCCCTTAAAAAAAAGGTGGATAATTTTTTTAACCTCATCATAATGGGTATCACATGAAAGAATTTTACTAGTAGTATACAGCTTACTATGGAAAAATTTTAAATCAAAGAAGGCGTCGGAAATAATAAGGCCAAATTCCATATAAAATTAAACCTCAAATTTAGGCTAAGCTACGATGTGGTCACTATTCCTTTGGTGAAGGGTGTTTTTTTTTTCTTTCAGTAGCCTATTAAGAACATGATTTCATACTTATCTATAAGCTATTCTACAAGCTAGCGCAAATTTGGGACCAATTTTTATTCCAGTTATTTATGATAAACTTATTTCTGCATACAATGATTTAAACTTAATGGGATGTTTATAAAACAACCAACCAACTCTTAATAAAAACGAAAAGATTCATTGTTAATATAAATAATGACTCGTTGGTTATTTTGCAATAAAAGTTAAATCCTTATTTCGTTAAAATTATTTTGACTATTCCAAACTATAACAAGTGCTCAGACTGTATAAATACTAGCCGCTATGTTTAAGGTTAGATGTTTTAGGTACTTCAGGCAAAACTGTCTTTAGTCATAAATAGAAATTTTGTATAATACCAAACAAAGTGTGTATTATTCTAAATTATTGTTTAAGGATTATTGGAAGCAGTTGTGCTAGTCTTAACTTATTGATATTAAATCAAAGAAATTGCAATGAATAAATATCAATCAAAAACTTACTACAAATTTTTAACTTAAGACTTTTTGCCTAACTTTATAGAGTTAATGAGAACAAAGCAATTACTGGTTGGTCTATAGGATCCGTAAACTGTTTTCCGATGCATGCTGAACAACAAATACTAAGCAGCTATGTTGGAAAATAAAAATAAAACACCTTCAATATATCACTAGCACGAACATTAATTGAAATCTTTCAATTTGAGTTAAAGCCACAGCCGTGACGTTATCTCTTCAAAAGCTTTATTAAGAACAACTTAAAAAAATTTAAAAGGCTCTCGATTTTATATTTAAGAATTTGATTAGTTATAATTCAGTCTTCTTCAAATTGAGTTCTCAGAAGCCCCGTAAATCGTATATATAGTACTTCTGTACTCAGAAATACGAAAAAAAACATCAAGATAATTGATGCGAAAGACTGTCGTTTACCGCAGGATTAGATACTCCTGTCAAAACTTTTTTTTATTGTTCAAATATTTTACTACACTCAAGAATTTATTTCAGAGAAAATGCTAGTTGTGATCTTGCTGTTATGAATCTAGCCTTTTTGTATAAAATTCTTTATTATTAAATTATCTTCATACCCCTTTTTAAATAAATGATAATTTTATTTATAACGAAAACCCTTAAAATTAGCATTAACTTTCTTTATTCATGACAGAATGGGTATTATTTCTTCTTATCACACCTCGAGCTTCGTTGACCTTTTTCTCAAGGCCAATGTAATAATTAAAATCAAATCTTTGGGTTATTTAAGCAGTGCAATAATTAATATTTATTTTTCTGTTTCCCTTTCAGTGCGGTTGCTAAACAAATTGTAACATTTATTTTTAACAGCCGCGAGCATAAGTTTAGTTCGGTTTTTGTTTTTTTTTTTTTGTTTTGTTTGCCTTCTGTTGTTTCTTAAGATACAATTAATTTATATAATAAACATTAGCAATTATAATTTCAAATTCTTATGCATACAATTAAAATAAAACAGAAAACCTAAAAACTATTTTTATACCCTTAACACAAGAGTGTAAAAGTATAAATTTAGGTTTGTCATTCCATTTACAGCTTGTACAGTATTCATTTGTGACCCCTTTATGTATATATCGATGGTCACAAATAGAAAGGCCCTAAGTCGAGTTTTTTAAAAAATTGAGTTTATCACTTTTTCCAATATATTTCACACAAATACATCTCGACAGAGAAATTTAAGGCAATAGTAGTGAAACTAATATTTTGACAAGCAGTTTCACAAAAGCAGTTACATTACGAAAATACAGTTTCTATTACGTTTTTGTCTTCTCCTGTAAAGCTACAATTATTTTATTAAATGCCTTTCTGCTTGTGAACAACGTTATAATCTGAATCCTTATAAATAGAGAAGTCAAGTGAACTATGTCTGTCTGTTCATCCGTGTGAGCGTTGAAATCAACTTTGTGAAAACCCCATATATGCCACCGACTCGTATGTACTGTCAGTTTTTTAGAAATATCTTTGAAAATTTCGGTATTAAAAATCTGCAATTTCGACCGCATAGTGGCTAAGATATGAGCAAAAAGAGACTAATACGTATGTCTTGTTATTAAAGCTGCAACAGCAAAATTCTATTAGTAAAACAAATAAACTGGTGGCGAAGTACTTGTTGTTGTACAAATTTGTACAAAAATGTGTGGCTTGTTATTGCAGTTGGTATATATTGTACGCTTATTCATGTGAACGAATATATGTTATATATGTGCGTATGTATGTGATGATGGCAAAAACTGTGTGTTATTGTTGTTGTAGTTGTCATATTTTTTAAGATTATTCATGTGAACAAATGTATGAAATTCAACGTTTTTCATTTGTTTACTGTACGTTGCAAGAACATAATTGCACATAAGTAGAAGTAATGTATCTTCATGATGACATGCCATGAATCAACAACAGTTAAGATTAAGCAAGATTAAATCTGTATCAAAAACAACTTATATGTATATGCTTATACATAGTTGTGTATTTACGCTTTTGTGAAGAGTGTATTAAGATTTGTTACAGCCGACTATAGAGCTTTTACTTCTTAATTAAAAGTATTAAAATCAAAAACTCATTTACAACCATGATGGAATACAGCTTTTCAACAAAAAATGCATGAAACTTTTTTTTTTCTGAACACCCTATGAAAAATATTCTTAATGTAATCCGAAGTTCTTCATTTGTTTACTAAACGTTGCAAGAATATGATCACACATGACAAGAAGGTATTTACTAACATGATGATATGCCATGAATCAACAATAGCAACTGCAACAGCTGTTAAACTGATATGTAAATGCTTAAACATAGCTGTCTATTTACACTTTTGTGAAGGATATATTAAGATTTGGCACAGCTGAATATAGAGCTCTCACTTGTAAGTTAAAGGTTTTAAAATTAAAAATTCATTTACAGCCATGATTGACTACAGCCTTTAAACAAAAAATTACATGAAACCTTTTTTATTTATTATAATTTCCCATAAAATCAACAAGTCTTCAATTTAATATTAATAAGACTCAAACCACCATATGAAAAATATTCTTTATTGGAAGCCATACATCCGTACTACGCATTTCATTTTTAGATAAAAAAAAAAAACGCAAACATTATACCAATAATAGTACTTTCTTTTCTCTAAAACTCACGTTGCTTTGAATCCTTAAAAAATCAAATGAAATCGAGAGTATTAAAAAAATAAAAAAAGTGTAGATAAATAACAGCAACAGCGTCAAGCATTCATTTCAATACATTCATATAAATATTCATTGCTTAAATAAAGATTTATGTGCTTGAATTATTTTAACAGGGGGAAAAACGTTTTTTTTATATTTTCCATTCCCATTAGGCGCCAATGAGCAAATATATATGCATACAAACATCTTGAGGCTCACACCAGCATTCTAATGTACAGTTTAAAACTTTTTTTACACAACATACAACACATTTTTCATAAGTAAAATCTCTACCAAAATTTTTTATTAATTGTATAATAAAATAAATAGATTGAATAGAAAGAATTGAATAAAACATTTTATTTAAACTAAAAATAACCAAGAAAAAAACGTATGGTTACCAATAGAACGTAATCTGTAATAGACCGTAATTTATTAAAATAAAGATTGTGATTTAAGATGATTCTCAATTTATTTGCTTGGAACCCAGCTTTTGATAGTTTTTTAGGATATTTAAGTGAATAAATACATTATATCTTGTGATGACGATAGTTGTGGTTTATCTCTCAGACAACGATTTGTTTATTTTTTTTTTTTAATTTATATTGTACTTGAGGTTCAATAAATTACATACATTTTTCTTTGGCTTTTATAATAATTTATGTATATTGTTTTATAAGCCTTTGTTTAACTGTATAAGAAAAATAATAAAATTCGTTCGTTTAAAAATTTAATTTCGATATAGTCGCTCACATAGTGAAAGATAATAATACGTATTGGTCTTAGATAACACTGCAGCAAAATCCTCCATTAAATAAAACTCTATGGACTATGTGGATTTTGACGCGTTGAATTTAAAGCTGTTGTCGGTTTTTTCCATCAGATAAGGATTTTCTTTTATGGGCGTGGCAAATTTTTCTTTTATCTTTGAAACACAAATAAACTAAATATGGCGCCATCTGTTGGACAAACTACATAGAACTACACGAAACTACCCAGCAAAAATTACTGCATACCCGGAAGCAGGTTTGTAAGGGAGAGACAAATGTACTCTCCTTTCCCAACATGCTTCCGGAAGGCATGATTTTTATATGAGATGTCCCACTTGGTAGGGCTCTTTGATGCTCTAATTATTTGCTATTTTCACACATGGTTAATGCAGTAATATCATGTCTCTTTTATGTGTTTTAGGCATCCAAAATGCGCTGAAATCATGTGTATTTTTTACACATTTGCAATCATAATAGATGCTCCCAAATTTTGTATCTTTTCTGCTCCTTTATTTGCTTTAAAGATGCACTGAACGACTGTCTCTTTTTTGCGCTGATTAAAAGCATACTAAATGCAGTAAAATCATGCCTATTTTATGAGCTACTTTCGTAGCATTAAATCAGTTTTTTTTTATTTTTTTAGTTAAAGTTGATTTTAAAAATATAAAAAACAATTTATCACCAGTATACAATTATTTACATATTCAATTAAAAATTATATGTTATGTGTAATTTGTAATTAAAAATTTTAACTAATTTTTAATAGGAAAATTGTTAATATAATATATAATATAATAGTTTTATTTTATAACTATTTATTAAAGTTTTCTTTATCGAAATATTCATTATTTTTCCCCAACGATTCTTTCTTATAGTGGAAATTTTTTGCCAATCTAAAGGCTTTTCTGACCTCTTCCAGAAAAGCTTTTTTGCTGGTATTTTCGTCAATAGTTGCTGCTAAAAAAATAAAGTTATTATAAAAAAGCAGTAAGATAAATTTTGAAATGGTTTGAATGCTTACGTACCATGCATTTAAAAATTTTGGATAATTCAGAAGCCTTTCTTTCTTGCCTTCCATCTATCAAAGTTTATTTCTCTACCTTTTGCCAATCATATATAAAAAAACAATCAATTATAAACAAAAAATTACCACAAAATTTTAACAAAAGTAAAAAAAATAAATCAAACACAAAAACCCCTAAGAACTACGATCACTTAGATAATCTACTACCATATTGTGCTTATACTTGCCTATTCAGTTCTTTTGAAAAGAATCTAAAACAGCCTTCTATTTCCATTCGTTGAAAGAATTCCTCAAATACAAGGTTATAATTGAGCAAAATGTGTGATGCTGCCCAAATTACTTTTTGTATTATGTCCAAAGTGCGTCTTCCCTTTCAAAAACCATGCAATCTTCGGAAAAGTACTCCTTGGCATGCAATTTTCTTATTTTACCATTTCAACACAAGACATTCCAGGAGTTTCTCAATCGAATCAAACATATACAATGGTCTTTAAGAGCCAACTTCAATCAGTGGCTTGTGTCCTTTTGTTATTAAGACCAACTTTTGTCTGTTCCAGGGCTTTAATAAAACTCCATTTGCAAGATATTCGTTAAAAATCACTAACAATAGTTCAGGCCATATCTCTAAGATAAACCAGATAGCTCCATTTAGTATACCATCAGGAATAGTAGCCTTTACAATGTTACCTATTGCAGTGGGAAGATCCTTGGCATTAAAGGGAACAAATTCTTCAGTAAGTATTAATTTATATTTATTTCACAATCCTTCTGTATCCAGTTTTAACAATTTGTTCTGCCTAAGTAGGGTTTTCATAACTCTCCATCCACTTCACTACAAAGTTCTAGCCATTTTTTACGCTTAATTTTTTGATAGCTTTTCTCAGATAATTTCTTTTAACTTTATAATCATTTTTAAGAAGAGTTTAATCAGGATAACGTACTAAAAGTCTACGTGCTACCAGACTAATTCGTCGCAACCCTCTGATCCATGAGGTCCAATTTTATACTGGTTTCTTACAATTATATTTCTTTTAAGTCTAGTGTATGTCTTGTCTAGTCTATGTCTAGTCTATGTCTAGTCTATGTCTAGTCTATGTCTAGTCTATGTCTAGTCTATGTCTAGTCTATGTCTAGTCTATGTCTAGTCTATGTCTAGTCTATGTCTAGTCTATGTCTAGTCTATGTCTAGTCTATGTCTAGTCTATGTCTAGTCTATGTCTAGTCTATGTCTAGTCTATGTCTAGTCTATGTCTAGTCTATGTCTAGTCTATGTCTAGTCTATGTCTAGTCTATGTCTAGTCTATGTCTAGTCTATGTCTAGTCTATGTCTAGTCTATGTCTAGTCTATGTCTAGTCTATGTCTAGTCTATGTCTAGTCTATGTCTAGTCTATGTCTAGTCTATGTCTAGTCTATGTCTAGTCTATGTCTAGTCTATGTCTAGTCTATGTCTAGTCTATGTCTAGTCTATGTCTAGTCTATGTCTAGTCTATGTCTAGTCTATGTCTAGTCTATGTCTAGTCTATGTCTAGTCTATGTCTAGTCTATGTCTAGTCTATGTCTAGTCTATGTCTAGTCTATGTCTAGTCTATGTCTAGTCTATGTCTAGTCTATGTCTAGTCTATGTCTAGTCTATGTCTAGTCTATGTCTAGTCTATGTCTAGTCTATGTCTAGTCTATGTCTAGTCTATGTCTAGTCTATGTCTAGTCTATGTCTAGTCTATGTCTAGTCTATGTCTAGTCTATGTCTAGTCTATGTCTAGTCTATGTCTAGTCTATGTCTAGTCTATGTCTAGTCTATGTCTAGTCTATGTCTAGTCTATGTCTAGTCTATGTCTAGTCTATGTCTAGTCTATGTCTAGTCTATGTCTAGTCTATGTCTAGTCTATGTCTAGTCTTTGTCTAGTCTATGTCCAGTTTATGTCTTGTATATGTCTAGTCTATGTCTAGTTTTCTTTTAGATTTAGTAACAGCACATTATTATCTAGTATCCATATGATAACTTCACTACTTAGCACAACTCTGGGACTTCTTCAACGATTATCAGGGAAAACAGTTTTTTTCATTATCATTCCAGTATCCACCTTACCTAAAGGTAAGGTAAAGGTAAATTTCCATACATTTGCAAAATATAGCATTTTATTTATCACATTTTTGGCTGTAATTCATTTCTTCATTTCGAATCTAGATATTTATACATTCAATGTACACCCTTAGAAATCAATTCGATTAAATTTTTCTAATTTTCTTTTAAAATTACAACACGTAAATAAAATTGCTTTAAAATACTTAAAACATTTTATTAACTAGAAAAATGCCAACAATTTCCCACTCTCTTTATTGGTGTTTTATTTTAAGCCAACATGAATAATCAAAGTACGTATAATTTGAATGCTACTAGTCAAATAAGACCAGCCATTATTTTTAGGCTTTGGCTAATATTAACATGACATCATTATGACACACTTACTCATTGCTAGCACCCTTGGGGAAATTTAATTGTTCAAGGGAACAAAGTATTATTAAAAAAATATCAAAGAAATAGATATAAGAACAACAATATGAAACATCTCCGAAACGTTTTTAATAAATATTACTTACACAATAGTAAATACATCTACACAAACACACATTTTCAAAGAAAACCATTAATTAAGGTGCTTATTTTAAGATACATTCATACAAATTGTTTCAAAGTTTACGCGCTAAAAAAAATCATGATTCATCAAACATTTTTGATAACAGCTTCATATGGACATATTTATGAAAAGTCCGTTTTCTTAAAATTGAAAAAGAAAGAAATACGACAATCACTGGATGTTTAAACAATTTGTGATAAAGAAAGATTTATAAAACGGTTTTCAATAATTTTAAAATTTTTAAACAAAAAATCGATATATTTTCGATTTTTAAAACTTACTTCTGAAAGCGATAAATTCACAGTCTATAGAAAATTTCTAATAAATTTCGAAAATTATAAACATTTGCTCTAATTATAGGAAAAAATTTCCAACTGGTTTGGTTTGATTAGGTAGCATTAGCAGCATGATATTTATAAAACACTATGATGAGATTGATGGCATGGTGTTTGATTTTGCACCTCTTTATTATGCTGGTAACGTTGTTGAATCGTTCTCATGTACTCTCATTCACCCCACTGGCAACGACAATGATAAGGAAATGTTTTATAAATGTTGCGTATTAAATGGATTTCTCTACGTGTTGTTCCCTTTTTCCACAGCATTTAATATGCTTAAATATTTTTCTATGTTTTGGTATTTTTATGTTTTCCACTTTTTTTGTATTAAAAGATTTGCAGACAAATCATTGCTATTTATCATTTTTTTCCAAATTTTCTTACAAATAAATAGTAAAATAACAACTAGAGCAAAAAAGTTTTTTTTTCAGGATTCCCTTTTAATATTGGGCCAACGAAAGAAGAGAACAAAGTTGAGCAAATAAACGAAACGTGTCTAGTTACAAATTTTATTTAGGCCATTTTATAAATTAAGCTGTTGCTGATTTATTAAATACATCTAGCAGCAACAGCAACAGCTACAGCACCAGTACATAACAGCAGCCATAACATTCGGTAGCAATAATAGCAAGATGAATAGTATTCAAAATGCGCATATAAAATAAATCATATTGTTGGCACAACAAATAAATAAATGAAATAACAAATATTTAAGTTTGTTTTGAATAGGACTCTACTAAGGAAAACAAAAAAGTTTAACAACACAACACTACTGAATTAAGGCTCAAACTTGAGGGATGGGGATGTGTTTAGCTGATTTAGGATAGATTGTACAATATCCGGTAGAATATATAAGGAAATATTAAAAGATAAGCAAAAAGATGAAAGAAACTGTGGCACATCAAATATGTCTAAATTATTACAAATTTAATGAGGGGACGTTTATCCTATTTTTTATTTGTTAAAGCTTTCCTTCTCTAAGTAACAAAAAGTTAAAAATGTTTAATTTATTTTCTACCTTCTTCTATTCTTTTCACTACTTGCCCACCTTTAAAATACTTTTGATAATAAGTATGTTAAAGGCACTTGTGATGGCAGGATGTGATGAGGATGGAGGGAAGTAGTAGATAAATTAAATAAATTATTTGCTGTAATTTTTTTTAATGATTGAAGGTTACAAAGTGGGAAGAGGCCATAATAATATTTTTTTGTATATTAAAAAGTTTTTCAAAATTAATTTAAATAAATTTTTTTTTAATGCAACTTTTTTTAAACTTAATATAAGTGTTTGTAGAAGCAACTAATTGTTTAATGAATCTTAAATTTGATTATAATTTACATGGTCCAAATTCAACACAAATTTGTATTGAAATTAAAATTTGTTTATATGTATGTATGTATGTATGTATGTATTTATTATTATACCCTTCTAATGAGAGTGTAAGGTATATATCTGTGGCTTGGAGCTAAAAGGGCCAATGTCACTGTTTTGCTCTTTTGACTTAATCATTGCATTGTTTTCTTGCTCTATTTCATTATGGTTAAACAGCTAAAGTCAGCCTCATAAATAAAATGCTGGCCAATGTCACCATGAAAGCATCTATAAAAGTAAAAGTTCAATTAAAATTTTCTCAAAAGTAAATATTTTGACATTGGCCCTTTTAGCTCCAAGCCACAGATATAATCTAAATCTTTATAGATAGAGGAATCGTCTATTCGTCTGTACGTGTGTATGTTGAAATCAACTTTTTGAAGTCCCGGGAAAAACATATTTCTATGTGGTATCTCCCACACGCAAAGACAACATGATCACAATAGTCATATTATGTTCTCTTTACCAATGCTTGGTTGCCGAAAACAAGTAATAGTTAAATTTATTTTATTTCATTTTAGGTTTTGTCACGATAACCAAGCATTTTTTTGCATTGTATCATTTAATGTTTATTTTTCGATATGGTTGTTGTTTAAAAATAGTATGATTGGAAAAAACTAATCCGACAAAAATAACAAAATATTCCAAAGTATTAAAAATTAAAAATAATCATTAAATAATAGGTGAGACGACAGTATGATTACAAATCAGTCAACAAGCTATGATTTTTTTTAATAATAATTTGATTTTAACTGTTATTCTTCTTCTTGCTGAATAAATTTTTATTATTTTCAAAGTTTGAGAAGTCAAAAAAATTAACAAAAATTAAATAAAATAAACGAGGAAATGTAAAACATATTGGTATAAAGATTGCAATTAAATTCGTACCTACCAATTGTGTATGTTACAGCAAAAGACAATAATTTGCCGTAGAAAAAAGCAAAGATTGTCGATTTTAATTGTAATCATATATATGATGATACTTTAATTAAACATAATAATGATAACTGGTAATCATTATATGTTTTAACCATAATCATACAATTCAATCATAGTATGTTGTTAGTATTTTTTCTTTGTGTGCATATAAGTTCTTGACCCGTTTTTGAATATCACTATAAGATAGAAAGTATGGACCAACCATAATGCACGATGTTAGTTATTATAAGTCACATCTAAATTTAAGTTTTATCCCAACTTTTTACAACATTTATTTGTTTCAGTGTTTGACAAATTCAACCATAGGAGGTATGAGCAGCTAGTTAAAAAGATTGACGTTCAAATCAAAATGTACTTGGTGATTTTTTTGGTAAGCTACCTACTTGGCCACCATGACAAATTGAATGATTTTCCCTAGTTTGCGCTCTAACACACCTCTCAACTCATCGTGGAATCACTTACGTAACCACCTTACTGTATGCTTCGGACAATGACAGACAACATTCTTCACCATTTCTATATGTTATTCATCCTCACACATCCCACAGTAATCCGGAGTAACGCGATTCCATCAACTTATTTTAGCTCTTACTACACGCAAATCAAAAACATAGTTGTAGTAAACACCTAAAAGCAACATACTATGATTGAATTGAATGATTGTGGTTAATGGTTGCACGTTATCATAATTATGTTACATATTTAAAAATATCATGCAACTATCATACTATGAAATATAAATGAAATATAAAATTTTTGCTGTCTTCTATAACATGTTTTATGTCAGGAATAATCAATGTCTTCTCAAGCTTTTTAGGGTATATTTTCACTCAACAATCTTCAACATTTGCCTATAGGCAGAAGCTTACGAGCAACCGATCGAACATGAATAATACAAGCAAAATTACTCCTGATATTTCACACTTGACGAAACCATCAGTCGAGATAGCAAAACCATATGTAGTGTGGAACCCACAAGATAGATGCAGTAAAGGCCAACCATCGTATAAGTGAAAATGCTAAATAACAATTGATAAGTGCAAGTTTTTAAACTTTTCACTAATAAAAACTTAAATAAACAAAAAGAAGAACAATTGAAAACAAATTATGATTAAAAGATATCAAAACTTGATTGGCTTGTAATCATTTTGTTGTTTCACCTATAATTTAGTGATCATTTGTAATTTTAAATGGTTTTAAATGTATTGTTATTTTTATAGAGACATCGTATTTTTGTCATAAACATTTTGTAAGTCATACTATTTTTAAAATTAATCATTTAAAAAAATTTAATCTTAATTGTCAACCGGTTTTTATACAAATTACGTACCAAGGTGGATTGAAAAGGTGACCTTATAAAAACAGCTGATTCATTTTTTTTTTACTTTTTTTTATTTTCTTAGAACATAATTGTCAAACCAATTCGCCTTGGTGTCAAATATTGTTTATGTTTTTATTTTATTTTGTTGTTTACAATAATTTTTGTATAAACATTCTATAAATTAAAAATTAATTAAAAACAAAAAACAACATGTAAATTAAGAATGTAAAGATTATTAAAGTGATTGTGTACAGAAGTTGTTCAAATAAAGCTATTAAAGCAAAAAGTGGAGAATTAATAAGTGCATTAATGATAAATAAGTTTAATTTAAAAATGCAGGATTTTTTTTTAAATTTCTATAATGAATATATATTTTTTATGCATTCCACCTCAAAAGCGCTGCTCATATTTTGAATCCAGAACGAATCAAGACAATTTGGATACCATGTTGTTTGTAAAGCGTATTGTGACATTAATAAGTCTATAACATCTACTTAGAAGACGCAATAAACGTAAGCAATGCTTTAATATCTACATACTCTAAAATATTTATTAAAACAATTTTAAAAATGTTTGTTCACCAGACAAGTAATCGTTGAACCACTTATGTGAAGGGCGCAATAACAAACTGGCCACCCAAGTCGAAGTACTTCTAATTCTGAGGAAAATTCAATATAATTTTAATTAAGAATTAGGCTTAAATTTATAATTAATTTTAATACATTTTTTATATGTAAAAATTAGTAAGAATAATTAAAATGCAATGTAAAAAACCCAAAAAAATATAATAAATACCCTTATTTGCAAATAGAAGTGCATTATTATCATAAGACTCAGCGATGAATTTAGAATTAGGTTTGCAACTGTATGTATATAATATAGTGGCTAAAAGTTTAAAAGCACCTGTACATATGTGCAATACCTAACAAAAGAGATGCTAGCAGATTCTAGTATTAGTCTATACTATTGGTAAATTCTAGTACTAAATAAAAACCAAGTTAATAATAATATATAAAAGTTTATTAAACACATTAATATACATATGTATTATTCTTCGAATACATGACGAGAGAGATAAGTAATTTTATTATATATTTATAGAATAAATTGTGGCAATGCATATTCTTAAAGTTCTCTTCTTCATTTGTTGCAAAATGTATACAAATACAGTATAGATTCCTGCCTGTCTGTGTTTTGAGTGGAGTTAAATTGTTCGAAATTGTCATATTATTGGTTTTTAAAACAACACCATGGCGAATCCATATGCCTTGAACAACACTATAATTACCATTCCAACAAATTTGAAATACAGAATAGGCACAATTTAGTATAAACAACCAAGCAACAACCAAGGTCGATCGCCAGATTTAATGAAACCATTCTTCTTGCTAACGGGTACACTAAACTGTTCACGAACATCGACATCCTTAAGCCAGTCATTTAATCGAACAAAATTCATACCCATATGTACCTATATCAAGTTAATAATTTAACTTTTTAAACTAATGGTGCTATACCACATGTAACACCAATAATGGGACAATATTTGCTGTTTTGATCAGATTTGCCTGTGGTAGTGATAAACACAATGGCAGTGGCCAAAACGCACTTAAATGAATATTTGACTGCTCGACACCAAACTTTAAGTCGGACTTGTCTTTTTCACAAACGTCCGTACAGCAGTGTCCATATTGTGGCGGAAATTTTCTTAAACGCTAAACCTTTGCTTTTCTGGCAGCTGATAACGAATTTAATATTAACAAAACAAGTTTTCAATTAAAATCTTTTAGCAAAAAATTTATATCAACACTTACCTTCACACAGAGCATTTATTCCTTCAGGTAACAATTAAAAAAATTAAATTTTACAAAAAATAAAAATAAGCATTCAATTTACAAAACGTTTTATTTTTTGTTGTCAAAAATGACAAAGACGAATTTTAATTCGCCTTAATATTGACAATTATGTACAAAAAAACACTAACAAATTGCCTGTTGTTTTTTCTATTGTATTTGTTGTAGTTATGCAGTCACCTGATTAATTCGCCTTGTTTCAAACGAATTAGCAAAAAAAAAAAATAAATAAGTTTTAATACTCAAATTAGACATAAGGATTTTGAAAGTACGTAACAAGGCGAATTAATCAGGTGACTGCATTTTTTGTAAAATTTAATTTTTTTAATTGTTACCTGAAGGAATAAATGCTCTGTGTGAAGGTAAGTGTTGATATAAATTTTTTGCTAAAAGATTTTAATTAAAAACTTGTTTTGTTAATATTAAATTCGTTATCAGCTGCCAGAAAAGCAAAGGTTTAGCGTTTAAGAAAATTTCCGCCACAATATGGACACTGCTGTACGGACGTTTGTGAAAAAGACAAGTCCGACTTAAAGTTTGGTGTCGAGCAGTCAAATATTCATTTAAGTGCGTTTTGGCCACTGTCATTGTGTTTATCACTACCACAGGCAAATCTGACCAAAACAGCAAATATTGTCCCATTATTGGTGTTACATGTGGTATAGCACCATTAGTTTAAAAAGTTTAATTATTAACTTGATATAGGTACATATGGGTATGAATTTTGTTCGATTAAATGACTGACAATTTCGAACAATTTAACTCCACTCAAAACACAGACAGGCAGGAATCTATACTGTATTTGTATACATTTTGCAACAAATGAAGAAGAGAACTTTAAGAATATGCATTGCCACAATTTATTCTATAAATATATAATAAAATTACTTATCTCTCTCGTCATGTATTCGAAGAATAATACATATGTATATTAATGTGTTTAATAAACTTTTATATATTATTATTAACTTGGTTTTTATTTAGTACTAGAATTTACCAATAGTATAGACTAATACTAGAATCTGCTAGCATCTCTTTTGTTAGGTATTGCACATATGTACAGGTGCTTTTAAACTTTTAGCCACTATATTATATACATACAGTTGCAAACCTAATTCTAAATTCATCGCTGAGTCTTATGATAATAATGCACTTCTATTTGCAAATAAGGGTATTTATTATATTTTTTGGGTTTTTTACATTGCATTTTAATTATTCTTACTAATTTTTACATATAAAAAATGTATTAAAATTAATTATAAATTTAAGCCTAATTCTTAATTAAAATTATATTGAATTTTCCTCAGAATTAGAAGTACTTCGACTTGGGTGGCCAGTTTGTTATTGCGCCCTTCACATAAGTGGTTCAACGATTACTTGTCTGGTGAACAAACATTTTTAAAATTGTTTTAATAAATATTTTAGAGTATGTAGATATTAAAGCATTGCTTACGTTTATTGCGTCTTCTAAGTAGATGTTATAGACTTATTAATGTCACAATACGCTTTACTAACAACATGGTATCCAAATTGTCTTGATTCGTTCTGGATTCAAAATATGAGCAGCGCTTTTGAGGTGGAATGCATAAAAAATATATATTCATTATAGAAATTTAAAAAAAAAATCCTGCATTTTTAAATTAAACTTATTTATCATTAATGCACTTATTAATTCTCCACTTTTTGCTTTAATAGCTTTATTTGAACAACTTCTGTACACAATCACTTTAATAATCTTTACATTCTTAATTTACATGTTGTTTTTTGTTTTTAATTAATTTTTAATTTATAGAATGTTTATACAAAAATTATTGTAAACAACAAAATAAAATAAAAACATAAACAATATTTGACACCAAGGCGAATTGGTTTGACAATTATGTTCTAAGAAAATAAAAAAAAGTAAAAAAAAAATGAATCAGCTGTTTTTATAAGGTCACCTTTTTAATCCACCTTGGTTTGAAAGTTTCAAAAATTAAAAGGTTTTTGACAACAGGAGCATACTCACAAAATAAGTTCTATTATGAAAACACATTTATAAATATTATTAGTTGATATTTTTTTCATACTTTTTATACCCTTCACACAGTGAAAAAGGGTATACATAGGTTTGTCATTCCGTGTGAAATTTCTACACCATATTCCGACCCCATAAAGTATATATTTTCTGAAAGCTTATGTATAGGGGAGTCGATTAAGCTCTGTCAGTCTGTCAGTATGTCCATCTGTCCGTGTGTATGTTGAAATCAACTTTTTGAAGCCCCAGACATCGCACGGACCCGGGTGAGGTATTTAATGATCAGAAATATTCGGGAGTAGATCGGTATTGAAAATCAGAAACATCGGTACATAAACGCCTGAGATATGAGCAAAAAGCCACGACCACCTCGATTTTTTTTTTTCACAAAAACAACATTACAACAACAACATACATACATACAAACGTGTATACTGGTTAGAGTAACCGTGGCATTGAATCCCAGCTGAGCCAAAAAAAAATTTTTTTATATTTTTTTAAATTTTTTTACAATTTTTTTTTTAATTTTTTTTTTATTTTTTATTTAATATATTATTTATATTTTTATTATTTTTTTTAAATTTTTTTTTAATTTTTTTTATTATTTTTTTTTTTTTTATATTTATTATTTATATTAATTATTTTTTAAACAATTTTTTTTTTAAATTTTTTTTTTTATTTTTTTTTTATATTTTTTATTTTATTTTTTTTTTTAATTTTTTTTTTATTTTTTTTAACATACATACGTAAATTTATAATTTTACAATGGGATGTTTTTATATATGTGTGTTTTTTATATGTTTGTACATACATACGTATTTCATATGGGATGAATGGTAATACAAACTTCTGTTTTTGCATGACTACACGTTGTGAAAGGTATATAAGATTCGGCACGGCCGAATATAGCGCTCTTACTTGTTTTACATTAAATAACTTAAAAAATCTGTGTAAGGCAATTTCAATAAAATTTTAAGTATTAACGATTATAGGCTTAAAATACCTTTTGTGAAGCATTATAAATTCTATGATTTTAAGATTTGAGTGGATTCTATTTCAATGATTTTCTTCTTTGCATTTTAATACTGATAAATGCAAAATTTCTTTTTCTTTATTGCTTAGTTTAGCACAAGCAACATAAAAACCTTTATACAGCTTAGCAAACCATTGTTAAATTGAAATTGATAAAACTGTATTGCTTGGGGATTTTTGGCTTAAATTAGCTTTTTTGCTCCTTTGTGGGACTAAAAATAGTCAAATCGGTTAAGAGTTATTTGCAAAAAACCTTTTAACAACCTTTAAAATAAACATAGAGCTAACAGTCTGCTACTTAGATTTATTTTAGGTTTGGGTTCACCATAACAAGGAAGTTATAGCTTTGATTTCAAATAAACTTTTTTACAGTATTCCAAACCTAATCCTTCCTCTGCATTAAATAAATGTCTACAAATGTAACATAAACAAAACCTTTTACTTCTATACTACAAACAGATTAAATTTTTTTATTTTCACGAGAGCAAATTAGGATATAAATCGAATATTATTTGTATTACAATTTCAATCGATTCCGAATGCTGTGACTTCACCTGTAAGCACTATTACTTTTATATATTTATGCCCTTTTATAAACTGCATAATCGATTAAAAAGAATTCCGAAACGTAATTTAAATTCAATAAATGTCAAAATAAGTCTCAAGCACTAACAACTTGTGAATTTAGTTGTGTTTCGACAATCATATGTAGGTTTTCCGATTGCGTCAAGGTGAAAGTATGCTTCATCGCTTAGAATAATTTTGCTAGAAAAATCACCATCCATTATCATTATTTCAAAGGAGTAACCACAGCCTCATTTTTAAAAATAATCTAGTTGTAGAAGATGTTAATCTGCCAGATCTGTGCGTCCACTTGATGTTCAACAATTCATTCAACGAACTTTATTCGCTGGACATGGTTTTCAGGCTTTAGTTCTTATATCAATTAACCTTTATATGCATGGTCACCCAGACCTTTAGTGGATGAGTTTACGAAGTAGAGAGCTTGTTAAAATTTAATTCAAAAAAACATATTGATTTGCTAAGAATGTTTAATCAGCGTTTTGACGATCAGTACTTTAAACAGCCATAATTTATTTAGTCTCTAGGTATTTTTAAAATGCTCTCTTTTTGGTCTTTGCAATTAAGTTAATAATTATTTACATCTTTCAAAAAAAAATTAAGTTGTGGCCGTCAAAGTTTCATTATTATTTCAATTGATCGGCATCCATTCCTTCACTAAATCTTGTGCCACCACGTGCACTTATTCTAGACAAAAAAACAAATTTAAACTTCTGACTAGCTATTTCCGCTAATTCCCCATGTCATCTACACTTATTGTGTGATCCACACTCTTCCGTTAGCCAATGCTAGGCATTCGCATACATATGCTCTGCTATATCAGCATCCAAATATTATCATTCTAGATTGGCATTCTCTTCAGATGATATTAACAACTGTACATATCTCGTAACCAACGCAGTTGTCTAGCTTAACGTACTCTAATTAACTGAGTTCTTTTACTGCACCCCTGCCATGACGTTTCCTTAGAACTATACGATGCTGTCTACAAGTGTTTATAGAAATTAGCCATTAAAAGAAACCGAATGCTTCTGCTTATTTCCTCTTAGCAAGATCATATTTCGTTTCCTTCCTAGTTATGATTGATTGCCACATTACCAAATTCAGAGCCACCTCAGTTGTAAAATTATACCTAAATCACGAAAGAGGAGTTAACATCCAGCCGTTGAACGCATCTTAAAAACGACTTTAATAATAATTTTTTTCATTTGGGCCCGAGACTCTAGCAGATAAAAACGACATACAACTAGGTATATGTGCCAGATAGGGGCACCAGTATACACCAGTATCCCTCCTTTCGTCCATAAAGGACCCATCAGTAAGGAAATTGATGTCACTAACCATGCATTGTACATAGATCTGTCCGTAATGACCGTGCGATGTAGCCAATCAACATCTTTCACTTTATCCATGCATTTCAACGACATCTGTATTTCCCTAACCTCTTTACGTACGAGTTCAAAGGGTCTCCTATGTCTCAAAATCCAAACCAAAGTATTAACTATGGCTTGTTATGGTTAGTCTCACCATCACCGTATAAATCCTTAGGCAAGATTTTCAATTTTTACCGCAGACTGATATGAAATCTTCATATCCTTCTATATCATTGTTTCAGTATGATAATTCTAGCGTAATCTCGTTGATCTCAGGTCCAAAAGAAATTAAGGTTCTAACCTCCATACCCTTTTCTTTAAACATAGAAACTATTTAATAATACCTTAAGTTTTTTAAAACAACAGTTTTTGTATATTATATTTTTAAATAAATGTATTATAAACAAGAATTAGGTGTAGGGATTTCAATTTTATATTCAAATACATTTGGGCATTTTCATGTCATCGTACGTGACATTTGTACTCCTATTAAGTGGTGTAATTTTTGCAAAAGAAATAGTAACTAAACCAAAATTAGATCTTTATGTTCCATTCAAAGGGCACTTTATTACAAAAAAAATTAATTATATTCGAATCATTGTTGTCTAAAATATCCAGAGAAAAAAATATATCGTACGTGACATAAAACACAAGTGATTTTGAGTTATATATGGATATATAAAAAAATCTTCGAATATTGGGAGGTATTTTTTCTTTTTTTAATTTCTTACACTAAACCAAACTATTTTTCCTTTAAAATCCATCATACTTAATTGAAAACAATCTTTAAATGATTTTATAATAAATTCAATTTAATATCGTTCGTGACATATCGTACGTGACAAATTTTTCTCTAATAGTATTCTTAGGTAATAAAATTTATATTATGTTAAGAAAATAAGGTAAATTCTAAATTAGGCGCTCTTGTGACAATTAAAATACGAATAACGGAGACAAATGTTTTTGCACTACGTACGTGACATTAAAATTACATCCAAAAGAAATCAGAAAAAAATACCGCTAATTGGACTCTATATTTTCTTTTTTTTTGGATCTTGTTAATTGTTGTTGTTACTTAATTTTAAAGGAATATTTACAATTACAGTTTAGTCGCTAAAAAAATAGTTGATTCCAATTCTTTAAAATAAGTCAAAGAGATAATCAGATCAAACTCTTATTATTGCTCTTAAAATTATTTAATAAGATTCTAGTGTTTTTTTTTTTTATCAATAAACTTATATTAGAAAACTCTAAAGAGTTTTTATTTTTACAGTCGTGGTTGACATATGAATGGAAATGCCCATATATTATTTTTTTAATTTATGTTTTATGGTTATTTATGATTATTAAAAAAATTGAATTTTTTTAATATTATTTTCTTGCTTGCTTTATTTTAAACTAAAATTTATAAAAATGTCTTTAAAAAGATATATTTGCTGATGCCCATTTTACTAAGCCGATTTTAGAGATTTAAAGTACCAATCTGGGTCGGGAAATACTAAACATTTTTCGTGAACTTCATTTAATTGGGTTTAATAGTTTGGACTTAAAAGTGATTTCTACACGTAGACACATGCTTTAAAAAAAATATGTTTTTTCGATATTACAAATGACATAACAAATTTATATATCTTTTAGTTTCATGATGGTGAAGGGCATACAACTTAACTTATCAATTATCAAAAGTATTAATAAATAATTTAAATCAACAAAAGTTCAAAGTATGTCACTGACAAAAGTATGATAAATTTTCAAATACTTTTATCTCTGTGGAATATCAAATATTTTTTTAGGTAGAGGAAAACAATAAGAAAAATAAAAGAAGAATCAAGATCGATATTTAGCAAAAAAATAAACAGCAAAAAAAACAATATTGAACTTAAGAGAATTGTTTGCCTTCGTTGTTGATGTTTTTATTGTTATTTTTTGTTTATTCAACTTAAATTTGCAGGCTTACAAAACAAAATTTTACATAGAAATTTCTCTAAACATAACAATTGCTCCACATCAATGAACATAAATATTCGCACATACAATTTAGTTTGACTTTTTTATAAACTCAAAAATACTTCGATACTTTAACATACTTTAAATATTTAACACACATTCCTTTAAAATAACAAACACAAATGTAGAAGTAGAAGTAAGTACGTATAAGTATCACTGTTACACACACATACCTACAAAGTTTTTCTTCAGCTTTTGTCCTAATCCTTCAAGTGGCAACAGTTTCTAAAAATAAAAAAGAAGAATCTATTAAATTGAAATTCTTAAAATCGCAACAATAAGAAAATATGTTGAAGTTGAATGTGGATGTTTGTGTATGCTGAAGGAATGCATAAATGAAGAAATGAAAAAATTAATGAATAAGGTTGTAAGGAAGTAGGATGTGTAGGAGGTAGGATGTGTAAGTGTGTGATTAAATAGATTTATTGCAATGGAAACGCAATGAAAACATTGTAGTCTAGAGTAGAAAAGTGATAATTGAAAATCATATGATTTCCAAGGAAAACTGTATAATATTTGAAGCAAAATTTTCACATTGTTGGTTGTTTGTGCTAGAAAAGATAACACAATAAATACAATTGTTTATGCTTTATTTATTTACAGCTTAAGCATATTTAAAGTCTTGAATGCACTTTCGTACAAATTAAACGACTTGAAATGCAACTATGTACACACAATATTGCCATGCTTTTTAAGTAATATTTTTATTTTTGATGTGAAAAAGCTTAGATTAAGTTTAGTTAAGGAACAAAAATTTAACGCATCCACGATACCCAATATTTTTATTAAAATCTACTTAATTGTTCGACGACAAATCAGCAATATAATTCAAGCCATTTAGTAGAGACTTACAGTATGGCTGACATCAGTTGCTTAATATTCAAACAAAAAATAGTTAAGACGCAGCTCAAAACATTGATAATGAAAAACTCTTCAACACTTCATCGACAGTTATTAAAACCACAACTTCAAATATCGGGGTTTTCAATAAGAGCGCTAAAAAAGTACGTTCGATGCCATTATGTATGGAACTCGATTTCTTTTGCAGCCACCACGGGCACGCTTGCAGAATTGCAGACGCTGAACCCAATTTTCGTTGATTTCAAGCATAAATCGGGCAATACTGCTGCAATTTCACGTTCGATATTCGTACGAAGTTCATCAATCGTTGCTGGCTTGTTGGCATAGACCATAGACTTGACGTAGCCCCACAGGAAATAGTATTACGGCGTTAAATCGCACGACCGAGGCGGCCAATCGACTGGACCATTTCGTGAAATAACACGTTCTCCAAACTTGGTTTCCAATAAATTGATTGTGACATTCGCGTGTGTGTGGCTTGTGGCGCCGTCATGTTGGAACCACATATCCTCCAAGTCAATATCATCCAATTGGGGCCAAAAATATTCTGTTATCATTGAACGGTAGAGATTCTTATTCACAGCAACGTGCCGGTCTTGATTATCACGGAAGAAGTACGGCCCAATGACGCCGCCGGCCCATTAACCGCACCAAACCGTAATTTTTTCGCGATGCAATGATGACTCATGGAGTACATGTGGATTTCTGTCTGACCAATAATGCATATTTTACTTATTTACGAAGCCATTTAGCCAGAAATGAGAAATTACCATAAATTGGATGTAGCGCTCTTAACGTTTAGGCCACTGACTCCGAATTTCGGTAGTAAATTTTAATAATTTCGACTCGTTGTTGGCTCATATATCTTTCCATCATGAAATGGCAAACCTTGCTAAAGAGAAATGTCAAAAGAGCGGCAAAAAATATGGCGTCGATTGCTGTCCCTATCGGTCTACTTTTGTAGCGTGCCTGTTTAAAACCTTTTATGTTCACAATTTAATATCCCTTGTCGAATGTCGTAAATAGATGGCACCCCGGAAAAAACAACAGCACATCGAAATATGTATCTTACCTCGATAACTGTAAAGAAGAATAAATAAACTTAGATATCTTGATGCTTGAAGCACTGATCATCTAAAAACAATCCATTGAAATATTAATATCAAAATGAAGGCCCAGAGATATTAAGTCATCGTAGTGCACAAAAATTAAAAATTTCCAGAAGTTACCTATAGCGTACTATCACTAAAGATGTGCTTGACTTTGCTTAAAAAGTTCAACTGAGAATATAAATTCACTCAAAATATTGGCAATTGTTTATCAAAAAAAACTGCTTAACTTTTGAGGGCGTGAACAAATCAAGCCACTTTCTGATACCCTGATCTGAAGTTAAGAGAATTCCAGAGAGAGCGCTCTGTATCTTTTGAATTTAATATAAGTCGAACCTGGCAATGTTTGAACTATAGATCGGGTAAGGCAAAACTTCCTAACCACTTTTTTCTTCCTAACCACTTGTTATGATGGATTAAAAGGGTACATAACTGACCGCTTATTCTAGACATTTTTCGGCCAATACTCGCTTCACATGAACCAGTTGCATTTTGTACAGGTATCCTTCAATAGTTCAACCAAATACAGAGTACTTCCTTCGCATCATGTTTATATGACTTTGGTGTCAACTCAGCTGGAATGTGGCAGTGAATTCATAGAGATTAATGCTTAGTGCAAAAATAGGTTCCTCTTATAGTATTCGAGCGGCATTTTGTACATGCAAAATCTTCTTTCAAGGTAACCAATTTATCTGCTTTTGGATGAATTCTGTTACTCACAAACATTAAAAAAATTATTGCTTGAGTAGCTCGTAATGCATTTTTAAGGTCTTCTTGGATTTGCAAAAAAATTTCATGGCCTTCAAACTTGTTGGTTGTTCTGGTCGATTTGTTCCCCACTTCTAAATCACAGAAACCATTTATCGCTTTTTGAAATCGATGGAACAGTTTCACCATAAGTTTCAGTACTTTTTTTAAATTAAAGAAACAAAGCACAACTTCCCAAATATGGCGCTTAGTTGGCACATATTTCAATATTTTCGAAGCAAAAACAAATTTTTTGTTTACACTATAATATTTAATAACTATTCCAGAATAAATGAAAGATATTTGTCCTTCAAAATGACAAGAAGAGCGTTCAAAGGTTACTCCATCTGTTTTTACAACCAACAAAAAAGGGCTGTTACTATTGCCAATGTCATGTGGTTTTAACAACTCGATGCCATACAAACCATTCAATTAAATTAAACATTAAACATTAAAACATTAAACATTAAATCCATTTTCCCAATTAACTAATTTATACATAATGCTCTCCTGTATACTTAGTAATTTAATACGAAAATGCATTTTTATATAATTTAATTTTAGCGTCCAATATTGAAAAAATTAAAAAAAAGTAAAAAGGTCGAAAACAACAAAAAAAAACCGCAGACAGTTCCTGCAGGCTGTGTCAGAGACACGGCCATTAAGTTTAACGTAGAATACGCCATCCGATAAGACAGAAAACATATATAACAATAAATGATAAATCATATAAGCAAATGAATTTATTTATTTGATAGTTACTTTTGATAAAATACATAAGCTTATGGTAGGAAAAATAGGATAAATATGTTTTTAAATTAACATTCAAATTTCTCGCAAAAACTAAGTCAATGGTTGTGTTATCAATAGTTGTGGGAGCATCGTTTGGAATATAATACAAATTAAATGTATCGCTCATATTTTTCGCTTTCAATATTTCATCAATCAAAACAACAGCTGATGGTTTGTGTCCACACTGAAAAAAGTCAAAAGGCGCCATTGTGCGATGGTTTGTGTCCACACTGAAACAGCAGCATAGTTTGTGTTCACGCTACAAACTCAAACACTCAACCAAACACCACACATATGTTTGAGTGTATGTGATTAAACAATTTTCATTTGAGAAATTTAAATATTAGGAAGATATCAACCAATGTGAAATGTGTATCAAACGAAAGATAACATCTTCATTTACCTACAAAAAAATTTGTAAAAAAAGTTATCTCGCCGTTTCCTCATAATCAATGAAATAAAGATTACAACAATAACAATCTGATTCCCTATACCGTAAGGTAAGACGTATTCTACGCCAAAATTAAAAATAATTGATAAATTAAAAATAGTCAAACATAAATTTTAATCAGGCTTGAGTTCATATTAACATTCTTATTGTTACAAAGAATTTTTTTATTAATTGTGATAAAGGGAAGAATAATTTGAAAACACAATTGAAATAGTCGGAAAAGTCGAAAATATCCAAGAAAAATATCTCAAAAGGTTAAAAATATTTGTTAAACTTAAAAGTAATTATGAGAACTTTAAAACAATAAAATAGAATAGTAAAAAAATTTAACTACTTTAAGATATCAAAATGCCATAAACACGAAATGTTGAACTTTTGTTCCACTTACAGAGTCCTAATAAATTTTCGTTTTACAGTCAAATTTTTTTATAAATTCTTCACTCTCAAGAAATATTCTCTAAAATCACTAAATTTTTAAATAAAATCTGATGGCAACGCTTTAAAGCGGTGTACCAAATACCAAGAAATTTCCTTCTGAATAAACAAATACAAAAACAATGAACTAGAAATAAGTAACAAAAACTATAACAAATACACTACAAATGTAAACAATGATAATAAAAAGATAAACAACAGAAAAAGGGTAATAATGTGTATTATGAATGAAAGAATGAAAATCCCTCTTTTTTTTTAAATTAAAGTGTTTTTTCATTGCTTTTGTTCTAGACACACTTGTATGAGCAATGAACACAAGTTGATTGTGAGTTCTTGATTGTTTTTCCAATATGTATGTATGTGTGTATGTATGTTCTTTTATATTTATACTTGTGTATATGAGTACTTATACATGTACATTTATAACACATATATTTATTGATAATGAAACCGAGCCTTACCGCTAAAATAACGTAACCCACAAAAACCAAATTTTACAGGTATTTTAATTTTTGTTCTAATTTATTTAGATTTTTTTTTTGTAAGTTTTATGATTATGATGATTTCATGAAACTTACAGATAAGTTTTACCTTGATTCTCCATATAGAATCTTTTTTATTGTTACGTTTATTTTGTCGTCTGTATTTTTAACAGGTTAGACCAATATATGACCTCGAGAATAAAAAAAGTACACGGAAAGAAATTTCAAAGAAGTTTTTTTAATTAAGATTTGTCGAACTTATATATTTCATAGACTACATTATATTTTTAAACTGTTCATTTTTTTGAAATTCTAATTTTTTTTTTTTTTTATATGAAAAAATTAAATTTTTTATTTGTGATAATAAAAGAATTAACTTGGAAAAGTAAGTTTTTATCCCGACACCAGCCGAATAGAATTCATTTTCGAAACCAGCTACGGTTTCATCATCAACACTCTTTGATCACAATGTCCAAGTGTTGGATGAAAATATTATCTATTTAACTCACAAGGAATTGATTCTGTAAATCAAACATATCATACTTATTTTGTAATCTTCAATACACGGCATGATTTTACATCTGACTAGATAAATTCCACACAGCGAAATACGAACAAGTCGTGTGTTACCTTTAAAACATTACTTCTGTAAAAAACATGTGTTGAGACCTCTGACAATATACTCTACAGCTGCAAAGCAGTCAGTGACGGTTGCCTGTAAAAGAACAATTTTGACAGACATGTAGATTTACATATGTGTCACAAATTTTAAAGTCAGATGTAAAAACATGCCGTGTGTTATAGCCTTAAGTCACATTGAACGCTTATTTTATTAACCATACCCAATAATAATGGTCTGCAAAAAACTTATCTCTGAACCGAAATATGTGATCTCAACTCGGTAAATTCAAATCCGCTTTCAGTTTTCGCGAATCACGTACAGATTTTTTATGGGCATGACAAATAATTTTCCCTGAACAAGATGACCAAGCTAACATATTTTAATATAACTCTTTAACGGCTTGTTCGATTTGAATAATTGAAACATTCAAAGATGCGGGATAAAATTATCTTTAAGTCAGCTTTCCATAATTTTCTTTTTCATTTTAAACTGTTTCGAAGTTATTCAGAATTCGTGGCGAAAAAAAATATTTTTAATGAAAAAATATTTTTAATAAAAAAATAAATAAAAAAACAGTATTTTTAATAAAAAAATTGTTTTAATAAAAAAATATTTTAATGGAAAAATATTTTTAATGAAATAATATTTTTTTAATTAAAAAATTAATTTATATTTATTTGGTTGTTGGGTTTAATTTAATTAATTGAAAAAATTTATTTTTTTTTTTTTTATGAAATTTTTTTTAATGAATTTTTTTTAATGAAAAAATATTTTTAATTAAGTTTTTTTTTTTTCTTCAAAAACTGAAGAAAGCAAGGTATACTGGAAATAAAATAAGCCATAAATGATAAAAGTCGCTGCACAAGTGTTGATTTTATTTACAATAAGGTGCAGGTACCTACTTTCACCTTATGTAATGTAAAAAATAAAACTTTTTCGGAGAGAAAAAAAAACGGTTCATTTTTTTATACTTCGGTGTTTGGTTAAAAGTTTAAATGCAATTATTAAGGAATTGATTGTATTTATGTATTTTAGTAGTAATAATATAAGTGGTTGCAGTAATGGAACACAAAAGAGAAATCGTTTGATATGAAAAAGTCGAAACCATATTTTTTTAAGATACGAGGTTGAGGAAGTAAGGCATTGATATGTACTTGTATTTTGCGGTTCAGGTACAAAACCACACAATACTTACATATATTGCGCAAGATATAACGGCAAGTGGTCCCCAGAAATGTTAGCGGATATATGTTGGGAAATCAATCGTGAAACAACAGATAACACTTACAAAAGAAAGCGATCTACCAAATAATAATTTATTTTTAATGTAATATTAATATTAAATTTAATTTAAGATTTTAGTTTATGCAATAAAAGTCATTAAGGTGTAAGATTATTTACTTTTATTATAATAAATACGTATTAAGTAATTCAATATCAGTACTTTATTGAAATAAGAATATTTTAAAAAGTGTAAGTGATAGAAGCAATCTGTTTACATATTTTAATTTAGCATACTCTAGTCAATTAACATCAACAAAGGCTTCCGACTTTGTTTTTTTTTTTTGCCGACTATTGTTATCATAATAAATACGTATTTAATGTTCCAGGATCAGTATTTTATTTAAATAAGAATATCTCAAAAACTAAACGTGATAAAAAAATTCCGTAAAAATATTTTTATTCAGCATACAAAAACCTAACAAGGTACGGCTTCCGACTTTTTTTGTTTGGACAACCAGTGTAATTTTCGATTATAGAGAAATTAAAGGTTTTCATAGAAGAAATTAAAACCCAAAGTCGAAGTTTTTTTAGTTTTACTGCTGTCAAACTCAAACTTTTAACACGAAATCCCTAAGAAAATCATTAACTAAAATATGAGAGGTGTATTGTTGGCAGTAAAAAAGTAAAACAATTTTTGCCGATTAGCGGCCGACTTGTCCAAAATCTTTTAAAAATTTTGATTAAATTAATAGCATTATTTTTATGATCGGAGTGAAATTAAATAAACTTTTAATTAATATTATTAATTTCGTAAATAAAACTATTTTTTCTGTATAAAAGAAGTGTAAAAGAAATATCAATTAAAAAACAACACAAATTTTTAAAATAATTGTAAAACATGAAATTGAAAAGTTATTATTCGCCCATGCTTTAATTGTCCTACATAAGAATGTTTTTCTTTATGGGCAACTTATGCAGGTTAATATTGTTCCCATAAAAACGTTTCAACCAACATTAATTGAAAGCTTTAAAAGAGAAAGAATATTTTAACAATTCACCTTGTCTGTTAAACAAGGAATGTGCAAAAACAGCTTAAAATATTATAGGCTGTTTGGAGAAAATAAAATTATATAAAAATATTTTCTATGGTGCCGCACTACAATAAAAAACAATATGATTTAACTTATGTATTTCTAGACACACATTTTAAAAAATTAAGATTTCACGTCAATATAAAAATTTTGTAGTAAAACATCGCGGCATATAAAATTCAATTATTTTTTAAGGCGTCTAGGCGGTTATCTAGTGTGACTATAAATTTTTAATTGAAGTTCTGCCTTGGTGTTTGCACATTGGTGTTTCTAATTCTTACTTATTTTAATCACTTTTTTAATTATATTATTTTTTTATTTTATCTTTTAAAATCACATACCAACCTGTTCTACCTTGGTATTGCGCCTTATTTCTTAATAAAAAATTTTATATTTCTCTTTATTACTAAATATATTATTAATATTGTTGTTTTATCTTATTGTTGTTGTTTTTGCAGTCGTTTATCATTTGTGTCGTTAAGCTGATACGAGTGGCGGTGGTTAAATGTTGGCATGGCATGAAATGCTTAAGCAACACACTAAAGGGTACCCTAGAAAACGACAAAACATGACACACACTCGTGTTGGACACACATTTCGGCCAGTGAATAATTTTGTTTTATCAATTGTAAAAAATCAAAATTATATTATATTTTTAAGTTTGAACACACTATTTGTGTTGTACAAGGGGGATATTCACAGTTTAAGGAACAGTACAAATGACTAGCTCTTACTAAACAACATACTTTTCAATGACTATTACATATCGTCTGTCTCGCTAAGATATGTTTTAGTAATGACTTTATTAATAATGGAATACACACACACAGTACAATTTTTTATGACCAAATTTGTTAGAAGCCATTCAAATACATATTTTTTAATTCTCATTTAGTTTAACACACTTAGGGCCATTATTATAACTTACCGATAACTAAAGTTAGGATGTTATTGGACATGTAACTAGTTTTTCAATATTACAACTTCACTTTATCCTAAAAGTGTCCGATATGTTAAAGAAAAAATCACTCTACCTTTAACTTTTAACGTGAGGTTTATAAATTAAAAGTTACCATATTTTCTACCGTATAAAGGTAGGACCACACGATTGCCGCAATGCACCAATTATTGGTATATATTATATGCCAATCGTGTGATTTCACAATTTATTTCTCCATGCGTCAATCGAGGACAATATTGTGCTGATTTGCCACAATCAAATGCAACTCTGGTGTGGCAATCGTGTGAACGGTTGATAGGTAACCATACGTCAATAAAAATGTCAAAAATGCACCAATATTTATTGTGTTCTCGTGAGTCAATCAAATAAGACAATTCGCGCCAATAGTTTAGTTTTTTTCGTGTGATTCTACGGTCAACATTTCATAAGTAAAATGAATTTTAATTGTTGTACGTGCTTTAATTAAATATGATTATTTTAATTGCAGTTTTAATATGGAATTCGATGACTACATTGCAATAGATGATTCTACTGAAGTTGATCATCAATCACAAACACCTTTGTCCAAAAAACGAAAATCGTACTTGTTCTGTTCTGGAATAGCCTTCCGCATATTTGTGTCTTGCTTTTTAATATATGGTGACACTATTTGCAACAATTCCTTAAACGTTTCATCATTCGTCTGAATAAAATTTTTGAACAAAAAGTTTTGGTTTTTTATTTCACGAAACTCCGTCAATGTTTTTTCATATGCGCCATCAGTACTTCTTTTTGTGAGCCACCCTCTGACCCACGTACTTCTTTTAACTTTTTTTCATTCATTCATTAATTCATTTTTTCAGTTTTTATATCTTCAAGTACACACACGACAATTAAAGCTGATGCAATTTGTTTCTTCTTTAGAGAACAAATCATCTTTACGCAAGAAAAAGATTGAATTCAGAAGTTTTAAAATTTAAGCATCTAAACAAAACAAAATTTGGCATCTACCACAACAGCTGTTTTTCAGAGTTGCCGTGCATTAGAACAATCGTGTAATTGTAGTGCGACAATTATTGGCACTTAATCGTTTTGCGTCAATTCGCGACAATTAAATTTATATAAAATGAGTCAATCATGTGACCGCAGAGAATTTGATGGGGACAATTTTATTATTGTGCGTCAATTAAGCACAATAGAAATTTGGTATGATTGCTGTATTTGTGGCAATCGTGTGATCCTAGCTTAAGGGAATTGTTTAATATTTGCTTGTCGTTGCCACTTTGTTTATAAAGAACTAATTAATTTGTTCGGCATTTGCTTTGGTGCTGCTATATTTAAAAAAAGGTACAATTTATTTTACAGGGAGGTTGTAATAACGAAAAATACTTAATTTAACATTAACTTTGTCGGCGAGTTGTAATAATGGCCCGACAAATTAGTTCAACGGACGACTTAAGGCCATGTCGCATTTCCTAAAGTTTCTAACTTTCACAAAAAAGAGTAAAGCAAGAGGTTTATGATACATTAAAAACTTTGACATCACTTAAACATTGTTTGTATACCTATAAAAGCGGTTAGAAGTTTTTACGAAAAAATATATGTTATTTTTTATATTAATTAAAATTTACTTTAATAAAATTGTATTATCACATAGGAATTTTAATTACACCAACTAATTGTCAAAGCTCGCAAAAAGATGAGAGTTTGTCTAACTTTTCGCATCGCGCTGCGTTAAAAGTAAGAACCTTATGTGGCCTATTTCGTAAAAGTATGTACATTTTATCTTTGACGTTGAAGCGAATATGTAATGGTATGCAAAGCGAGTTTTATCTGACATGGATTTTCACTGATTTTTAAATTTCAAAATAACGTATCGCAGAAAAATAAAACCAAATTTTCGTTCTTAAAATAATCTAACGGCTTTCGTAAGCCCATAATATTAACGAATTATTAAGTTTATTAAAATCAAGTACTCTTTTATTGCTATAAAAATAAGTACTTATTTAAGTCACTATTTTTAAGTGGACGTAATAAGTACTAAATAAAGTCCCGCGAGGGTGGTAAGTACTTGCCTCCAAGGACATCGCCGTGTTAAAATAATGCGTTTAGATGTCAAATTGTTAGCGGTTAAGAACTGTATTTTATTAAATTCAACTCTTTGTTTTGTAATGAGTGTTTTTGCTGGGATGTGTTTCTTCACTTATCAGATAGTCTAAGATGTGCTTTACTTAAATTAATTTTGTGCGAGGATTGTTTACTCTTGGTTTTGCCTTTTTGTTTTTTTTTTTTTTTTGTACGACAATCGCAAGGGTTATATTTATAAAACATATTTACTTTGCTTTTTCATTTGCCAAATACAAACATAAAAAAAGGTATTGTGTGTGTGTATTTACATACACTTGAATATAATTGTTTAATTCACAAGCCTACATTGTATTTTGTATCGTCTATTAAAATACAGTTTTGGTTTATTTACGTACGAACACAATGTCAGTTGTATGGCTCTTATGTTGTATTATTAAATGTCAAATAAAGCTAAACATCAGGCAAATAGAAAATCAGGAATGGGAAAGCTTATCAAATCGTATTTTGAAGATTTACAAAAACTAACCAACAAAGTATCTGAGTTGAAAAAATAGTACAAATATTTTATTTTGGAAGCAAAAAAAATTATCAAAAATGTTTTTTTAAATTCCCATATTTTTAAGAATTCAATACAACAAATTATATTAAACGAAATTGTATTGGTATACAAAATAGTTTAATCATATTGTTTTAACAAAAACAGTTACAATAGGGCTTGTGAATTGAATTAATATCTTAAAAAGAAAATGTTTATTTTTATATCCTTCACCACAGCCAGAGGGTACAGTAAATATGTTATTCTGTGTGTGACACCAAGAAATATTCAAGTAAGAGTCAACAAAGTATATGAATCAGTGATTTATTAATGGGTGCGACTAGACTCATGGAAAAGCCAAAAATATAATAATAACATGCGGTCTAACATTAGTAAACAAAGAGTTTAAATGACACAATTCTGTTAAAGATATATACAAACATGAGTCGTTTTAAAAGCAAGCGATGAATAAATATTTAAGTTATCGGTGTTAGTAACAAGAGGTCATTAGTTAAAAAAATTACACAAGACATTATAAAATACCGATTCAAAGTCGATATTTAAAAAGAAAAAAAAAACATGCCAACCATTTAAAACTGGATGTTAAAGGAACGACTAGAGAAGGCAAATATTTCAGACAACCATAATAGTCTATCAGTTCTACTTGTTTTATGTAGAAATGACCTGACATAATGATAAGAATGTTTTCTTCGTCTGTCGTTAAAGATGAGTTCACGTAAATTTTTGCAACACCATAAGAGAGATCAATATGTGTGTTGTCCTAGATACAGCATGTTGAAATAAGTTGTTTGAATAAAAATTTCAATTTTTCGCTCTCATTCACTGTTAGTTGTTTACTGAAATATTTAAAAGTTCCAAGTTGTAATAATGGCCCTTAATATTTTATCTGTCAAAATAGTTTTATTAGGTAGGTAGGTAGGTAGGTAGGTAGGTAGGTAGGAAAGGGGGATGCAGAAGGCAGTATCTGCCTCCTACACCCACACTCGGAGACCAATAAGGTCCATTGCGTTACCCTTTCATGTATTAAGGATATAAAAGAGAGAGAGAAAGTTTCCAAAGATATAGTACAAGAGAAAATAATAAAAATAAAACTCAAAATGAGTTAGTAGGAAATAAAATAGAAGAAAGAAAAACATATTCTCTACGAGCCACCCAATCCCCATGATGAATCCGATAATATTTCCCAGCTTGCACTTTGAAACATAACCCAACTCATTGTGGAATCGTTTACCTAACCACTTTAGCCTGTGAGTATGTAGCCTTGGGCAGTGACAGATAATGTATTCCACAGTTTCCAACTCCTCCTCATCTTCACACATCCTACAATAATCCGGAGTGTCGCGATCCCATTTACTAATCCTAGCCCTCACAGGACAGTGCCCTGTTAAAACCCCAATAGTGGCCCTCAGACATACCCTACCCAGGCCCAGAAGAACCGTAGAGTCCGCTGAGTTTAACCTGGGCCATAAAGCCCTTGACACCCTGTAGTCTCTTCTGTCCGTAACGGAGGTCTCACCATGTCCTCTTCGCTCGTCGAAACCAATGCCGATCCACCGCGCGCAAGTTCATCAGCAATTTCATTGCCGACGATTCCATTGTGCCCTGGTACCCAACACAGTCTGACATCGAAGAGATTCATGATCCTATTGAGTGCTTTCTTACACTTCTCAACCAACCTAGACTTGACATAATGTCCCTTCAAGGCCTTGAGCGCTGCCTGACTGTCAACGTATAGAGTAACCTCCCTACCCCTTGGAACATGTTCCAATATAAGATCCGTCGCTTTATAGATAGCCAGTATCTCCGCTTGGAACACACTACAGTTATCAGAAAGTTTGTAAGACCTCCTGATGTTTTCTCCCATAATATAGACACCTGCCCCTGTACCTATATCCATCTTCGATCCATCCGTAAAGACTGCACATCCCTCAAACAGTCTGTCGGATCCTACCCAACAATCCCTATTTGGAATTATCAGCGGGGGTGTCCTAACAAAACTGATCTCTGTGACCTTGTAGTCTGTCAAATTACCCTGACATCGCACACAATCCTGGAGACAAGTTTCCCATAAAATTCTAGTGGGCCTATGTTTAGTATCCTACCCAACCCTGACTCTCCTAGCCTAAACAAGCTCCTTGCCGCCATTCCCTTCACCCATACCTCTATAGGCATAGTGCCGAGAATGGTGTCCAAAGACCCCTGAGGTGTGCTTCTCATAGCACCAGTGATGCCAAGTGAAGCACACTTTTGGACCTTTGTGAGGAGCTTCCTATAGTAACCCTTTTCTAATACCTCCCACCATACAGTACATCCATATGTTAGAATGGGTCTTACCACCGTCGTGTAAATCCAATTCACCACCCTTGGTTGTAGGCCCCAACTCTTGCCTATGGAGTTCCTGCAGGTGTAGTAGGCATTAAGGCCTCTTTTCACCCTCTCCCGAGTGTTTTATTAAAAGATATATAAAAAAATATTTATAAATTAAAATTAAACAAAAAAAATTAATAATTATTAAAAATGTTTTAATTTTTTTTTAATCATAACTGCTCGATATATGCTTGAAAAATAATGTTTTCATATTTGTATTTTTATTTTTATAATATGTGACCTTCTCCGAGAAAAGTGACCTAGTGTGTCGAAAAACGGGTTTGGACTTGAGAGTGGATTCTGGTACCTAAAAGGGTGTAGAATAAGATGAAATGAGTTAGATTTTTGATAAAAATTTATAAACCCCATAAAAACGTTGTTACGTCGGACACTAATTGTGGCTTAAGAATCAAGTATCGAGATCATAACAAACAGAGCAGCACAATAGCAAAGGTATTGCCACATAGACATGACGTCACCAAAGTCGGCGCCCAATCATAACAAATCACATTTACTCGCATCTTCCTACTGAAGGTGTGTTCACAGTGATAAAGCGTTATGAAACTTTAAATGTGTTTTTCTCAAAACTTAATTTTCACACACTAGGTCCCTTTTCTCGGAGAAGGTCACATATGTTTATAAACCAATTTTTTCCAAAAAAAGAAAATTTACAGATATTTTTCCAAATCTAAAGATTTTATATAAATAAAATATTAATGAATTTTATAAGAGTAAAAAAAACGGAGAAATTCGCTTAGGACAGCTTAGCAACTTATCATAGAATATAAAAAAGTTGTCAACTTATTTGCTTTAATAACCATGGCGTTTTAAAGTGACACTTGCTCTTCATATTAAGTGTTATTATTAACAGCTATTCCACCACTAAGTAATCAGTCTGTGTCTCGAACAGTTTCACATTGTATGATAAAAAGTTCCTGTTAGTTAAAGATTTTGAAATTTATTGTTTTGTTAAGGCATTACTCTTATATCACATTTTATTTCCATTCAGACACATTCTCTACTATACTACACTGTACTACACTACACTACACTACTTATACTCAATATATAATAATGCCACAATTTGCCACGCAAACACACAAATGTGTTCACACATAAGTTATTTTAAGGTAAACTGTTGTAAAATTTAATTTCTAAATTGCCTAAACAAATATTAACCTTTTTAATGGCATTTTCTTTGTTAAAACATTTTATAACAATATACTCACACACACACACACACACACTAAAGAACAAAGTAAGAAATTTTAATAAAAACAGAAAACGAGAGAAATAAAAAATTTAAAAGGGGAAATAACAACTGCAAATATTAAAAAATTATATGCATACATATATGTATGTATACAACTACAAATATAAATGATACATACAAACACACATACAGTCAGTATGCTGTAAAGCGTGTCCTCATTATTACCTTCACATAAGCTTTATTCGAGTAAGGTGTGTATGTTTGTTATTATTTATCAAACGCACCGTTAAACTTGCATACAATAAAAAAACGTATTTACTTAAATATACAGCTGATAATATTTATATGTATGTACATTGGTTTTATTTCCCTTTTCTTTTACAAAAGGTATTCTTTGATGTAACAGCTTAAAAACTTCCCATATTTTTTTATAGTGTCAACTGTTTGAAAATGTGATGTATGAGTAGGGTTTGCAAGCATACTTTTTGTATGCCCACCACCAAAAAAATGGTGTTGGGTATATTCCATTTGCTATTCCTTTTGTAACACATCGAAATAAATATAAAAATAAAATTAAGGTGACACGCCCACTTTAACGCCCATATCCGATAAGCCCCTTTATATTAAATTTATAAAATTTATTTATGAACAAAGATTTTCAAAGAATAAAGCACACTATATTAAACTCACTTTGACACGCCCACTTCTCACATTATTAGATGTCGCATATTAAGCTTTCTGGTAAATATTATTATAATGCCAGAAAATAAAGGTGAAAATTAGCTTTAGGCCCGTTGCTTTAGCTATATATACCAAAATTTAGTTTCATATATTCATGTATATTCTAAATCTTTAAATAAATAAATAAATAAAGGTGAGAAGCACTCTTTTATGTCCACCTTCCAATTACGCTTTATCATAAATTCATTTTATTTTTATATGGACAAACAATTTTCAAAAAAAAAAAAGAATTTTGTAATGGATTATCTAAGTTGAATTCAAACATTTATTATATTATTTTAATGTAAGAGGTACCATGCCCTCACAAAGTTAATATTATGTTTTAACTTCTTCTGGACACCAAATTATACACTTCAGTTTCCGTTAAAATTCAACATTGTAGTAAAAAAGAGTCAGTAGTATCATGTCTAATGTAGACATACTTAAGGCTTCATTGTAAGATAAAATTTAAGAAAATAAATTAATAGCAAATCGAAGTCATACAAAGAAAGTGATACATATTTCAGTTTAAAGAGATTATTACATACCGATTACTGTTAAAAATAAACTAATCAATTTCATGCTATAAGAGTACACAAAATTGGTGGTTGGAATTAAGAATTCGGCGCAGCTCATAATATACACAGAAAGAAAAATTAAGTTCTAAATATAAGAAATTAATTGTTAATTTAAGCCGAAATCGTGATTAAAAATTCATATACGAGTTATTTCTGGTTTTCTTAAAACAAGTACAAAGCGGAACTGTTTTACAAAATCAAGTAAGGAGTGGTTAAATTTTAAGGGCCGAATAAACGTCAAGTTGTTTTTCTGCATTTCATTTGACATTTCTTAATTTCAGACTAACTCAATTTGAACCAGGAAAAGATACACAAACGAGCAATGCGTTAAAGTTATTCAGGTTTTTCATATATGGTTTCAACAAAGCGGTGCCACTTGCGACATAGCTAACGAAACAATGGCTCTTTTGCGCGACAAATGCAATGGCCGTGTTATCTCAAGTGGTGGCGATGTCAATTGGCCGCCAAGATCATGTTATTTGACACCGTTGGACTTCTTTCTTTGAGGTTATTTGAAAGAAAAGGTGTATGTCGATAAGCTAGCTACAATTTCAGAGCGAATGGATAAGATAATTTGGCACATTAACGGCATAGAACTTCAATTATGCCTCAATTTCATCGAAAAATTGGAGCATCAGATGGAGGTGTGCCATCAAAGTCACGGCGACCATTTGGCCGATATTTTGTTCCAAACATAATTGCATCATACCAATATTATAATAATTAAAAAGAATGACAATAATTTTCTAAATTATTTATGTTTTATTCAAAATTAACATCGGCCCTTAAAATTCAACCACCCTTTACAAGACTATTAAAATAAAAACTAACTTCTTAAATTAAGTCTTATTGTTATCAATTAAAAAAAAAAAAAATATATTTTTAAGACATTTGCTTAGATAAATACACTCTATAAAATTTCAAGTGTGTTTTTATAATTCGCATTTTGTTTATCATACTTTAGCCATACGTAATAATATTTACGACAATAAAGCTGTAACAGTTTCCAATTTAACTTACGTTTCATGTTTTGTTTGTTAGTTTTCTTTTTTAGTTATAATAAAACGTATCGCTAAAAAATTAAAAGGTTTAGTAGTGAAGATAGTGTACTATGCAACGATCAAACCAAGTTACGAATTCTTGAAACAAGCGCATCTTTTGATTAATCCAATCTCATTTATACTTTAATAAATCTTTTTCAAAGCTTTCGTCAAGTACGGTTTCGGGCTTTGATCAAGCTAATAATTCTTAAAATCAAACTTTTTGCCGCTTAACTATTTCTAAAATTAAGAAATTCTTAAATCAAGCATTTTGTATTTTGCTTAAGAAAATTCGTATTTATTTTAGGTAAGGATTACTTGATTTGTTTTTTGAGTGTAGCTCTTACTTAATTATGTTTATTTTCTATAATAATTGTAATTAAAATAAAAAAAAAGAACAGCTACGAGTACTATATTCGACCATGCCGAATCTGATAATACTCCTCAATTGCATAAATTTTTCAATTTATCTTTTTCTTTCTTATCAAATGAAATTTTTTCTTCATGGTCATATTCTCTCTTATTCTTAATACATTTATGTTATGCTTATTCGCTTGGCACTATGAAAAGCAAAGTTGTATTTTTATTTTTCATTTATAAATTTACTAGCCAAGCCGGGCGCGCAAAATTTTAATTGAATATCAAATGCAAGAAGCTAAAAGTTCTAAGTTTTTTTATGGTCGTGACACTGCTCACTTTTCTAATCACGAAATTATTAGTCATGACAGCTCAATATGTGTGCAAAGCTTTAAAAAAATCGATCTAGTGGAAGTAGCTAAAAATGATAACTTATCTTTTATGGGCGTGGCACTGTCAACTTTTCTAATCACGAAATTATAAAGTCATGAGAGCTCAATATTTGTGCAAAGTTTCAGAAAAATCGATCAAGTGCAAGTACCTCAAAATTATAACTTTTTTATGGGCGTGACCCTGCCCACTTTTGTAATCACGAAATTAGGTAGTCACGATAGCTTAATATTTGTGCAAAGTTTCAGAAAAATCGATCAAGTGCAAGTAGCTAAGACTGTTAACTAATTTTTTATGGGCGTTAACCCGCCCACTTTTTACCACCCATAAACACTCACTGGAATACGTACAATAAAGTCAAAGTTTGAGTCCGATCGTCTTTACGGTTTCGGAGTCTATAGATAACACACACACACACAGAAAGACAAAGTTTCACTTTTATATATATAGATATATCAAGGCGATAGACATGGAACAATAAATTCCTGGATGTCGTGTACATAGACATAAAACCCTCATCGTAGCGAACCTAGATTTTTTATTTAACTCTATATGCAAGGATGATAAATGATTTGGATAACAAATTGGTCTATTTAAAAATACTCATTTTAAATGCAAAAGAGAAAATAAAAATAAGCACAATTAGGCACAAAACACTAATAAAATTACCACAAAGACCAATAAAACTAACAGTTTTACCGATAGGTTTTAGTTAATTTTAAATAAAAATATTTATATTTTGTACTTTACAGAAAATTGTTTTTAAAGTAAAAAAGACAATGACTTTTCACTTAAGATATTCTTTGTGGATATTAGAGTATGATATATCAATTAGTTTGAATTATTTAATTTAAAAAAATCTTTAAAAAAATTATTGGTTGCAAATATCAATTTTACACGGAACATCAAATTGATTTTTTTTAAATTGATTTGACTGAAAAAACTTAATACATTTGTAGAAAAATGTGGAAGCACCATAATTTCTTGTACAATATTTTACAGCCTTGGAAATGCACTACAACGAATCCACAGATTTTAAATCTAATATTTCTTGACAAAAATTTTGAAAATTTTCTCTGTTTATTTAAAACATTTCTTTAAATTTACACATTTTAACACTCTCAATTTAAAGTCTAACTTTTTTTTTGCTTTTTTACAAATAAACCTCTCAGAATGTCGGTAAAAAAATTTTTCTTCTTTTCCATGATTTTGTTAGTGTTAATCATATTCAAAAACTTGTGTTCAAAATCAAAATTTTTTATAAGTTAATCTGCAAAAGTTAAATAGAATCAATACGATTATTAAAAATTTTTTACGTTTTGCTTTTGTTAAGTTTTGAACCATTAACTCTTTAACCAACAACTCCAAAAACATCTCATCAAATTCCAAAAAAAATCTTTGTGCTCATAAATTATTGTCCGTTTTTAATGTAACAAGTATTTCAATGTGGCCTTAAATTATATTAAAATAAACAAAGTAGCGTTTTTGAAGCAAAAAACAGCAATTTTTTACCTTGATAATTCTTAGATAAAAAATTGGCAACTTTAATTTAACGCCTACTTCGCAAATATTGTGGTAAAAAGAAGTGGATTATAGCACTCCTATTGTAATAATATTTAGATCTCATTTTGAGACTAACTTTAAGGATATAAATTAATAGTAAATTGGATCTAAACAGAGTCATTCACAAAGTAACAAATATGTGGGTAAAAGGAATCACTGTTTTAAGTCAAGATAATAACAATTAGATAATAATTAGATTGAACCATGTTTCAGGAAGTTATAGCGGAAAATCTTTTGCCAAAAATATTTCTGATATAAAAGTACTACACAAAATTGGTAGTGGGTATCAAATATTTGTCACAGCCGAATAGAGTGTTCTTACTTATTTTTTAGTATGAGCACAAGCGCTTATTACCCTAATCACCAACGATGGTGTAGCATACAGAAAAGTTTTTATCAAATTAAAAAATGTGAAAAATTTTAGTCGGTTTTCAGTGTCAGATTTTAAGGCTTCAAGCCTGTGGTTGTGCTTTCGGGTTGTATCTTAAAACCGATTCAAAATCTCTATGCACAGGTGAAAGTTGGTGTATGTGTAAAATATTAAAAACATATATTAAATTTTAGCATATTACCGTTTTAACATTTTAACAACTTTTTGGAGGGATGAAGTAAAAAAGGTTAATGTGGTTTCTTTTTTTTATGAAGCACAATCAAAGTAACAGTTAATAAGACATAAAACCCGGCACAGATGCTGTTACTCCATTTAAAACAGACATTCGTTAGATGAGTGTGCTGTTTCACTTAAGGAGATATTGCTTGCCAAAGAAAAACAACACAATTGCTAAAGGTTGTAAAATATAATGTGTAAATTATTAACGCAAATTTAACATTAGAGCTTTGTTATGGCCTAAAACTTTCATACGTGAAACAAATACTACGCATGTTTTGACAAGTATGCAAAATGTAGATATAAGACAGTGACAGAAGTTAAATATTACTCGTAACAGTACCATTAAATTACGTCCCACTTAAGGCCAATATTTTTGTTTCAAGAAAAACATAACAATATTCAAAAATAATGTGGAAAAAAATTAACTTCCACTTTAGCCATCAGAACAAAGCATCGTTTTAATAATTTAAATTTTAAATCAGTGTTAATGACTTTTACTCGTGCTTAACCTATTTGTGAATTTATTTAAAGCTAAATAGGGAAATCTTCTTTTAGTTGATTATTATTTTGCAAGTTGCGGCTCTTAAAAAATTATTAAAAAGACCCATTTCTTCATAAAATGGAGAACATGGGGAAATTCAAGTATAATATTTTTAATTTAATTGGGCTCTAGACGTTTCTTTAAACGATTTCACATTGCCGACATTCTTTCTCATTGCATAGTAAAGACAATCATCATCATATTCATGAGACTAAAATACCTCATAGTATACACACAATTTGTTTGTTATTCGCAATCTACCGTGATCTAAGTCTCCCTTACCTGGTTAAGTACGAGGTCTAAGATTCTCCTAAGCCCACTAAGAAAATATATTGATGGCACATCACTCGACTCAGCCAGAGGTATTAGTAACACCTTTTGCGATGGAGGAACATGTCAGAAAGTGGCATATCACTGAGGTCGGGAAAGTGACAAACATACCACGGGGTAGCCGAAATCCTGAGAAGACTAAAGAAATTCTAGTGAAAAAACAGGTCATACGGAGTTGAAAACTCATCTAGCTCGCATAAGAATGTCGGAGGAAACGACATATAGAGCATGGAAGGAAGAGGACGAGACCTTGAAACACTACCTTTATCTCTGTCCTGCGTTTAGGCATATAAGACTCGAAAATTTTGACATGGATACTATTCCGAAATTCGAATGCCTAAGAAACTCGAACTTGAGATCCATAAGGAATTACATTGAGGGAATTGGGTTCCCAAACTGGTGAATTTTTATGGATAAAATAGGATTATGGTTTTATTAGGGAAATTTCGTCTCTAAATCGAGCGCACAACATGCCAATTGGGCATACGTATTAAGCTGTCATGGGTTTGGGCTTTTTTAGTGTCCCTCTTTTTCAACCAAGCCTAACCTAACACCTTCATATCCCAAACTTGCGATAACACCGTGGACACTCAACAGTATCAAACTGGCAGGAAAATCGGTAAATAATGTTTGGTTGTATATAACTTGTATTTAACTTCCGTTGACTTTTTTACTTTTTTTCTAAAAAGTTATTGACCACAACAATGCTTTTTCCATTTTTTTTTTACAAAAACTTATTTTGTACTGCTTTGAATTTCAATCTATTTCACATAAAAAATAAGAAATTTTTTATTAAACGTTAAAAGTAAAGAAACAAGTAACACTGCTATATTCGGCCGTGCCGAATCTTATATACCCTTCACAACCTGTAGTAATGCAATAACAATTTTTTGTATCACCATTCATCTCATATGAAATAAGTACATACATATACAAAACATCCCATTGCAGAATTATAAATTGAGTTTACGTATGTAAGTTTCCAAAAAAAAAATGTATTAAAAACAAAAAAAACAATAAAAAAATATTACAAAAAAAAATTTTAAAAAAATTTAAAAAAAAAAAAATTAAAAAATTTATTTTAAAAAATTAAAAAAAAAGTATATTAATAATATATAAAATAAAAAAATTTTTTTTGGCTCAGCTAGGATTCGATGTCACGTTTACTCTAACCAGTATATATGTATGTTTTTGTTGTTTTAATTGTGAAAAAAACGAGGTGGTCGTGATTTTTTGCTCATATCTCAGAAAGTTATGGGGCGATTGTGCTGAATTTCAATAGCGATTCATTCCCGGATATTTCCAAAAGATTGATACCATACTCAGATCTGAGGAACATATAGTTGCTTTTAAAAGTTGATTTCAACCAACACACGGGCAGACGGACAGAAGGGCTTAATCCTCTATTCATAAGCTTTCAGAAAATATATACTTTATGGGGTCGAAAATGAAAAATTTAGAAATTACAAACGGAATGACAAAGCACCACAGGTGAAGGGTATAAAAATAAAAACCTATTTTAGTTTCGATGTGGTTTTAAGCCCTACAACGATTTTGGTTATTTTCTTACAACTTCAGTTGAAAACTCTGTACTTACTACTACATTGATAGCCGATTTTACTAAATAACATGTCAATAAATTCTTGTATAATTAAATGAAAATATACCTGCATTAAATGTCTTAAGGAAACTTTTGTAATAATTTAACCAAAACATATTTAAAGAAAATATTCATTCGCCACAACTGGCGCAAAATATACATTGTTCTTTACAAAAGACAAAAAAGAAGAAGAATAAAAAACAAATGGAACATTAACCATTATATATATTTTTGTTCTTTTTATTTACGCGCTCACCTACACAAACATAAACGATATAAACTACGAAACACACCTAAAAATAGGGCATGCAGAGGAATAAAATACAACATGAATTTGCCTTAATTTTCGTCATCAAATTTTAGCCCTCAATCAGCCGTTGTGTGATATGATAAAAAGAACACAAGCTATCTTCGTTCCTGTAGAATCGCTTAAGTCCCTCAGAGAAGTTTTATGTCAGAAAATGTTAATCAAAAAATTATTACATTGGCTTGGTTTTCTATACAGTGACATTGAATACCAGCCTCATATTTTCCCACAAGGAACATTTTTCAAAAGTCCATTTTTTCTGACCAAAATGTAATCTTTTTTGTATTACAAAGGCATTAGAACGCGTCAAATTCACAGAATATTTATTTATTTTCTTTATTTACTATTTTTTATAATTATAATCTATAGCGACAAACACAAAACTTTTTAAAATTGTTAGAGAATTTTAGTGAAGTAACCTTAGCATTAAAAAACTCAGATTGTTTTACAGTTTTATGCAAAATGATTCCGAAGAGAATAAAAGAAAGATCTCTTGACTTACGTTTTTTAAACAACTGGAGAATATTACTTTTTAAAGAGTACAATGAAAATATAAATTATTTGTATTAAGCACGGGCAAAAGGAAAGGAAAAGCCACAGTTGCTTAAAATATTTTAAGTACCGATATGTCAAGTGGTCAAGTCAAATATGTCAAAGTAAAGTTCAAAAGAAGTTCTATGTATTTCAACGTGCAAATAGGGATAAAATGTCCTATAGCTGCTTTTTTGAAAGACACAATGAAAAGTCCAACGAGTTCATCTTAAATCAGAGCGATATGCTTCTCAGAAATCTGTTAAACTTAAAATTTACACACTATTATAGGTTTTTGTATGTAAAAATTCTCTGCAGAGAGGAAATAATTTGTAAGCGAACAAATTGCAAAAGCATAGAGTATTTTTTTACCAAAATTTTGGCTTTATTAGCTTACAAATTTCAAATAATTTCTGTTATATGGCATCGCCGCTGTACCTTATGGACACCATCGTGTTGATTCAATTTACACCACCTATTCAAACACATTCAGTTTTAGTTCGTCAACAGTGAATCAAATGTTGACTTTTAAATGATCAATTGCAGTTGGTACATCAAATCAGAAATTAGACGTATCTGTACATAAACTACTTCAAAGGTGTCTAATCACACGATCGAGGTGGTCAATTTACACGTCCATATGTTGAGATAACTTGGTTTAACAAAGTGATAGTTTCACCCTCAACATGGTATGTCAAGCTATCTTGTTGGAATCAATTTTCATCAAAATTATTTGCACTAACATGAGAAAAAAAATTCATCATGAGACCAAGTTGCTGAGACTGTGGTAGGCTCGAAAAATTCGAGGCCTCTGTCACAATTGTATCCGCAGCGGTGTTGTCTTTTTCTGTACACTTAAATATAGATGAATATTATCTAAAATATGATCATAAGTTATTCCATAGTATTACGTTTTATCTGCTTAAAACGATTATAAGTACCGTTAACTTGAGGAAATCCTCTACGAATTTCGCAAACAGAACACGAATTTTGGAAATAAGTTTCCACGTTGTTCTGGTGTAAGTGCTTGCATGGAGTTTTTGCCAAAATATACCGAAGAAAGGTTTAACATACCTTATTATGACAGTGTTATGTCTAGTTTGCAATTATCACTTATATCGGAAGTTCTATATCACTTTAAAAGCACTCTATACCTTTACAAATGCTTTGACTACTGAGGATGGTGAAGAAGAAGATTTGGAAGTTGATAATTTTACAATATTAAATGAGACAAAAATTACCATCATCTGATCATTATTTATTGAATCAAAATATAAATATTATTTTTAACTTTCAATTATAAATATAGTTTTATAAATATTGATTTTTGATCAATAAATTTGAAAGACTGGAAAATGATCGTTTCACGCTCACTTTACTGCTAACCTTTTTTATGATGATTTTTAATAAATTGATGTAATTTTTCTATAGAGAAAGATTTTCAAAGAATTGTAGTCTTTTAGCCCGATTATGAATATTTCACGGGAGTTTTTTCCCTTCCCAATCACTTGTTCCCAGGAAAAAAAATTCCCTTATTCTAATCTCCCAGGGAATAAGAAAAAAAGGAACGAGAAAATCTGAATCAGCTGTTTTGATTTTGACATTTTATTTTGTGCAATCGCATGTTTTCTATAATAAAAAAAATAAATTTAGTTTGTTTTTAAATAAAAATAAGTTTGTTTATTAATACAAATATAATTTCTGTGCAGCTTTCGTTTGCTTGCTAAAGAAGAAAATAATGTGAAACAAAATAAAAAAAATATTCAAAGGGTTGCAAGGAGATGGCTGCGAGATGCTTTTAATCCATTCAAACTACCACAGTCACTGTAAGTACAAAGTAACCTGGTTTATTTTGAAGCATTAAGTGTTTTATGTTTAGGTTCCAAAAATATTATCGGGTTAACAAACCGGCATTTGCTTACTTACTACAAGTGCTGACACTGCACTCACAGCCGTCAAAAGATGCATCCGATGTAAGCTCTTTCTTAAAGCTAAGTGCCTACTCGCGCTTCTTTGCAGAAGGCGGATATCAAACAGGGGTTGGAAAGGACAGTGACGTTGCCTTGGCTAAGCCCACTTTTAGTAAAGTCCTAGCAGAAGTTGTTCCCATATTTGAAGCACAGCTTTGTCCAGTATGGATAGTTTTTCCTACGACAGTAGAGGAAAAACGAAAAATTGCCCTAGCTTTTTATATTACATATAAAATTCCCGTAGTTATTGGGTGCATTGATGGAACGCATATACAAATTATTGCTCCATCTCAAAATAAACACCTTTTTTATAATAGGAAAGGAAAATTTACTTTTAATGCTATGCTTGTGTTTTAATATCACCTTTAACATATCGCATAATCTATAAATGAAATTTAAGAGCTAAGAAAGTAGACAGCTAATGATGTACCATGCTGAAATGATAAAATATAATTATGTTTATTTAATTCACGTATTCTGAATAAATTGAAATCATTCAAATCAATCAAATTAATTTAAATTATTTCAAACTTGTTGAATCCTTATAATTTAGAATATTATAAAGGAAATCACCATAACTAATGCCAACACAATCAATGGGTTAAAACTAACAAAAGCCGGTTGAAGCCAATCTTATTCTTTTTCAATTTATGGGAACAAAGAGACATGACACACATTTAAATCAACTGCTCCTACTACTTGAGAGACAATAAGAGCCTGTAAGATTGCAGGGTCTTACAAAGTTAATTGGTCTTTGTAACTGGTTTTATATAAACAGAAATATAGTTCTCTTTTTGGTCTTTACTTTCACATATTGCCTACAACAAAAAAAAAAACCCTAAAACACTGTAGAAACCAATTCTATTTTGTAACCTAGTTTTTATACACCCCAAAACAGTTAAGACAAATTTATTGCCAGCTGCAAATTGGCCTAGAAATTAAATATTTATAAATATTTATGGTAAACCTACCGAAAAAAATTGTACTATTTATGTTCGATGTTCAGTAAGGAAAAATTCTACTAAAAATGATTTATTTTTTATTTTTAATTTAATTCAGTCATGTTTTTCTACAATATTTACATGTTATATTTTATTTCAACGCACACCTAATGCATTAATTTAACGAGTTTTTTGTCACACATATACACAACAATAATGAATCGACATTTTATTATTTAATTTACATTTTTTTGTTTTTTTTTTTTGACATTCATATAAATAATCTTTTGTTTAACTTCACAAAACAAAGTAAAAATAATGACATTAAGGAAAGTTAGCGAAATGTTACACGATCCTACAGTGGAGAGAATAAAAAAATTTCAGTTAATATATAACAAATCTGTGGTAACAGGGTAAAACTGCTTATGTCTGATTTTACAGTTTAAAATTAAATAAATGTATTTCCATTAAAATAAAGACTATTATAGGAATTCTGTTCTCTTCCGTAAACTAAGTTAAATTTAAAAAGGATTTGTGAGGATGAGGAGGAGTTGGAAACTGTGTAACACGTTGTTTGTCACTGCCGAGACTACTGAACCATAGTGTTAAGTGGTTAGGTAAACGATTTTTTTATGTCTTAGAGTGTAAGCTGAAGAACATCCTTGGATCATGGGGGTTGGGTGGCATGTAAACGGATAGTGAGGGCCCTTAGGGTCTTCGACGAGCCTTTCATTAATTTGTCTTGTGGACTCTTGTTTTCTCTATTCCTCTTTTCTTCTACTTATCTACGTTTTTCTTCCATTAAAGGGAACACAACGGATTATGCATAAGGATGATTATGAATAAGGGTGTTGAAGGTATATCTTGCTTTCTGTTTATTCCTCTTCCTTTTTTACCTATCTACCTACCTAAGTTAAAATAAGCCACTTCTCTAAATAAAAATAAAGGCCAAAAGTTTTAACCCTATAACTTCCTGTAAAGTTGTTTAAAATAGCTAAAAATTTGCCTGAAGTTAGCTTTAAATTGCTGAATTGCAACGGTCTTATTATATTAATTTTTGCCTATGTCGACTTAGGCAGTTGTTCCTTTTTACCAAAGAAATATTAGCCCCTCTACTAATAACACTGTGCATGAAATTGACACTTTTTTTTCGTGACAAGCTGGGCACCTAGCGTTTTAACATAATTCGGGTACGCTAAATCCAGTGGTGCCCTCGGTTTTTTAAGATTGGCTCTGGTTTTCGAGATATACCGTTATTTCGAAAATGGAGGAGGTTGCACCACATATGTTCGCGTAACTCAAAAACGCTTTAGCTTATTCAAAAAACTTAAAAAACCGAAATTCCGCAATAAAATTTCCTTTAAGAAAAGTAAAACTTCTTTTTAATATCCGTAGTCGTTTTAGAAAAATAATTTTTTTTTTGAAAAAAAAATTAATTTTTTTATCAAAATTTCGAAATTTTTGTTCTTTAAAAATTCATAAAAAATTAAAAAATGCAGCTACGCTTCTAATTTTTTGCAAACATATAAAAAACAAAGCTGCTAACAAAACAAGCTATAAATGATTAAAATCTGTTAGCAACTTTTGATTTTATTCACAAAAGTCGACAAATTTTAATTAATTTAAGAATTTCATAAAACGCAATATTTGTATGGGAGCCCCCCTAAGGGATGGTGATAAAGGGAAAGTATAATTTAAGAAAATGTTAAGAACAAAAAACAATGAAGGTCGGTCATACATTTTATCCCCCTAGGAGTGAATCCTAGGCCTTAGAAACAAATGTTGGGAATGAAAAATAAAGTTGCGCTGGTCATACATTTGGCCCGTTTAGGGGTATCTCAGGCGCTGCAGGTGCAAAATTTAAGGCTAGGGTTTTACGCGTATAAAAAAATTTTAAATTAGTGACATGTAGCAAAACTGCTTTTAAGCTACTTTTGGAAGAATCAATGAATAAGCGCCAATCTCCAGGATTACATTCATTTTGCATTGTGCAACGGTATTTGGCATGGTTCTTGGAATTAAAAATTAAAACATAGTATTTTTGAATTACCTGTGATTTCAAGTTATTGGCAATAAAATCTACACCTGGAAACGGTAGAAATATTATTCGTCCTGGCTTTTTTTTTACAAAACATGCGACTAGTACTTTGATTAAAACAATTACAGTATAAATAAGAGTTCCTCATATATTGAAATATCTAAGATGGGGCCGTGTAAAAAGTTTAATTACTTTTGTTATGTGTGTGGGAAATATAAAAATATACCAAGTCGCCGTAAAATCACTACTGAAACAAGTACCTTGTATGAATCATATTTTTCTTTAAGGGTTATATATGGTAGGAGTTGGACACCATTAATAGTGTGTACACACTGCATTTACCATTTAAATAAGCGGGGAAAAAATGGAGATGCCATGCCATTTGGTGTTCCAATGATTTGGAGAGATCCCATAGTTCATGTTGAAGATGAGTGTTATGAGTGCATAAATTATACAGCGGGTATAAACAGAAGAAAAATGATTTATATGTCTTATACTGAAACAGCATATGCTCGATTTCCGCTGCCACATTCTGATGAAATTACTGTTCCGGGTAGCCATATACCAACAGAACATATTCCCTCAATAATTCATTCTGTTGAAGCGGATAGCCCAGCTACTTCAATGTATCAACCGTCATGCATCACGGTTCCATGCAGTCATAATGAAATCACGCAAGATCGTCTGGATATAATGGTACGGCGTCTAAAATTATCTCAAAGACAGAGCATTCTCTTGACAAAAGAGTTAAAACGAGCTAATTCTTTTGCACCAGGTGTACAAATATACGGGGCTATCAATCACCATAGACGACTTACGACTTTTTTAAAATCTATTGAGAATAATTCTATTGCGTATTGTACTGACATCCGCGGATTGGTTTTAACGATGCAAAATGAATATAATCCTGGAGATTGGCGCTTATTCATTGATTCTTCCAAAAGAAGCTTAAAAGCAGTTTTGCTACATGTCACTAATTTAAAAAGTCCTATTCCGATAGCACTTAGCACAAATACTAAAGAGACATACGCATCAATGAAAAAAATAATGCAGTTAATTAAATATAAAGACCACAAGTGAAAAATATGCGCAGATTTAAAAGTGGTAGCTCTTTTAAGAGGCATGCAATTGGGCTATACTAAAAATATGTGCTTCATGTGCTTATGGAATAAGCGTTTCGATGGCGACCAGTACAATACACGGGATTGGGCTTTACGTGAGGAAAGCAGATTGCATAGAAACAATGTTATTGAATTACCACTTGTGTCGATGGAAAAGATTTTGCTTCCTCCACTCCACATCAAACTGGGTATTGTAAAAAATTTTATAAAAGCATTGAGCCCAGATGGTGTTGCTTTTACCGAATTGCACCGAATTTTTCCACGATTAAGCGGCATGAAAGTAAAAGAAGGTATGAACTCTAACTACTTTATTAAATTAGATTTATATTTCATTTCATAATGTTTCTATTTTACAGGAATTCTTAATGGACCGGACATTCGCCGTCTTATGAAGGACCATCAATTTGAGGTTGCATTGAATGATATCGAGCTATTGGCCTGGAATTGTGTGAAATCAGTAATAGAAAATGTATTAGGAAATCACCGGTCTGAAAACTGGCGAATTTTAATCAAAAATATGCTAACCGCATTTAAAAACTTAAACGTTAGAATGCCATTGAAAATACATTTTTTGCATTGCAATGCCGAAAAATTTAATGAACAATCACCAGCCGAGTCTGATGAACATGGCGAGAGATTTCACCAAGTAACAGCCAGGCTCGAACACTGGTATAGCGGCAAACAACTTGATTCGCTATTAGGGGATATTTGTTGGAATCTGCAGGAGGAAGAAGAATAAATTTCTAAATAAAAACTACTTAACAACAAAAAATTTTTAGTTTGGTTATATAAAAAATTCAAAAATTTCATCTTTTCTGAAAAAATCAAAAGTTGTAGACAGACTTTAATCACAAATAGCTTATTTTGCACCCGCGCAACTTTATTTTTCATTCCCAACATTTGTTTCTAAGGCCTAGGATTCACTTCTAGGGGGATAAAATGTATGACCGACCTTCATTGTTTTTTGTTCTTAACATTTTCTTAAATTATACTTTCCCTTTATCACCATCCCTTAGGGGGGCTCCCATACAAATATTGCGTTTTATGAAATTCTTAAATTAATTAAAATTTGTCGACTTTTGTGAATAAAATCAAAAGTTGCCAACAGATTTTAATCATTTATGGCTTGTTTTGTTAACAGCTTTGTTTTTTTATATGTTTGCAAAAAATTAGAAGCCTAGCTACATTTTTTAATTTTTTATGAATTTTTAAAGAACAAAAATTTCGAAATTTTGATAAAAAAATTAATTTTTTTTTTCAAAAAAAAAATTATTTTTCTAAAACGACTACGAATATTAGAAAGAAGTTTTATTTTTCTTAAAGGAAATTTTATTGCGGAATTTCGGTTTTTTAAGTTTTTGGAATAAGCTAAAGCGTTTTTGAGTTACGCGAACATATGTGGTGCAACCTCCTCCATTTTCGATATAACGGTATATCTCGAAAACCAGAGCCAATCTTAAAAAACCGAGAGCACCACTGGATTTAGCGTACCCGAATTATGTTAAAACGCTAGGTGCCCGGCTTGTCTGTTTTTTCAACTAGCACAGTGTAATCAATTTAGATTAAATATTATTCAATTAACTTTTCTTATGTTTTAAAACTGATTATTAATATTGGGAGAAAGTGTATAATTTTTGTTTACAACTTTGGAATTGGTTAGAAAACTAAAAATGTATCAAAAATCTTTTATATTAAAACAATCTTACGAAACATTCTTCATTTTGTTTGGTTTTCACAGGGTTAAAATTTCTTACATGAGAATTTTGAAATTCTTAGGGAATAATTAAACTTGTTTCTTTATTTTTATTATTAGATCTTATGTATTCATAATATATTTCAGTTCCTTATTCTTATCTTATAATCAATTAGGCCACGGGATCGTATAATTCATCATATTTATTCATAAATCTATGAATATTAAGCATACGCCACCAGCAACATCAGCATACATTTTGCTTGTTCTTTTAGCACTTTGTGACATTGTTGTTCTAGCGTTATAAAAAACAAATTAAGATTTAATAAACCTTTTTTTTTATACGATGGATTAATATAAAAATAATATTTTCTGTTTATTCTCCCCAGTAGGTTGTAATTGCCTTTTAAACACAAGCATACACGCAAATAAATAAATGCATATATATATACGTACATACATTATTTTAATTTTAATGTTATGTTTTTTATTATTGCTATTTTTTATTGTCAATAAGCATTATATATATTTTTTTCTTTCGCTTAAAAATGTAGTAATAAATGGCATATATAGATAAAATGACACAAGCAGTAATTTTTCATTAAAAATTTTGCTGAGGCTTACAATTAAATATTAATTTAGGTTTTGGCAGGCAAATATGTTAAATCTTAATATATAATATACATTTTTTCTTCCTTCACTACTCACTTTTATATAATAGTGATTTTTGTGGTTAATAAGATTCTTGTTGTTTACAAAATTATATATAAAATATAAAAGTTAAGGTTTTCAAGGGTCTGCTCAGTATTTTTATACCCTTCACACAGTGAAAAAGGGTATAAATAGGTTTGTCAATCCGTGTGAATTTCTACAATTTTCATTTCCGGCCCCATAAAGTATATATTTTCTGAAACTTATTAAGCTTTTTGAAAAACAAATCATTCAAAACCAAACCAAGTAGGTGGAAAAACCGAGTCCTTTCAACACCGAATAAAATGGAGTTGTGTCCAAACTCATTAACGTAGAGTCATGAAACTCCAAATATATATTTCCTGAGCAAAAACAATATTTCTTCCCAAAAATTGTTCAAAGCTATGCATTAGGAATGGAGTTATAGATCAAAATTAACGAAAATTTATACCGCGCAGTGTATTTTTCAGTATATTTAAAATTTAAAACCCAATAAAACGGACAAAATTAGATGTACGATTCTGAAATTTTGCACACTTTGCTTTTTGATGAGAGGCTTTGCTGTAACGGAAAATAAATGTGACACGCCCACCTCCCATATAACGTTTTAACTAAAATACATATAATTTCTCTATGAATAAAGATTTTGGAATAATAAAGGGCTATATTGAAACATCCAAGTTGCATTCATTAGTAGAAACAACTTCATCACGCCTACTATAACGCCCACTTTTCACGTTATCTACCGTTAATGAAATTTAAAAGCTCATAAAACCGACAAAGTTAGAGGTATGACGATGAAATTTGCTACATTTATCCTTCTAATCAAAGTAATTGTTATGCCAAAAAATTAATGTGACACGCCCACTTTAACGCCTACCTCCCATATAACGGTTTATCTTAAATTCATTTAATTTCTCTATGAATAAAGATTTTGGAATACTAAAGGACTATATTGAAATATCTAAGTTGTATTGATTAGCAGAAACTTTATTAACACGCCTGCTTAACGCTCACTTTCACTAAAAGACTAAATTTACGAAAACATTTTACTATAATATCGAAGTTATTAAGGGTGGTTAAATTTTAAGGGCCGATGTTGATTTTGAATAAAACATAAATTATTTAAGAAATTATTATCATTTCTTTTTGTAATTATAATATCTGTATGGTTCAATTATGTGTTTAACAAACTATCGGCCAAATGGCCCCCCCAACCACGGCGTCACACCTCTTTCCGATGGTCCAAATTTTCAATGACAATGTTGATGCTCAATTGTTGGGCATGATGATGAGTCGAGGTTGACTGCTCTTTTGCCATACTATCGCAAAAAACCAGCACTGGTTCACATTCAACGAACTAAGAAGGCTTCACAGATGTTCTCACATTTTATACAGACCTGTTTTGCAGAAATTTAAATATTTGTTACAATTCTCCCGATTGTGGACGAATTTTAACGATTATGTTGATCAAAAGAATTACGAAGTGCACAAAATGCATTTTGATTTGAACGCCAATTTTAATAAAAAAAACCTGAATAACTTTAAAGCGTAGCTCATTTGCGTATCTTTCCACGGATCAAATTGAGTAAGTTTAAGATTGAGAAATGTCAAATGAAATGCAGAAAACAAATTTAACCAACTCTACAAAGAAAGTGACACATACTTTATTATAAAAAGATTATTCCATAGCGATTAGCAAAATAATAAATATTGTGCTTTAAATGCACACAAAATTGGTGGTGGGTACAGCCGAATCTAGTGCTCTTACTTGTTTTTTTTTTCATTTCAAACAACTGAGATTAGTTTGGCATCTGAGTCAAATACAATCAACAAAAAATAAATAAAGTTATTATGACTCATGATTAACGATTTGTTATAAAATATCATTACACTGCAAATAGTGGCCCAGTGTACAAAAAAAAAACAAAATGGTGCTCAGTATCCGAACCCTTTAAAAACCTTAATCATTTCAATTTGTTACGAAGTCAGAAATTAGTAAAATCATCATTTTTGAATTTGTCTCAAATACTGCTGTTTTCTTTAAAAAGATTCTTCATTTTTTAAACTTTTTTAAGAGGTTTTTTATACTTAATAAAATAATGTTGCTGATGTGGCACAATTTTTATGTTGCTGTTATTAAAAAATACAAATTCGAAAGTAATGATGTTAAAGAAATGTTTGTAATTTTTGAGAATGTAAAAAGTTTTATCTTTATCTTTGTTGTGTATATTATAAGCTTCTGTTTTATAACAAAAGAATAATGAGCTCAAATATCAAAATAAATTTCAAAGTTTAAAAGTTTAAAAAATTTTCTGAAGTCAAGTAATTAATCTTAACTTAAGCAATATTTAGTGATGTAAGGACAGGTTTTTAAAAAATTAAAATAGTTTATCGTACAGTTACTTAATTACACCATTATAATATTATGCCAAGTTTGAAGAAAAATTAAGACAAAATTATCGTATAATTATTTTCAACTTATTCAAACAAACTATTTTCTTCATAAATATGCACATTGTTAAGAAAAACAATTTTCACAATCTTAAATTTTCAGTCTGATAGTATTTAAAATTTGCTAAATTATTCTAAAATTCTTAAACGTAGTAGGTAATTTTAAAATATTTGCATATCAGTTCTTTTTATATTATTTCATTCTATTTTATATTATTTTTCAACTGCTTAAAGTTTTTGTTGGCAATTTTAAAAAAAAATGTATAAAGAAAAATTTATACCAGAGAGGCAAGCACTTCTCTGTAAAGGGTTTTCGAAAAGGTATTTGTTAACTTTGAATTTAATTTGTGAACGCACTAATCATCTAATTTTTATCTTATTTTTTCAGAAAACTCAACATTTCCATCATAATAAAGTACACGAACGAACGACGTATGCCAATTATAAAAATGTACTCCCAAAATTCGGAGTCGATGACCGCAACTTTAAGAGCGTTAACTCCAATTTTTGGTCGTTATCCTCGCCCTCATTTTTTGGCTTAATGGGTTCGTCAAGAAGCAAAATATGCGTTATTGGCCTTCACTTCATTTCCAAAAAATAACTGTTTAGTGAGGTTTGCATGCCGGCGGAGTCATTGGGCCATATTTGTTCGTCAACAATAACGATCGTGTGAATGGCGATCGTTTCCGAGCCATGAATACCGATTGTTTTTGGTCAGAAATGGAAAACATGGACTTGGACGACATGTGGTTTCAACAGGACGTTGCCACAAGCCACTTAACACACATTGCAATCGATTTATTATTATTATCGAAAATTGGGTCCGACGAATCGATGGCTGCTGACGAGCCTGCGGTGGCCATATGAATGAAGTCGACTTCCACTCATAAATATATTGATTGTATTTCAAGTCGATCATAAAGTTTTGGAAATATCTCAAATGGTTTGCTTTTTATTTAAAAAAAAAGTTTTCAAGTCCTTATTGGAAAACCCTTTAGCAAACTGAAATAGCGCTTGGGAAAATTGCATTTTGGTATAGCGTTAGGTATCAAAGTTGGATACAAAGCAACTGAAATTGTTTTATTTTTTTTGCTTTCTCAATTAGTTCAAACTAGTGCCATTTAAGCAATTTTTAAGTCAATCTATTTGTGTTTCTATTAGGTGAGTGAACATTACTATTATTACACAACGTTGTCGCTGTTGTCTAATTTTTTTAATTAAGCGCTAGAGTTAAGCGAAAAACACACCACACTTGCTACTCTTGTTGAGGTCTGTCAGTTAAAAAACGTGTATTTTCAAACATCTTCACTGTCAGAAAGTAACACTCTCTTTGTTTCTGTAAACTTCATTTTAGCTTAGAGTCTTGATTATCTTAAGATATTCGCAATATGAATATGAGTTTATCTTATTTCTACATTGTCACACATTCCATCAGTTTTGGTTATATTTGGTTCACATAATTTACAATAAAATCTTTTAAAATTTGTATATTTAAAGTCCATCTATAAATTACTAAAATAAAATCCAAAATATCGTACATATTGACAAACGTTGTATAGAATTTGTCCCAGCCAGTATAACTGCAGCATTTTTATTGAATTTTTTTTAATATTCTTCACATCCTTCAATTTAATTACAAATGAAAAATAAACAAGTTTTTAATAAGTTTCAGCAATTATCAATGTATTGTTTTAAACTTCAACTGGAAAAATACTCAATTAAAATAACACATGCATACAAGCATATAATAATACAGTTTTGCAATTGTATGTCGATTTCTTTTACGAGTTTTCTCTTGTAAAGACTTTGTGTCCGTTAAAGAAGCCCGTTAAACTTTTAACCAGTTGCCATTTTATATTCTCATATTGTTGTTTTTGCTTTTTGTTCTTTTTTTATACGCTTTTCACTTTGCCAGTACGAACTTTATTTGTTTATGCTGGTAGAATATCCTGAATCACTGAGTATTTGTGAAAACTTGCGTTTGAATTGATGTCAGGGTAAGAAAGAGCTGATGTCACTTAAATGTGTATATGAGTATAAGTTTGATTATGTGAGTATTTTTATGGTTTTATATGAAGTCCTACAGTTCGATGTGTTTTTGTAATATTTGCTACGAAATTTTAATATTTTATGGTTGTCATGTGGTTAGTAGTTCAACTAACGGTAGTCAGTGAGGAATTAAAAATAAGGTTAAATTGCCAAAGGCATAGAAAAGTAGTAAACAATTGTTTAAGAATTTTAAATGTGTCAAAGCATTTTAAATAAATAAATCTTAACTTGTTTGCCCATTACAAAACCTGTAGCGATTTTATTTTGTGTCTACGTACATTTAAATTTAATTTTCCACAAGATTTTCCAAACAAAACGGCTGCAATGGTAAAAATATTGCTATTTCAAATGACATACAAAAATTTTTATGATTCCTGTGAACTGAACTTCTCTGTATCATCATGATACAGTAGATGAGATTTTTGTGTCGATTTCAACATTTTACTAATTTTGCTGGCATGCTGTTCTGACAGGAATAAAGTCGTCAAATAAATGACAGTAATTTTTTCAACTTGTTTTGTTGCTTGTTTTGTTGCTTGTTGTCCCTATAATACTGCATTTGTTGTAAGTGCATTTTATGTAGTAAAAGTGAGATCAGAAAAGAAAATGCTGTAGTTTTGCAACAGGTTAAACCAATTAAATAGTCATAAAACTGTTCTGAATAAGATTTATAAATACATATTTTAAAAGTGAAAAAAATTAATGTATTTTATTTTATATTTTATAATTTTTATACATTTTCTTGTAAATTATTTTATTTTGGCTTATGTTCACTTTCTTATTGTTATTGTAAACGTTTAAGAATATTGAAAAAATTTTCCAATATTAGCGTAGTGGAATGAATATTTAAAACCAGTTACAATTTTATCATCAGCACGCTTTAGCGGTATATTCATATGTAATTTGAAACTATATTTATCTTAAAATTGAATGGAATTAGAAAATGGGAATCATAACTGCTGTTTTCCCCTTTTTTTATTGATTAACCAAATCTATCTATATATATAAAAGAGTAAAAGAGTAACGTGACTGACTGACTGATTCATCATCGCACAGCCCAAAAGCAAAGAGCTAGAGACATGAAATTTGGACAATCGGTTCCTCTTTCCACTAAGAAGGGATTTTTGGAAATTCGTACTTTAAGGGGTAAAAGAGGGTAAAAGAGGGTAAAATCGGTATTCTTATATCTGCTAAACTAAACATGATGCAAATTAAATTGAAAAAGTATTGTAATTTGCACAAAAAATAAGCTGACAGGTGTCTGAATTTTCAACCTCTAAGGGAAAAAAATGGGTAAAAACTATAATTTGGTACTTTTTTGGTACGCTATGTAACTTCTAAACACATAAAGATAGAAAAAAAATTAAAGTGTTTTGAGTAATCCGCGAAAAAATATTAATAGGAATTCGGCACTTTTTTCAAATTCGCATGTGTAAGGGGTAAAAATGTTCCCTTTTTTGGTACTTTTTTTAAAAGAAAGAATATGGACAAATATTTAGGTGAAATTTTTCGAAACTTTTTTAGGGACAAGATAGTTACAAAAAAGAACAAATTTCCGGAAAATGTATGTAATTCCTAATTAGACGGCCAATATTCACAAAATTTTTAATTGGGATTTCACCAGACATAAAAAATTATGTAATTTAAAAAAAATTGAAACACATTCATAATAGGATAGAAAGGGGAAAAATCGGTAGAGTTTGGTACTTTTTAAAACATAATTACTTTTATGCAAAAAGGAGTAGATTTACTGAACTGAAATCATGTTTATTAAAATATTTTGTTACTTAGATATTTGAACATTTTAAACCTGGAATTTGGAACTTGGACCAAAAAAGTACTTTTTCGCTTTTCTATGGTACTTTTTTTGTATTTTCTACGTTTATAAAGGTAGAATTGTAAAATAAAGGACTATTGATTCCAGGTAAGACTAAAAATGTTATGGGTGACCAAAAAGGTACTTTTTTGAATTTTTGTGGTACTTTTTATATATTCTACGTTTGCGAAGCTAGAATTTTGAAATTAGTGACTATTTATACAATGTGAGACTGAAAATCTTATGGTCGACCAAAAAGGTACTTTTTTGAATTTTTGTGGTACTTTTTGTATATTCTGCGTTTGTAATGGTATAATTGTAATATAAAGTACTATTGATTCCAGATATGAATAAAAATGTTATGGGTTACCAAAAAGGTACTTTTTTGAATTGTTATAGTACTCTTTGTATCTTCAACGTTTGCGAAGCTAGAATTTTGAAATTATTGACTATTGATACAAGGTGAGACTGAAAATCTTATGGTCGACCAAAAAGGTACTTTTTGTATTTTTATTGTACTTCTTGCATTTTCTACGTTTATGAAGGTAGGATTGTGCAATCAAGGACTATTAATTCCATTTGAGACTAAAAATGTTATGGGCGACCAAAAAGGTATTTTTTTGAATTTTTATGGTACTTTTTGTATTTTCTACGTTTTGGAAGCTAGAACTTTGAAATTAGTGACTATTGATACAAGGTGAGACTGAAAATCTTATGGTCGACCAAAAAGGTACTTTTTTGTATTTTTATGGTACTTTTTGTATTTTCTACGTTTATAAAGCTAAAATTGTGAAATAATGGATTATTGATTCAAATTGAGATTTAAAATGATATTGGATACACAAAAAAAGCCTTTTCGCATTTTTATGGTATTTTTTTTATATTTACGTTTTTTGATCCCAGGTAACTCCTAATATTATGGACGACCAAAATTACTTTTTCTCTTTTTTTTATATTTTGTATACATAGAATTCTGAATGTAGGTAATAATAAACCAAGTGGAAGTTTAAGTGTAGGAAAAAATTTTACTTTTATTATTTTTAGGATCATTTTTGCAAATTATGAATCTTAATTTTTGAAACTCAGTAGCATTGATCTTGCTTTTAGTTAGGAAATAAATGCCCGATGTATCCTTACTCTACTTTTTATTTTTCTAAGTAAATTGAATCAGAGATACAAATTTTCATGAATTGAACCAAAAATATTTAATAATTATAAATAGAACTTGAGTATTCAATAAATAGTAAGAACTTCGCTACCGAAGTAGCGGGTTAAATGCTAGTACTATTATATTCTTAAGTGTTATGTAAGCTGATGACATAAAAATATTCCTAAATTATAATAATTACGCCGATCACACCCTTTTACAAAAGGATATAGAAGCTTTTAATTTATGGTGTAGACTTAACTTAATGGAGCTTAACCCTGAAAAATGCAAATATATGTGTTTCCTACGTAGATGTTATATTAAAGTGAATTATGTTTTAATTGGTTATACGTTAAATAGACTGGAATCCGTCTCCGATCTTGGAATATTATTAGATGCTAAGCAAAATTTTATTCAGCATATTTCTTTAACTGTTAATAAAGCATGTGCTGCCCTTGAATTCATAAAATGTTAGGCGAAAGAGTTTACAGATCCATAAATAAAAATACAATTGTATATTTCTCTTGTCAGGCCTATTCTTGCGTATGGTTCAATAATTTGGCATCCAACTTACAATATCTACGTTAATAGCATTGAATCTGTGCAAAAACAGTTTCTGTTATTTTGTCTTCGTGGCTTATGGAATTCGTTAAACCTGCCACCTTATACTAGTAGACTTGCAGTAGTGAAGGTGCCAACTTTAAAAAGTCGAAGAATAGTGCTTAATGTTACGTTTGCTCTAATTTCCAAATAGCGAATATCTTTTTTAATGTACCATCTCGTTCTACACGTCATTTTTGTCCGCTATCAGTCAAAGTTTTCAGAACGAATTATGTCAACTTCGATCCGTTTTTGAGGATTTGTACCGAGTTCAATAAACTTTATCAACATATTGATTTTCTCCTTAAATGTTAATATTGTAAAATGTAAAATAATTTTGTTTTTGAATAACTAATATAAAACAATTTGTATGTACTACTTTATAGTCTGTAAGGACATAGAATCCATAGACTCAAATAAATAAATGAAAAAAATAAAATAACATTTATTTCGGCTTCTATCGAAATGGTTTTTCATTATTCTTAGTTTAAAAATGTTTTAGGAATTTTAATGAGAGAAAAATGAACTTACGCCAGTATAAAACGATTTACAACAAATTTAAATACAGAGCTCGAATAAATATTAATTTTTTTTATAAATTTTCTTTTCATATAAAAATTTCAGATCGGCTGTCAATAGTTTATAAATTTTTATACCCTTCGTAAGGGTATATATAGGTTTGTCGTTCCGTGTGAAATTTTTGCAATATTCGTTTGCGACAGAAATGAGTTCTTAAACTACTAAGAAACACATCCATACAAACTTTATGAACATAGGTACGAATCCCGGCTGTGAAATTATATTATACATACATACGTTGATAATTTTATAATGGGATGTTTTTAAATGGCTTAAATCAATATAAAAAATTATACAATTTTTATACTTATTTCATATTAATGAGAAGGAAATGGTGTACAAATTTAAACCTCATAATCATCAGATGAAAGTTCTGAACCAGTAAAATGCAGTAAACTATTAAAAAAATTAAAATCCAAGATCGCGTTCTAAACAAAATGGCGGATAAGTTTTTTCTTTTTAACCCCATCAAGGTAGGTAGGTAGGTAGGTAAGGCTGGTGCAAAGTTACCCTCACACCTTCACTCGGAGACCATTAAGGTCCATTGTGACGCCTTAATAGAGAGAAGAATAGAATAAGAATAGAAATATTTAGGATAAAAGAGAAGCAGACAATTCTAGAGTCTCCGTCGGGAAACGAACCCGCAACCTCCAAACAACTGACTTGTCCTGTACTAACTAGTCCACAGGGGGTGCAAAGTTACCCTCACACCTTCACCCGGAGACCATTACGGTCCATTGTGACGCCATTCCAGAGTCTCCGGCGGATTCAGATAAATTATTAAAAATATCTCAGCTGACTGGATAACGATTACCTTATTAATCTACCTTACAACCACTTGTAGCCTTCTTAATTTCAGGAAAAAAATTTTTTCTTTTCAAAAAAATTACTTTCGATAAGAATTTAATCAGAATATGGAAGAGTTAAAAAAAAACTAAATTTAAACAACCAACTATGAAACAGAAAACAAATTTGTATTTTGCATCGCTACAGGGACGTGCACGAAGAGTACGTGTTAAAGTATTAAAAACTTCGCAAATTATCTTCTGCTCGTTATCAATTTTAGCCACTCGGTTTATTTTTTATGTTTATTTGTTTTCCCTCCTTCCTTTTTAATGGGAATAAGTTCATACATACATGTGTAAATACACATATTTTTTGTTTGTACTAGTTCTTATGCAACAGTTGTGGTTGTTGTCGCTGAATGCAAAACAAAAACTGTTGAAGATGTTTTTACTGCTGTCAATATATTGATGTCATACAGTGGGTGTTTTGTATTTATTTTATTTTATTATTGTGTATGTGTTTGTTTTCATGTGTATTTTTTTATGAGCAATAAACATTAAATATTTTTTTTTTTAATATTTTTTTTTGTATTTGTTTCTTTTTGTTGTTTTGCTCTTTACACATTATAACAAAAGTTTATTACATTTTTCTTGGTGTATGTACGTTTGGTAGAAGTTTAATAGCCACCATATTGAAATTAATGAAGATTATTTCTATAGCTTAGCTTGCGAAATACATAAATAAATATGAAACAACTGTTGATTATTTCTAGAGTAAGTAGAGTGTTAAATGTAAGGTAAATATTGCTGCTGGTTTTATTGAATTTACGTTCATATCTATATGCATGTAAAGTACATATGAACATAATTAAAAGTACCTTTTATTTGCCACCTGAGGTCATAAAATACAGCGTGACAATTTTTTAATAACTAAATTATGTTGTACCTTTTTTTTTAATTTTTAAATTAATAAATGAAAATAAAAACTCTTACAAAAGCAATTCATAAGTGTATTATGAAATATTTAAAAAAAAGTGGTTATTATTAATATTAAGTTATAAATTTTACTTCACCTTGTTTTTGTTGTACACAAAAGTGCTTATTTGTATGAACAACTTAATATTTTGACAAAACTATCAAAACTTTCATAAGTTTAGTTTTAGAATATTGAGTGAGCTGTAGAAAAATACAATGTTAACAATGTAAAATTTTTTATACACATTTTTATCGACAAACTAGGCCAATTTATGTATTTATTTTTATAGCAATATAAGCCAAAACTACATAGTGTAAATTAAACGATAAAATTTTTAAGTGTTTAATAAATTTATAGTCAATGTGACTTGGCACAAAAACATATTTAATAATAAAAGTAATTGTAATAGTAAAAGCTATATTATACACAACTGTGACGAATATAACAATATTATATAATGTTTAGTGGTTATGAGCACCACCAGTAGCTTAATTTCTTTCCAACGTTAATATCTTAACATTAAAAGTTATTGTGTGTCAACTCAGATTTTTTTAATGATTATATAAACATTTGGTGTTCCTCAACTATTCTTTTTTCTAGTTTTAGTGTCTTGAATAAAATGGTAGGTGGAAAAATAATATTGTTACGTTTATACCTTTTATAAATGTTAGCTTATTTCCTTTAAATATACTTTGAGTTCTTTTATTGCAATCAAAAACAGTTGAAATTAGTTTAAAAATTAAGAGCACTTTATTTACTTAAACACACTCAGATATTGTTTTATAGCACACTTTTATTATCAAACTCACTTTGATACGCGCTTTACAAGCTCTACTGTTATACTATTTATAGTAACATTTAAATTAAGACGTAATGTTAATGTTAAGTAATATGCAGGAATAATAAAAGTGCCTAAGAGTATGCTGCACATAAAAACAACTTAACATCATGTTCGAACAACCAGCGAAATAAACTAATACAAACAAAACTATAGCAACTTAAACTACTACAACAAAAATAAATTATAATGTAAATTAAGCTATTTAAAAATTAATCTGTAACAATATATATTGTGTATGGGCGTGGCACTATCAAATTTTATGTCACAAAATTTTATTGTTACTGAAACTTGATGCGTGCACAAAGCCTCTGTTTATCGGATTTTACATAAATACACAGGTATTGCTTTAGTATCTGTTCGTAAAAGTAGACTTGTCACACTCATATTTTAATTTAAGTTTAATATAAAAATGCAGATTAATAAAAAACAATTGAAAATACAAAAAAGTAAGATCGCTTTATTCCGCTGTGCTGAGATTGTTATATCAACCACCACCAACATTCTTGCACAGTGTTTCAATACCATAAAATTCATTACTTTTTAACTTACTGTTAAATAATCTTTTTAATTAACAGTTGTATTGTGTTCTTTTTTTCAGTTCGGTTTGCTTTAAATCGTGTTTTTATAGTTTTATGTTCCTATATTTAGTCCAAAAGAATTTCAACAATTTTCTTTGTCACAATTTTATATTTTCACGGAAGCTAACAAGTATGCTAAGTTTTACAAGGGCAGTTCAAAAATAATGTTTGCCTTGTGTAAGCACAGCATTATCTACTTTCATAGTTAGTAAATTTTAAGTAAATAAATAAAAACATTAAAAAAATTTAAATACTAAATTCACTGTGTGCGCCAAGTTTTGTATCAATCAGTTAAGTAAATAAAAGGCAATAAAAATGAATATCCTTTTGTATGGGCATGGCACTTCCCACTTTTCGAATCATAAAATTGTGTTGTCACTAAAACTATATGCAGTTAAAATTGTATTGCAAGATTCTGATTAATGAAAACATACATACAAGTCATATTTTATTGGATGGGCGTAAAAGGAGGCGTGTCACCGATATTATCTGGCAATTTATTTCAAATATGGCTTAAAAATGTTAACACTATACTATATACATATAAATGAAGGAGTATGAAAGGTGGGCGTTAAAATAGATGTGTGAAAGTAAGTTCTACTGAGCCACCAAAGAATTATTGGAATTTTATAGGTACTGCAGACTTCATTTTCTTACCGTAATACATATGGATATCATTAAACTCTTTACATATGAAAGTATGTAAAGTAAAGCATGTATTATTTACTGCTTATTATTTCAGCACTAGAAAACAGAAGGCATATTTATTTCAGTAGTATTTTTTTTTTATAAATATTTCTCATGATTAAGCTGATTCTGGTAGGGATAAAATTATCACCTATTAATTGCAAAAAAAAAAAAGATCTATGATGTACATAATGTCTTCATCGTATATCTATTTCTGTGGGTTTTACGAGGTTTTAAATTGTAAATAGGCCTAAGGAAACACAATGTTAAATACATTTTTATTAATTGTGATCTGTAACTTATTTCGTACTGCACAGACTTAGCACTTTTTAAGAAAACATTGCCCACGGAGTATACTTTTTAAATTTCGTTACGCTATTGCGATCAGGCGCTTGTTTTGTTCCAAAAGGACATTTTTGGTATTACAATGCATAACTTTCTTTTTAATACGCAGATTTCAGCCATTGTTACTACCAACTATTTTTTTTTTTTTTGTATTAAAAATATTGTAGCCCAAAATGTTCCAGCTCTATCGTGCTACGGAACATAAGGACAAACATAGTAAGATCTCTTAAAATAATATCTTTATCTTTTAATACTTATATAGACTTTATAGAAATATATTTTATAGGACCTTCAATATATATTTCGAAATATTAAAAACGAAAAAGCAAACTGAATATATCACACACAATTTTTTTTCTTGTGATGGTTATAAATATAAACCATTCATTTGACTCAATCTAGCATGATGGACTAGTGTATAAATAAAATACGTTTAGTTTTCCAATTTATCTACACAAACTTAAAAAGTTTTTTAGATAAATGTACATATTGTTACAGATTTATTTTAAATAGCTTAATTTAATTTAAAATTTTATTTTAGTTATATTTACAGTAGTTTAAGTGACAGAAGTTTTGTTTGTATTAGTTTATGTACATTTAACATTTCGTTTGGTTCGCTGGTTCTTCGAACATGATGTTATGTTATATGCAGCCGAGGTGAGTTATTATGTGCAGCATACTCTTAGGCACTTTTATTATTCCTGCATATTACTTAACATTAATATTACGTCTTAATTTAAATTTAACGGCTTTCGAGTAATTTACAGAATGAACTAGTGTGTACATACAAGAACTTTGTCGAATGTTACCGAACACCACTATGTTACTATAAATAGCCGAACAACACAGCTAACATGATCAGTACTATAGTAGAGCTTGTAAAGTGCGCATCAAAGTGAGTTTGATAATAAAAGTGCATAACCATAAGTGAAATAAGTAAAGCGACATAAAAGCAATATCTGGGTGTTTTTAAATAAATAAAATGCTCTTAATTTTATAACTAATTTCAACTGTTTTTATTTGCAATATGAAAAGAACTCAAAGTTTATTTAAAGGAAATAAGCCAACGTTTATAAAAGGTAAATACCTGCGGGCTTGCCTCAAGGAACGGTTTTATCCCCTACACTATACTCGATATAAACATCTGATATAGCTCTAAGCAGGTACCATGATGCAGCTTTTTACGCGGATAATAGCGCCCATAGTTATTGCGATAATATCTCAAATGCGATAATTAAGAGAATGAAAAATAATCTTAGATTATTTCGTAAAAACTATGACAAATGGAAAATAATAGTGAATGGCGATAAAACTCAAGCGATTATATTTCCATTCAACAAATCGCAAAAACGCATTCCTACTAGATATTTATAGTCTAGGAAAACTATTATCCCATTGAAGGACGAAATAAAATATGTAGGAGTAATCCTTGACAAAAAACTATTATTCAAACAGCATGTTAATTATATTTGTCCTTCAGCCGTACACTATATTCCTTAATTAGCCGAAGATCTAAACATAATAGAAATAACAAGGATTTTATTTACACAATGTGTTTTCGTCTGATTATAACCTCTGGTTGTCAAGTCTGTTCTCAAAAGGCAGATAAAACGCATACGAGAAATTTTAAAATTATACACAATCTTCTTTTTAGATATTTCACTTTAATTTCAAAATGTTTAATTTATGGACAAGGGAACTGACGCTGTCATTTAATGAAAAATGCAGAACGTCAAAATTTGAAATAATAGAAATTTGCTAAACAACCACTGATGGTCTTTTAAAAAAAAAACACATTTTAGTGGATGTTTTAAAATTTTTTGTAACTTGATACGAGGTTTTTTATAAACAACTTTTCTTTAAAACCGTGATGTAAGTAGTTTCTTTATTTAGTTAATCCCATGTTAATTGCTGTAATGCTATTTATAAATTCTCATAACTTTGGTAATAATATTGGTAAAATAAATAAATTTTAATAAATGAATAGATAAACAAGTAAGAGTGCTATATTCGGCCGTGCCGAATCTGATAATACCCTTCACCATCATGTACATAGATATACCCTTCACCATCATGTACATAGATATAGTCCGACATCGTAGCTTTACCTATATTTCATGTTATATCCAATTTTTCCTTATTATTTCCGACACCATCCTTGATTTTGATTTTTTACTTAGTTTACTGTATTCTATTAGTCAAGCCCTCTAATTTGATACCCATAAAAAAATTTGATTCGTCATTTTGTTTTAAACGCCATCTTGAATTTTACATTTTTTAATAATTTACCGTATTCTACTGATCAAGCCCTTTCATTTGATACCAATATTAAAGGTGTTCAAGAAGTTACATTTTAAAATACCAAATTTGACGCATATCCAAATTAATTGTCCGCCATTTTGTAGTGGCGGCCAACATGAATTTTAATTTTTTTTATAGTGCTTATTTTGCGCTAGTCAAGTTCTTTGAGATGATAGTAATATTGACTCTCTCGGTTGGCTAGAATCTGAAAAAAATTGATTTTAGTTTGTAAATTTTTGGAATATATATTTTAAAAAAACCATTTTTGCCTATAACTTTACCGATTAAAGCCCGATTAATCAAAAATTTTTCACGAATATCATTAAAGGCATATTATATCTAAAAAAAGTAGCAAATGTACCTATAAATTATTATATGGCTGAAAATTTTTAATTTTGGTGGTGAAAATATGGGAAAAACAGGGGCAGTCGTGTTTATTTGCTCATATCTCAGAAAGCTATTCGGCGATTGTGCTGAATTTCAATAGCAATTTATTCTCGGATATTTCCAAAAGATTGATACCATGCACAGATCTAAGGAACATATGGTTGCTTCTAAAAGTTGATTTTAACCAACACACGGACGGGCAAACGGACAGATGGTCAGGGCTTAATCTACTCCTCTATTCATAAGCTTTCAGGAAATATGTACTTTATGGGGTCGGAAATGAAAATTGTAGAAAGTACATATGTATGTATACCATTGTGCTGCACAGATGAGACAGAGGGTATAAAAATAAAGCCTTCATTTGTCTAAAATATTTGCCAATAAAAAAATATTTAATTTTTTTAATGGCTTAAAAGTGGAGGGGTGTATCCATTATATTTAAATTGACATATTTCGGTTTAATAAAACTTGCACTGTTTAAGCTAAGTTTTCAAAGATTTTAACTAAAGTAGTATAACTTTTTTTTTGCTAATTTTCGCATTTAAAAATTTTAAATAAAAAGTAAGTAGCTTTTTGCTCAAAACTGTACTTTTGGAATTCGATATTTTAAAGCACTTACTTACTGCACTTTGCTTGTAAATACACCGAGAAAATATTATCAGTTGAAAGTACCAAAATTTTGCCAATAGCAAAGTTTGGTTGGTTGTATCTACACAATTACGAGTCTGAATTTCAATGTATAGTCAGCACTAAGAAGTTGTGACTCTTGCAACAGAAATTTTATAACCACAAAAGAAAAGTTCGATTGCCAGAACTGAATCGAACTGAACTCTATTGGCAGTAAATTTGTTTATCTGTTTTCTGGGTGTACTTGCATGGCTTATTTTTGTGTTAAATGCATATTTTGTAGATACAAAAAATGCTTATTAAATTAAAAATTTTCTTAATTTATACCAGTTGCACCATCAATTCATTGTATTACGTTTTGATCATATTTGGTGTAATGAAAATCACATAAAAATAAATTTATATTTATTAAAAAAGTGGTTGGGTTTACAACACAAACAACAAATACTGAAACAATATTTGTCAACTTTTTTTAAATTTTTTGGAAATTTTTTTAAAAATAAAATCCAAAAAATATTTAACAGTTGCATCACTCATTACCAGTTGGATCTTAGCCATAATATGTTTTAATCTTTCAATTATGAAATATATACGGTTTTTGTATTTTACAAATTATAAAAATTTAAAAACTTGTAAATAAATTTAACTATTATTTTTGTACAAAATAAATTTGCTTCTATGCTCCCACATTAAACACAGCTGTTGCCCAAAAACTTACTTTTCTATGTGTTGAGGCAGCAAATTTACAGCAAATAAATATTGTTTCCACACACTTTAAATCTTTTTACAATTTAAAACACTTTAACTTGATAAAATTTTTATTAGGTTTTATCATTTTCAAACATTTAACTAATTTCAGTTTTTTTTTTCTTTTGTTATATTAAATAAAAAACAATCACTTTATTAACTTTTTATTTTAAATTACGTTGTTTTTCTTAAATCACTTTTTCTTCACTTCACCTTAAATTTGATTCTTTTTTTTTCATTAAGATTTTGTAACTGTTATTGTTGTTATTACCTTAACTTTTTTTTACTTATATCTTAATTTTTCTTTAGTTTAATTTTGATATAATTTGGATTTTACTATTTTTTTTCAAGAATTATTATGCACCCTCAATGTTTTCCTTACACTTTTTCACTATATTTTAAATTTTTTTTTTCATTGAACCACTTTTTTTCCGACAAGAAAAATGTATAAATACTTCTATGTACTTGATTTGTTACAACAAATAAATACCGTTAGCTATATATGTAAGTACTCATGTATAAAGTAAATATATGTATGTACATATGTATGTATGTATATTGGTTGGTACCGTTTTATTACTAAAATATTTCCTTATTTTTTATACTTTTTCCGTTATGTTTAGTTTTTGGTTCTTTTATTACCGTTTACTCTGATTGCCAACTGCTAACTGAGCTTATTTTAGTACAACTCGAATATTTTATAAACTTTCACACCACACTTTGTTGTTGAGTTCCCATTAAAAAAGTAAATTTGTTGTCGGTGTGTGTGTGTGTCAGTGTTTATCCTTAGTAAAGTTCCCGTTTGCTGTTATTTGTATTTATTGTTTGTGTATATTGTTGCTTCCCATTCATTATTTTCTTCAATTCTTACACACAGGTACTTTGAGGAAAGTGGGAGAGTATTAAGTGAGAAAGAGAGAAAATTAAATTTATCTAAAGCTTTTAGTAACATTGAAAGGAGTTTCTATGTTTTTATTTGTATTGAAAAAAAAAAATAACTGTTTTATGAATTTAATAAATAATTTATAAACATTTATTCAAGAACCAAGAAAACAAAAATGTAAATTTTAAAATTTTCCAATTAATCGAAATTAATATAAATTTTTTGTTTATCTAAAAATTATTCTAAGTACTGAAAATTTATTAAGAACAAGCTGACCCGGTCTAAGTTGGTTCCAACAAAAATTTCTACCTGTTTTCATTCGAAGGTATGTATATTTTAATAATGTCAGAGCAAAATTTTCACAATCTTACTCTAAGTATAAATCATGTGCAAAAAATAATTTATAGAATTTACTTTAAGGTAAGTTCTGGTTAAGTTGTTGGTTAAATTTAGTTTTGATTTAGCTATGGCTACATTTTATATTTAGTTCAGTTCTATTAAAGTGGTTTAGTTCTATTTCAGTTTTAGTACAACAATAGTCAAGTTCAAGTTAAAATCAAGTTCGGCACTTAATTACATCTAGTTTAGTTCGTGTTCGTTTATTTACAGTTTAGGTCTAGTTCTTTTTCGTTTAGTTCCATATAGGTTCTACATCAGTTCTAGTTATACAATATTTTAAAACTGATAAATTTTAAGGATTTTCCCATTAACAAATGTGGAATACGGATGACACTCCAAATAATCATTATCTTTATTTTATTAATTTAATTTATTTAGATTATAATGGGTGATTCCAGTAGAAATACTTTTTTCAATAGCCTTTTTTTGACAGATCACCTGTGAGTCGTGTCATGCTGTCATGTTATTTTTGTTTAGTATTGTTTGGCATTTCATAATGGAAAGACTTACGCCTGAACAACGTTTACAAATCGTTCAACTTTAATTCGAAAAATCACGTTCTGTGAGGAATGTGTTTTGTTCAGCAATGAGGCATATTTCTGGCTCGATGGGTATGTTAACAAACAAAATCGCCGCATTTGGAACGAAGAGCAACCAGAAAAGAATAAAGAACTGCCACTTCATCCAGAAAAAATAAGGGTTTGGTGCGATTTGGGGGCCCGGTGGAATCATCGGTTTATATTTCTTTAAAAATGATGCCATTGCGAACGTAACCGTAATGGGGACCGTTATCGTGCCATGATAATGACTATTTGATGCCTGAAATTAAAGCTCGTAATCTCGGCGAAATTTGGTTTCAGCAAGACGGCGCCACTTCCCACACATCGCATCAATCAATGTATTTATTGAGAGAACACTTCACATAATTTCACATTTTGGCCCGGTCTATTGGCCACAAAGATCGTGTAATTCACACTATTAGACTTTTTCCTGTGAGGATATGTAAAGTCTAAAGTTTATGCGGACAAACCCGCTTTGAATCTTCAAAAAATAAATGCCAAAGAATTTTCTTTCAAATGATAATAAACATGTCCCATTAAATTTGAATTTTCTGTGTTTTTTTTTTTTTTTTAAGTAGAGAACCTTAAAATGGATCACGCTGTACAAAAGAATCTATTGAGGGGCCATATACTTGTTTAATGTTGTCAAACATATTCCAAGAAATGAAATGTCTGTTTTTGTTATTGAATTTATTTTGAGGGTGAAGTACTTATTAAATAATATATGCCAGAATTTTTTTAGAATTTTTAATTTACATTTTAAACTTTTCAATACGATAATATGTATGTATGTACAAAATTACCGAGAATGGTGCTCACGTCAATAAGACCAAATTTACACACTTTCGCATTTTCACAAGACTAAAACCAAACTTAAACATCCGGCACTCTAAAAAAAGGGTGCTACTTTTTCAAAAATATATAACATTTTATTAAAAACTAGCTAATACCCGGTGTGCTTCGCCACCCCGATCGTAATGAAATAAAAATTTTATATTTCAAAAATATATTTATTTTGCAAGTGCCACGCCTACTATTACTAAATCAACCATTTCTTATTCAAATAATCATATAGACGTCAAAGTGTCCCTTGCAAAATTTGGGTACTCTAACTATTATCGCTTCCCAGATATACGAATTTTTGTATTTAATTCATATGACAGGTGCCACGCCCACTATTACTAAAGCATCCATTTCTTATCAAAATAGTCATATAGATGTCAAAGCTTCTCGTGCAAAATTTAGGTACTCTAACTATTATCGCTTCCCAGATATACGAATTTTTGTATTTAATTCATATGACAGGTGCCACGCCCACTACTTAACTAAAGCATCCATTTCTTATCAAAATAGTCACATAGATGTCAAATCTTTTCGTGCAAAATTTGGGTACTCTAACTGTTATCGCTTCTCGAATATACGAATTTTAGTATTCAATTGCTATGAGAGCTGCCACGCCCACTATTTCTAATGTACCCATTTTTTCCAGAAATGTTTATTTGGGTGTCAAAGTTGCTCTTACAAAATTTTAGTACTCTAATCGATATCGTTTTTCAAATATACAAAATTTAGTATTTAATTCATGTGGCCACGCCTACTATTGAAAGTCCGCCCATTTTTTACCCAAATGTTCGTGTTTATGTCGAAGTTTACCGTACTTAATTTGAATACTCTAGCTTCATTAACTTTCGTGATATATAATATTTAATACTTATTCTTTAATAGGGCGTGGCACACCGCCCATTTACAATTTCAAACCAAAGTATAGCCTATAGTTCCTTTCAGACGTACAGAAAGATTCTGTGAAATTTCAAGGAAATCGGTCCAGCCGTTTAACAAACAAACAAACAAACACACATTGATTTTGATATATATAGAAGATATAGAAGATGGATAGATAACACAGGACATTTTGGAGTTATGTTATTTTATTAAGTGAAGGTGATGATATTATTATGTAAATTTTAACATAGCCAAGCCCATGGAAAATTAAAAAAAAAATTTAATAATTCTGGGAGAAAGATTAAAAATTACCCGGCTACACTGGTTCAAGTTAAATTTCCCCTAGTTTTTATCCTAATACTTCTACAGTTTAAGTTCGGTCGGTTCAGTTATATAACCTTAAATTCTTTTGAGTTCAATTCTACATCATCTGATTCATATGTCCTCCAGAACTTGGTGACTTCTATTCAAGATTTATTCTTTTTAGTTCTACTTACTTTTCACTTTAGGTAGAATTTTGTTACAATTTATTCTACCTTCTTAATATTATTGGTTCGATTACATACACATATTTCATCATTCATTTGTTTTTATTCCTGAATCATATGTAGTTTGTTTTTTGCTTGTACTTCATATGGATTTAACAAATCTTTAATGTCTTTATAAACATTTTGTTAATTTTGTATAAATTTTGAGCTTCTGGATAGGTATTTTTAACAATACACTCTTGTCCTCAAAGTAAATACTCATAAAATAACCTCCTAAAAAATATCGCCGGAAAGCTTTATTTTATCTACCAAAACAAAATCCTCCTGTTGCATGTGCCAAGATTAATCCAAAATTGTTTACAACTCAAAACAAATGCCCCACATAAAATTTTAATGTAAACTGACAACACAAAGTTACCTTTTTTAACAACTATCACGCACACATAAAATAAGTTCAAGATGAAGGTTATTCCTATAGCATTTAAGTGTATTAAAAGCTCTCCTTTGCTAAAACAATAACATAATTTTCTAGTAATGAAAAGAGTCGTTTCCTTGTTAGTCTCTTTTCTCTCTAACAACCACTCTAAAGCTTTTTGTTGTTTACCAGTGATGGTAAATTTTTAGACAAAAATATTTTTTTTATCAATCTTAACGAGAAAAATTAGCAAAATTATTTTTGCAGTTGTTTCGATCACACATGGAATTAATTGTAAAAGCTTTTTGAACAAAAATAAAATTTGTATGTAAATCCATGTTTAGTCGTACAAATCAAAAAAACTGGCAGAGTTAGTTCACCAAACGGTAAAAAATCATAAAATTATTAACGGTACCATCGAAAAATTGTCTGTGTCACAAAACCCATCACTGTTGTTTACATTGTAAATATGTGTTTGAGTGTCAATTATCTACGCAATTGTTCACACAGATGTTGAATGTTTGTTGTTTTTCTCTTTTAGCAGTGACACAATTTTCCATGTGTTTCAGTCCTTGTTTAGGGACTAGGCCATTAATAATTTTAGCATTTTCTGTTGTAAACACGATAATTGATTCCAGCTAAATTTGCACAATTCAAGAGCTTTAATACAAAAAATTATTATATACAATGTGTGTACTCAATACCTATGTATGTGCATTCCCTTAAAAAAACAACAGGTTATGCTAGATCCCATCAGAGCCGGTAATTATAAACGCTGTCTTAAGAATTCCAAGAATATAGTAAAATCCCACAATCAGATTCAAAGGATTCATGAGCACCTAGTGGTAAAAGATATAGAGATTATAAAAAAAAACATTTCCTTATGACGATGCCTCATTTCTCAGTGTCACGTAAGGAAAAAGCCTGTAAATAACGCAAAATCACTACTGAATATTTCCAAATTACTAATCTGGATCACCTTCTTATTGTCAGACAAACAGCATAATGGCCAAACATAACCAGGCAGGAAACTCTGGTCTTTCTAGTGGAAGACCAATCCATTACTCATATATAAAGAGTCTAGGATGCTTAAGTAATGACGTCATCTCATTTAACGTGAACCAGGCATTAGAAGCTAACGTAATGAGTAAATTGCTCAGCATGACAGTTGAAAAAGCCAGCAATCCCAGTCCATAGAAGACAATTGCCATGTCTCACAAGATTAACACTACCGCAAGTAAGATCTGGTTGTAGCGGTTTTCCCTACTACTACATATCTCAGATAATCCTAGACACATTAAATTACTGCCGAACCAGTCAACAAAGCCTTTACGATACAAGGCATTTATTTAATTCGATTCAGTCACTGTTTTGCGTGCAGTTATTTTTTGACGTGGACACACTGTGGCTACCTAATTCTTCAGGCTTCTTACTACCAATCACTTAAGTGTAGCCTCTATAATATATTGCAGCGAATAAAACTTAAGCCTTCTTATCGATAACAACTGAATATAAGCAAATAAAGAGGGCATTCACAATATTTGTGTTCTTAGCTGGCAGAGGCAAAATCGGGTTGGGTACGGACTAGAATATTCAAAATCGAAAACTGGTAAACCTTTGACCGACCAAATTTGGATACTTTTTAAATTCAAATAAACACAAAAACCGGTTTTCTATTTAATTTAAATTTAATATTTTTTTTTTTTGTTTTAACTATTCAACTTACTATTTTGGCCTGTGTTACCTGTACTAGTATTTTTAGACATTTTACCCTCCAAATATTTTATTTATTTCGTCAGCTTATTATTGCCAAGATTAACAAATAGCTTTCACAAAATATACGTTAACAATTTTTATTTTATTTTCACTATTGATATCGATATATGAGTTCAATATTATGGTATTTAAAAAGTCGCATAGGCATAAACTCACAGTGTAGAATTTAACAGAAATTGCTGCAATTAAAGTTGCATTTGTAGACACCCACTAGGTTTTTTGTAACCTTAACCCTAACTAAAGATCTATAATAGACAAATTTTTATCATGACAAACATTAAACTCCATAAAAAACAGTACAAAATAATGGTTTTTCTATTAATTTGGCGTTTGTTATGATAAAAATTTATCCAGTGTAGACACTAGTTCAAAATCCAAACTTTATTTTATAATAAAGAGTAAAAAAAACTGGTTTGGGTTGCAGTTTGTACTAGTCATAAAATTATATGTAAGTGTAATGCATATATAACCTCCTGCAGGAAGCATGAGGCAAATAAAAGTGTAATAGGGTCAAATATTAACGTAACATTGTCTAATGTTTGAATTCCTTTCCATTTAAAGGTTCTTAATTAGTGTTTGAATGCCTGCATATTACGTTCTTTTCATTCTTTGTTTAAAACTATGATTAAAAGAATTTATACAGTGGATTAAATATTATGTTATACACATTATACACTTTATTTTGTTACTTTTAACTTATAAGATTAACTTTTATATAATTAATACAACAATCATAAATTCAAGCTTCAATAGTACATACATAAAGGTATAAAATAGAAGAAAAAAAACTAAAAACTTCGTTGCTTGAAATAACACTGTTGCAGCGGCAATCATACAACCCGCTACAGAATATTCCACCACCACGCTTTAAAGATTTCGTTTTCTTAACTCCTCATTGAACTTTATCCAAACATAACATTGCCTATTGGATCGGCATACATTTTAAAATAAAAAAAAGCAAATTTGCAATTTGCAAGAACATTTCTCAGGGTTTTGGAGCAACAGCGCACATATTGATATTTTCCAACGTCCGTTGTCAACAGGTATTACTAAAGATTTTTCCTTAATACAAGAAAACGAATCCATCACCTAAAATTTATACCATTTATATCGATTGGCGACCATTTTGTCAGCTATCCAGTGATTTATGTTTGGTTTAGGATTTCAACACAAATAGACTGACCCATAAATAGCAAGGCGTTGATTAGGTGAATGGGCCCAAAACAAGACCGCCGATGATCTCGATTTTTTAGCCATGAAGCTTAGAGCGATTATAATCATCAAATGTATTTTGAGGCACCGTTACATTTAGCAGAACTAACTGTTTGGTGTGGTGGAATCATTAGTCCATACTTCCTTAAAAATGTTGCTGGTCAGAACGTTACAATTAAACAACCATGATGTGCAGGAACTGTGGTTTTAACAAAACGGTGCAGCATGTTACACAGCTCGTGAAACAGTTGATTTGTTGGGGGAAACGTTTGGTAACTTTCTAGTTTTACATTTTGGGACCGTGAATTGGCCTCCATTATCGTACGATTAAACGCCGGTAGATAATTTTCTATCATCGATAATCGGATCTCTAGACTACGTCAGAGCTAGCAATGACGGTCATATGCCAGACAATTCTCTTTTAAATAAAGTAAATTTCATGTCAATTTAAAAAACTCTTCTGTGTTTTATTCCATTTCAAAGTGTTATTCCCTTACAAAAGACACCCTTTACATTTTCTTAATTTTTAATTTTACTAAATATACCGTTGCTTCTGAATTTTTATTTATTCTTTAAGTGTTTGATTAGATCTGTTTGCGGATAAAAAAATACTCACTATAAAATTCAAAAAGATATGGTCTTCTTAATATCGAAAATCTCATGGGTCTAATCAAATAAACTATGTATGGATTATGTAATCTCTTTTCCTAAATCTAGTTTTATTTTAAACTCAAATAATAACCTCCTTAAATGAGTCTAAAATAAAACAAAATTATATCCCCTTTATCAACTTTCATAAAAATAAAGTCATTAACAAAATTACCTTGACACTTTATTCAGGATATATTATCATTTAAAATAATAAATTCCTGTTTTGTAATTATTTCAATTAAAAAACTGATAAATGCAAACGATAATAAAAGTGTGTATGACTTACACGGCAACTTGGCTGCCAATATACCGCCATATATACGGAGCTAAGCTTTTAACTGAACTTTCGTGTTTACGCATATCGGCGGGAAATATTTGCATTTGCGAAGACTTAAAACTATAACTTATAAAGTAGAGTTAAGCTACCGATAAAAAAATAAGGAATGACTAGCTCTTACTAAACAACATATGTACTTTTCAATGACTATTACATATCGTCTGTCTTACTAAGGCCTATTAACAGAATATTCAGTTAAATAAATTTAACGTAAAAGTTTACTAACTTTCAGTAAGCTTAAACTGAAGTTTTAACTATAAATTAAAAATGTTCGTTAACAATAGGCAAGAGTTAGTTAACTTGTAGTTATCAAATGTTATGAATGAATTTCAAAAAGAAGAAGAAATTTATACATAAATATAAGTTCTTAATGTGCACCCATCTGCTAATAAATTTATTAAAAATGGAATGTATTTTTAAATAATTTTTGCTATAAATTTAACAATTCTCTTAGATAAACGATATCGCATGAAAAACTCTGCATCAGGTAAATTAAAATGATCCATTCGACTTCTGTGGTTATATTTTCTTTTCATACCATAAGAAATATTTACTTTATATAAATTATACAAATGTGTAAATCTTTTTAATCGTAGAGGCATCTTTCAATTGTTTAAAAATAGCAAAAATATAATATATTTATATTCAAACATCAAATATTTTCTTCCAGTTAAGAACTTAAACGCCAAATAGTACTCGGTTAAATTTAACTGAAATTTAGCAAAATAATCTAAAAGTTAAAAGATAACTGAACTTTGTGTTAATGGGTTTGGCTAACCAAGGTTTAAATTTTGAGTTTAGTGTTAACTGTAGGTTAATTTTTTTATTGTTAACGGCCCTAAGAAGTGTTTTAGTAATGACTTGATTTATAATGTGATAGACACATAAGTATTAACTTAGTTTTTAGACATTTACTTAGATATACACAATACAATTTCTATTGCGAAATTTGTTAAAGGTCATTCAAATACATAACTTTTTATGATTCTCATTTAGTTAAAGACGCTTAGAGTATAAGTAAAGCAGTTCATAAGCAAACTGATGACTTGTAAATTTTTTTTACTTATTTTTAAATTTCAAAATAACTTATCGCATTATAATCAAACCGAATTTTCGTTTGTAAAAGAATCGAACGACTTCTTGTCGTTCGCAAATTATTGTGTTCTATACCGCAAAATAGAAAAAATTGAGAAAAGACTGAATTTTAGGAAAACTTTTTGAGATCTGTCCATCTGTGTAATCGGTTTGCTGTTATCATTTATAGTTTTCCAAATATGAGACATCAACTTTGTGCTATACAACACTTAAGTGACAAGTTTCGTAACCTATTGTGTTCTATATGAAAAAAATCGTGAATATAGAACAAAAACGGAACAAAAACACGTAATAAAAAAATGTTTAATTTTGTTCTATATGCAAGTCTAAATAAAGTTTGTAGCATGGTACGATCATCAGATAGCCTCACTAAAACAACTGATTTTTTGTTCTCTACCTTAAGGTTTAACTAAAATGTCATGTAGTATATTATTTTCTGCAAATGACCGTCAAAAATTTTTGAAGAATTCTGGTTGCTCACAGACATTCAAAAGAATAATTTTTATAGCAAATTTGTGTCAGTTCAAAACGTCAAAAGAAGAGTTGCAAAACATTCTAAAAAAAAGCAAAAAAGCTTAAGGTACTACCATGGTGTAATTACATAAGGCGATAGCGTAAAGGAGAGCGATTTTCGGCTCTCTTTTTTTATGTATGAAGTTTGACTATTTCCGGAGTTGAAATCATTTTTTTAAATATGTAGTTTGACATACTCCAGAACACAAAAAAATTGTCAGTTGGCTGGCACCGCCACCTTGTATAAGTGTACCCTGGGTACTACTTTAAAAACATCACAAAGAAAATTTAATGCAACGGGTGTGTCAAAAAAATTTTTTTAAATACTTTGACTACATCTAAAAATATAATATATTATCATTTCAAGCATCTTTGCGATCCATCCACTGGTGTTGTTAAAGATTCACGAAAGAGCAAGCATATTATTTCAAACGAAACGAAGGAAGGAATAAGGGATCATATAAAAAGTTTCCCAGTCGTTGATTCGCATTATTACAGAGCCAGTACATCACGTCAGTATTTGAAGAAAGGTTTAACGATTAGTAAAATGTTTCGTTTCTTCCAAAAAAAGTATTCTGAACATTCCACATCATTATCGACATTTACAAGTATTTTTAAAAAAGAATTCAATTTTGGATTTCTTGTGCCAAAAAAAAAGATCAGTGCGGTCGTTGTGCATTGTTTCAAACAAACCGATACTTTGAGTGAAATCAACAATTTTTAATTTATGAAGAACATTTTTATTAAAAAATTTATTGCATAGTCGAGCGTGAAAAAGACAGAGCTACTAAAACCAAAAAAGTGTTTTTACATTACCAAAGGGGCTTTCGCCTATTTGTTATTATAAAAGAAAACTTTCTGTTGTTAATATGACGGCAACAGTGTGTTCGCAAAACAAAAAAGAACCCAACATAACTTACTGCTCTATTTGGAACGAGGTACACAGTGGTCGTTCAGGCAATGACATAGCGAGTGCTGTCGGAAAAATTTTACGGCAAATATTTAAGGATTTTAAGAATGTAAAGCATTTTATTTTATGGAGCGACTCTTGTGTGCCTCAAAATAAAAATAAGATTTTCTCAACTGCTCTTTTGCAATTTATGTTCAACAATAAAAACATTCAAACAATCACCCAAAAATTTTCTAATCCAGGTCATTCCCAAATTCAAGAAGTGGATGCCGTACATAGTGCCATTGAACGATATTTAAAATTTCGAGAAATTCACGCCCCCTTAAATTTAGTGGAATTATTAAAAACTTATAAATCACCGAACGTTAAGCTTATTATAATCCAAATAACAAATGAAGACTTTCATGTGTATTCAGTAAAATCTAAAAACCTTGATTTTCAAAATATCCCTTTTGCACGTATTAAATCGTTGCAAATGATAAAAATAAGCTATTCAAAATATCATATGAAACTTCGTTATGTCAAGAAGAATATATGAAAATTAATATTAAAAAAAGGCCGAAAGGGGGATTTTTTAACTCTAAACAATTTATTTGAAGAACATTTAAAAGCTCTGCTCCTAAAAAGATATCGGAGAAAATAAATGACGTGAAAAGTTTATATAACTTTTTATCTCAAGATGCAGTGGTGTACTATAATAACTTGTTTAATACAAGTTAAAATACAGGTACAACTTTTTATCTTTGTTTATTTTTTTAACAAGCTTACTTAAGTAAAAAAATTTTCCAAACAGTTTCGGTTTGAATTCGATTTACTTTTTCTCTTTATTTTAAAGTCGGCACTTACTTTGTTTTATGGAATTAACAAGTATTGTCTTAAGTTCACTTATAAAAACATAGTGATATGATTGAGTTTAAAAAGAAGTCGATATTATATGAAATAAAGTTTTTGTTGCGTGAAAATCCTTTGCTTTTCATTTCTCAGAATACTTTTTTACATTTTGTTCTATATGCTATAAAACAAGAAGAGTTTTGCAAATAAGTGCATATAGAACAAAGCATTTTTTTAAACGCTTCCTATTTTCAGAAGCGTTTTCAAAGAACGAAAATTTTTTAACAGAAAAAACCACAAACTATAGAACTTTCCTTGGTAGAAAGGTCACAACATTTTTTTCGGTTCAGTTTTTTGTAATTCACAACTAAACTTTAACAGGGATTTACCAATAAAATATTTTTGTCATATAGAACACAATAATTTGCGAACGACGTTCTGTAAGTCCATATTATTAATGGGTTATTAAAATCAAGAACTTGTTTATTGCTCTTAAAGTAAGTACTTATTTAAGACTCTATTTATAAGCGAACGTTATAAGTACTTATACGAGACCCTATTTGTAAGCGAGTGTAGTAAGTACTTATTTGAGTCCCTATTTGTAACCGAGCGTGGTAAGTACTTGCCTCCAATGACATCGCCGTGTTAAAATAATGGGTTTAGATGCCAAATTGTAAGTATTGAACAACTGTTACCTAGTACTTTCAACTCATTATTTTGTAATGTGTTATTTTGCTGGGCAAATGTCCGATATCATATTTTAATAAAATAATGTAAGAAATTATTATTTTAAAATATAAAGTCACGAGCTTACTTTAAAGTTCTATTTTTTATTATAAATCAATTAACATGCAATCAGTACTTCAAGATACAATTATTATTTTTAATAATATATATAATTCTAAAAAATTTAAGCGTAATTAAAGTAAATGTGTAATGTTTCCGGCTTTTTTGCTGATCCACTGTATCAAAAGTTATAATAATTAACACATACTTTGGTAATGTTTTTACGATTTATTGAAATGCCAATCACAAAAATGTGTTTTTATTTTAATAGCTTAATGCTGAGAGTACCATTTGTTTCAACTGGTGGCTACAATTTAAAAATTAAACATTTTCCCCCATATTGAACATCAATGTATTTGAATTCGTGTTGTTTCTTTTTTTTTTATTTTATTTTGACATTGAACAGTGTTGTTTTACTATCTATCTAAGTATGTGTATATGTACTCATGTATGTATGTATGTATGTGTGTATCATTTATCTTGTCTATTTATGTGACCTAATTTTTTACGTTCCATGCTTTGAATGTGGGCTTTAATATCTTTTTGTTTTTTTTTTCATGAGAATGAAAATACTTGCATAATTAACGATTAGAGATTTTTTGTTTGTTTAACAGATACAAAAAGAATAAAAACTTTTCTCCTGAGATAAATAGCTTTTTATCGGTTTTTTGCTTTATCTCAATATTTTAGGGTTTTTTCTTTCGCTATCGTTGTTTTGGTTTTATAATTTAAAGTCGAACTAATTTATCGTTTTAATCTGAATGTAAAAAAAAATTGTGTCTGTACGTATAATATTTTTGCAAGTTTTAATGCACATCGCCGTATAAAATACTACTTTTTGGACAATCAACAATAAACTATTAATTTTCACTAATAACTACATACTTATATCAGAAATTATCTGAAATTGAATACAATACAAAAATACTGTAGGGGCCAGCAATGCAAATCGGTTTCGACCAGACTTTTCATAATACAGTTGCTTAAGACAGTTGCTACGTCACAAATTAAATAATTTTATTGGATGTATTTTAATGGACAATGAAACCTATTGTAAGGCTGACTATTCAAAGCTTCCTGGTCAGGGTTTTTATGTTTCTAATAAAAGAGCTAATGTTTCCGATAAATTTAAGTATAAAAAAAGGCTGTATTGCCATTATACAGAAGCCACAATATACCTCCACGGTTTTGGCCCGACTTGGCAAGCTGCCACTATAGCAAAGACGTCCTTGAGTGGTATGAGGCCAACAAAATAAATTTTGTACCGAAAAACATAAATCCACCTAATTGTCCAGAGCTAAGGCCTATTGACCGCTATTGGTCTATAATTAAGCAGTACCTAAGAACAAAGTTCAAAGCTTCTGCAAATGTAAAAAAATTTGGATTTATTTGGAAAAAAGCTATCAAACACTTCGGTAAAACGTGTGTCCAACGTTTAATGCAAAGCGTTAAGAAAAAAGTGCGAAATTTTGCAAAAGAAAATAAAATTTGAAACTTTGGTTTTTTGCATAATAAAGTCTAGAAATTGTTCTCTATAACGCCAATAAAATGTATTTTTTGTTTGAAAAAAAACTAGATTTGGGAGACATTTTAAAATGTAAAAAATCATTTCGAGACACCCCTTACTCTTTCTTTTCGTTATTGCTGAAGTCATTATAGTAAATGTTTAATCCTTTCGCTAGATTGTGTTCATAAAGGCCAGTATCCAATAATAAATGCCGAGGTTCTTTAGATGAATTCATATTTGTTGCAGAACGTCTCCATATTGGGCCAGATTTTTCTGGTTTCTTTCTCACAAATTTCCTTAACAAAGTTTATTTTTCCCAGGAAAACGATTTTATAAGCCTCTTTAACGAGGAGAAAAAACTCCGGGAAATCCCAAACCCTACTTCGAACCCATACAAGGGTAACCGATAAATAAATTTTTAAAATTTTAATATTTATTGAAAACAACTTACTACTTATTGAAATACAGTGCACAAAGAAACACACAAAATAACATTAAAGGAATAATTAAATAAAAATTGCTGACATAAGATTTAAAAGTACAGTAAATTTGCAAATAATTAATTTATTATAAATTTAATTGCTTTTAATGCTGGATATGTGCCCTGTTTACATTTGCCACGAAAATCATCTAATGTTAAATCAAATATAGCCACACCACCCAAAGAATTTTTCACCACATATTCAGCTTTAGCCCCAAGACTCACTTGATCTTCATACGTAACGAAAATACCTTCTTGACTCTTAACAGCTGCGGAACGAAAGCCATAGTTGCCATATTTCTTATCGCGAGACTTGGTCATTTTAGGCAGTTGAAAACATAATTCGGGCCAACTTAATAAACCAGATGTACGTGTCAATTCACCACCCATAGCTGGACCCTTTAATGATGAATGTACGGGCATAACTGAAGTTTCCAGTCCTTGAGTCATTTTCCATGACCGACCATACGTAGGAATACCAATGTTGAGCTTGTTGCGTGGAATGTGTTGAGAAAGCCATTGTTGGACATCATGTTCAATACTAAAATGTGTCGAATATTTGTTGCGATATGGAGGAGTATATAACGGTGCCAGGTAGTCAGCTGTGTGGGGACTACGCTTTGGCGTGGAATAATCAAAAGTTCCCAAATTAACGAAGTCTAAATCACCCATGACCGCAGGGACATTTATATATTCTAAATAAAGGAACGTAAGTTTATATTACTTAAAGCAAGTGCTCTAAAGTTATGCATTTGTATCGTGGATAATACTTACTTGTAGCATTAACATGAGGCAACACCGTTAGCGTTAACATTAGCCTATCACGTTTTAAAACATTCTTCAGTTTATTTATTAACGCTGTAAATTGTTGCCTATGCATAATTTCATTGTGTTTACTACCGTCAAGATTTTTCGATGGTTTTGTACCTAAAATCTTTTTAGCAGCTGGATTAGTTTTTACAAACTTTTTCATTTTTGCAAAAGCCTTCTTAACATTAGTTTGGTGCGTTTTGTTATGCGGGAATTGGTAGGCCAAATCCAAGCCATCAAACTTGTATGTATGCAAAAGTTTTTTCACCGAATTTATGAAACTCTGCTGCTTATGATCAGGAGCTTCGAGAAGTTTCAAATATTTTTCAGGACGAATCAAATCCTTATCGCCGCCTAAGCTTACTAAAAATTTTACATTTCGATATTGAGTTTTCAATGTTTTTACTTGCGAAAATTGTGAATATTGTTTCGTATGCAAAGGATGCACTTCAAAGGTATCTGGTTTTAGACCGACATATCCATAAATCACATGGGTACAGTATTCCAATGAAGTTTTCAAATCGTTTTGAGTAAAGTTGGCAAAACCTGCAAAAGTAAAAAATATTGGGTTAATTATCTATCTACAATATACCACCGTTAAATTTTTTCAAATGTTTGAAACATTACCAGAAGGGTCTCTTGAGTAAATAAATTGCAAACATTCATTTAAAAATTCGAAATAACAAAAATTTTGTTTTTTATAGCTTTAGTATCAGCCTACAGATAATATTGCACTACGTGGTCCATTTTAGCTAAATGGACTACCCACAACATTGTCCTATGTAATGCAGTCATGGACCATATAATTTTTTAACAAGAGATTGTAGTAAAACGACAATTGTTCGTGTTTTAACGATTGTATAAATTGTTGTCAAGACGTGTATAATGGTCGTGTGTGTAGATGCTCCATCGAGTAGTGACAAAGAGTAGTTTTGAGACTACTCCGATGGGTTATATGGTCCAGCCCTAGGACATCGTAATGTTAAAACGACCACAATTTCTCCAAACATTTTCGTGATCTTTGGATTAGTCCTAGTCCATTACGGAGTATACTTTACATGCGTGTATGAACTAGTCGCGTTATCTGCAGGGCAAAAAGGGAAAACCTTAAATTGTTTGCCCTGTAGTTGGCAATGCAGTCGAATAATTTAATGTACTACATACTAATGTATGTATATGTATGTACGTATGTATGTATGTGTATATGTATAAAAATCTCCACTTTACATTTGTGCAAGAAGAACTGAACTGCTGGAAAATTGTATTCAATATTTATTTTTGCAACAGCAAGGAAATTGAATAAAAAAAATGTTCTAAAGGTTAAGTTCGAATCAGTTCACTTAAGGAACTATATTTATTATATAAAAAATAATATAATATTAATTATATGCTAAAGTAAATTTTTGAAATCTACAAAAGCTGTTAGAAATCAGGAAGAGTTTGAAATATATAAAATACCGCGCTGTACCCCATAATTTCTGGGTACACTACGAATTATTAAACAAGATAACAAATTCCGAACATTCAAAAATATATATAAAGGGTTGTTAAATTTTAAGGGCCGATGTTGGAAGTGACACACCCCAAAACGTCAAGTTTTTTTTTCTGCATTTCATTTGACATTTCTCAATTTCAGACTAACTCAATTTGAACCATGGAAACATACACAATCGAGCAACGCAATAAAATTATTATGAAAATGGGCGTTCAAATCAAAATGCATTTCGTGCACTTCGTGATTCTTTTGGTCAACATAATCGTTCAAATTCGTTCACAATCGGGAGAATTGTGAAATATGAAAAGATCTGTGAATGCCGTCTTAGTTTGTTGAACGGAAAACATTGGTGTTTTTTGCGATAGTGTGGCAAAAGAGCAGCCAACATCGACTCATCATCGTGCCCAGCAATTAAACATTAACACTGTCATTGAAAATATGGACCATCGGATGGAGGTGTCCGCCGAAGTCCCGATATAATTTATCCAACCAATATTATTATTATTGTCCCTTTTTATCTGACTTCGAGAGTTTTGCGTTTCACTCTCGCAGGTTAACTGTGTGGCTTCGCGTAACTGTGCTTTGGATACAGTTTCCGGACTATTCTACAGTAAACAGCGTACTTTCATTTTAATTGGAGGAGTGCCAAATAAACTCAATTTACTTGTGACTCGAGGAGTACCATATAAACTTAATTTACATGTGACTGTAGAAGTTACATAAAACTCAGCAGTAATTATTGCTCAGAAGTCTCCGACATCCTATACAATGGTATAGGTCGGCCTGCGGTACCTGAACCAAAGTTTTATAACTGGAGAGGAACCTTTAAACTCATTTTTTATTTATTGTTCGAGTGTCTCCGACTTCCTATACAGAGGTTGAGGTCGTTCCACGGAGAAGGAACCAAGTGAATACCCTGGCTTTTTGGTTATGTACCTCTGCCATTAAATTTTAAAAACCAAAAAAAAGCTACACAATACAAAAAAAGTCTGAAATACCATTACAGTTTGAACTATTTGTTTTTATTTTTTTAATTAAGCATAAAAAAACTATCGTTCAGCTCGTTGGTAATTACACGGTTTGTTATTATGCATAACGCCGTAAGAAATTGACGGTGTACTTTGTTGATAAAATTATCTACTTACCACCTCTCTCAATACTAAATGTATCATAATAACACGTAATATTAAAACGTCCTGCCACTGTTACTTGACAGATGGCGAAAACAGCCATTAAAATTAAATAAAAAGTCATTCCAATATAATTGTTTTACTATTTAATTTTTAGATATTTTTGTTTGTATGTATTATAAACTTTATTAGTTCACTACTAAAACCGAACTGTAAATGAGTATTATATTTTTTTAATGCTTTTATAAGAAATCATTTGATAAATAACGATTAAAAATACTAAAACAGCAATTTAATCAAAACCACAATGCATTGAATCATAGATATTTTAATCAGCTTCAGGAAATCCATATAAAAACATAAAACGATTATAAATACTTATGTCTCTATTTAAAAATATTTATATATATGTATTATAAGTTATAAGTTATCTTATATATTAGTAGGCAAGTCGACTTTTGTTACGCAGCTTACGCTCACATACGGAATGACAAATCTATATATACCCTTTTTCACTGTGTGAAGTGTATAATTATATTTTAAGCTTAAAAAATCATTTCAAACTAGATTACGGCCGAATGTATCGATCGCAGTACATTCTAGTTATTGTTATAACATATTTAAAATATTTAAGTACCTACTCAACTAGTTGTATTCCGGCTGCATTGCTGACTTTAGAGAAATTTGTGTTTAAGATAATTCTGAAATCGTTGTAAGTGAAAATTAAGAGTTTTTTTGTTGTTAGTGTAATTTCTTTCATATTTATCTTTCTCTTCTGTCCGTATGTGCATTTATGTATATCTTTTGACCTTGCCAATAACATTTTAAATACCATTTTATTTGTTATTTGTTGATTTTATACCCGCCACCAAAAAAATAGTGGGGGTATATTAATTTTGTCATTCCGTTTGTAACACATCGAAATATCCATTTTAGACCCCATAAAGTATATATATTCTGTATCAGGGTTTCATTTTATGACGATCTAGCTATGTCCGTCCGTCTGTACGTCTGTTGAAAGCACGATAGAGGTCGCACCGAAAAAGCTAGCAGGATCAAATTTTGCCAGAATCTTTCTTATACACAAGGTTTGTTTGGTATCGAAAATGGGCTAAAACGGAATATTTGGAAGAGAGTTATAGCTCGTAATAAAAGAGTAGGTCGAAAAAACCGAGTCCTTCCAACACCAAATAAAATGGAATTGTGTCCAAACTTATTAACGTAGAGTCATGAAACTTCGAATATATATTTCCTGAGTAAAAACAATATTTTTCTCTGAAACAAGTAAAAGTGCTATATTCGGCCGTGCCTAATCTTATATACCCTTCACAACGTGATACAATTGTTTGTATCACCATTCATCTCATATGAAATACGTACATACATATACAAAATATCCCATTGCAGAATTATAAATTGAGTTTACGTATGTGTTTCCAAAAAAAAAAAAATTACAAAAAAAAAATATGTACTTAAAACAAAAAAAAACAATAAAAAAAATTTAAAAAAAAATTTTTTAAAAATTTTTAAAAAATTAATAAAAATATAAATAATATATAAAATAAAAAAAAATTTTTTTAGCTAAGATGGGATTCGATGCCACGTTTACTCTAACTAGTATATATGTATGTATGTTGTTGTTGTAATTGTGAAAAAAACGAGGTGGTCGTGGTTTTTTGCTCATATCTCAGAAAGTTTTGGGGCGATTGTGCTGAATTTCAATAGCAATTCATTCCTGGATATTTCCAAAAGATTGATACCATACTCAGACCTGAGTATGCTTCTAAAAGTCGATTTCAACCAAAACACGGACAGACGGGCAGACGGATAGACGGACAGACGGACAGGGCTTAATCGACTCCTCTATTCATAAGCCTTCAGAAAATATATACTTTCTGGGGTCCGAAATGAAAATTATAGAAATTACAAACGGAATGACGAAGCTTTATATACCCTTGTCACCACAGGCGAAGGGTATAAAAATGTACGTAAGTTTATACCGCACTCTGCATATTTTAAATTTAAAACATAGTAAATCTGACAAAATTAAATGTACGACTCTGAACTTTTGCAAGCATTGCTTTTTTGACAAAGGCTTTCTTTTAACGGAAAATAAATGTGACACTCCCACTTTTACGCCCATACCTCCCATATAACGTTTTATCTCAAATTCACTACTATAACGCTTACTTTTCACGTTATCTACTGTTAATGAAATTTAAAAGCTCATAAAACCGACAAAATTGGAGGTATAATGAAATGAAATTTTCTACAGATATCCATCTAGTCAATTCATGTAATTTCTCTACGAATAAAAATTTTGGAATAATAAAGGACTATATTGAAACATCTCAGTTGCATTCATTAGTAGAAACAACCTCGACACGCCTACTATTACGCCCACTTTTCACGTTATCTACTGTTAATGAAATTTAAAAGCTCATAAAACCGACAAAATTAGAGGTATGATGATAAAATTTGCTACTGATATCCTTCTGGTCAATGTCACTGTAATTCCAGAAAATTTAGGTGAATAAAGATTTTGGAATAATAAAGTACTATACTGAAATTTCTAAACTCTGACAAGTCAGCTATAACGCCCACTTTTCTTTAGCAGAAAAAACTTTGACGCGCCTACTATAACGCCTACTTTTCACGTTATCTACTGTTAATGAATTTTGAAAGCTCATAAAACCAACAAAATTAGGTATAATGATGAAATTTGCTGCAGATATCCTTCTAGCCAATGTCATTGTTATCATTGTTTAGGTGACACGCCCACTGTAACGCCTACCTCCCATATTAAGGTTAATCTTAAATTCATATAATTTCTCTAGGAACAAAGATTTTGGAAGAATAAACGACTATATTGAAAAATCTGAGTTTTTTTTATCAGCAGAAACTTTATTCACATGCCCACTTTCATAAAAAAACTAAATTTACGAAAACATTTTACTAGCATATCGAAGTCATACAAAGAAAGTGATACATATTTCAGTTTAAAGAGATTAATCCATAGCGATTACTATTAATAACAAAATAATACATTTTGTGCTATAAAAGTACGTAAAATTGGTGGTGGGTATAAAAGATTCGGCACAGCCGAATATTGTACTCTTACTTGTTTTTATATTATCTCGCATTAAAGTACCCTTTCTGTTAATCATTTACAGACATAACCTTTTTACATTTTTTTCATAAGTATAGATTATACAATATATGTATATATTAAAAGAAATATTTAAGATGAAATTCGTGAGGTTATTAAGTAGTGCTGCCGCAAATGTGCAAATTGAAGATGAAAAGATTTCTTAACTTAATCTAGTTGAAATATCAATCTCTTGTTATATGTTTTGACAGTATTTGGTGTATAAGAAATTATATAACATTAAATATGTAAATATTTACCAAAATAGTGGTCACACTTATTTTAGCAAACATTTGACAAATGTGTACATTGATTTAATTACAATTATAGCTATTTGCAATATGATTTGTTTTTGTGTATAACGTTAATTGAGTTGTCAAAACCAGTTTCCGATAAATTAAAAAAACCGTTTTATTATATTTCTTAGGCAGAATTAATATTTACTTTCTGTTCCGTTCCGAATCAGCTGACTTCATTCTGTTAAATAGAAAATGTGTACAAGTCGTTAGTTGTTCTGTTACTTTCCGTGCCGTTGCGGACGAACCTGTAGAAAATAGAATTCAACGTTAAGTGACGGCCATTGAGAGAGAAACAGCTGATATTTAGGTGCCTATATTTTAAAGGTGGCTGCAACATAGATACTCTGTTTGCTTATAGATGAAATCTGACACTACAAATTTTTTTTTTTTATGTATGGACTTTGACGAGAAAAATAAACAAAAAATATAATAAGCTTGTTTTTGTAAGATTACCTTATAAATTAAGGCAGATGATTTTTTACAGAAGAAGTAACCACAAAAATTAAACAACAGAACGGCACGTCACAGAACGACAACAGAAAGTAAAGACTAATGAAGCCTTTAGATTTTACAAGCCGGCCTTTTAAATTTGTCAGTTTTCGAATTATTCAAGAAACCGATTTTTATGTCTCTAATTATTCGACAATATCAAATAGTTTGGTTTGCTGATATACAAATGTCCTTGGCCATATAAAAAACTTTGGTATTTTATATCCTTCACTAGTCTTGCCAATGGTATATATAGCTTTGATACTCCATTTGCAATTTCTACAATATTAATTTCCGACCTCATCAAGTACATATATATTTTCTGGAAGCTGATTACGAAAGATGATTGATCAATGTCCGTCCGTGTGTGGTTGAAGCTCCACATGCTGCACAGACCTGAATGTGGTATAAATCTTTTAGAAATGTTCGGGAATGAAAGCCAGCACAACCGCCTCATAATTTTTCGAGATATTTGCATATTAACTAGCCCAACCGCCTCATAACTATCTGAGATATGAGTAAATAAACACGACTGCCCCTGTTTCTTCTCATATTTTATCACAAAAACTAAAAGTTTTCAGCCCTCGGATAAATTGATTTTGATTTTATAATGCTTAAATATCCCGATGTCTTAAAAATGTAATTTACTTTGCACTACGTCCAATTTTTTTCTGATATGATATACCTCTAGGGCTATTTATAAAAAAAATTGGATCAAAATAATTTTGAAAAATATACATAAATACATAAGTATATTTTGTAAATTTATAAAGTTTCAAAAGCATCCCTGAAAAAACAAGTAAGAGTGATATATTCGACCGTTCCGAATCTTATATACCCTTCATAACGTGTAGTCATGCAACAACAATAGTTTGTATCACCATTCATCTCATATGAAATACGTACATACATATCAAAAACATACATAAATTTACGTACGCAAGTTAAAAAAAAAATAAAATTTAAAAAAAAATTAAAAAAAAAATTAAAAAAAAAATAATTAAAATATAAATAATAAATATAAAACAAACAAAAAAAAATAAAAAAAATAATAATAATAAAAGTATAAATAATATATTAAATAAAAAAAAATAAAAAAAATTAAAAAAAAATATATAAGAAAAATAAAAAAAAATTTTTTGGCTCAGCTGGGATTCGATGCCACGTTTACTCTAACCAGTATACACGTTTGTATGTATGTATGTTGTTGTTGTAATGTTGTTTTTGTGAAAAAAAAATCGAGGTAGTCGTGGGTTTTTGATCATATCTCAGTTGTTTATGTACCGATGTTTCAATACCGATCTACTCCCGAATATTTCTGATATTTAAATACCTCACCCGGGTCTAAGCGATGTCGGGGGGCTTCAAAAGTTGATTTCAACATACACACGGACAGACGGTCAGACTGACAGAGCTTAATCGACTCCCCTATTCATGAGCTTTCAGATAATATATACTTTATGGGGTCGGAAATGAAAATTGTAGAAATTTCACACGGAATGACAAACCTATATATACCCTTTTTTACTGTGCGAAGGGTATAAAAAGATGGCAAAGATGACAAAGATGTAATTTTGCAGGAGTTAAACAGAAGATGATTTTAACTGTAGCATGTCATTGGAGATCATCTTTTTACATGAATATGGGTCAATTTAAAAAAAAAACGCAATTTTTGTGTCCCCGCACTTTACACTACTATTTTAGGTAAAAAAAAAAACAACAAAAAAACAAGTAACAGTGCTATATTCGGCCGTGCCGAATCTTATATACCCTTTACAACGTGTAGTCATGCAATAACAATTGTTTGTATCACCATTCATCCCATATAAAATACGTGCATACGTACACGTTAGAATAAATGTGGCATCGAATCCCAGCTGAGCCAAAAAAATTTTATTTTATTTTATTTAATATATTATTTATATTTTATTATTTTTTTTTATATTTTTTTTAAATTTTTTTAAAAAATTTTTTTAGAAAAATTTTTAAAAAATTTTTTTAAATTTTTTTTTAAATTTTTTTTTTGTAGTTTTTTTTATTATTTTTTTCTTATTTTCAATATTTTTTTTTTTTTGTAATTTATTTTGTTTGGTATGTTTTTTACATGTCTGTATGTATGTATGTTGTTGTTGTAATTGTGAAAAAAACGAGGTGGTCGTGGTTTTTTGCTCATATTTCAGAAAGTTATGGGACGATTGTGCTGAATTTCAATAGCGATTCATTCCTGGATATTTCCAAGAGATTGATACCATATACAGATCTGAGGAACATATAGTTGCTTCTAAAAGTTGATTTCAACCAACACACGGACAGACGGGCAGACGGACAGACGGTCAGGGCTTAATCGACTCCTCTATTCATAAGCTTTCAGAAAATATATACTTTATGGGGTCGGAAATGAAAATTGTAGAAATTACAAACGGAATGACAAAGCTATATATACCCTTGTGCACCACAGGTGAAGGGTATAATAAAAAATTTTAGAGTGATCAGCGAGGAATATGTAACAAAAAAACGTAATTCCATGGTACAATCATCAGGTAGCCTCAGTTCTGCAACAACCAAATTCTAAATGTATTTTGTTGTTGGAAAACGACAACTTAAATGCCAAAAAGCAAATGTGTGTGCGCGTTTTTTTGACGTACACAATATATACACATACATAAACAAAATTTGACATTTTAGTTAAACCTTAAGGTAGAGAAAAAATCAGCTGTTTTAGTGAGGCTACCTGATGATTGTACCATGCGTAATTCTCAAATTTGTATGTTTGTTTTTTTGTTTATACAGAATGGTGTTTTGTTTCTCCCTCGGACACCTTCCATACAAAAGCATGTGTCCCCCGGTAGAATTTTTAGTAAACAAAATTAAATAAAATCCAGAAAAAAGTAAATATGCAACATTTAATGACAGTTTTCGAATTATTGAGTTTATTTCTTGTGTTTTCATTTGTTATAGTCGTCAAAACTGAATTAGTGCGAATTTGGTGTTACAAAGAAAGGTGTCCCCACAATTAGCATTGAGCGTCACTTTTTTTTATAATTCAAGTAATATTACTAGTTTTCAATTTGCATTTAAATAAAGTAAATAACGTAAGGAAAGTACAAACCTTAATTATTACAAAAATGAAAAAGCGAAAAAAAATCTTTGTGAAAAAGTGTGCATTTGCATAGTTTTTGTGAACACCATGGTAATGGTGTGTGACGCTCAAGATAGAAATCATAGAAAACCTAAAAAAAATCAAAAAATATTGATCTTTTTGAGAGCTTAAAAATACCACCGGAATCTTCATCAATTGCTACATAAATTGGCCACTCTTACCGGCGAATTGAAAAAACTTTAAAAATAAGCAAAAAAAAACTCGATGTGTACGTTTTTTTGAAATTGACCCATATATAAATGAACTGAACTTCGTTCTAATAAGTACATAGAATTCATACATATTTGGTGAAAAGCAATCGATGTTTCAAGAGTTGATATTCTTTGTTTACACAAATTGCTTATGATATTTTGCATTATATTGCACTCGTTTTAAAGCACATCATATACCTATGACAAATTATTTCTTGATTAGGCAGTCATTTAGAATTAATGCTTTTGCATTAGTGAAAATGTTATGATTAATTAATTAATTAAATTTTTAAAACACTGTAGACACCAAATTGATAGTCGTAATGTCGGAAATTATTCCCCAAAAAATCTTACAAATCGGTTTGAAACTGAGATATGAGCACCAAAATAAAGCTACTACAGTGTTTTTTCATAAAATTTACAAATGAAAATCATTTTTTCAACTTTTAGGCAACTAAGAAAGTTGATATCGGTATCTAATGAAAGGGCTTTACTAGCAAAATAAAATAGACTAATAAAAACAATAAATTCATAATGGCCGCCAGTACAAAAATGCGTACAATAAATTTAAATATAGATCTGATTTTTATACCCTTCACCTGTGGTGCACAAGGGTATATATAGCTTTGTCATTCCGTTTGTAATTTCTACAATTTCCGACCCCATAAAGTATATATTTTCTGAAAGCTTATGAATAGAGGAGTCGATTAAGCCCTGACCGTCTGACCGTCTGCCCGTCTGTCTGTGTGTTGGTTGAAATCAACTTTTAGAAGCAACTATGTATATGTTCCTCAGATCTGTGTATGGTATTAATCTCTTGGAAATATCCAGGAATGAATCGCTATTCAGCACAATCGCCCTATAACTTTCTGAGATATGAGCAAAAAACCACGACCACCTCGTTTTTTTTTTGTTCACAATTACAACAACAACATTCATATATACTGGTTAAAGTAAACGTGGCATCGAATCCCAGCTGAGCCAAAAAAATTTTTTTTTATTTTATTTTTTTATTTTATATTATTTATTTATTATTTATATTTTTATTATTTTTTTTAAATTTTTTTTTGTAATTTTTTTTTTTTTTGTTTTTAATATATATTTTTTTTGTAATTTTTTTTTTTAGAAACATACATACGTAAACTCAGTTATAATTTTACAATGGTATGTTTTTTACATGTATGTACGTATTTTATATGAGATGAATGGTGATACAAACAATTGTTATTGCATAACTACACGTTGTGAAGCGTATATAAGATTTGGCACGGCCGAATATAGCACTTTTACTTGTTTTTTTTAAATCCTTTCAATTTTTAATAAAAATTAACTTTATTAAATTTTTAAGGTTTCACGTGTAAAAACAAAAAACCGTTTTTTTTAAGTTTGGCTTTCAAAAAAGGGTTTTCCGAATACATATTTGATTACTCCTTACAAATATACAGGTAGTGGTGCTAGCCCAGCTGACTTTTTATACTTTTCACATAAAAGGGTATACATACATATATAGGTTTGTCATTCCGTGTGAAATTTTTACAATTTTCATTTCCGAACCCATAAAGTCTATATATTCTGAGAACAAATGAATTTGGGGAGTCGATTAAGTATTGTCAGTCTGCCTGTGTTCATGTTGAAATCAACTCTTGATGCCCCGGACATCGCCTGGACTCGCGTGAGGTACTTAAATCTCAGAAATATTTGGGAGCAGATCGGTATTGAAAATCAGAAAAATCGGTACATAAACAATTAAGATATGAGAAAAAAACCACGACCACCTCGTTTTGTTCACAACAACAACATGCAACATATACATACGTAAGTATTTAAATACATATATACATACATACAAACGTGATATACTTGTAAGAGTGAACGTGGTTGGCATCGAATTCCAGCTAAGCCAACATTTTTTTTTATATACGTACGTATTTATTTTTTATATTTTTATTTGGTTGTTGGGTTTAAGCTGGTTTATATGCATTTCACTGGTGCTTATGCCAGATCATCAGTAAACCTTTACCCAAATTCTTGAAAAAGTTTAAAATTTTTATAAGTTATATTTTTAAATTCTCATTAACAAAATAAGAATTCAAAAATAAAACAAAAAAACCATAAAAAACTCCCCCAAAAACCCAACCAACAATTTTTCAATTTTAATTTATTTTTCTAATCCCTTTAGCATTTGGCTAACCGTTGGTTAACACTAAATGCTTATAAAGGCAACCGAAAAATAAAATAAATTAAAATTGAAAAATTGTTGGTTGGGTTTTTGGGGGAGTTTTTTATGGTTTTTTTTTTGTTTTATTTTTGAATTCTCATTTTGTTAATGAGAATTTAAAAATATAACTTATAAAAATTTTAAACTTTTTCAAGAATTTGGGTAAAGGTTTACTGATGATCTGGCATAAGCACCAGTGAAATGCATATAAACCAGCTTAAACCCAACAACCAAATAAAATAAAGATTTTATTTTTCGGTTGCCCTTATAAGCATTTAGTGTTAACCAACGGTTAGCCAAATGCTAAAGGGATTAGAAAAATAAATTAAAATTGAAAAATTGTTGGTTGGGTTTTTGGGGGAGTTTTTTATGGTTTTTTTGTTTTATTTTTGAATTCTCATTTTGTTAATGAGAATTTAAAAATATAACTTATAAAAATTTTAAACTTTTTCAAGAATTTGGGTAAAGGTTTACTGATGATCTGGCATAAGCACCAGTGAAATGCATATAAACCAGCTTAAACCCAACAACCAAATAAATATAATTGAAAAATTATGGGATCATATCCTAAATAATTTAGTAAATTATTTTTTTTATTTTGTTTTTTTATTTTATTTTAAACATCCATAAACTCAATTTATAATTTTACAATGAGATTATTTTATATATGTATGTATGTTTTTTAAATGTATATACGTATTTCATATAAATGAGATGAATGGTGATACAAACAATTGTTATTGCATGACTACACGTTGTGAAGGGTATATAAGAATCGGCACGGCCGAATATAGCACTCTTACTTTTTTTGTGTCCCTTTGTATGTTTAACTTCATAAAATGTAGCAAAAACGTATCAAGCCAAGAAATTCACAAGATTATATGAATAATGCTATATGTCGATAATGCAGTGTTTATGTTTAAAGTGATGTACATTGTATTGTGAGCACAGTGGTGCAAAATTTTAATTAATCATAGAAAAATTTTTGGTGCATAAAGTGATTTTCGTTATATGTAAATATTTAACATTTATAAAAACTTAATAATAGACATTCCCAGGAATACATTGCGAGTAAGTTTTGCTTAGCAAAGCTATAGGACGTCTTGAAGCCCACACACATTAAATATGTTACCAATCGCCACTTGAAACTAACAGCTAAGTGTAAATACAAATTTTCTTATAAAATGCAAGGTATATTAAAGTGCAAGGTGGCAGGCATTTTTGTTTGTGTAAAATCGTTTATCTGCCAAAAATACTATTAAGGAAAAAATGAAACAAACAAATATTAAAATTTTCATTTTAATTTATATACACTCATCTCCTTTTTATTATGCTTTATTCTTTTTTGAAGTGACAATTGCTTTTTGAAAGAAATAAAAGGCGGAAAATCTAAAAAAAAAATATAAAAAGAAAAGATTTAATAGAAAAACATTTTACAATACAAATATTAATATTCGAATTCAGTTTTTATATTTTTCTAAATACGAGCAGCAAGCAAGTAAATAAGATTAACCGGTTATTGGTAAAAAAAAATGTTTGTGTGATAGACACTAACGCAATATTGTATACACAGTTTTCGACGTGTTTTGGTAGTAAACATATTATATAAGATTTCTACTGAAACCAAAGCAAGTTGTTTAAAAAATTTCTGGAAGTGTTTCGTTTCCATTATGTTCTTTAGAATGTGCATATGTGTTAAAATTTGCTTTTATTAATAGTTGTATTATACTGCTACTGATACTTTTGACAAAAAATCAATTAACAAATAGCAACCGTTTTCACGAATGAAGGGGTAAAACGAACTAGTCAACTAAACGTCAAAAAGTTGCTTGGTTGTTGCAAACGCCAGCAGATTGAAGAAGGCACACCAAAAGAGACCGCAGGTAGTGTCGCAGCAACATGTCCCTCCATGTAAACTGGCAATAACAGAAAAACATTACTAATTCAAACAACTTTTTTTTAGTACCACAACAAGCAATGTCAACTATTTATAGCCAAAAGGTGCTAGGCACTAACTCAAAACAGGTTAGAATTCTCTAAATTTTTATTGTACTTTGATTTTCGTTCGACATCTTTTTATATAGAAATCTATTATATTATAATTACCTCAGAGATAATTTTGGGAATTATGCACGGGTTAAAATGATTTTTTGTGAATTCTTTTAGTAGTTAACAGATCTAATGTTTCTCTTGATATGTAACAAAGATCTAATGTTTCTCTTGATATGTAACAAATGCACCATCCCGTTGAAACCACAATGCTATGCATCTAAATCATCAATTTTCCGCCGCTGATAATCTCCCTGCAACGATTTTCATTGATTTTGATATTTTAAATTTCGCACTCTTTATATTGATAAATATTCTATTGATATCTATGAATTTATTAAGATAAGCTATGTAATTTTATAATTTTTTCGTAATTGCATAAAATTTGTAGTCAAATAAATGTTTACAGAATTATTAATTTTAAAACTTTTTTTATTTATTAGATAAGTTCCACGTACATCTTGCATACAAATTGTATTATCGGTTAATTGGGGAACTTTAACTGCCTGTTCAACGATGTCGAAAGAAAACCTAAGCGAAATTTCATTCGTACAAATACGTTGAAAACAAAAACAAATTTTTAATTTTTGTTGTTGTTTTCAATATATTTGTACGGTTGGGTTTTCTTTCGACATCGTTGAACAGGCAGTAAATTTGTTCCTTGCATTACGTTTAGTTGATTCACTAAATAAGTCATAAATTTCAAGTTTCAATTTAAACAGAATATCACAATTGTACTTACTTATTTTATAATAATAAAATGTTAAAAATTTCGCATTATTTCGATATTATTTTTAAAGTAAATCGCGCTGATATAGCGCATTATTGAAAAAAGGCGCCGATAAATAAAAATGCTGCCATTGGGATGTTGAAATGCGCTTCTTCCATCATGAAAAGCTCTGATTTGACTTCACTTACCACAACATAGCGTTTTTTCTTTTTTTCGTGTTTATTCAAAATACAACCCTGCATTAAAAAAACGCGTGGTTTTCTCCTTCGCATTAAACGAGTTTGCGTTTCGATCTAGTTACTCGTCAAATTAGTCGGAAGAAAAAATTTTTTATTACAGACGGCAGCAAATATTCTCAGCACTTTTTCCCACTTTATACAATTTATATTCCACTAAAATGTAATAAAATATGTAAAAAAAACATGAAAAGTGTTTAAATCAAAAATTTAATAACCAAATTAAGTAAAATATAAAGCAGTGAAATTTTAATGAAAAAATACGGCGGCTTCGTAAGAAAAATTTCGGAAAGAAAATGGAATAAAAGAGAAAATGAGCTTGCAAAAAAACGTGCGAAAGTGTTTCAAAATAAACGAAATCCTGAGTTAGCTTGGACATAAAAAGAATTTAATGTAAATATATGTTAGTAAATTATATATAATATTTTGTAAGAAAAACTGTGGTAAAGGACATTCATGGCGAACTGTGTGTCTGAGAAGGTTATTAAGAATAAAGAAAAAATTGTCAACAAAAGTAACGAGTTGAGAATGAATGAGAAATTGGAGTAAAAAGTTGTTTTTATTACGATTACGTGGTGAAGCAATAGAATCAAAAAAAGGAAAAAAGTGCAGCGAGAGCGGGTGCCAGACAAGAAAATAAAGTTTTTAATGTGCAAAGGAAATAATAAAGAATTTCTTTAAGGCCAACCGCACCCGCCAATACAATTTGATAACGTTACCCTTTATTTAAATAAAAGGTTGTTACTTTAGTTGAAATTAAAAAAAAAAATATTCAAAATTCCACCACAAACACCTACGTCAAACAACTCCATGCCAGTATCCGTGGTTTGTGAGACTGCGGCCAGTGTTAATGCCGCCCTAAGGGAATCTTTGAGTTCTGGTGTTAGTTGTTCCGCCGCAGCCAATGCCAAACAATCAACCTCTCAAGATGACAAAATGAATGGTATCTCTAATACCGATGATATTGATTCATTGCACGGCAAACTGGTGGCCTCCGCAAAAAGAGTTTTGCTTTCGAAAATCGATTACGAGGAAGTTACTAATTATGGCCAATCTGTGTTGGATAGTTTAAAATCTAAATATATTGTGTTAAAACCTGGAAGTAGTAATTCCATGGAAAATGGCAGAAGTTCTCCATCAACCAGTAACAATGGCGCAAATGGCGGTAGCATAGCCGGTAAGTGTAACTAATTTTTTTTTTCTGTACTTCAATTTTTTTATATATAAATATTTGTGTTATCATTTCTTCAATAACATTTGTTGTGTAAAAGTCCAATGTTAATCGAATTTTTCAAAACCTGTGCCAACACTAAAAATTCCGTCGGTGGTATTATGTCGTGTTATAATCATTAAATACAGATTTCATTACCAAGCTTTAAGCAAAATGTCTAAAAAATGTTTACTTACCTTCATGTAAAATATCGAAAATTGTATAAATATAACATTCCATTTCATATTTTATTGAGTAAGTTTGCTTTTATTATTTTTTAAGCAGCTGCGGCTATTATAACTTATGGCGTCTCTTATTCAAACCATTCTGTGCTATTTCTGTCTGCGCAAAAAATAGCAAACACCAGTCAGCGGAATTTTGTTGTTATACTGAAGGCGGAATTTAAAGCCAGATATTTTTGTTTGCACATATTTTTAAAGCCAAAATAAAAATAAATGTGTTTGTTTAATTTTTAGTGAGAAGTTAGTATAAAATAAAAAAAGGTTATTTAACAAAGGTTTAATGTTGGTTATTGATATTTCATATTTTATTATTCTTTGTTCTTTTTATTATATTTTATTATTACTTATACATAGGTACCTACCTCTAAAATTTAATATGTAGTAATGAATCACTGTTTTTGTAATACATATAGGTATGTACACCTACATTTGTATACACAAGAAGAAATCAACAAAAAAAATTTTTTTTTTGCGAAACGAAGAATAAGTAAAAATTTTTTTATCCAGGACAGATTTTTATGTTTATATTCTTTAAATTTTAACAATTTTAATTATTTTTTTTATAGTTATGCAAGTATACATACATATGTATATACATATGTATAATTAATACACATGGTCTTTGTACCTTTATTATACCTACATTGAAATATGTATTTATTTTTATTAGAAATGCCCTAACTGGGTATTTTTTTTTAAAAAGTTTTCAGTAATTCCGCAGTAATAAAAAATTGAATCGAATATAAAAGTTTTAAAACCAATTTAACGAAAGAAGCTAAAGCAAAGCTATACTTATTTGAGCTAAAGCCATTTTATTTTTGACCATCGACATGTATGTATGTAGCTACCTTATAAGGCTTGCATATATATTTATTTGATTTAAATTCATAAGAATCTTACTAGACCAATAATACATATTGAAAATAAAGTGGATACAAATTTTAAAATTTATCTTAAAACTTTTTAATAATATCGGAATTTATACCTATTGAATGTATTTTATATTTTGAATCGTTATTTTAAGTACGTAAAATGCATTTTAAAATTTTTAAAATTAAGACAAGAAAATGTAATGAAATGACAAAAAGTTACTGGAACGTTACCATGGTTTTGATTATTTTGGTAGCTCACTATGCGTAACTTTCAAGTGGGCTATTCTTAATGACACTGTTTAATAACTACCTATATCAGAAAATATTGTTATTTAAAATAAACGAAATCTTTCTAAAAAAATAAATATAAATTATTATGCACAGACAAGTCATGTCGTTTTGATAACGTACAAAATGCGATATCGCCTAAATGCAGACACGTTGAAAGTTGTACTGTAAGAAGAATTTGAAGGCATACACTTGTCAATTTTTTAAAGTATGGATGTATAAGCCAAAAAGTTTACGAGTGCATTGGAACTTGAAAGGCAAAAGTAATAGTGTTTTTTTTACATCTTAAAACATTTTTTGTTTTGGTTTAAACTAGGTTTTATTAAATACAGCCTTGTTTTTTATGTACTAAGTTTATTACTAAAACGTTAAAATATTAAAAATTACTGATAATGCTAGATAGCGCTGTAAAAAAAATAGTTTAACAAGTGAAATAAATAAAAAAAAAATAACAAAAGCAATGGATGCAACAACAAGATAAAAAAAAGTATCTCTATAATTTTTAACTACATTTCAGTTATTAATTTACAGAAAATAAAATAATTCCTATTTTAGAGCGCATTGTAAAAATGAAGTTTTTCATACAAACAAAACATTAAAAAATACTTAAAGAAGTACACCAGGTTTTAACTTTAAGTGTGTAAACAAACAGTATATTCCTAAAAATAAAATATTTTCTAAAATTTGTACATTTAAGCCGGCAAAAAACGGCATGCAAAATAAGTAATTCTAAGCCCATGTTTTATGGCAAACTATGACAATTTTTAAGCCTTCTATTGTACTATTGATTTGGAAATATTTAAAAATGTTATTTACGTTGAAACAGTGCAAGATTTTTCAGCTGGTTTAAGGCCTAAAAAATCGTATCTTTTTTTATTTAAAATCCTAAAATTTTTTAAATTGTTTTCTTTTGAACAGGCATAATCTGCCTTGGTTATTTTTATATGTATTTTTCAAAAGTAAAATTGATTTCCAGATATGGCAACACTTTGCTATACAGTTTTCTTATTTTATTTTTTACACACATGCAGGCACACAAAAAAATGTGCTTATCACGCGAATTTAAAACAACAGAATACGAGGGAAAAAAGAATGAGGAAAAAGGAAAATAAAAATATTTTTGTTAAAATATTAAAAATATATTATTGTAAAAAGCAACAAAAATCATGCAGAATTTTGCCAAAAATAAGAGATAAAGTAGCACACATTTTTCATTTTTTTGAGCCAGCTAGAAAAAAATAATTTGTGCGTGAAAAACAAACTGAAAATTTAAGAAATCTATATAAGAAAATATTAAAAATGACTGTAATTTATATATCCGATTATATTGATAAAAAAGTAGTGCATATAAGCTATTTTTAACTGTTAAACATTAAAAATTTTATAAATTGATTGACCAGTGAAGTAATAAAAAAGTTGAATTCTTTGTTAAAAGAGACAATGAGAGCAATCGCATTGGATTATTTAACATTGTGGCTTTTATTCCATCTCGTTTTTAAACCTATATACTATTTACTCAAGAGATTTTATAGTTTTACTTGCTCTAAATTTGAACGCTGTAATAATAATTATGAATTGTGTTATTCTTGTTCTTCCTCTATTTACGAATGTCTATGTCATGACAATAATGATAATGAAAAAACAGATGCTAATGGTAATAACTTATCAGGCTTAAATGGAGGCACAACACCTAACAAAAAAGCCAATAATCCAAATGAGTTACCAGCACCTAAGCGTATACTTTATCCACGTGAAAATATACGCATTGGCTGGAAGGGTACCGGCCGCAAATGGGACGTTGGTGTAGGTATGATGAATGTAGGCAATACCTGCTATTTGAATTCCACCCTACAAGCCCTATTTCATGTTCCCTCCATGGCAAATTGGCTGATGTCAGATAGTGCACATATGGAACGTTGTGAGTTAACTGATGCTGGCTGCATTATTTGCGCCATGGCCAAGACACTGCAGGAATCACAAAGGAGTCAATCAGCTATACGACCATATTATGTTTATTCAAAATTAAAGTCTATATGTAAACATTTAGTAATGGGTCGCCAGGAGGATGCCCATGAGTTTCTTCGTTATTTGGTGGAGGCCATGGAAAAATCGTATCTGTCACGTTTTAGGAACTATAAGGAATTAGATCAGTACAGCAAGGAGACAACTCCACTTAATCAAATTTTGGGGGGTTATCTAAAATCTTCTGTCCGCTGTTTGGCTTGCAATCATGTGTCGGTAACTTTTCAACACTTCCAAGATTTACTGTTAGACATACGTAAGGCTGATACGGTCGATGAGGCACTGGAGGGTTATTTTTCTCGTGAACGTCTCGAAGACATGGGCTACAAATGTGAAGCATGTAAGAAAAAGGTAAATGCAGGAGTAACTTTCAATATTTTAATTAATATTTATTGTATTTAAACAATAAGTTTATAATAATAATGTTAACACTTTTCTTAATCTAATTAAAGGTATCGGCAACAAAACAATTCTCCATGGAACGTGCACCAATTGCCTTGTGCATACAATTGAAACGTTTTTCAATGCTAGGAACTAAACTAAATAAACAAATTACTATTAAACCTAGACTGGATCTAACAAAATATGCCTCACGTAAAAATCCTGGCGAACAACTAACTTATCGTCTAGTAGCCATGGTAACCCATTTGGGTGCTTCACAGCATTGTGGTCACTACACAGCCATTGGTTTAACCGAGTCGGGTTCATACTATAACTATGATGACAGTTATGTCAGATCGATATCTATGCAAAATGTTTGCAATACAAATGCCTACATAATATTTTATGAAATGGATACACAGTCATCTAGAAATGTCAGTTGTACACAGGTAGGAGGAGCTCAGTCTTCATCGATGGTTTCAACAGCAATTTTAAAGGATATGGTTAAAATTAATGGTCATACTTTGGGCGGATCACCCCGTATAATAGGACCCCAGTTGCCGCCTGATTATAACAGCAACGACATCACAAATAGTGGTTCAGACATATTGTCCTCGTCGCTTCTAACCAATGGTGGTAGTAAATTAATATTGAATCGTAATTCTACAACGTCGTCACCATCAAATAATGGTATCAGTAAAATAATGATACATTTTAAAAATAATAGTTCAAACAACAACGGTAGCTGCATTTCAACAAATTCTTTGAAAACCAGTGATGTGACAACATCAACAACTAGTGCCTCGGCAACTTCATCTTCGAGTAGTTCCACTTTTGATAACCTAAAGAATAGTAGCAATAACAATACAATATCCAACGGTCTCCACTTAGTGGGGGCCGACAAATTTCAGGAATCTTCGAGCAAAAAGTATTCTTTGGGTGTCTCAACAACTCAAAGACAAGTTTGTTATCTTAAAAACCGTAACGAAAGTTCCTCCGATGACGATGATGAAAATGAAATTGTAAGCTCGTCAAAATCATCACAAAATAATATCGGTACCACACAAGCCACACTGCCAAGTATGCCTAAACTAGGTGTCGAATCGACAAATTCCACAGGTATTTTAGCCACCGCAACATCATTTGGTCTATCAAATGGATTTGCTAAGATATCTCTACCTGCCCCTATAAAAAGTCTGGTGCCTTATGGTTCCGAAACTGATGATGAAAATGATGTCTGTATGACGGCCACAAAAATATCAAGGGATCAAGAACAAAAGCGTTTAGTATCTAATCCTCTAAAACGAAGGCAGAGCTCTTCATCATGGTCCAGTAATAATAATTCCTCAGATAATGATGAAGATGATAAACATTTAAAATCTACTGCAAATGACATCAAAGTAAAAAAGGCAGCTTCATCACCAGTTGCTATTTCGAAATCAATTGAAAAATTAGACGACACGTCAAAAAAATCATCTGACACTATTGATGAGATATTTAATAGCATTAAACGTTCCAGCAATGTAAACAGCAACAATACCACAATCCCTGCCATTATATCAATAAAGAAAAAATCACAAAAACAATTTTCTGTTAACTCAACCACCACCACAACCGATTCTTTCTCCTTCTCATCAGATTCTGAAGATGACATCATTAAAAATCAAAATTCCTCAAATAATATACCGTCATTAAAGAGGTCACATTCAACACCGCCCTCACCACCGGTAGTTAAAACAAACTCTGGTATTTGGAAAGTTACCTCCCTGCAGCCCGCCACCGCTTGTATAAGTCCGACTACATCATCACCATCATGCTCCACTGTAGCAGCCTTTTCATCGCCTTCAGTCACAGAAAAAACTCCCAAGAATCCGAAAAACCCTTTTGCTACGAAACCTTTAGTTATTTCAGATAATACCAAACGCGCAAAAAAGGAATCAACAAATAAAACTTTCAATGGCAACGGTTATCAACGTAACAAAGCTACTAATGAATCAGCGATATCTGAACTTCTAAAACAGTCACATCGCGGCTATGGCACACCAATCTTAACCTGGAACGGCCAGCAAAGTGAAATTGACAAAGAGGTATGTATTATTTATTGTTTTAAAAACCGTTACATTATTTGAATGTTTCTACAATTTGATATGCTATTGCCAGGGAAACACTTTACAATAATTAATCGCTATTGAATTCAATATTACTATTTGAAACAAAATTGTTTTGCAATATTTTTTTTAGGAAAACGAAAAACAATGAAACTAATATCGTTCTTGTTTAAGTTTAGTACATGAAAAACCCCAGCAGCCTGAGCAGAAAAATACTATTTTTCTATAATAATATTTTGTTTTTAATGTTAAACTTGAGTTTGTTAAATATACTTATTATGTTATGTATGTAAATGGCAGACTCTTACTTATTTTAAAGTCAAAATATTTTTTTTGTTCTTCAATCAATTATTTCCCTATGCACTCTATTTAATAACATATCTCGTTTAATATTGGTTTGTTGCTATAAAAATATTTTAATGTTGATTTTTTTGGATATTTATAGTTGTAATATATGTATTTGTATATTGTTCCTTTCCATGATAAAACTTAACTTTCACACTTTCCAGAAGTTAATTGTGAATTTATTATTTACATAAAATATTTTATATATGGTTTAACTTTTGCACTTTTTAGTGAATGATGTTGCATATAAAAATAAAATATAAAAAAGTTTATAGCCATAATTCATTAATTGTTATTTTTTACAAAAGTTATTTTTCAAAGTGACAATTTTAGTATACAAAAAGATGAAACTTTTTTTAAATTTATTTTAAAACAGTTTTAAAACAATTGTTCCTGTTTATAATATATTTATTTAAAAAGTATATACAAATTTTTAAGCTTTTAAAAAAAAAATTATTTTATTACTATTATTCAATCTTTGATAAGAATAAAAAATCGCTTCTTAATATGGGTGTAAATATTTCACTAAAAAAATATATTTAATACCAGTAAACATAATAACATTATTGTTTATATTTGGTTTTAAAACTACAACGTAATAATATTGTCGTCTTCTATCGTTATGTTTTCAAGACTCAAATAAAAAATCTCACAAACTAAATATACATACATACACACATTAAAAAATAATAACTGCTGAAATATCTATTACATTTTCATAGCTTTTTAAAAAGTTTCTCTTATTTATTTTTATACCCTTCACAGTAAGTGTAAGGATATATATGAGTTTGTCAGTCCGTGTGAAATTTATACAATATTCATTTCCGACCCCATAAAGAATATATTTTCTGAAAGCTGATGATTTAGCATTATCCGTCTTACCATCTGTTCGTGGGTATGTTGAGATAAACTTTTTGTATCCCCCCGACATCGCCAAGCATAATTGTCCTCTAACTTTCTGAGATATAAGCAAATTAACACGTATGCCTCTAGAGATATTCCTGAACAATTTTGGACAAATTGTTCACTAATCGGCAAAGTTATAGGCAAAAGTTATTTGAAAAAATATATAGTTATTTTAAATATATAAAATCTTTTTAAACTCCTATATAAGTTTTGAATACACTTAAGATACTAATTTATAAGCCGTAATCTCAGAAATTATTTCTAAAAAAACTAACAAATCGGTTTGAAAACAACTGAGATATAAGCACGAAAGTACAACTGTTTCGGTGTTTTTCATAAAATTTACAAACGAAACCCGATATTTTTTAGTTTCTATACAAACGATAGAGCTATTATGGAAATTATTAGTTACGGCTTTGTCTTATTTAACCTCTACAATATTTGTATCAAATAAAAGGGTTTGACCAGTACTATTAAAAAAAGTGTAAAATCTAAAAAGCATCTGAAACAAAATGGCGGAACATATTTTTTTTAACCATAAGAATATGGGATATCAAATAAAAGGGCTTGACAAGTAGAATACAGTTAACTCTTTAAAAATTCAAAATCAAAGATGACGTCGGAAATAATTAAGAAAATGGTCTATAACATGAAATTAAAATGTAGGCTTAGCTACGATGTTGTATTTATACCTATGTAAATACTTGACGGTGAAGGGTATTATCATATTCAGCTCGGCCGAATATAGCGCTCTTACTTTTTCATGCAATGTTTTTGTAATAATTCAATACATATGTACATACATATGTATTTTTAGGTCATTTAATTTCGTTTATTTATTATTTTTTTTTATATAAAATCAACAACGACAACAAACTTGAAGTAAGGGAAAATAAAAGTTTATCCAAAAGTTGCTTTTTGAGACAATTTACAAAATGATTCTCATATTTTATAATGGGTATAAAGTTTCTTTAAATAAAAAAATAAGTTCATCGACGAAAACTATTTTCTCTCGTTTAAGCGTAAATCCAATTACTTTTTAACGCAATTTAAGTGAAATTTGTGTTTTCTTAAGAGAAATATTTTTTAAAATATATGTTTTTCGTTGGAAATTTATTTTTATACTGTTCTATTGAAAATAAAAATTTTTACGCTAGAAAACTTCTTAAAACTGTGTTCTTTAAGTGCAAAAAAATTCTTTTGCGAAAAAAAAATATATTTAACACAATTAATTTGGGTGTTGTTGTTTTTATAAATTATGCAATTATATTTTCTGTGTTAACAAGAAAAAACTGCTTAAGTCGACATAAGCTAAAATGGAAATAATCACATTATAACCATCCCGGAATTCAAAACAGGCATAATTTCAACTATTTTGGACATCATTACAGGAAGTTATAACGTAAAAACTTATTGCCTATATCTTTTCAACGAACAATATCATTTGAAATAATAACTTATTTTAACTTATAATTTAGCTAAATGTTTAAAAATTAATATACTTTTTAATTTGTATAGCGCAGAAATATAATAGCCGTTATTTAAAAGGAAATCAATTTTTTTTAAATCTCAAAAAATAAAAAGTGCTTTCCTGAAAATCTATTAAAATAGACATAAGCGGTTTTTCCTTATTGCCACAGATTTATTTGATTATTATTATTTTTTTTTTTATATAAAAAATATAAAGTAAAAAAAACATTTTTTGAAAACCGAAAAAGAAACAGCGTCATTATCCTATTTTCCACTTCCCTTTAATTTAGAATTTTTATTTGTTTGATGAGAAACGGATAGAAGACGACAGCAACAATGACAATAATAACCACAACATCAACATCGAAAATGATGAACATGCTCCTCACGACCATGATCTGAATGACGATGATGATGAAATGTCACATTTAAATGCCTTAAAAAACAACCACAATCATCTGCATCAGCCAAATGAATTTGATCTGAATAAAGATGACAATGACAACATTGTCATTGACACCACCATCGCCAATCCACAACAAAATTTCAAATTGAATATATTAACAACTGAACAAAATAATCCTACACAAAGTGAATTTAAAGAAAATTATAGAGAAAAGGAAATTAAGCCTTCTAATGGTATAATCACAACTACTACAACAATGGTACCAATAGCATCTCCAATTTGTAGGGAAGATGATTTCCAAGTTAATCTTAACGATGATGATCACGATGAGTTTAGTTTGAAAGAATGCGATCTACAACAATTGATGGATGATGAAATGGAAAATATTGATTCTTGCAGTTATGGCAGTACCGCAACTACAGATATCAATACATTTTGTCCATCTTCCAATGTCCCATCTCATCGATCTCCATTTTCGTCAACAACGACAACAACATTCTCATTGCCAACGTCTACATTAAATATACTGCCAACAACAACGACAATCGCCAACACAGAGGAAATCACAAATGTGTTCGAATTAAATGAAGATGCCTCGGAAAATCTATAACAGTATTGTTACCAATATTTGCGTTTTTTCATGATTTAATGAAGGTGCTTATGTGTAATAGAAGATTTTCTACCAACACACCTGCCACTACAACTAAAATTTTTGCTTATTTTTAATACGAAGAACTGAAATTAACCAGTCCGCAGTTACTACAATCAAAAATATCAAGCTATTAAGGCCTTAATTTTATGAAAATATATAAATTATGAACACAAGAATTCACTTAAAAATGTCATTCTACGCGGCACCAAAAATATTTCTTAAAAGGATGGCTATTGTTTGTATTTGTATAAAAAGTTTGACGAAAATAGGAAAAAAATATCCATATTTGTTTTTATGATGTGATGTAATATGGTGATTGCGTTTGATCGATCAATTGATTAAATAATTGGCTGAGAGATGCTTTCTTAAGTAGTCGTTTCAAGTTAATTAAAAATGGCTTATCTAACTATAGGTAATTTCATTTTTGTTTATTATAATTTTTCCTTACGTTTCATTTGAATTATTTAATGCGTACATTATTCTCTTTTTTTATTTAATTATTTCAATCTTTTTTTTTTTTTTTTTTTTTTAACTAACTCAAAAAAATTTTTAATAACATACTAGTAGGTTGTTATATACTCCAGACTGCACTGTAAAAATTCTAAAAATAAGACTGTTTGCGTTTGTAAATAACTTAAATTAGAAATTTACAAAAGTTTATAAAAGTTAAAATTGACGGGATAATAAGCGAAGCGTTGTTGCATAATGTGGTTAACAATTTTACGACTGCCATTGTTTTAATTCTTACCTACATTCATACTAACATTGGGATCAACTAAACAAAATTTTTGGATGCTTTTCTTTCAAGTACCAAACAAAAACGATGGTCAAAAAACTTGCATCCGATGGTTTTTACTGTATCTTTAAAATTAAATTTGCTTTATTTACATTACTTCATTATTTTGCCTTTAAATCTTTTATGTTTTTCCATAAGATTTTACCTATAGAACATTAGTGTTCCGCAAAGTTGATAAACGTTTGATCGCTACACTTCATTTTTCATCGTAATGGTCATAATTTCTTTCAGTTTTGTCGCACATAATCTTTAACAGCGTCCCCGAAGTATTGTACAAGAAAAAAATCGTGCAGTATGGCCGGCCATTGCAAATTGTCAAAATAATACAAGGCGAGCCACCTGAAACCGCATTTCTTTAAAATATCTTTTGTCGACCCAACGGTGTGCAGTTGCAACATTAATTTATTTGCAAAAATAAAAACTCATTTGGCAAATAAAACCTATAAGTTGATAACGGGTCAATTTCAAAAAAAAAACGTACACATCGAGTTTTTTTTGCTTATTTTGAAAGTTTTTTCCATTCGCCGGTAAGAGTGGCCAATTTATGTAAAAATTGATGAAGATTCCGGTGGTACTTTTAGGCTCTCAAAAAGATCAATATTTTTTGAATTTTTTTAGGTTTTCTATGATTTCTATCTTGAGCGTCACACACCAAATATGTATAAAAGATCGCTAAAAATGCAAAAATATTTGAAATTCAAGCTTACTACGATGTTCTTTTGTTTCTCAAGATTGACTTTTGCGAAAATCACCTTTTCGATTATAAACACAAAATCACGATTCACCTTGATTTTTAATTTTTTTTTTTTAAGTGACTAGTTTTTTTAAAATTTTAAGATGAAAATATGTAAATTTTTGGTAAAAAAAAGACTTGAAACTAGAGGTTACTTGCAAAGTAATAGGCTTATAACAATTTATTTTAAAAAAAAATTAATTATAAGCGTTTTAAGGAAAAAAAAAACTAAGTGTGACGCTCAAGAGATTTTGTTGCACGTAAACAAGAAATAATGCCAAATTTAAAGTTTAACAAAAAAAGTTTATTCTTTTACAAAAAGTAAGTAAAAAAACAAAAAATCTTCAAAAAACAAAAATTTTCATACAAAACTAAACATATACATATTCTTTGATGTCTTTAACAAAAATGGAAAAGAGGAAGTAATACTTGAAGAAACTTAGACACATGTAAATATTTGAGGCAAAACAATAACTTAATTTAATTTATAAATTTTCATTCTAATCCTTATTCTGAATCTGTATAAACTTCATGAAATGACAAGCGGCTTTGTTTTTTTTATTCTCATTAATTTTTACCACTTTCGAATTAAGCTTGTGGCAGTTGCATAAATTTCCGGTCCCCCAGAGGTTTAAGTTGCAAAAGCACGATTAAACTCAAATAGGTATACCACGATTATACCTTTCTTTCTTCTTTCTTTTATATTCGTCATTACGCACTTTAACGACCTTTATTTTCTCTCGATATCTTTGTGCTCTTTCAGCCGCCATTAATTTTGTTGTTTTACTCTTAAAAATTGAAAAATAAAATCATAATTAAGCATTTTAAGCAATGAAGCAATATATATCAAAAGTGATGCTCATGAAATATTTGCCTATTCTGTTTTTTTTTTCGTAGGCAATTTATTTCTCAAACTCACAAATTATAAAAAAATGAGTTGAAACCATGTAAACAATGATTGTCAACTTCAATTTTTACATTTAATATATTCACTTTTAAAAAAATTAGCGTGACGCTCATGAAATTTTATCGCGCCCTTACCATGGTGTTTACAAAAACTGCGCAAATGCACACTTTTTTACAAAGATTTTTTTTTTTCGCTTTTTCACTTTTGTAATAATTAAGGTTTGTACTTTCCTTACGTTATTTACTTTATTTAAATGCAAATTGAAAACTAGTAATATTACTTGAATTATAAAAAAAGTGACGCTCAATGCTAATTGTGGGGACACCTTTCTTTGCAACACCAAATTCGCACTAATTCAGTTTTGACGACTATAACAAATGAAAACACAAGAAAGAAACTCAATAATTCGAAAACTGTCATTAAATGTTGCATATTTACTTTTTTCTGGATTTTATTTAATTTTGTTTACTAAAAATTCTAACGGGGGACACATGCTTTTGTATGGAAGGAGTCCGAGGGAGAAACAAAACACCATTCTGAATAAACAAAAAAACAAACATACAAATTTGAGAATTACGTTTTTTTGTTACATATTCCTCGCTGATCACTCTCAAATTTTTTTTTTTTTTTTTTAACCTAAAATAGTAGTGTAAAGTGCGGGGACACAAAAATTGCGTTTTTTTTTAAATTGACCCATACATATAACAAACTCGTATGTTGAGTTGTGCATATATGTAAAGTGAAAATCAATTTTATGGTGTTTTCTTTTCTGACGTTAATGTTGCATTAATTCTGCCGTATGCCTTCTTTTGTGTTCTTTTCTTAAAAATATGCAATATTATAAACGGGTGACAAGTTCTTTTGTAATAATGTTGCCATAAAAATAACAAAAAATGTTACATGTTGTACCCTGAATTGAATCAAAGGGTTAGAATATTGCACTTTTTAACAATTGATATTAAAAAGGAGAATTAAGATTTTGTAGTGGTTAAAAATAATTTATGGTCCCAAATTATTAAAATGGAAGCAAGAAATGCAGTTTTACATAAAAATACAGCTATCATGTAAAAAGGGTGAACATTTCTGTTCTATTGTGCTGATTATAAAGGTAGCATTTTGTTAGGGTGCAGGCGACCTTTGAAAAGTGTTTAACTATAAAAGGGCAACATTGTTTGTTAGAAAAGAAAACACCATTAGATTATAATAGAAAAAATACAATAAACGCTTAAGACATGCTTTCAGTAAACTCGTGTTAAAAGAATGTGTATATGTTATTACATTTAATTAACAAATTTTTCCACTAATAACACAAAAAACCAAGGGACTGGGTTGACCTAGGCAAAATATTATATATGTTTGGGATTATCGTTCTAGCACGAACATTTTAATCCCCTTTTACCGCACAACATGCCAATTTTTGCATACGTGCATACTTGTTATAAGTTTGAGCTTTAAATGTCCCTCTTTTCAACCTTACTTATGTCAAAATAAAAATATCTATAAATCAGGTGTGTGATGAAAAACGATCGTTTTCAAAATTATCATTTTTAAAAATGTTTGAAAAATTATACTGTAGATTTTAAGAATCATTTTTAAACCGATCCAAGGCATATTTATTCATCAGGTAATTGCAGTTCGGAGAGAAATTTTTGTTTATATTTTTTATATATGAAGTTTGACATTAGAAAAGAGAAAAAATTATTTTTTATTTATGTATTATGACAGCTGAAATTAAAAATAAGTAATAAAAAAAATAATCAGCTGACGAATCAAGAGTACCTGATGAATAAATATGCCTTGAACCGATCTTAAACTATTGACTTATCGTCGTTCGTAAATTAATGTGTTCTATGTATATGTATAGGTTTTATATGTCACATAGAACAAAATAACTTACGTACGGCGTTATATAAAACATACTAGAAAATAAAGTATAAACAATGTACATATTATAAAACTGTGAAACGAAATTTATTAAAAACGTTTGAAAAAAAAATTGACAAAACGACTATAACAAACACGTCAAACTTTTCATCATTTTTAAATAGGTTTTATGTCCCAATTGTTTTTCATCACATACCGGAATGACTTTAAAATGTATCCTGCTAATATAATAAATGTGAATGTTTGGATATTTGTTACTCAATTACGCAAAAACGGCTGAACGGAACTAAATGAAATTTGGCACATAGATAGTTAACAACCTAGATTAACACATAGGCTACTTTTTATCACGATAATAACGCGAAGTCGTTGGCAAACTCATAACACATCCTAAACGGGTTGTTTGTGTTGTAAATATTTTTATTTTTGTTGTTAATACTATGTCTACCTTTTATCCCGATAACTACGCAGACGAAGTCGCGGAAAAAAGCTAGTAATGTAATAAAAGGTACGACCACAGCCCACCTAGTGGATCCAAAGTTTTATATTTTAAAACTACCTACCTAGTCATAATTAAAGAATTTGTAAATAATACGACTGCGGAATCAAAATTTAACGTTATCAGCCATATTCATAACAAGCTAACAAACGAGCTGTAACATTTTTCCTATAGGTACACATGCCTTAGTACATCGAAATATACCACTCTGACTTGTTATTATTTGCTACGTTTTTTCACATAGAGAAATTTAAGCTTAAAAACTTTAAACCAAAGGACCAGGCTACATTTACCAAGGTACATGCAGCGTATTATTAAATATAAATTGCTTTCTCATATCAGTTTAACATTGATAATAGAAAGCAAAAAAGGATCAGCTGATCGGTTACGGCTACCTTGTTAAGTGTACCCTGCAGCGTGTCATTTTTTGTTTTTTAGTAATAAAAAGTTGTTCAGGGTATCAATTCTCGTTCTATAAAACTATGAAATGAAAAGTTTTGTGTGTAATATCATATGGTGCCACCATACCCTTTGCTATGCAAAAACTTTTGCATTTCACAGAACGAGAATTGAGCCCCAGAAGAGAGTATGGTCACACTATATAACACAAAAACTTTTCATTTCAGTGTTTCACAGAACGAAAATTTGCACACAGGTGACAAATTTAAAAGTCTAAAAATCATATCATTTTCAAAACTGTGTTATTGCAACTTTATTAACTGTTGATCAGGATACACTTATACTAATTATACTTTTGTATGTAATAACACCATGCTGTTTATAATTTTGTATACTGTGTTTAATATCGTTGCTTACCATAAACATTTTAAATGTCGCATTTTGATTACCTTTCTAGTTTTTATAGGTAACTAGCCAAACCCAGCACGCGTTGCTACGCCCCTTACAAATCAAAATGCATTCTGAATTTTAATTGAATATCAAGTGCAAAAACCTAAATATTATAATTTTTTTTATGGGCGTGGCACTGCCCACTTTTCTAATCACAAAATTGTGAAGTCATAACAGCTCAATATGTGTGCAAAGTTTCAGAAGAATCGGTCCAGTGCAAGTACCTCAAAATTATAACTTTTTTTTTATGGGCGTGGCCCTGCCCACTTATTAATCACAAAATTATAAAGTCATGACAGCTCAATATGTGTGCAAAGTTTCAGAAAAATCGGTGAAGTTCAAGTACCTCAAAATTATAACTTTTTTTATGGGCGTGGTGCCGCCCACTTTTCTTTGCACGAAATTATTTAGTCATGACAGCTCGATATGTGCGCAAAGTTTCAGAAAAATCGGTTAAGTGCAAGTAGCTTAAACTAATAACTAATTTTGTATAGGCGTGGCCCCGCCCACTTTTCTGATGACGAAATTATTTAGTCATGACAGCTCAATATGTGTGCAAAGTTTCAGAAAAATCGGTCCAGTGCAAGTACCTCAAAATTAAAACTTTTTTAGGGGCGTGGCCCCGCCCACTTTTCTTATTACGAAATTATTTAGTCATGACAGCTCGATATGTGTGCAAAGTTTCAGAAAAATCGGTCGAGTGCAAGTAGCTAAAACTGATAACTAATTTTTATGGGCGTGGCTCCGCCCACTTTTTTCAACCCATAAACACTCCCTGGTATGTGTCCAACAACTTGCCAAAGTTTGAGTCCGATCGGTTTTACAGTTTCGGAGTCTATAGCTAACACACACACACACACACAGAGTTTCACTTTTATATATATAGACTAGCCAATCCCGGGTCGCGTTGCTACGCCCCTTCATGAATTTTAATCGCATTCTAAATTTTAATCGAATATCAAGTGCAAGGCTAAAAACTATAACTTTTTCTTTATGAGCGTGGCACTGCACACTTTTCTAATTACGAAACTGTATAGTCATGACAGCTCAATAAGTGTGCCAAGTTTCAGAAAAATCGGTCCAGTGTAAAAACCTCAAAATGATACCTTTTTTATGGGCGTGGCACTGCCCACTTTTCTAAATACGATACTGTATAGTCATGACAACTCAATATGTGTGCAAAGTTTCAGAAAAATCGGTCCAGTGCAAGTACCTCAAAATGGTACCTTTTTTCTATGGGCGTGGCACTGCCCACTTTTCTAATCACGAAATTATTTAGTCATGACAGCTCGATATGTGTGCAAAGTTTCAGAAAAATCGGTCAAGTGCAAGTCCCTCAAAATGAAAACCTTTTTTTATGGGCGTGGCCCTGCCCACTTTTCTAATCAGGAAATTATATGGTTATGACATCTTAGTATGTGTGCAAAGTTTCAGAAAAATCGGTCCAGTGCAAGTACCTCAAAATTAAAACTTTTTTAGGGGCGTGGCCCCGCCCACTTTTCTTATCACGAAATTATTAAGTCATGACAGCTCGATATGTGTGCAAAGTTTCAGAAAAATCGGTCAATTGCAAGTAGCTAAAACTGATAACCAATTTTTATGGGCGTGGCCCCGCCCACTTTTTTTCACCCATAAACACTCCCTGGTATGTGTGCAACAACTTATTAAAGTTTGAGCCCGATCGGTTTTACAGTTTCGGAGTCTATAGCTAACACACACACACACACACAGAGTTTCACTTTTATATATATAGATCGGTAAATGGAAGATACAAAATTTAACAAACCAAACGAAACACATTCTTAATTTTTACAGTGCCTATTCTGAATTAAATTTTTATTTATTACTATGTATTTTGTAAAACACTTTATTCTTGCTTTTAAAAAATTTTTCATATAAAATTTAACTGCCTTGTTGCAGTTTATAGAGAGTTTATAAAACACATTTTCTTTAGAAATTGGACTTTGAACCTCTTATAAAGCTGTTTAAATTTTTCAGCATTTTATATGGAAATATTTTTTCAATGGAGGTAAAATGTTTTACATATTATTGGGGTGAATTAAATTAAAAAAAAAAAAACAAAAAAAAAACAAGTAGAACACATTCAACGCAATTGTGCAATATTTTATTTTTATTCTAATTGCAGATCATAAGTGAAATACGCGAACAGCGACAACGTGACTGGGATGATGAAGAAGAAAACGAAATGGATCGTGGCCGACAGAAAAAAGTGAAAATACCAAAAGATCCGTACGCAATAACACAAACACCCGGCTATAATCCATTCCAAGAGCACGAAAATCAAAAACGTTGGAAACGTTATCACCATGTAGGCGGTGGTAGTAACGGTTATCGTCACAATTTTCAACGCAACAAATTCAAATTTCAACGTTTTCAATATAAATTCTCAAAAAAAAACCACATGAACAATGGTGGCAGTAATAATATTTTGAATGTAAATAGACGCACTGATTCTTAACCACCAAACTGGAGGACGAGTAGGAAACCCATTATTGTAATGCAAAAATACAAAAGATAAAATTACATACATACGTATATGCTTTGTATTTAAATTTAATTATTATTACTACTACTATTACTTGTACGATTATCATTATACATATTAAGGTTGGCTTAACACTACTTATATACGAATTAAATTTATAGCCGCAAAAAGAAAGAAGAAGAAAAGTAAGAAAAACAAAAAAGAATATTATGAAAATTGAAATGTTTTTAAATGAAAATTAAAGAAAAATATATATATAAAAATTTAGTTAAAAGAAATTAAAAAAAATAAAATGAATTTTTCTTCTTGTTAATAAGTCTTGAAAACTGATGTACATAGACAAATAAATAAAACAGAGAGAAACTCGTGTAAATTAGCAAAATAAAAACATAATACAAACTATTTTATTTTTATTTTATTTATTTTTTTTTTTTTTTTTCATAAATATAAAATGATAAATACTTTTTTAACTTGTTTAGGATTTCTTCATAATTGACTGTTTCATATATAGATATATTTTTTTTATTGTCAATAATAAATATGCATTAAGTATATTTTTAAATTACTTTATTTACCATGAAAAATACATTAAAAAAATTAATGCGTTTTATTGAAAACTTAAATTTTTAAAATATCTTAGTTAAATCGAAACAAAAAAATTAATTACAAGTTTATTAAATCAGCATGATTTTTTACACTTTGGAAAACTATACTTTCGATTGTGAATTTTCCTATTAAAAGAAATTAATTCTTTAAATTAACAAACAAACAAAAATGCGTAAAATGCGCTTAAACCATTTTTATATACATAAGTTTAGTTTGTAAGTTTTTGTACATATTACTGATACATAATAATAATAACAATAAAACAAAAACACAAAAAGTAAATCTTAACGAATAATAAATTCTAATACTTAGTTAAAAGTAGAAAAAAACATTTCATAAATTCTTTAGTTAAATTTTTAAAATAAACAACTACCACCCCTTTCCGCCCTTCCCATGTACATACATACATATATAAATTATAAAAAGTTTTGAACGAAAATATACTGTAAAATTTTTGTTAGAAATTAAATATGAATTTTAAAGCAAAAAACGCTTTACGCTGCTCAAGCGTGTTTTATTTTTTCGAATAAAAATTGGAAAAATCACATAACGCAACCAAAAACACTTGAACAGCATTTTTGCTATTGTTGACAAATATTCTATTAGACGTCGTTTTTTTACCAGTTGTTGTTAATTCGTTTTCTCAATGTCAACATCACTACGTTTGGTATTCTGTAAAAAAAAACTTGACGTTGATTGTTGCCTTTAATTGACTTTGATTTAGTCCTTGTTATTTTTAGTATTGCGTTTAAAAAAAAAAAACTTAGGAAAAAGAATTAGAGTAAAAATACTATAAAAAATGGAAAATTCAAATTACCAATCGATAAACAGTCAACGTCGTCTTAAAGCAGTAAGGGAATACCAAATTAGCATTGACGTTGTCTCCCAATTTGACGGCGATGTTGGTGATGCCAAATAGAATAAGGGTGAATATTTTGGCTTTTAACAGGTAGGTAGGATGAGCAGCTGTTTCTTCGGTATATTTTTAAACGATTTATGGAAAATTTGCAACAAATTTTCGATTTCTAAGAACTAATTGTTTTGAGAAATTTTTCGATTATTGATAAATAACAGACTTATGCTCGATTTGCAAAAAAAATCATTAATTATCACAGTTTTAGAAATTTTAACAAATAAATTGTTTTTTTACAAAAAATTTTATTAATACATTAATAACCTTTCTTCAATAAGTCGAATTTAAATCAAATGTTTCAAATACTTTAATGGCTGTTACGTTTAAGCTCGTCTAAATGCATTTCACTGGTACTTATGCAAAGTCATCAGTAGACCTTTATAAAAAAAATGAAAAAGACTTAAAATTTTACAATTCGATTCGAAATATGCATAAACCAAATTAGAATCTAAAATAAAACAAGAAGCAAAATAAAAACTTCATTAAAAATTCAAGCAATAATTTTTTCTTTTTAATTTATTTTTCTAATATTAATAAACTTAAATATTGAAAACTTCTACAAAAATAACCCAAATTATTAGTAAATTTTTTATTTCAACTACTATTTGGAAAAATAAATAAAAGACTGTATCGGGTGCCCCAACAAGAACATCGGATTTTTATTTGCTATCGTTCTGTTACCACGAACAACGTTTAGGTATTGGAAAAACACAACAAAAGTGGTAGAAGTTTTGCCAAAACAATTTGCCAACTACAGTGCAACTAAAAAATATAACCGCAGTAAGGGAAAGTATTGCATTGAATTCAGGAGCTTTAATTTGATATCGTGGTTAAATATTATACATTTACGCAAGCACTATGCAATAATTTTTTTTTTTTTATTAAAAATCTGTATTTGCACGCGTACAAGGTTCAATGCGCAGCGACAAGGATTTGCTAAATGGCTGTTGGAGCATCATGCAATTTATGTGGGTTTTCGTGATGTGTACACGGAATTTGACATAACTTTGTTAAATAAACTTGACTGTCGAATAAGTCTTAAAAAAATCATCTTTATTACCCTATATACATACATAACTAATTAAACCTCTAGAAATATGTATGTATATTTTAAATATTTTTTAAGCATAGAATGCAATTATTTAATATTTTATATATAAAATAATTAATTTTTTTTAAGCCATTTAAAAAAATAAATAAACCTAAATAGAATTCAATGTAAAATATATAATATAAAATTAAATAACATATAAAACAATCTAGTAAATATAATAAAGATTTAACTTTTAAGTGGAAAATCGTAAAAGAAAAAATATTTATAAATATATAAAAAATACATACATACATATGTATATGCAACACATCAAATTTGCTGATTAAGTTTAAAAATTAACAAAAAAAAAAGTGAATTAAAAAAATATATGTGTGTATATTTAAACTTAAATGATGAAAAATTCCATTTGTATACATAAATAATAAAATTATTAACAACTAAGCAAAAATATGTAAATAAAAAAATTACAATTATATTATGAAATAAATAATACGTACATAATACATACATATATTAATAATTATGTATATTTTAAAAACACAAAAAACCTTTGCTAGTACATATGTATTTTTTTTTTTAATGGGTTTCTGCTTTTTATATAAATTTAAAATTTAACTTGAAATTTTTATTAATCAAAAATTTGCATAATATCTTCTATTTATGTCAGATTCATTTAACATGGTAAATTTTTCACGTTACCAAAAATACGACGACTCTCACAATAAGGCTGATTTATTTGCAATTACTGAAACGAAGGTTGATTGTATGAAAGTGTCGTATGTACATATGGGCATTACTCCAATGTCGAATGTGACATTCTGTAGCATTCAAAGTGAAAAAATATACATACATATGCCAAAACAATATTTTATTTCGACAAAACGCGAAACTTTTAGCTCTTAATTAGCACTATAATTTGTGTTAAGTTTGTTTTTGGCAAATAACAAGATAAAACAGAAACAGCATGCTACAAAACAGAAATCGCTTCCAAAGTAAACAAATCAAACACTGGTTTCATCGAAAGCTAAAGAAATATTTTAATGCGAATAATTTTAAAATGTTTTGTATTATTATGTCTTAAAAATAATATTTAAAATTTTTATTTAGTTTATTATTTTTTTATTTAAATCGCATATGCATGCGACATTTTGATCCATCATATTTTTTATACCCACCACCAAAAAAATGGCGTGGGGGTTGGTAACACATCGAAATACATATCTATTTTAGGCCCCATAGATTATGTTTTCTGGTTTCATTTAAGGACGATCTAGCTTTGTCCCTCTGACTGCTGAAAACGCAATAGAGCTCCAACCGAAAAAGTTAGGGAGAACAAATATCTCATTTTTGTGAGCTTTTAAAACTCATTAATAGCATATTATGTGAGAAGTGTGCGTTAAAGTATGCGTGTCAAAGTAATTTATGCTAATAAACTATACTTAGATATTTCGGTATAGAGCCCTTTATCCGAGAGTACATTTATGGCACACGCAAAAATTATTCAGCCTTATTGTCAGTAGCGTTGTCGTATTTTTTGGAACCGTGTAATATTTACGACAATGTAAAATGAATGAGGCCTTGTCGTATTTCTGTCGTTTTCGACACAAAAACGACACAACGCCAATGACAATAAGGCCGATTATTTTTTGTAGTTTATTCTAGATTATATTTCATAATTCAATAGGTTTTTTCCGTATACGATCTTATTTTAAAGCGCTACAGATGGCGTAGTCCAAATACACACTTTTTCTTATAAACCAAACTGAAAAACCTAGCAATATATGGAAAACCAGTGAAATAATAGTTTCAGTTTTTCAGCTGTAATAAAAATAATAAGACTTTAAATTGCTCAAACATTTTTATAAATCAACAAATATCCGTGTCCCTCCTGAACTTCGAATGAAATCAAATTGCTGGAATTGTCATTGCAGTGTTTTTGCTTATAACAGCAATGCTGTCAAATCAGAGCAATTTAATTCATCTCAGATGGGGACCAACGTTTTGTTTTTATTTGAAGAAAATATATAAAATATAATTTAAATCAAGGTGTATTGTTATTAATTTTGATATTTCTTTCTTATTTGCTTTCTATTCAATTTTCTTCCCTTATTATACGGATTTTTTTCAAATTTCTTTTTTCTTCTTAAGTGCTTGGGTAAACTTTTTAGTGTATTATTTTTATCCTTGCGGGCCTTTTTTTGATTTACTTTTTTGTCTAAACGTTCTTTTATTTTAAAAACTTTACTTTTTTTTAAACTTTTAAGAGTTTTAGTTTTCTTAAAATGATCCAATTCTTTTTTAGATGTTATCTCATCGATTGCAAATTTGGATTTTTTGTTTGATAATTTTGTATCAACATCTTCATTTTCATAATCTGTATTTACGGCCGATTTCCGTTTTCGTTTCAAATTTACATCGAAATCCATGCCTGGTATACAGTTAGCACTTTTTTCCATATCCTCTTCGTTAACAGAATTTTGGTCTTCAGCACTATCCTCTGAATCCTGTGCACGATTTTCACCCAGCATACTACGATGGGCAGCTAAGTCTCCCGAAGACAATTCTACTATTTTTACTTTAACATCATCGTCTTCATATTCGTCCTCGTTGGCTTTATCAATTTCTGTTAATTCCTTGAGAGGTTCAAAGGATTTTTTCATATGCTTGACACCATCCTTGATTTCCTGACGTATACGTTTGCGTTCTTTCTTTAAATTGTGTTCGAGCTCTTCCTTGGCACGTTTACGTCTATCATTTTTCCTTTTCTGAAATCCTGTGAGAAATTCCCTGAAATTATATGTGGCTATTTTTATAAAATTTTATTTATTTTTAAATGTTAGAAACTTACCTTCTTTTTTGTTCATCAAAAACAATTTCCAATTTCTTTTTTTGTGTCTTTTTACGTGTCATTATCTTAATGTGATATTTGTAATATTATTTCAAGGCAAATTTATTCAATAATAAATATGACTGATTATTTGTACAAAAACAGAAAATGTGTTCGCCATGCAAATTCATAATACAGGTGGAATTACCAGCGCAGCTGTTGGAAAAGTATAATGTCAAAATTTGTTTAATTCGCCTTGATGCAGGAATGGAAAGTAAGATTTTGGTTTCGGTTTGAACACCTATTGCGGTTCACCAATCAACTCAGTTTGGTTTTGTGAAAGTCAACCCAACTTATGCACAACCAAACTCATTTTAGGTATTTTGATATTATGGTGTAATTACTTAAGGTGATAGCGTAAAGGAGAGCGATTTTTGTATCTCGTTTTTTATGTATGGAGTTTGACAATCTCCGGAGTTGAAATTATTTTTTTAAATATGTAGCTTGACATACTCCAAAACCAAAAAAAAAAAAATAGTCAGTTGGGCTGACACCGCCACCTTGTATAAGTGCACACTGTGTGATACTCACTGTTTTTGTTGAATTTGCCAACTTAAAATATTGAACTGGCAACTTTAAATATTACGTTTGGCAAATAAAAATTAAAAAACAATAATACTAAAATTGTAATTTCCGACTAAACAAGGAAGCGTTTTGTTATTTGCTGGATGAAATTAAAGATCACCTAAAAACACTTGTTCGCGTGGTGGCTATTCCTCCTATATTAAAGTTATGTTCTGCTTTTAGATTATTTGCTGACGGGAGCTATCAAAAATGCAATGAAATGAAAAACTTATTATAAAAATTTTCATATACTTACGATTTCTCCATTTTCTTTTTCCATTTTTACCGCTTTTAAAATAATCAATCTTAACTGCCAGTAACACAACTGAGAACGGCAATGTCAATTTGCCAAAGACAACCAATCTGTTACAAAAGTGGGGAACCGAAATAGGGGCATAAGCTTTCATATCAATTTTACCATCCCTGAGATACGAATTGGCCAAAAGAAAACATCCCCTAAAAAGTTGCTCTGTTCTATCCAAGGCAAATTCATACAGGTGAAATTATCAGCCCAGCTGATGGGGAAACTTTTTGTCAAAATTGGTTGAATTTGCCTCATTAATGCAGGGAAGGAAAATGTGATGTTTGATTCGGTAATAAACAATTAACTTAAGTGTACTTTTTTGATAACAAATGTGCTAAATTTATGTATACTTGTAGCTTTTGCGTCATTAATAATGTGTTTCAAAGATTTATATTCTTTTTTTAAACAAATATTATTATATTTAATATGTCAAAACAACTTTTCCATCCCTGAAGTACGAATTGGCCTTAACATTTAATACTCCTCAAAAGTTGCTTTGTTGTATCAATTCGCCGTTACATATACCTTATGGATATGCCTTGGTTGTATCAATTCGCCGTTGCATATACCTGTATGAATATTTTATAAATGGAGTTTGACAGTAGCATTCCCCATCAGCTGGGCTGATAATCTCACCTGTATGAGTTCGCCTTGACGTGTGTTTAGATTGGCTCCAGTCAAGGCGAATTCATATCAGGTGCTGTTGACAACGCAGCTGATCTACTTTTTTATTTGCATAAATGGTGGTTGAGTTGTCAAATATTATTTATGTTTACATAGATTACTTTTTCCCGCGCAAAAAACACAAACAAAAACCATGTAGTTTTTGACGAATCGGCAGACAAAAGCAACAATAAAAAGCTGTTTTTTTTAATGTTGTATTTGTTGTAGAATTACCACCACCTGATAAATAAATTCGCCTTGGCCATCTCCAAACTCGTCTTTTTAATTTTGTAAGCCGCCGGTGAAAAACCTTTCAGTCGCCGCTGAAAATTTTTCTTTGTTTTTTTACTGATCGCGCCTTAATTTTTACTGAAGGCTGTTTAATATATAAAGAATATATTTACAAAACAATAAATAAACCTACGTTATTTAAAAATTATTTTTAATAAAATCGTTTAAAATGGGAGAACATCAAAGAAATACAAGTGAACAAAATACCATCGTGGACGAATTAAAGATGGATGAAGATGAAAATATAAAAGAAATTTCTATTGAGGACGATATATTGGGAGCCCAGAGCTTGTTAATTTCCGAATCGGAAGATGATAGTATTAATAAGACATACATCAGTCCCCAAAACAAAATATCAACTAAAAAAAGCAAACGGATACTGGACAGTGATGATGAAAGTAATGCAGAAAATCAACGATTAGTAGATCGTGAAGAAGAGGAACCAACAAAAATAAATAATAATTTAGCAATAATTGATTCAGGAAGTGATCAAGAAGCTGAACCTATAAATAAATTGGAAGTATCCAATTCTAAGTTATCCAGATTAGATTTGGATGCGGAAACTCAAGGTAATACACAAGTAAACTTTAAAGAAACTAAACAAGGTCTAAACAGATTTTTCAATAAAGATAAACAAAAACTAGGTAAAACAAGAGATTTGCAACAGAAATACACAGATGCAAAAAATTCCAATTTACAGGAAAAGTCAAAAAGCATTAAAAACAAATCTAAGAAATCAAAAATTCAAAATAATACTGTTACTGATGAGAATAAAATCGAGATTGCTAAGGAAAAAAAGAGAACTTTTTCTCTGGTAGATAGTGAATCATCCAGCGAAGAATCAACCACAGAATTACTTGCATCCGATTTGGAGGCTTCAGCCAAAGAAGCAAATTTGGAAGAGAATTATATATTAAAGGAAAAAAATAAATCGAAAGTTATTAGAGTAATGGCAAAATGTGTTTAACATTTTTATTTTGAAAAATTTAAATATTTAATATTTATTTAAGGTTTCAGCCAAGAAGGCTCTGGATGAAATACAAGCCATTCAAAGTGAACAGCAAAGATTACATCGAGAGGCTCTTATAAGGTAAGAAAAGTTTAAAAGGCATCTGCTGTTGTTACTGTTGTTAAGTGTAGATTTACAATTTTAAATCTATATTTTTTAATTTACTTTTAATCTAGTATTCCATACCACAAACCAAAAAAACATACATTAGATGAATTTCTTAACAGACGATCAATTATAAAACCACAAAAGGCTAGCCCTGTTTCAACGGCAGTACAATCGAGAAGGCTTAAAATGAGTACTGAGGAGTTAGAAGAATATGCGTAAGTTTTTATTTAAAAAAAAAAAAACTATTGGTATTATCGTCTTTATTAAAAATTTAAATTTTTTAAATATTTCGTTCGTTAATTCAAGATTTTACTATTCTTTACTTGATTGTTTACGTTTTACATAGAATTTTGTCTAAACGTAAGCAATCCAGTAAAAAAATTTGAGTATACGAACGAACATATTGTGTTGTATTTTTTAACCAATTTTGAAATTGTGGCGATATGATTCATTTATAGAAGAAATTATTATTAATATATTTATATGAACTTTTCTATATATATATTAAATTTTAATGTGAATCAATTTAATTTAGCTTAAGTTCATTTATTCTATTATTTAATTTTATAATTCAAATTAAATTAAATTGCAATCATTTTTATTTTTATTATGCAATTTGACAGCTGAAATTTAAAATAAGTGTTGAAAAAAATAATCAGCTGGCGAATCAAGAGTACCTGATGAATAAATATGCCTTGGGAATATTCTTTAAAATTATTTCCGATATTAGCCGAGTGGAATGCATTTTCGAAGAATCATAGTATTAATTTTCAAATTTGTTGTATTTCTACTTCACCTATCAAATGACATTTTCTATTCAACATGTTCAAGGCGATATGCTTTTATATTCATAATAAATTTTCGTTATGCTTTCATAATCCAACCAATATACATATATTGTAGACTAACCAATTTGGCCCTTTGGGCTTGCGGCAATTTTTTTTGTTTAGGACATAGCGTCCGTTAGATTTTTTGGGGCTTTATGTTAAACCATTAACATTACTCTTGTTACTTTGATCTCGGTTTAAGCATTGCAAATTTTATCTTTTTTTTATAAAATTTAAATTAATATTTAAACATATATACTTATGTATAGAAAACTTATGGAAGAACGTGCTAAAGAAGCTACCGAATTTTTTAAATCAGAGTCTGAGAATGATGAGGAGGAAGTTTTCAAAGACAACGAAGGTATTCTAGACAAACCAGACAAAATCAACGAACTAAACGAAGAAAACACATTAACGGAATCCCTAGTTTTACCGAATAAATTTTGTAATGAAGAAGACAAATTAGAAAATTTTGGTGGTGTTCAACTTACTGAAGAGGAATTGGCTGAACTTTTAGCTGAGGAGATTCAAGCTGACAAAGCAGAAGTTAAAACAGTAAATGAAGAAAGACCCACATGTTCCAAAGTTCTAATAACGGAGGTAATTGAATTACCTAAACTAGATTTCAATACCGTCCGAATAAGTCCGGATAAAAAACAAACGTCCCGCTCATCCCTGAATGTTAAGCAATTGTTATCGGAAAAATATCTTTCCGAAATCCCATCACTTAGCGGAGATTCCAGTAAATTAATAGATTTAGAAACTGGAGATTTAATAGAAAAGAAACCAACTGGTATCGAAAATCTTATGAAACGTTTAATGTCTACAGTAAAAGCTAAAAAATCAAAGAGCTTAGAAAGTTGCAGTATACTTTCAGTGGAAAATGGCAAAATTGAGTTGTCTAGAGTGAATGTAAGTGCAACGGAAGCAAAAGATCTGCAGAAGGAACCAAAACCGGGTGCTGCTTATTTTAAGCTAAAAAAGAACTTGAAGGAGATTATTAAAAAGAAACGTTTAGAAGAAATTAATAAGAAACAAGAAGATGAATTGGAATATAGTAAATGTCTAGCAGAGGATGACGACGATAATGAAGAAGAAGTAGATATTTACTGTAATGAAGAAAGCGAAACGGAAATGGAAAATGAAATCTATGAGTTGGAAAATAAGGCTAAAAGTAATGATGTTGTGGTAAGTAAGAGCTTCGCAATTATTTGCAGAGAAAAATTAGATAACTTAAGCAAATTTTATATATAAAAAAAGATAGATGAGAAGGAAAATGATTTAGTGGAAGAAGATGTTGAAGAAGGCAAAATAGATGGGTTAAATGAAATTGTTGTAGATGTTAACAGTGCTGAAAAGGGTACTGACGATGACAGTTACGATGACGAAGACGACAAAGACAACGACGAAGACGTCGACGATGATGCCGATGCCGATGACGACGATATTGAAGATGAAGACAAAACTAAAACTGTAGAGAAATCACAACGTAAAAGTCGTATAATAAAAGTTTTTGATGATTCAGATGAAGAAGGTGTTAATGATGACATCGACTTTTTAAAAACTCAACCACTAGCCACACAATTACCTCTTTTCGATACCCAACAATTTATAAAGTCCTCTCTAGAAGATAAGGAAAATAAGTTGATGCCTTTGTGTTCTGGAACTTTTGATGCGATACAAAAAACATCAGTCAGTGCGTTAATGTCACAAATACCAATGACACAAAATAATGGCAAAATAGCTGATGATGAAGAGTTGATTGGATTGTGTTCGGGGACATTTGATCAACAAGCAGAGACACAACAGACTAGACCAACAAATACAGCTATAGAGGCTCTTAATACAAAGTGCAATAAAATTTTATCCAGCGACGAGGAAATCCACGATGAAAACAGAAACGAAGAAAATAAAGCACGTTTAAAAAAGTTGTCTAAAAAACTTAAAAAAAAGAAACCAAAGCTTGGATTCTCTGACGATGAAGAGGATGAAAATGAGGAATATTATCAAGAAGATTTTGATGAAAAAATAGTTTTAGAGGTATCAGCCGAAGAGGAACCAGAAACGTTTGTTGACTATGATTCTGAGGAAAATGAGATTTTAGTACAAATGACTAAAAAAGATAAGGTCAAGCAAGCCGAAAACTTTTTTGAAAAAGAAGCGGAACTGTCCGATTCCGAATGGGGCAGTGCAGATGAAGATGAAAAGAATTTGGATAAGTACGATGTTGAATTAGGGGACGAAGACGAATTTGATAGAGAAAAACTACAAACAGAATTGGGGCGCATTCATGCGTAAGTTCCATAAAAGCAAGCTTACATTTTTTTAGTTTTTTATTTCTCTATTAAAATTTCAGACGTAAAATGTTGGATGAAGACATACGGGAAGTTCGAAAAATTCAAGAAATGCTTTTTGAAGATGAAGAGAAGGATGGTGTGGGAAGACAAAGAACTTTTAAGTGGAAAAATGCTGAAAGTGGGTTCAGTTTAGATGATAGACTACCCTATGATGAAACTACTGTTGGTCAAAATGGTGATAGTGGTGATGAACTAAATGAACATCAGTGGCGTAAAATACGTTACGAACGTGAACAATTTCTCAAAGAGCAGGGTCTTAAGCCTGACTCTCAAGACATATCAACAGTTTTATCCAATACTATAAAACCATCGGTAAACAGTACAACCGAAATTTCGAAAAAAATACAAATTATAACATCAAAAAAAACATCTGTATTGTCGTTTAACGCTAAAAACGCCACTTCATTTCTTATATCGAAAGGCAAATCAACTATACATAAGAAGAGTGTACGTGGATCGTTTTTGGTACGCGACGAAGAAACCCTTAATAAGCTAGCGGGTCTCACAAAGGGCACATCGTCGATTGCTGCCTCCGATGCGGATGATACAGCTGGTACTGTTTCCATTAAGAGTATTAAGCCAAAGAATTTTGTCTTTGCAACTTTAACGGAGGAAGAGCATGAAAATCTTAAACGAAAAGCTGATGATTTGTTAAATAGCAGTTGTGAAAATGGTAAAAATTTCATGAAAAAACCAAAAACCGAACCACGACGCGATAAATGTTTCATAGATCAGTTATTATGAATTGTTTATTAGTTTTATTGTAAAAAAAGGAAATTTATCTTATAAATACATACATAAGTACATAATTCAAATTCAATTAGATGTAATTTTTAAATGTCATTTAGTGTTTAGTTGTTATATAGCAACTAATATATATATAGGATATTTTTTTAGAAGACGTCGAATTTGTTTTAAATAAAACAACAAATTCAATATAATGACCAAAAGAGTCCTTCGAATAAGAGTACTATATTTTTGATACTTAACACCAATTTATTATTTTGTTTTTAGCAGTAATCGCTTTGGAAAAATGTTTATGTTTAAACTTACTACAGACTTTTTTACTACAATGTTGTATTTTTACTGAAACTTAAGAGTATAATTTGGTACCCAGAGGTAGCTTTGTGTGGGCCTGGAACCTCTGACTTTTAAAATTATATAATTAATGCTTCAATTCAACTTAGATAATCTATTACAGATTTTTTTTTTAGTTTTTGTTCATATAGAAATAATATAAATTTAAGATAAAGCGTTATATGGGAGTTGGGCGTTAAAGTGGGCGTGTCATTTTAATTTTTTTAAATTATACAATTAAATTCTTAAGTAAATTAAGTTATATAATTAAATTTACCAGTAAGGTACTCGTATATATGCGATATTTTATCATCTAATACATATAATTCTGTCGATTTTTTGAATTTTTAAATTTTATTTGTTGCGGGGGGGTTGCAAAATTGCCAAGTCCCGGTTGAAAGGGAATTTTTCGTGGCACCACCCAGGAGAAGGCGCCGGGAGGAGGACTGAAAATTTTCCTACTGCCTCCAATCCCTAAACTCAAATATTTTCTAAGGGAAGGGCACAATATGAATAGTGGAGCATGCGACTCCGGCCCAAATCCCAAGCATGTTTTGTGTAGTTTTTTTTTGGTTGTGTTTTTTTTTTATTTTGTAGTTTCTTTTTGTTTGTTTCCTTTTGGCCTGTAAAAAAGAAAGGAAGAATGGGATTATTAATTTATATATTTACATTAATAGGAACGATACGTATAATTACCAATGATTTTTGCAAAGTTTTGTCCAATTGAAAAGTCGAAAAACCTGAAAGTAAAGAGGAAAAGTGGAAAATTAATAGACTAAAAGGTACTTACCATGTGTTTGGTCTGCTGAATGAATGAAAATGACGTTTATGAATGTTTATATGTGTAAGTGTGTATGTTAGGGAAGTGTTTGTAGACCATAACTACACATTGCAGTGGCAACGTAGTAGTAAAGGGAAAAAAGAACAGGGTCGGCATTTTCATTCAAGAATTCAAAATTTCGACATTTTATTTGAAAATTATACTACTTTACGGTTTCGTGCTAAAATTTATGAGCAGCTGGTAAAGTTAAAGCTAGGTGATATAGAATTAAATGAAAGATCAGGTAAATATTATTAGCGGAATTTATGTAATATGGCTATATGTTTGTATATTATATATATATTTATATATATCAGGGAATCTAGATTATATAGTTACCGCTAGAACTGGATAGCATAGAGGACCGTTTATTTTCTTTTAAATCTGTTTTGGATCATAATTATAAAGTCAGTCGATAGAGACGGAACGTTGGTATTATTTAGAGTTATTATTAAAGTGTTAAATTAAATAAGTGTTTGTGTGCATATATTCATATACCATCGCAGCAAGTGGAAGACTTGTTCTTGTTTTGGAAATCTGGGTCGGAATCTTTTGAAGCTATTAAGGCAGACTATAGGAGGTTTAAAATTTTTCCTGTTTATTTTTTTTTTGTCACAGTTATCCTACGTGAGTAAAAAAAAAAAAAAAAAAAACTAAGACTATAGGAAAAATGGTGTGAAAATGTGTTTTGTTTTTTTTTTGGTGTTTAGCTGGCAAATTATCACCCGGGAGCTCTTGAGGAAGCAACGTCCGAGAGGTAGTGATAAATGGGTGTAGCCAGGTAGGCCGTATATGATTATGAAAAAAAAGATAATCGAGATTGACAATTAGGATTAATCAAATTAAAGTCAAACGAAAGTTAATGTTTTAATTATAAGTTTTTTTTTAAAATTCAGAATTTCTTTTGCTTTGGTGGAATTTTTTTTTTTTTGTTTTTAAGTTAAATAAGATTCTAAAAAAGAAACAAAGAAAAACTGAAACAAAATAATTTAAAGTTTAATCTTCATTTATTTATATTTTTTTTTTTTTTTTGGTAAAAATTTGTTAAAAAAGTTTTAAAAGTAGAATAATTTATTAAAGTATTATTTTTGATATTTAAAATCTCTATATTTATATATTTATTTGATTTTTTTTATTAACTTAAATTTATTATAGAATTATTTAATATTTCTTATATGGTGCTATTGTGTGATCATTGTAAGAATTTTGTGAGTGTTTAATTGTGTGTGTGCCTTTAGTTAAGTACATTTCTCCCTCATTTGTCGGGTAAACTCTAAAAATAAAAAAAAGTATAGTTAGGAATGATAATTTTATATAAATATTTATTAGATAGTCGATAATTTTTTTTTTTGAATTTTTTTTTTAAAGTTTCGTTTGTTGGGTTTCGCGAGTGTCGTCTCAGAGAGCTCTTTTAGGCGTGATTAATAGTTTGTTTTGTTTTTTTTTTTTTTTTTGATTTTTTTTTATGTAAATTTTTGCTGTGTGATATACATACGTAGATATTTATATAAAAGTTTTTTTTGATAATATATATATTTTTTTTTGTTTTTTTTTACCTGATTTAAGGATATCATTTATTGTCGATTTTTGAAGTAATAATATATTTAAAAGTAATGTTATATAAGTGAAATAAATTGTTATGTTTATGATCATAGAAATAAAATGAATACTGTTGAGTAATTTGTTGATAAGGGATTGTTGAAACTTTAGATAGCGCGACGAAGGGCGGGATTAAAGGGGTCCGTATAGATATGAAACGGATGTTTTACGGCCATGGTAGGGAATAAGGGCGACTGGAGTGGAACAACTTGCTCCCTATGAAAAGGAAAAGGATAAATTGGTTTTCTCGTGGTGTAGTGTTAATTTTTTTTTGTGTTTTGTTGTATTTTTGTTTAAATCATGTTCGAACCACGGTCACAATAAGGGTTGAGAACACCCCCCAGAGAGGAAGCCGCAGAAGCTAGGTGGGTAACTGACTGGTTAAGAGGATGGTATCCTGCGGTTCGTAACATATTTACAATAAATTATGTGAGAAGTGGACGTTAAATTAGGCATGTCAAAGTATATTATACTTGTATTGATCATAAGTATATATGTATATATATGAAAAATTGCATCATCATAAATATAATTCTGTCGATTTTAGGAGCTTTCAAATTTCATAAACAAAAAATCTTTGTCCATAGAGATTTTATATAAGTATGAGATAAAGCGTTGTATGGGAGGTGGGCGTTAGAGGGGCGTGACACCTTAATTTTCCGTCATTAGAAGTCTTTTTAACAAAAAAAAACAATTTTTCATTTAATCTTTTATTTTAAAATATTAACTTTTTTTAAAAGATAATAAAAGAATGCAAATGAGGGTAAAGAGAAATACAAAAAACATCTTCAAAAACAGAAAATTAGATGTCAAGCATAGTGTAATTAAATAAGGTGATAGCGTAAAGGAGAACAATTTTTGGCTTTTTTTATATGGAGTTTGACAATTCTGGGCACTGAAATCTCTTTTTTTATATGAGTTTGCCAAAATTTGGCTCACTTAAAAATAATCAGCTGGGCTGGCACCACCACCCGTGTAAGTGTACCCTGATGTCAATACGAATTCATTATCAGGTACTGTTGACACCGTAGCTCTGCAAGCTAGCAAGTCGAATTCATATCAGGTGATTTTTATACCCTTCACACAGTCAAAAACGGTATTTATAGGTTTGCCATTCCGTGTGAAATTTCTACAATTTTCATTTCCGATCCCATAAAGTATATATTTTCTGAAAACTTATGAATAGGGGAGTCGATTAAGCTATTTCAGTCTGACCGTCTGTCCGTGTGTATGTTTAAATTAACTTTTTGAAGCCCCCCGACATCACTTGGACCCGGGTGAGGTATTAAAATATCAGAAATATTTTTTTTTTTATTTTATATATATATATTATATATATATTATATTTAATATGTCAAAACAACCTTTTTATCCCTGATGTACGAATTGGCCTTGACATAAAACGTCCCCACAAAAGTTGCTTTGTTGTATCAATTCGCCGTTGCATATACCTTATGGATATGCCCAAGGCGAATTCATACAGGTGAAATTATCAGCCCAGCTGATGAGGAATGCTACAGTCAAACTCCATGTATAAAAAATTATTATGTATTTTTTATATGTGGCGTCTGACAGTGAACATCACAGCGAATTCGCCGTTGCATATACCTGTATGAATATGCCTTGGATATGCCTTGCAGCGTAGTATTTTTTTTTTATTGACTTCAAAACATGTCTTAAAATATTTTAGTCAAGGCATATCCATGGATATGCCTTGATTTTAATGTTGAAAATATATTTGTTTTTGTATTTTTTAAGTTTATAAACAAGGCGAATCAATCCACCTTGTTTATAAACATAAAATTTTAAAATTATGAGCTTTTGTTAAGAGACAGCGAATTCAGTCGCCCCAAGACATGAAAGTATATGCAACGGCGAATTCGCAGTGATGTTCTCTCTCAAACACCAGATATAGAAAAGTAAATAAGAATTTTTTATACATGGAGTTTGACAGAAACCTTCCCCATCAACTGTGCTGATAATATCTCCTGTATGAATTCGCATTGAGTAGTCCTTTTGTTTAAAACTCATGATCAGGTGGTGGCAAGGCATATTGATACAGGTATATGCAACGGCGAATTCGCTGTGATGTTCTCTGTCAAACACCACTTATAAAAAACAAGCAATAATTTTGTATACATGGAGTTTGACAGTAGTGTACCCTATCAGCTGGGCTGATAATTTCACCTGTATAAATTCGCCTTGGGTGGTGGTAATTCTTCAACAAATACAACATTAAAAAAACAACATGGTTTTTTATTGTTGCTTTCGACTGTCGATATGTCAAAAACTACATGGTTTTTGTTTGTGTTTTTTTGAGCCGGAAGGAGTAATCTATGTAAACATAAATAATATTTGACAATTCAATCATCATTTTTGCAAATAAAAAAGTATATCAGCTGCGTTGTCAACACCACCTGATAAAGAATTCGCCTTGCACATGATTGCAGTTTATTATCTCTGTCTAAAAGGTGTCTAAAAAAATGTTTGACACAAACTGGTTTTAATGCTGTGCATCCATGGTACAATTATCAGGTAGCCTCACTAAAACAGCTGATTATTATTTTCTCTACCTTAAGGTTTAACTAAGATGTCAAATTTTGTTTATGTATGTGTATATATTGTGTACGTATATATTCTACCGCCAAAAAAACACGCACACACATTTGCTTTTTGACATTTAAGCCGTCGTTTTCCAGCAACAAAATACATTTAGGATTTTGTTGTTGCAGAACTGAGGCTACCTGATGATTGTACCATGTGTGCATCATTATTCTACAAGAAACAAAGTTTTTGTTTGTTTTTAATTGTCAAACTGCAATATAACAATTGGACAAATGACAATATAACAATTGGACAATTTTCCATACAGTTGTCTTATATTAAAGAAATCAATTAATTATTAAAAAAAATGTGTGTAGGTTCATATAATGCTAATTAAAATATGAAATTAGCTTTTATTAATTTAATTGGTAAATTCGAATGTATGAAATTAATTTTATACACCTCACGCTTAAAAGAACTTTTCGTTATTTTTTAGCAATAAGAATATTTGTTGCTGCTTTCGGTCTGCTAAGTATTTATGTGTGTATAGCGAATGGCAAATAAGTTTATTAAGAGTTCAAAGGTGAATCTTGTACTGAAAGAATTTTTTTTATTTTAGTATAGCTATTGATTGATTAAAACAAGGAATTGATAATGGTGGTTTCTTCAAAACTTAATCAAGTTTTTACATATGAATCTTGGATGCATGCTATGGCAGGGGCAGCTGTAAGTACCGATTTATTTATGCATGACGTTTATTTTGATGTTTTTATTGTATATTAAAAAATAGGGTGGGTGCATAGCTATGTCAACGTTCTATCCATTGGATACTGTGCGTTCTAGATTACAACGTAAGTTTTAAAATGCTACATCATAATTAAGCACCTGGAATTATGCTTTATTATTTTTTTTTTTTCATTATTTTTATTGCTCTTTTAATCCGCTTTAGAACAAATTGTACTAAATGGACTTTCTTATAAATGTATAAAAAAAAACAGTAAAATTTTGTCATTTTAAGTTTTTATTTTAAATTTTCCATAATTTTTTATTTTCCAAAAAAATAAAATACAAACATTGTATTACTGAATTAGATGAATAGCCATCGGAGTTAGTATTTAAGCTATTGGATATGTGCAAACAAATCATACAATACACATTTTACTTTTCTATTTTAAAATTGAATAGAAGTGTTTTACCAACTAGAACAAGTCATAAGATCTTTAGAGGATTATAATCGTCAACTGAATAGATAAGAATTTTTTATTTTGATAGCAAATTTAAAATGGTAAAAACAAGAACACATCTAATAACGTTCAAAATGCATAGCTTTTTCTTTTTTACTATAATTTATTAACTTTATGTGGCTTTATATTGCGGAATTTTCGTATATTGGCTATTGCGTTTTGAAATCACAAAACGGTATTTTTTGGTTTAGAAATGTGATTTCAAGCCACATGTACATATCGTCGCTGCTCTGACGAAATTGGTTATGTATGTAACAATTTAATTTTTATCTTGATTGTTTTATAAATAAACAATAGTCAGTATGCGTAAGTTTAATACTGTAAAGTAAAAACTGAGTAGGAAACACATAACTGAATTTGTAAGAGCAACGACGATATGTTTATATTTAGTTTAAACTGATTTTTAGAGTCAAAAATAATGTATAAACAAACAAATTTTTGTATTATTATTACCCAGCAAAAAAAAATTGGAAGTAGTGCAAAGCGAATTACATTTTTAAGACTTCTAAATTATTTGTGTAAAAGCATTAATTATAAATGACTTCCTAAATGCGAAACAGTTTGTCATAAATGATGTGTTTAAAAATGAATGCAACATTATGCAGGATTTCTTATACAATTCATGTAAACAAACACAATAAACTTATGTAACAGCGGATTCTCTTCACCATTTATGCATGAGTTCTGTGCACTTGTTATAATAGAGTACAGTTTATTAAAATTTTCATATAAACACATGATCTCCAATGACACGCTAATGTTAAAATCGTTAGTATTTTCACCTAAATTTAATCACTTCGTCACCAGTTGAACCCCTGAAAATCCGCTTTTTTTGTCATAGATTTGTTTGCTGGGTATTGTTAATTGAACATAAACTATAGAATTTGGCAATTTAAATATTGCATGCGAATTGAAACCGCGTGTCGAAACATGGGTGATATTAATTTAATTTTAAACAAATTTTTCAGTTGAAGATCCCGAAAAAACTGGAGAAGCACGCACTACAATGAAGGTCATCAAAGAAATTGTTTTGAGCGAAGGTTTTCAATCATTATATCGTGGTCTTGGACCAGTTTTGCAAAGCTTATGTATTTCAAACTTCGTTTATTTTTACACGTTCCACAGTTTAAAGGCACTAACAAGTGGTGATGATAAAAAACAACAAAGCGCTTTAAAGGATTTAACGTTGGGCGCCATCGCCGGTATTATTAATGTTTTTACAACAACTCCATTCTGGGTTGTCAATACCAGATGCCGTATGCGCAATGTAACTGGCAGTTCAGATGAAGTAAACAAATATTACAAAAGTCTTCTCTCCGGCCTAAAATATATAGCTAAAACGGAAGGTGTTAAAGGTTTATGGTCTGGCACAATACCTTCACTGATTTTGGTATCAAACCCTTCATTACAGTTTATGATGTATGAGCTTTTAAAGCGTAATTTCATTAAATATTCTCGAAGTACAAAAATTTCCAGTTTAGGATATTTCGTAATTGGAGCCGCCGCCAAAGCTTTTGCTACCATCTTAACCTATCCATTGCAATTGGTACAAACAAAGCAAAGACATCGCTCAAAGCATAGTAATGGTCCATCAGCTTCTAAACCAGCGTCTGGTACACATCAAATGGGCATGATACAAATGATATTGGATATAATTAGGCATCATGGATTCAAAGGACTTTTTCGTGGAATGGAAGCAAAAATTTTTCAAACTGTTTTAACGGCTGCTTTAATGTTTATGGCTTACGAAAAAATCAATAACACTGTCGTTTTGTTGCTTAAAAAAAATTCGGCCAAAGTTAGTCAATAGAAAAAAGAGGTATAAAAGTCATACATATACATAAGGTTGAGGCGGGAGTGTTGTACATTCCTATAGTTTAATTAAAAGATAATACCATGTGTTTGCAATTTCAAAATGCATTTTTTTAATAAAGATTAAAATAAAATAAAAATATTATTAGTTTGTTGGTTCAAATTGTGAAAATTAAAATTTTTTTCGAAACGTTATTAGAAACTATCTTTAAGGTTATTTTCAAATAATACAGAATAAATATCACCCTTATCGTGAATTTTTTGTTCCCATAAAATTTTCATTTCCCTTCGAAGTCTTGGTATTATGAATTTTCTAAAAAAAGTTTTCTTACACGATTTGCTCCAATGTCTAAATTTAGAGTTATTAGTTTTTTTTAGATTATTCAAGCCTAATTTTTTTTTTCTTTCCGCTGTCCAAGACAATTGAACACCAGTGTTTGCAAGTCTTTTTTGATTGCTGATGATATTTTGCTTTTATTTTGTTATGGTGACTTTCTTGAATCTATATATATATAGTAGCCTTAAGCGTTTTGAAAACTTGTCGTCTGTGAACTCGTTTTAATACCTGCCACCAAAGAAATGGTGGGGGTGTATTCATTTGTTCCGTTTGTAACACATCGAAATATCCTTTTTAGACCCCATAAAGTATATATTTTCCGAGTCCTGAATTTATTTTATGACGATCTAGCTATGTCCGTTCGTGTGTTGAAAGCACCATACAGTTCGAACCGAAAAAGCAAGGGGGCTTAAATTTTTTCAGAATATTTCTTATACACAAGGTTTGTTTGGTATTGAAAAATATGAAATTGAAAAAGGAAGTTATAGCTCGTAATGCAATAGTAGGTAAAAAACAATGTTCTTCCAACATCGAACTAAATGCAATTGTGTCCAAACGCATTAACGTAGAGCCATAAAATTTCGAAATATATTTCTTGAATAAAAAAATTATTTTCCCTGAAAATAGATTAAATCTATGCATTAGGAAAGGAGTTATAGATCAAAATGTACGAAAATTTATACAGTGCAGTGTATTTTTTAGGTATATTCAAAATTTAAATGAAACTGACAAAAATTAGGTAAGGGTAACGCAATGGACCTTATTGGTCTCCGAGTGTGGGTGTAGGAGGCAGATACTGCTTTCTGCATCCCCCTTTCCTACCTACCTACCTACCAACAAAAATTAGATGTATGTTTTTGAAATTTGCAATCATTGCTTTTTTACCAAAATTAACTAACGTAAAATAAATGTTACGCCCACCTCCCACGCTTTATTTTAAATTCATATAATTTCTCTATGAATAAAGATTTGGGAAGCATTAAGGACTATTTTGAAATATCTGAATGAATTTATTAGCAAAAACTACTTCGAAACGCCTACTATAACGGCCAATTTTCACGTAATCTACTGTTAATGAAATTTAAAAGTTCATAAAATCGACAAAATTAGAGGTATGATGGTGAAATTTCGTACATATAACTTTTTAATCAATGTCATTGTTATGCCAGAAAATGAATGTAACACATCCAGTTTAAAGCCTACCTCCCATATAGCGCTGTATCTTTAATTCATATTTCTTTATGGACAAAGTTTTTGTAGAATAAAAGCATTATAGTGAAATATCTAAGGTGTATTTATTAGCATAAACTATGCCGACACGTCTACTTTAACGCCCACTTTCATTGAGACTAAATTTACGAAAATATTTTAAAAATATAGAAGTTATACAAAGAAAGTGAGACATATTTAAGTATAAAGAAATTATTCCATAGCGATTACTGTTTATAACAAAATTATATATTTTGTGATATAAAAGTACATAAAATTGGTGGTGGGTATACAAAATTGGGCACAGCCGAACATAATGCTCTTACTTGCTTATTAATCCGACCATAACAAATGCAATATTTTTGAAATAACTGAGTTTCATATTCCAGGATGTAATATTTAAATGCAATACAATGTTTTTTGATAATACTGAGTTTAATTTTTCAGGTTTTAATATAATGTTGGTGGAAGACGTATAGCATTTGTTGATCATCTTAGGTAGTTTGGCATATATTTATTTGCGTCGATTTTAAAAAGTGGTTGATTGAAACCCCTTTGAGTTTTTCTGACTCCAATTTGCGTCTGATTTAATTTTATCAATCTGCGTCGTTTTGGTTCCGATTGCCAATTTGTATTTAAAAACGAAAATCCTCGTTTTATTCTCCAAAGTAAGTCACGCTAACCGAATGCAAGTACGTGCTAGCAGGTAAGAATTAAGTTCTCAATAAGCAATTTTGTTGTTGAGTTAAATATGTAAATAAAACAACTTAGGCAAACAAAAGTAAGTATTCAAATAAAAGCAAATGTATAAGAGTACAATTAAAATTAGTCTTATTAAAAAGGTTTTAAGTCAGGAGGTTGGATTGGCAACTACAACAGTAATAACAATTTGTAAGAGCGACAGCGTTAAAAAACAATTTGTCAAAATCGCTTATGTGAACAAGTTACCAAAGAGAAGTAAAAAAATCTTTAATGGTTAAAATTGAGTCCCTTTTTTCTATTTGAATAGAAAATGAAAACAAACGAAGAATGTCACTAAGCAAGGATGTGATTAAAAACAACGCGATTTTCGTACCTACAATATGATCCAAATTATCCATCGAGCCGAAAAGCGATTGCAAAACGGTTAAACGCTTTAAAGCAGAAGCAAGTCTGCATAATGTAGCATTAAAATAGAATCAGCTAGTTTATATAAAATGTAAATTAAATAAGCAGTTGTTTTTTTTGTTGAAAATTAAAAAGATCGAAAACATTTATTTATTATATAAAATGTAAATTTTTATAGAAAAAAAGGGATTCAATTTACGTCGGATTTTCCGGGTCCACATTAACGATGCAAGCCGGGGCTCTAGTATATGTATAGGAATATAGACCATCGTTAAAAATAAAAATTAATGGATCAACACATAGTATATAGTATAGAAAAGTAATTTCACTAAAACCAATATTAAAATGATAATTTTCACTTAATGCAATATAAATTATATGTTCTGAATAGAATACATAGATATAGCCAGCAATGAGGCCCAGGTTATACTATTTTTTAATTTTTTTTTTTATTGTTGCGTTAACCTTAGATATATAAATATATATTGTACCTGTTATGCAAGGCATATTTATTTATTTATTTATTTACTCAACGTAATATAAAGCCTCATTAGGCCAATTAAAATATATTACAAAGTTAAATCCTGAACATTAATATTATAAAAATTATCTACAAATAAAAACCTAACATATATGACCATTGGTTCCCAATCTTTTGAAAAGAAATCAAATAAGTGTAATAGTTAATTTAACGATCCCAATACATCGTAACAGAAAAAGCCAGAAAGTAAAAATTAATTTTAAGAAGAAAGCATTATATACATGCATACATAGTTATACATATGCATACAAAAACATATTCAAACTATATGAAATAAATCTAATACTACAAATTGGTAAGAAAAGATAACATTTTTAGTCGAAAAGCATTATTTGAGTGGGAAAAAAGTCGAAGCTCCATGGGTAAAAAATTCCAAATACGGGCTATTCTAACACTAAAAGATTTTTCAAACAAAAAATTATTTATCCTTGGAATTAAAATTTGAGGGTTCCTAGTTGAATGAGAGAATATAAATTTGGAGCAAACTGATCCATGGATATTATATGCCTTGTTATTATGTTTTAATTTTTATTTACATTTTAACTTATTATAGATATATTACTTCCGATTTCCTTCCCGGACGATTTAGTACCATCATCTTCCTTAGGTAATTTATTTTTTTCCTCTTCGTTCTCCAAATCTTTTTCTTTAATTTTGCTCTCAGATTTGTCATCGTTTTTAATAGCCCTAGCTAGTTCAATCAAATTGTATTTTTTCATTGCCATATAATCGTCCACCACCGTAAGGCAGCATAAACCCTTTATAACTTCGACAATTAGGGATTTCTTTGCATATTTTAAATCAACTTTATTTTTCACATTTTTGTTGTGTATTAAATCCGCTATTTCACTTATCAGTTGATCACGATTAATTTCGTTATTAAAACGTTTATTAAAGACTATAGAAAATGTGGTAGGATTCTTGAGGAAATGCTTGTCACATAATTCACCAGCAGTATTTACAATGTCTTTATCATTAGCTTTGCAAACGGCATATATTGGTACTAGACGTAAGAGATGGCGTGTTTTTTGTTGTTTTGTCTCTAATATATCATTAATAATTCGCCCAACAATCGCTACTGGATCCTCAACCGTAGTTTTAATGAAAACACAATTTGTAGCTCCTGTATCAACTACTTGAAAACGACGTTGGACTAAGGACTTTCCTTTTAGTTGTGTTGCATCGATTTGTTTTTGTAATACATCGGCAATATCTTCTGCGGTTTGTCCAAAATTTGCTCCATCCTGGTCATTTGACACTTCATAGTTTTCTTCTGGGCCATATAATTCGTTGGCATATTGATTCAAAATATTGTAACATTCTCGTACACAGTCCCTTTCATTGAAGTTACAAGTGGCTAAGAAACCTTTTTGACCAACTTCCAAATACTGCTTTCTATGGGGTTGATAGAATTTTTTTTTATTTTGATATTTCTTTTTCTTTGCCTGTGGTTCACTCATTTTTTTAAGGCTTGTGATATTATAATTTGATAATCAGGGTCACAGACTATTATCATATTCTGTCAGGGTGCATTTAACAAAGTACACTAATTAATCAGTTAATTCGACTAAATTCGCTGCATCTTATAAATGTCAAACTTTTTATAAAAAAAATTTAAATGTAAATAATATTTAAGTAGAATTTGACAACGATAATAAAAAACTAAATTGTCATTCAGTGAAATTGAGAAATGAAAAGTTGTTGTATAGCACAGGGTAGGTAGGAAAGGTGGATGCAGGAAGCAAGAGCCACTTCCAATATCCACACTCGGATACCAACACCGAGTTATTCTTCCCCGCCCGCCAAATCCAACTCTACCCCATTAAGTATCGGTCGCCTAAACGCCTCAATTTCTCTGAACCCGAAAAAGATAGTGTACATAGTGCTGAGTTAAGTACCTCGCTAATCGTTGGAAGAAATCTTACCCTGACCAGCAGCATTACATCATTCGCGTATGCCATGATCTTCATACCTTCACTCTCAAATTGCCTCAAGATAACATTGACCGTTAATAGCCACAAAAGAGGCCTTAAAGGCCCTCCCTGTGGTTTCCGCTTGGTCACTACTCTTCTCATACTGAAATTCCCTAAGCTAAAATTTATAACCCTATTCTCCAATATCGAGGTTATCAATCTAACCAGAAAATCCCTAACTCCCAGCAGAAAACAGAGCCGCTCTAATTGCCTCTATACTAACATTGGTAAAGACACCATCCACATCTAAAAACGCAGTTAGCGTATATTCTCAATCATGCAAGCTACGTTCTTTAAAACGTACCACATCATGCAGTGCACTCTCAGCAGATATACTTTTCAGATAAGCATGTTGAGGTCCACTAATAATGTGGGGATCAATAAAACCCCTCAGATATAATGTAATGCAATTACAGCAGAATTTTTAAATTCACAATTCAAATAGAAAGAAGCAAGGCGAATTCAATAAGGCAAACTCGTCGCTAAAACAACTACAAAGTGAAAAAATACAAACGTGTATTTTGTTAGTGTAAAACAAAACGATATGTCAAAAATACACAAAAACTTGAAAAGTGGTCCCTAGAAGTATTCAACAGCTGATGATCAGCTGACCTAATAAGTTCACCTTATTGAATTCGCCTTGGAAAGAAGTTTACATCTTGTTGATTTGATAAAAGATGTCTACAGTATTATAGCCGTGGAGGATCAACCTAGTAAAGACCAACAATACTTGAACGTCAATTGATTAATTGACTAGTGGAGAAACAATGCTAAACAAAACATCTAGGGAGAAAAAACAATTGTATGTACATAAATACCTACAGATATAGGTATATCTTAAAGTAATATTGATAGAGACCAATTGAACACTTGATATTGATAATTATCGTTAATTTCCAGCTTCCTGGATAAACTTTATATAAGAAAATATGAATTCGCCTTCAAATATTTTGTATACAAAAATTTATATTTATATGGGAGCAAGGCGAATTCATACAGGTGAAATTATCAGCCCAGCTGATTGTGAAACATTTTGTCAAAATTGGTTGAATTCGCTTTGATTTCATTTATTAATGCAGGGATAGGAAATGTGATTTTGGTTTCGGTATTAAACAATTAACTTGAGTGTACTTTTTTGACAATAAATGTGCTTAATTTATGTATATTTTTTGCTTCTGCGTCATTAATAATGTGTTTAAAAAATTTATATTCTGTTTTTAATCAAATTTTATTATATTTAATATGCAAAAACAACTTTTCCATCCCTGATATACGAATTGGCCTTGACATAAAACATTCCATGAAAAGTTGCTTTGTTGTATCAATCCGCCGTTGCATATACCTTATGGATATGCCTTGTATGGGAGCTTGTGTTATCTGTACCTTGTTCAGTGTACTCTGCCTGATGCCTAACATTGGCCCCTTTCGCAATAGGCAACTTTAATTTCGCAAGTCTTGTGTTTGTTGGTGTGTGAGGAAAGGTCGGTGTGAAGGGGAAAGAATTGTCGAGATTTGAGCACAGACTTGCTTGTACTTGGCAATTCTGCTTCTGCTGTCATTCTTGTCTTGGAATATTTATTTGTTTTTGACATTGTCTTTTATTTCTTCTTCGGTGTGTTGTGTAAAAATTTTATTTGTTTATAAGTAAATCAAATATCTAAAAATGATGAGAAATTGGAAAATTCGAGCATAAGCAAATTAAACTTGCTCAACCAAGTTGCTCAATGTGAACATAAAATCAAGTTCAAAAGAAAATAAATAAAAATTAAAACTATACTTGCGCAATTAAAGTTGCCTAATGCGAAAGGGGCCATTGCAGCCACACGAAGATTTGTAAAACACAAAAAAAGAAAAAACAAGTAACAGTGCTATATTCGGCCGTGCCGAATCTTATAAAACCTTCACAACGTGTAGTCATGCAATAACAATTGTTTGTATCACCATTCATCCCATATAAAATACGTGCATACGTACACGTTAGAATAAATGTGGGATCGAAACCCAGCTGAGCCAAAAAAATTTTATTTTATTTTATTTAATATATTATTTATATTTTATTATTTTTTTATATTTGTTTTAAATTTGTTTAAAAAATTTTTTTAGAAAAATTTTTTTAGAAAAATTTTTAAAAAATTTTTTTTTAAATTTTTTTTTTAGTTTTTTTTATTATTTTTTTTCTTGTTTTTAATATTTTTTTTTGTAATTTCTTTTGTTTGGTATGTTTTTTACATGTATGTATGTATGTATGTTGTTGTAATTGTGAAAAAAAAGGTGGTCGTGGTTTTTTGCTCATATCTCAGAAAGTTATGGGGCGATTGTGCTGAATTTCAATAGCGATTCATTCCTGGATATTTCCAAGAGATTGATACCATATACAGATCTGAGTAACATATAGTTGCTTCCAAAAGTTGATTTCAACCAACACACGGACAGACGGACAGACGGTCAGGGCTTAATCGACTCCTCTATTCATAAGCTTTCAGAAAATATATACTTTATGGGGTCGGAAATGAAAATTGTAGAAATTACAAACGGAATGACAAAGCTATATATATACCCTTGTGCACCACAGGTGAAGGGTATAAAAACAAAGATTCGTCACAACAATTGCACTATGCTGGAAAAGGAATTTCAAAAGCAAGTTCGCATTAAGTTCTAAAAGCATGAGTGTATAAGTAAAAAGGTGTGAGTGTATTGAATGAAACCTGATACACAAAACTAGATCGTGTAACCCCTGTGTAAGGTGGTAACAACGCAACTGATCTACTTTTTTATATGAATAAATGATGTTTGAATTGTCAAATATTATTTATGTTTACATATATTACTTTTTCCCGCGAAAAAAACACATGCAAAAATACATGGTACAATTATCAGGTAGCCTCACTAAAACAGCTGATTTTTTTTTCTCTACCTTAAGGTTAAACTAAGATGTCAAATTTTGTTTATATATATGTATATATTGTGTACGTATATATTCTACCGCCAAAAAAATACGCACACACATCTGCTTTTTGACATTTAAGTCGTCGTCTTCCAACAACAAAATACATTTAGAATTTTGTTATTGCAGAACTGAGGCTACCTGATGATTGTACTATGCAAAAACCCTTGCAACATTCTCTTGGCCATTTTGTGTTTGCTCCAGGGATGATACAAGGCATATTCATACAGGTATATGCAACGGCGAATTCGCTGTGATGTTCGCTGTCAGACGCCACATATAAAAAATACACAATAATTTTTTATACATGGAGTTTGACTGTAGCATTCCTCATCAGCTGGGCTGATAATTTCACCTGTATGAATTTGCCTTGGGATGATATCACCTGATATTGAATTCGCCTTGAACCATGTTGTTTTTAATGTTGTACTTGGTGCAGTATTTCCACCACCTGATAATTAAATTCGCCTTGACTAGTGATCGGAATTTAGCTATTTTCCCGTCAATTTAGCGATTTCAATATCTGTTTAGCGGGCAAAAATAAATTTTATCTTTTAGCGGAAAATCTATCAATTTTTGCTGGGCAGCCTCTTGTTCAACTATCGCTGTACTATTTTCAATTGCATATTTGTAACCTAAAATTGTATTTGAGTGTAAAGTCTAGCTATATGGTGACCACATTTAGCGGGATTTGTTGAAAAAAAGTTGCAATTAAAATTAATTAAGGGTATACTTATACAAGTAGTGGTGCGAGCCCAGCTAACCTTATTTTTTGTGCCAGAATATGTCAAATATATATATACAATATATATATATATATACAGATTTCAGTGCAAAGTACTGTCAAACTACATATAGAAAAAAAAAACGAAAAATTTTATCCGTCTGCGCTCTCTCCTTACGTGATTACACCATACCTATAGTTGTGCCAAATAGTTCATTTTAGTGACCTGTCATTTAAGTTCATAGCTCAATAATGAATTAGGTTGCTCGTTTAGTTCAATCGTTTTTTTAACTGTGCGATCTACTTTACTTTTCAGCACAAGTTGGAGAATAAGACAAATATAACAACTGTTTGTATGGGTGAAAAAAAAACAAATATACAGAACAAAGCTTTAAAAAAATCGAAAACAAAAATAATAAGAAGAGACCAAGGTATATTAACTTAATATACCTTGGAAAAGACAACGATTTTAATCAAAATACAAATTAAGGTGTATTAAGGATTTAATATAACAGAATATGATACAGAATGACACGGGGGCTTAAATGGCATCACCGCTTAAAACTAAGTTGAACAAGTAATAGTGGTATATTCGGCCGTGCCGAATCTTACATACCCTTCACAACGTGTAGTCATGCAATAACAATTGTTTGTATCACCATTCATCCCATATAAAATACGTGCATACGTACACGTTAGAATAAATGTGGCATCGAATCCCAGCTGAACCAAAAAAATTTTATTTTATTTAATATATTATTTATATTTTATTATTTTTTTTATATTTGTTTTAAATTTTTGTAAAAAAATTTTTTAGAAAAATTTTTAAAAAATTTTTTAAAATTTTTTTTAAAACTTTTTTTAATTTTTTTTTTGTAGTTTTTTTTATTAATTTTTTCTTATTTTTAATATTTTTTTTTTTTTGTAATTTCTTTTGTTTGGTATGTTTTTTACATGTATGTATGTTGTTGTTGTAATTGTGAAAAAAAACGAGGTGGTCGTGGTTTTTTGCTCATATCTCAGAAAGTTATGGGGCGATTGTGCTGATATTGTGGATATTTCCAAGAGATTGATACCATATACAGATCTGAGGAACATTAGTTGCTTCCAAAAGTTGATTTCAACCAACACACGGACAGACGGGCAGACGGACAGACGGTCAGGGCTTAATCGACTCCTCTATTCATAAGCTTTCAGAAAATATATACTTTATGGGGTCGGAAATGAAAATTGTAGAAATTACAAACGAAATGACAAAGCTATATATACCCTTGTGCACCACAGGTGAAGGGTATAAAAACAAAGATTCGTCACAACAATTGCACTCAGCTGGAAAAGGAATTTCAAAAGCAAGTTCGCATTAAGTTCGAAAAAGTATGAGTGTATAAGTAAAAAGGTGTGAGTGTATTGAAACCTGATACACAAAACTAGATCGTGTAACCCCTGTGTAAGGTGGTAACAACGCAACTGATCTACTTTTTTATATGAATAAATGATGTTTGAATTGTCAAATATTATTTATGTTTACATATATTACTTTTTCCCGCGAAAAAAACACATGCAAAAATACATGGTACAAATATCAGGTAGCCTCACTAAAACAGCTGATTTTTTTTTCTCTACCTTAAGGTTAAACTAAGATGTCAAATTTTGTTTATATATGTGTATATATTGTGTACGTATATATTCTACCGCCAAAAAAATACGCACACACATCTGCTTTTTGACATTTAAGTCGTCGTCTTCCAACAACAAAATACATTTAGAATTTTGTTATTGCAGAACTGAGGCTACCTGATGATTGTACTATGCAAAAACCCTTGCAACATTCTCTTGGCCATTTTGTGTTTGCTCCAGGGATGATACAAGGCATATTCATACAGGTATATGCAACGGCGAATTCGCTGTGATGTTCGCTGTCAGACGCCACATATAAAAAATACACAATAATTTTTTATACATGGAGTTTGACTGTAGCATTCCTCATCAGCTGGGCTGATAATTTCACCTGTATGAATTTGCCTTGGGATGATATCACCTGATATTGAATTCGCCTTGAACCATGTTGTTTTTAATGTTGTACTTGGTGCAGTATTTCCACCACCTGATAATTAAATTCGCCTTGACTAGTGATCGGAATTTAGCTATTTTCCCGTCAATTTAGCGATTTCAATATCTGTTTAGCGGGCAAAAATAAATTTTATCTTTTAGCGGAAAATCTATCAATTTTTGCTGGGCAGCCTCTTGTTCAACTATCGCTGTACTATTTTCAATTGCATATTTGTAACCTAAAATTGTATTTGAGTGTAAAGTCTAGCTATATGGTGACCACATTTAGCTGGATTTGTTGAAAAAAAGTTGCAATTAAAATTAATTAAGGGTATACTTATACAAGTAGTGGTGCGAGCCCAGCTAACCTTATTTTTTGTGCCAGAATATGTCAAATATATATATATACAATATATATATATACAATATATATATATACAGATTTCAGTGCAAAGTACTGTCAAGCTACATATAGAAAAAAAAAACGAAAAATTTTATCCGTCTGCGCTCTCTCCTTACGTGATTACACCATACCTATAGTTGTGCCAAATAGTTCATTTTAGTGACCTGTCATTTAAGTTCATAGCTCAATAATGAATTAGGTTGCTCGTTTAGTTCAATCGTTTTTTTAACTGTGCGATCTACTTTACTTTTCAGCACAAGTTAGAGAATACGACAAATATAACAACTGTTTGTATGGGTGAAAAAAAAAAAATATACAGAACAAAGCTTTAAAAAAATCGAAAACAAAAATAATAAGAAGAGACCAAGGTATATTAACTTAATATACCTTGGAAAAGACAACGATTTTTAATCAAAATACAAATTAAGGTGTATTAAGGATTTAATATCACAGAATATGATACAGAAATGACACGGGGGCTTAAATGGCATCACCGCTTAAAACTAAGTTGAACAAGTAATAGTGCTATATTCGGCCGTGCCGAATCTTATATACCCTTCACAACGTGTAGTCATGCAATAACAGTAGTTTGTATCACCATTCATCTCATATGAAATACGTACATACATATATAAAAACATACATATATAAAAACATCCCATTGTAAAATTATAAATTTACGTATGTATGTATGTTCATAAGCTTCGGCTTGGCCGAATATAGCACTCTTGTTTGTTTTTAATTTTTTGACATTTCTTTTTTGTTTTTGGTGTCTCAACAAAAACTTGCTCGTACTTGCCGAGTACAGGCAAGAGTGTACTCAAATATGAACAAGTTTCTTCCTCTTAACCAGACCTTACCCCTTTTGTATATAAACACAAGACTTTTAAAATATTTTCTTGAAAAATCGAAGCGTTTCAGTATTTCCTTTAAACTGCTATAGTATATCTCAAGGCGAATTTATTTATCAGGTGGTGTTGACAACGCAGCTGATCTACTTTTTTATTTGCAAAAATGATGATTGCATTGTCAAATATTATTTATGTTTACATAGATTACTCCTTCCCGCGCAAAAAAAACCAAAACAAAAACCATGTAGTTTTTGACACATCGATGTCGAAAGCAACAATAAAAAACCATGTTGTTTTTTTAATGTTGTATTTGTTGTAGAATTACCACCACCTGATAAATAAATTCGCCTTGGTATATCTTCTTTAATTTTATGTTTTTGCAAGCATGATAGGTTACTTTCTTACATATTTTAAAGCGCGATTTGAAAAATTAGCATATAAAATACCTAATGTACTTACTTATTAACATTTTCAGAGAGAAGTAACCAAAATAAAAAGTACACATCTACACATCAGATAAAAAAATAACCTATTTTGGATAAAAGTAACCAAAACGGCAACGCTGATCACAGTTTAACAATTGAATGACATTTAGGTGCATGGCGATTGCGACCATCTCATGATTTCGACTTAGGTAAAATGTATTTATACAGTTTCCGTTCATTTTAAATTTATCCGTCGAAGCGTCAGGTTATGGAAAGTGTTGAAATTTTGTAGCGTTGTAAAGCGCTAGGCAGTTATTTTGTACTTAACAAAAAGGAAATTTTAATCTGCGAACATCCTAGTCTTTCGGTTGGTTGATGTCTAATAAAATATTATAAAGGTAATATATATCGTTTACAGAAGTAGTTTTTGTTATTATTTAATTTATATAGAGAATACGCACAATGTATCTCCAGGGTCATGGAAATGTCTATGCTTTGGTCGCAATCTTTAACGTGCAAGATTAACAATGTTCATTTGCATCGTTAGGTGATACTGAAGCTCATTTGTACTACTATTACCATGGAATTACGAGAACAGTACATGTTTTTAAAAGCTTATTTATATAATTAACCTAAGATTAATAAGAATATCTGAAGTTGTATTTTGGGTGCTTTTCATTTACAGATTGCTTTAGAGAATTTAAAATATGTATTTGTACAACTTAACACTGCAGAAAGCCACCGGCATTACACATGCTGTACATGGTAATTTTTCCGGCAGTAAACAGCAAGAAGTCTTAATATCTCGTGGAAAAACTTTGGAACTTGTTAGACCTGATTCAAATACCGGCAAAGTACATACTGTGTTATCGACTGAGGTTTTTGGGTGTGTTAGATCTCTGATGTCTTTCCGTTTAACTGGTGGCACAAAAGGTAAGCTTTTAGATTGTTCATACTGTAAAACAATTGTAAAGCACAAATCCCTACTGATATTTCCGAGTGAGATATTGGTAAGTTTTTAAAAAATGTGCTAGAAAATATTGAATGCTTAAATCTTGGCGTCGCATTTGATGTGACTAATAAATATCATATCGAATTGAAACTTCGAGATACAAATTATATAAAAAATAAGCGAATCTAGGAAGTACAGCCCTGCATCATGACCCTGCAAGAAAAAAGCAAAAAAGGGATCATGATGAATTCATTATAATTTAATACTAGCATGTCATTGGGCATTTACACATCAGAACAATTGGTTCGACATAAAATAACAGCTTGCTGGCAAGTGCAACAAAAAAAAAATGGGTTTGGCGTATGGTTTCAACCCCGCATAAGCAACACAAAGCCAATACATGAACATATATAAATTGTATAAATTTCTTGCTAGCATCTTGTACTACGAATACATATCAGAAATTTTTCGCTTAATTATTGTTCAAGTGTACACCTCCAAATAAAAACAAGAGCGCTGTTCGGCCGTGCCGAATCTGATAAACCCTTCAGCATCGACAGCTTATAGATTTTATATAAATATGTACATATATATACTAGTTATGCGCCATTTTCTTTATATTTTCCGACGCCATAGTTCATTGTATTCTACTAGTCAAGCCCCTTTTTTTGATACCCATATTAGCTCTCTGGTGGTATAGAATTTGAAGAAAAAAAAGATTTACGTTTGTAAATTTTAGGAAAAACACCGAACAGTCGTATTACAGCTCTGGTCGGTCAAGAGCTCGCGCGTCATTGCCATTATCTCTTAAGGGCAATCAGGCCGTCCTTTTCATCCGTCTTCGAGAGTTTTACGTCTCACTCTCGCGTGGTTAATTGTGTGGCGTCGCGTAACTGTGCTTTGGATACAGTTTCCAGACTATACAAGAGCGCTGTTCGGCCGTGCCGAATCTGATAAACCCTTCAGCATCGACAGCTTATAGATTTTATATAAATATGTACATATATATACTAGTTATGCGCCATTTTCTTTATATTTTCCGACACCATAGTTCATTGTATTCTACTAGTCAAGCCCCTTTTTTTGATACCCATATTAGCTCTCTGGTGGTATAGAATTTGAAGAAAAAAAAGATTTACGTTTGTAAATTTTAGGAAAAACTCCGAACAGTCGTATTACAGCTCTGGTCGGTCAAGAGCTCGCGCGTCATTGCCATTATCTCTTAAGGGCAATCAGGCCGTCCTTTTCATCCGTCTTCGAGAGTTTTACGTCTCACTCTCGCGTGGTTAATTGTGTGGCGTCGCGTAACTGTGCTTTGGATACAGTTTCCAGACTATTCTACAATTAACCACGTGCATTAATTTTAAATGGATTAACTGGAGGAGTACCAACTAAACTCAAAATTTACAACTGGAGGAGTACCAACCAAACTCATTTTCGTAACTGGAGGAGTACCAACCAAACTCATTTTCGTAACTGGAGGAGTACCAATTAAACTCAACGCTAACTGGAGGAGTTCCATAAAACTCAGTATAATTATTTGTTCAGATGTCTTCGACTTCCTATACAATGGTATAGGTCGACTTGCGGTGACTGAACTAACGTGTTTTTTAACTGGAGGAGAACCATAAAACTCAAGATTTAATTATTGTTCAAGTGTCTCCGACTTCCTATACAGAGGTATAGGTCGATTTACTGAGCCGGAACCAACGTGGAATACCCTGGCTATTTGGTTACGTACCTCTGCCAATTAATTTCAAAGTAAAAAAAAAAAAAAAAAAAACCGAAGCAGTTGTATTTGTGCCTATTACCTACCTCTCAGTTTCAAACCAATTTTTTTTTTTTTTAGACTAAGGCGGTGTCGTAAAATTTGCAAAAATTATACAGGAGCTTAAAAGAAAAGATTTGATACATTTTTAGAATAGGTATATAATTTATATATATATATGGGTATTGGGTATTTATATATGGGTCAAATGTGGTATTTAAAAATGTAACTTCTTGAATCACCTCAATATTGGTATCCAATAAAAGGGTAGAATACAGTAAATTTAAAAAAAATGTAAAATCCAAGATTGCGGAAAAAATTATTTTAATCCCATCAATATGGGTATAAAATGAAAGTGCTTGACTAGCAAATTCAGGTAGCTACATAGAAATTTAAAATCGAAGATAGCGTCGAATATAATAAAGAAAAATAGCGTATAACATGATATAAAGGTTAAGCTACGATGTGGGATTATACCTATGTACATGATGGTGAAGGGTGTTTTCAGATTCGACACGGAATATAGCACTCTTGTTTTTTAATATTTTTTATTTTAATTTTTTAATATTTTTTTAACTTACATACATAAACTTAATTTATAATTTTACATTGCGATGTTTTTTTTTTGTTTTTGTACGTATTTCATGAGATGAATAGTGATACAAACATTGTGAAGGGTATATAAGATTTAGCACGGCCGAATATAGCACTCTTACTTGTTTTTATTTGACACTAGAAAAGCGCGGCGCGCGTTGCTACTCCCCTTAATGAATAAAAATGCATTCTAAATTTAAATTGAATATCAAGTGCAAAAAGCTAAAAATTATAACTTATTTCTTATGGGCGTAGCTCCGCCAACTTTTCTTATCACGAAATTATAAAGTCGTGACAGCTCAATATGTGTGCAAAGTTTCAGAAAAATCGATCAAGTGCAAGTAGCTAAATATGAAACTAATTTTTTATGGGCGTGATATCGTCCACTTTTTCCCACCCATAAACACTCTCTGGAATGTGTACAACAACTTGCCAAAGTTTGAGTCCGATCGGTTTTACAGTTTCGGAGTCTATAGCTAACACACACACAGAGTTTCACTTTTATATATTTGACATTAGTACCAACTAGCCGAATTAAGTTCAAAATCTGATCATTCGATCAAAAAACATATATTTGTTTGTTATTAAAATGTTTTTTTTTATTTATTTTCAGACTATATTGTTGTCGGTACTGATTCTGGTCGCATTGTCATTTTAGAATATAATCCTTCTAAAAACTGTTTGGATAAAGTACATCAAGAAACATTTGGAAAATCGGGGTGTCGTCGTATCGTACCTGGACAGTACTTGGCAATAGATCCAAAAGGACGTGCCGTTATGATTGGAGCTGTAGAAAAACAAAAATTAGCCTATATTCTCAATAGAGACGCCCAAGCTCGTTTGACAATTTCGTCGCCTCTAGAAGCACACAAATCGAATACGTTTACATATCACATGGTTGGAGTAGATGTGGGTTTTGACAATCCTATGTTTGCTTGCTTGGAGATTGATTATGAAGAAGCCGACAATGATCCATCAGGTAAGAAAGGGTTAAGGTTTTTTCAAGTTTCAATATTGCACTTGTAAGACATGTCAGATTTTGGAATAATTTACCTGAAACTGACTTTGGCTAAGTGCTCGAAAAAGTTTCATAAGCAATGAACCATTGGTATTTGTAGTGATATTTTTAAGCAAATACTTCACTGATATGTTGTTTACAATTCTTATTCATTTATGGTATGAACCAAAGGCATATTAATTCATATGAACCCTACAAGAAATTAATTATTAAAACTAATCTATACAGGGTGCGGCTAAAGTAATTATGTGATTTGTTTTTTTTAATAAATGTTGAATGGAATGAGAAAAAAGTTAAATAATAAAAATAAAGTTTATTTTGTTTTTATTTACATTAATTTTGAAAAATAATGTCAGTTCAATGAGAACCGTTTTCATTGATTTAAAAATACATACATATGTACATATAGAGTGCGGCATTATTTCGATCGAACCAGGATTTAGATTTTAGACTAGTTGGATTTTGTATGGCATGTTTTTTAAATTCGCCGAAGATTGAGGTCAGAAAGTAGTAGTATACTATAAAATATATTAAAATAAATTTAATAAATCGTGCTTTTATTATAAAAGGTATATGCGTCGGCTTTGTAGATTAAGTAGTGCGGATATATATTTTACTGTCGACATAACTCGTAAGTAAGAGAAAAACGCAAAATCGTACAAACACAAAAATTTAGTTTTTCCATATTGCCCTTAAGAACTTTATATAAGCTTATAGTATTATCATATTTAGTCTCTTAATACCTTGTTCTAAGTAAAAAATTAACATTTTTAAATATTCTTAACCGCTTAAAAGTTAGTCTTTAAATTGACTTTGTCGATAAGACATTTGAAATAATTACGAAGTAATATGTTTTCCTAATTTTTAAGCTTGATACCTATCGGTTTTTTAACCAACTGTTTAATTTTAAAAACCTACAAAAAATTCTTAAAGAAGCATCTCAATGTGGTAGTAATATATTGGATTATATAAAAATCTGATCTCAAGCTTCAAATTACGACAATATATTAATAAAAAAGGTCGAAGAAATTTACATAATATTTCGAAGTAGCGATGGACGTGACAACAAAAAACATAATAGATGACATTACTTTTTAATATAGGTATGTACCAAGGCGAATTCAATAAGGTGAACTCGTCGCTAAAACAACTACAAAGTGAAAAAATACAAACGTGTATTTTGTTAGTGTAAAACAAAACGATATGTCAAAAATACACAAAAATTTTACAAGTGGTCCCTAGAAGTAGTCAACAGCTGATGATCAGCTGATCTAATAAGTTCACCTTATTGAATTCGCCTTGGTATGTACATATATTTTTTTTTGCCTAAGTATTTGATGGATAAATAAATAAAAAAATTTAAATGATTATTATTATGAATCGCACTTACTAGACATGTCTGATTTTAGGATAATTGCCTAACAATTGACTTTGAATAAGTGCCAGAAAATAGTGCGTATGTGCTATGCATCAGAACCATTGGTATTTGTATTATATTTCTATGCAAATACTGCACTGATATGTTGCTTACAAACTAAACTGCTGCATAACTGCCTCATACAACGATCATGTTCATTTGTTAATCAATAAAAAACCAATATCGAACCCAAATCAGTAAAGCAGCTAATACACGACTTATTTTTTACATCTGACTTTAAATTTTCCACTTCTAAATACAGTTTTTTTTGTTAAACTCGTGTGCAAAGTATCTAACAAAATTTTAATTAGAGCTTGCATTATTTTGTTCTGGCCAGCCACCTGACATGAGCTGTTGACAGAAATCTCTGCCGCGGGAAAACAGTCAGCGGCGGTTATCTGTAAAATAACAATTTTGACAGACATGCAGAATTACATAGTCACAAATTTGACAAGTCAGATGTAGAAAAGTGTATTAGCTGCTTAAGCAAATATTTGTTTATGTTGAAACAACAATGAATTATGTTTGGTGTTCAATGTATTTATTTACTCTACGTCTTGACGAGCCATCGATTTGTTTAGACTAGAACAAAACGTCGGCAGAGCAACTGTCAAAAAATTGTTCATGTTCTTTGATATGGAGAAAACGTATAAAGAGTATTTTGTTGGTATTTTTATGTGTCGTCTCTTTCTTTCATATTCAAAATGCCTTTTAATGTCAGACATCGTTGTTCGAACAAATGTTCTGACAACGCTGTTTGAACAAGAACAAAACATCGACAACAGCGGTCCACACCAGACAAATTCATGTGCGCACAAAAAATTGTTCGTTGTTCAAACAAATCGATGGCTGGTGTAGACCGTAGGTTAAGTATGTATTTATGAACACAAGGCATTGTTTGAACACAAAAACAAGTTTTATTGCGTGCTACGTGCAGTAATTGTTTTTGTTATTTATACTCTTCACAGTGAGTAACGGTATATCGGTGGTCACAGGTAGAAGGCCCTAACTCAAGTAATTGAAACTTTACAGGAGAAGAAAAAAAAACGGAATAGAAACTGTATTATTATAATGTAACTTCTTTTGTTAAACTGCCTGTTAAATTTTTTTTTTTATACTATTGCGTTTAATTTTTTGTCGAGTTGTATTTGTGTAAAATGTATTGAAGTCACTGAAAAACTCAATTTCTGAAAAATTACGAGTAAGGGCATTTTTACTTGTAATGCAGCTTATATATATACTAGCATTTAACCCGCTACTTCGATAGCGCAGTTCTAACTATTTATTGAATGCTCAAATTCTATTTATAATTATTAAATATTATTGGTTCATTTTATGAAAATTTGTATCTCTGACTCAATTTACTTAGAAAAATTAAAAGTAGGGTAAGAATATATCGGGCGTATATTTCCTAACTAAAAGCAAGATCAATGCTACTGAGTTTCAAAAAATAAGATTCATAATTTACGAAAATGACCCTAAAAATAATAAAAGTAAAATTTTTTCCTTCACTAAAACTTCCACTTGGTTTTATTACCGACATTCAGAATTCTATGTATACAAAATATACAAAAATGAGAAAATGTAAATTTGGTCGTCCATAATATTAGGAGTTAGACCTCGGATTATGTGTTTGGAAGTTATATAGGGAACCAAAAAAGTACCAAATTATAGTTTTTCCCCGTTTTTTCCCCTTAGGGATTGAAAATTCAAAAAAGGCCAGACACCTGTCAGCTTATTTTTTGTGCAAATTACAATACTTTTTGAATTTAATTTGTATTATTTTTAGTTTAGCAGATATAAGATTACCAATCTTACCCTTTTCCCCCCTTAAAGTATACATTGTAAGAGGAACCGATTGTCCAAATTTCATGTCTCTAGCTCTTTGCGTGTGGGCTGTGCGATGATGAATCAGTCAGTCACGTTACTCTTTTAAATATGTATATAGATATATAATATAGGTTTGTTATTCCGTATGACATTTCTACAATAATCATTTCCGATCCCATAAAGTATATATTTTCTGAAATAGTCGATTAAGCGTCTGTCCGTGTGTATGTTGACGTCAACTTTTTGAAGCCGGCATCGGAAAGAAATATTTGAAATATTCGGGAGCAGATCGGTATTGGAATTATGCTAAATTCCTAAAACTTTCTGAAATATGAGCAAAAAACTCAGTTTTTTCGCTTATTTTTACTATTAAATTTTATAATTTTCCAGCCCTAAGATAATTTATAGACACGGTTGTTACTACTTAAAGATTTGGTATAGCTCTCTCTAGATTTTCGTAAAAAATATTGGATAAATTTGTCACTAATCGCAAAGTTATATGCAAAAATTTATATAAAATATATAAAATTTTGCAAAAAGAAATGCAAGAGCTATGGAAAGATAACAAGGTGATTAGGATTATTTGTGCGTATGTATATGTATGTAAAAGTAAATTATTATTATATTTATTTTTTGTATAAATACATAAAGTGGCTCAATAAAGAAGTCGGACAAGCAATAATTAAGAACAACTTTTATATATCTCTTATCACAGAGTTGTTTAAATATTTTTAATTTTTATTAATAAGGAAGTTATCATGTTGTGTTAAAATATAAAAAAAAAATATTTTAATTCATTTTCAAACAAAATAATAAAGAAAATTAAATTATGGCTGTTAAGATATCACCAAAATAGTAGTCGGACACTTGGAATTCATTGCTAATAATCAGTTGATTATAAAATCCTGTGTGGGAAATCCTTTGCTTTTAATAACCGCTTCCAATCATTGATTCTACTAAGTTTCTGCACACAGTTGGATCAATTTTCACCCATTCATCCTTTAACGCTTTTATGAGATCATTTCTATTTGAAATTGAATATTTTTTCAGTTGATTTTCTAAATGTGCCCATAAATGCTCAATAACATTTATGTCTGGGGATTGTGGTGGCGTTTCGAGAACATGTGGGCAATTATACAGAAGCCACATTCGTACAGCATGAGCTTTATGTTTAGGGTCGTTATCCTGGTAAAATTTAAATGTGTCTTTAATACCCAATTTTTCGACACTCGGCACTAAGTTCTGCTGCAGAATGGACAGATACTTAGTATTGTCCATGATACCATCTGTTATGGATAGTTCTCCAACTCCGGATGCCGACATACAACCCCAAACGAGAACGGAACCGCCACCGTGTTTTACAGTAGCTTTTAAGTTTTTTTCTTTTAGCTCTTCGTTGGGTTTCCGCAATACATACGACTGTCCATCCGATCCGATAACACTTTATTCGAAAAAGACATTTCCATAGTTTTATAAGTTTTGGCAAAGCTAATGCGATTTGTCCTATTGATGGCATTTATATAAGGCTTTTTGCGAGCAACTCTAACATTGAAATTTTTATTACGGAGCACTAATCTTACAGTTTCTGAGCTGCAGGGTTTATTAATGCGTTGTGAAATTCCTCTTGCCAATTTTGGAGCACTAATTTTCGGATCTTTTTTGATCTGTTGGACAATCCATCGCTCGTCTGCGCTTGTAAATGATTTTGGTCTTCCAGATTTTTCCTTATTTTTTACAGATTGTGTTTCTTTATATCTTTTAATGACATCATGTACCGTTGATTTTGGTCTTCCAACTATATCACCAATCTCCCTCACCGTTTTTCCTTCTTGAAAATTTTTTACGATAATTTTTCTGACTTTATTTGTGTAAGACTTTAGTTTTTCCATTTTCACGAATTTTATCAAAATGAAGCACTTTTTTAACTTTTAAGAATACCGTAACAATCGTTTTTTTGTGCACATGTAAAAATTTTGTAATGATCTAAAATAACGGGAATTTTTCCGCAGTTTGTATTACAAAGAACTCAAGTGTTGCTACTACTTTATTGCCAGCTGTTATTGCTATTTGATAATGTTTTATTGACATCAAAATACAATAACAAAAATATTTCACGGTCTGTTAAGGCTTAATAAAAATTAATACCATAACATAAAAAAGGAAAAAATATTGGAATGATTTATGATTATTTTAATATGAAAACTTCAAGAACCAATGCAATTGTTAAGTTTGTCCGGCTTCTTTATTGAGCCACTGTATGTATATTATTTTTCTAGGAAGGTTTTGTTACCAACATATCTGGAAAAGTTCGAAAGAAACAAATTTATAATTTCTGCTGTATACAGATCAAAAAATAGTGACAGATTTTTTAAAAGCCTTGGAAGAAGTGTTTGAAACAATAAACGATTTTTTTTAAATTGTTTTACTCAGGCTTTATTATTTTGTAATGTTATTTCGGCCCTTGGGGCTTGAAATTAAATGAAATAATTTCATTTATTATCAGTTTCATAATAAATAATGGGTCAATTCAAAGTGGTTGCATATCAGTCATATTTGCACTATTTCATAATTTTTTATGCATGCATAAAATTTTTGTTAATAATTTCTATACAAAAAAAAAAAATAATATGACTTTACACATTTGTTTCCTTTGTATAAGAAATTGTTTATGTCATATTTTAAACCATACTGTCTCTCAGAGAGAATTTCTTCGCTTCTCACCTCTCAGAAAGAATATTTTATATTTGCTTCTTTCTTGTATACATACAATTTTTAACAGCGTCATCTCTTTGTCTTCTTTCTTGTATTAAATACATAATTTGTTAACAAAAGGTGTTCAAAGTCACAAGTCATATTAATATGAAGTATATGACATAGTACAATATGAGAGTCTACTTTAAATTGGCCCAATATCTTTACAGTTTCAAACATATCCTAATAATTAGTTTTACAATTTTTAGGTGAAGCTGCAGAACGTACACAACAAACTTTGACTTTCTATGAATTAGATTTAGGTCTAAATCATGTGGTCCGGAAATACTCTGAACCTTTAGAAGAACATGCAAATTTTCTAATTTCTGTACCGGGCGGCAATGATGGTCCCTCAGGCGTATTGATTTGTTCCGAAAACTACTTGACCTACAAAAATTTGGGTGATCAACATGATATTCGTTGTCCTATACCACGTCGGCGCAATGACCTGGATGATCCTGAACGTGGTATGATATTTATATGTTCAGCAACACATCGCACAAAAAGTATGTATTTCTTTTTGGTGCAAACCGAACAGGGCGATATATTTAAAGTAACCTTGGAGACAGACGATGATGTAGTTTCTGAGATTAAATTGAAATATTTTGATACTGTACCACCAGCCGTGTCTATGTGTGTTTTAAAGACAGGATTTTTATTTGTGGCCTGCGAATTTGGCAACCAGTAAGTATTTAGTTAAAAAATTGCATTTTCTGTAAATTAAATCCTTTTCTGGAGGGTTACTCTTTACTTCGATTTAAAGAAATTTGTTTAGAGTTAAAATGTATTATGCATTCAAATTAAAGTGATTCAATCGAATTGAAAAGTAGTTTAAATTTAATGTAAACCAATTTTTTATTTTTTTTATTAGTTACCTTTATCAAATTGCTCATTTGGGCGATGATGACGACGAACCGGAGTTTAGTTCGGCTATGCCTTTGGAGGAAGGTGAAACATTTTTTTTTGCTCCCAGACCTTTAAAGAATTTAGTTATGGTCGATGAAATGCCATCATTTTCTCCTATTATTTCGTCACAAGTTGCTGACCTAGCTAACGAAGATACACCTCAATTATACGTATTATGTGGTCGAGGGCCCAGATCGTCTTTGCGCGTACTACGTCATGGTCTAGAGGTATCTGAAATGGCTGTTTCTGAACTGCCCGGTAATCCTAATGCCGTATGGACAGTCAAAAAACGTATTGATGGTAAGTTATTTTTGTTTGCATTAATTATTTTGTCTGTAAATCTATAATGTACATAAATCTATTAAGAAAATGCAAATAACTTAAATTTGTTTAAACTTATTTCGGGTTGTTTGCATTTAATGCCTATGTTTGTTGTGGATAGTAAAACTTATATTATTTAAATCATTAATATATATATATAAACACTTTTACGCTCTTGTCGTGTTAAAATATTCAATAGAAACTGGTGATTTTGCATTTCATCACAAAAATTCATTTTCTTTTCAACATTGAATACAAAAGCTCTTGAACTACTACTTACATTCCGCAAAACGAAAAATCAAACACCAGTTTTTTTTTATTATTTCAGGGGCTTGAACTCTTGTGTGCTGAAAAAAGCCTAGTGGTTTTGAGATTTAACAAACCAAAAAAAAAAAAAATAATTACAACATTAACACTGAAAAATGTGTGTTTAGTATTTTTTTTAAAGTGTTATTTGCACCAAACCTTCTCTACACTACTCTGAACTTGTTTTGTATTCAATCAAAAATGTATATTAAACCAGTTAAATATAGGTAAGGCAACATTTTTATAAAATTAAACATAATTTAACATTTTTATATCAGAAAAAAGCTGTTATACTACAGAGATACTACTACTCTACTGCATAAAGCGATAAAACAATACTAATACCACTTGCTGATTTTAAGAGTATTTACTGTTAATGTTTATAAATAAATGATGTGATTATATCACCGTGTTTCAGCTGATTTTTTTTGATTATTCCATTGATAACTGATTATAAACAAAAACACAGCAATTCTCTTTAATCCTTCACAATATTTTAAGAAATCAAATGTAAAATATAAAAATTTCTCTTTTCTTCCCTTTTTTTATGAAATGATTAGATGAGTATGATGCCTATATTATTGTATCTTTCGTTAATGCTACTTTGGTATTGAGCATTGGTGAAACAGTGGAGGAAGTTACAGATAGTGGTTTTCTAGGCACCACACCTACTTTGTGTTGTGCATCGTTAGGTGAAGATGCTCTAGTGCAGGTATATCCAGATGGTATACGTCATATTCGTTCCGATAAGCGTGTCAACGAATGGCGTGCTCCCGGTAAAAAGTCCATTACCAAATGTGCCGTCAATCAAAGACAAGTGGTTATTACATTGTCGGGGCGTGAATTGGTCTATTTTGAAATGGATGCTGTAAGTATAAATTTATTATTTATTTAGTTCTGAATCTATTTTATCTCAAATTAAAGGACGATTGTGGATAGCAACTTAAACTTTACAGTTGTCAGTATAGCCATTAGGGAATAAAATTGACAGCTTTTAATTGTCATCTGTAATATCTTATTTGGCTACTGGCAGCACAGTTGAGATTCGGTTACTATCGTAAATCGGCCCAATAATTTTCCTATTAAAAAAAAATTAAAAAAATATTACGCTGATGACAAAAACACTATAAAGAACAATCGTGTTTAGACACTATGTGTCCTGCAGTGCTGAGTTTTATTTTTAAATATCTAGTTTGATCTCAATAAATCAAGCTCCACATATATCAAACGTTTTTAATATACAAATGTGTTTTAAATGGAATTACAAATAGATTTTATGAAATGTAAACATTTTTTACTTCTTAGCTTTATCCCACGACCACTCAAGCAATAAGTTTGGCAATTATTACCGTGGCAACGTGTAGTCCGCATGGATACGTGTTCAGTGTTCATTTCACATGCTTTTTTTATCTAGTGTTTCAATCGAAATGTTGATGTTTCGAAAGTGCAAAAAAACATACTTAGATAATTAAAAAAAAAATTGAACTTTTTTTAATTACCTGAAATGGAAATTAAACCTGATTCATGGATTGATAAATATTTGCCATTTACATTTAATATCAATAATTCGTTATTTTTTAAACGTTTGATAGGGCGTATTTTTTCATGAAGACTACCTGTTGTACTTCCATTTTTATTTGCAGCCTCTTTCAAATAATTAATTTTTCAAAAAATTTATTTATTTTTTTTAATTTTGTAGACTGGTGAACTTAATGAGTATACCGAACGTTCTGAAATGCCGGCTGAAATAATGTGCATGGCTTTAGGAACAGTTCCCGAGGGAGAACAACGTTCTTGGTTTTTAGCGGTTGGTTTGTCTGACAATACTGTACGCATTATATCACTGGATCCGAATGATTGTTTGACGCCTTGTTCAATGCAGGCTTTGCCCTCACCAGCTGAATCATTGTGTTTGGTAGAAATGGGTCACACGGAAAACACGACCACTGCTAACGATGATGCTAACGAGCGTCCAAATATTGTCTCAAAGGGCGGCACAATATACTTGAATATTGGTCTCAGCAACGGTGTATTGTTGCGCACAGTTTTAGATCCAGTATCGGGAGACTTGGCAGATACACGTACTCGTTATTTGGGTTCAAGACCTGTCAAACTCTTCCGCATACGAATGCAGGGCTCCGAGGCCGTCTTGGCTATGTCAAGTCGTTCCTGGTTGTCGTACTACTATCAAAACCGCTTCCATTTAACACCCCTTTCATACGAGACTTTAGAATATGCCTCAGGTTTTTCGAGTGAACAGTGTAGTGAAGGAATTGTAGCCATTTCAACCAATACACTGCGTATTTTGGCTTTAGAAAAATTGGGTGCCGTTTTCAACCAAGTTTCATTTGGTTTAGAGTATACACCACGAACTTTTGTCATACATCCCGATACGGGGCGCATGATTATTGCTGAAACGGATCATAATGCCTATACAGAGGAAACGAAAAATGCCCGCAAACAACAAATGGCCGAAGAAATGCGTATGGCGGCTGGAGAAGAAGAGCGTGAACTGGCAAATGAAATGGCAAATGCTTTTATAAATGAAGTTCTACCCGAAGATGTTTTCTCAGCGCCGAAAGCTGGTGTGGGTTTGTGGGCATCGCAAATCAGAGCTTTAGATCCCATACATGGACAAACTTTGTTCAAAATTTCCTTAACTCAAAATGAGGCCATTATGTCGATGGCCATTTTAAAGTTTTCGGTGACCCAAGATGGCCGTTATTATTTGGCTGTTGGTATAGCTAAAGAATTGCTTCTAAATCCACGAATTACTAACGGCGGTGTCATTGATATCTACAAGATAGATCCCACATGTTCCCAATTGGATTTCTTGCACCGCACCGAATTGGATGAAGTTCCTGGAGCTCTTTGTGGATTTCAGGGTCGTCTTTTAGCTGGCTGTGGTCGCATCTTGCGGATTTACGATTTGGGCAAGAAAAAGTTGCTACGTAAATGTGAAAACAAACATATACCTTATCAAATTGTGAACATTCAGGCAATGGGTCATCGAGTTTATGCTTCAGATGTTCAGGAATCCGTCTTCTTTATACGATACAAAAGAGCCGAAAATCAATTGATCATATTTGCCGATGATACACATCCTAGATGGGTTACAGCCACTACATTATTAGATTATGACACCATAGCTATAGGAGATAAATTTGGTAACATGTGTATACAACGTTTACCACATTCCGTGACTGACGATGTAGACGAAGATCCAACGGGCACAAAATCCTTATGGGATCGTGGTCTACTCTCGGGTGCTTCCCAAAAAGCGGAAAATATTTCAACGTTCCATGTGGGCGAAATTATAATGTCTTTACAAAAGTCCACTCTTATCCCAGGTGGTTCAGAGGCTATGATATATACCACTCTTAGTGGTACAGTTGGAGCATTTGTGCCATTTACCAGTCGTGAAGATTTCGATTTCTTTCAACACCTCGAAATGCATATGCGCAATGAAAACCCTCCTCTATGCGGGCGTGATCATCTCAGCTATCGTAGTGCCTACTATCCCGTAAAAAATGTTATTGATGGTGATCTGTGCGAACAATACTTATCGATCGATCCGACGAAACAAAAATCTGTAGCGGTCGATATGTTTCGTACACCAAATCAAGTTTGCAAGAAATTGGAAGATATTCGAACGCGTTATGCCTTCTAAGCTCCAGAAAAGTTTTTACTTTTGTAATTTTATGTTTTAGATGGTAAGTTTTTTTTTATTGGGTGTATAACTTAAAAATACAGGATTTGCGATTTCAATGTACGAAACGTCATTAGCCGTGATATAAAATCTTTGCAATTTTTGCAATACCTGTTACCCTACGTTGCCACAAGCAAGTATTTACTTGCAAGTAGTGTATACGTATTACTAACGAAAATCAGAAGAAATGCCAAAAAAAAAAAACAAAAATTTTTAGGCTATACAGTGCAAGTTCATTTTAAAAATGTCGTCAACAAATAAACTTTAAACAAATTTAAAACAAATAGCCTGTTTCAATTGGTAATTAAGTGTTGTCGATAGCCACTTTTTAACATTACCTTTAGACATATAACTTTTTAATATAATTTTTTTTTTTATTAAAAATTGATATTTATATTCAAACTTACATTTTAAATGAATATTTATAATTTTTCTTAATATTCTTTATATACTTACATATATACATATTTATACAAAAAATTAGCTGAATTATTTACCACAATTGTATGATATATTAGTGAGTTAACAAAAAACTCAATATTAGAAAACACAGTTTTTCGGCTTGTCACTTTACTTGCCGTAACTGTAAAAATTTTACTTGCTTAAAGATTTCTTCGCAAGCTGAGTCGCAGGTTGCCAAAATGTAGTTGTGTTAGTAAAAAAGTGTTAGTATATTGGTTTTTTTTTCACTTGAACTTGTATGTGGCAATGGTGGGTTAAAACTTATTTAGAAAGAAGTGGTTGGATGTTTTGCCTCACCAGTCTTTGGTCTGATACAGCAGTTGCTGAGTTGACAATCTTTGGCCAAGTTGAACTCGGGTCGTTCCGAAACGGAGATACAGACATCCCATAATTATTATTTGTATTTTATATTTACATATTGTATTATTTCGCTTTTAACTCAGGTTTATTATTTTGTAATAATGTTATTTTGGCCCTTGATATTACTGTATTAAATGAAATTAAAATAAAAGTTCTAAAATTAATAGTTTAAATTGCTATTAAACTGATGGTTGAAGCAAAAAATTATAACAAAAAAACAACCGAAATTTCGTTTCCACTTATCTATGATAGGAATTATGAATATAATAATCATTTGATTATTGAATTATATTTCTTAAAAACTTCAAATTAAATAGATAACATTTACAACTAACTTTAAAATAACGATCAAAGAGTTCTTATAATGAACCGTAGCCGGTTTCACAATGCTTTCCACCCGACACTTATTTTTCAGTGTATTTCATTATCGCAAATAAAATTAATTTCTTGGTAAATGAAAAAATTTAAAATTAAAAATTAACTTGCAAGAATGAAATAGAATCGAAGAAACGTTATATTATAAATTAAATGAAGATTAAATATAAAAATATTAAAAATTAGACAATCATTTGTTTCGGTGTAAAATCTATTTGTTGCCAGAAAGATAAAAGATCTAAACTCACAATGGCCAATACTTTGAATAAATTTATATTGTACAAAATGTTTCAAAATAAAAAATCACGTATTTTTAAGTTATAAACATCAGTTTTTTAATTTTTAAGTGATGAACAATGTATTTACCTTGGGACACCTATGAATTGTTCCATGTTTAGTGTAAAATGTTTTTAAAACTGATTTCTAGCTACTATGTACATAAATATATTTATTAGGCCGTTTTACCAAAAAAACATTTTTGAAAAATTTATGTTATTATGTTATATTGTTTTGGAAGCGTCCTAATTTAAAAATACATTATGTATAAACATATTTTTTTTTTTTCAGCTTATTTGTGTACGTAGATGTATAATTAACTTGTATAATAAAAAATGCTTATGAATTGCAGAAGAGAGGTAAGATAGTATTTGTAATTTTGAGGTTATTTACAGAGATCGAAAATAAGCACAAAATCACCATTTTTATGCCCTTCACCTGTGGTTGTGAAAATGAATCGCTATTGAAATTCAGCACAATCGCCCCCATAACTTTCTAAGATATGAGCAAAAAACCACGACCACCTCGTTTTTTTTCACAATTACAACAACAACATACATATATAGACCGACTTCCTAAACGCAAGTTGCAATTCATAATTTAAAAAAATGCGTATGCAATGCTAAACATGTCTTAAGTGCAACCTTGCGTTGCAGAGATTTTTTTGCATTTTATCGGCATTTAGGAACGCTCATGGATCCACTTTTTGTCTCTGCAATATAAAGTGTTTAATTATTTAAATTATTAGTCTGATTTAAATAAACTCTTATCAATTATAAATAATTTATTAAAAATAAACAAAGAAAATACTAACTCAGCCATTGCAGCTCAAATGTTTGCATACAAAATGAAAATGATGCGCGATTTTGACAGCTGATACTTAGTAAAATGATTAGAACATTGGACATTGCTAGAAAGTTTACATATGCGTTTACGAAGTGTATGCATTGCAACTTGTGTTTAGGAAGTCGGCCATACTGGTTAGAGTAAAAGTGGCATCGAATCCCATCTTAGCCAAAAAAAAATTTTATTTTATATATTACTAGAAAAGCCCGGCGCGCGTTGCTACGCCCATTCATGAATTTTAATCGCATTCTAAATTTTAATCTAATATCAAGTGCAAGGCTAAAAACTATAACTTTTTCTTTATGAGCGTGGCTCTGCCCACTTTTCTAAATACGAAAGTGTAAAGTCATGACAGCTCAGAATTTTTACAAAGTTTCAGAAAATTCGTCCAGTGCAAGTAGCTAAAAGTGATAACTTATTTTTAATGGGCGTGGCCTTGCCCACTTTTTTAATCACGAAATTATAAAGTCATGACAGCTTAATATGTGTGCAAAGTTTCAGAAAAATCGGTCCAGTGCAAGTACCTTAATATTAAAACTTTTTTAGGGCCGTGGCCCCGCCCACTTTTCTTATCACGAAATTATTTAGTCATGACAGCTCGATATGTGTGCAAAGTTTCAGAAAAATCGGTCAAGTGCAAGTAGCTAAAACTGATACCTAATTTTTTATGGGCGTGGCCCCGCCCACTTTTCTCACCCATAAACACTCCCTGGTATGTGTACAACAACTTACCAAAGTTTGATCCCGATCGGTTTTACAGTTTCGGAGTCTATAGCTAACACACACACACACAGAGTTTCACTTTTATATATATAGATGTATTTATATATATATATTTTTTTTTAATTTTTTATTTATTTTTTTTTTTTTTAATTTTTTATTTATTTTTTTTTTTTAATTTTTTATTTATTTTTTTTTTTAATTTTTTAAACAATTTTTTTTTTATTGTTTTTTTTTTTTTTTGTGATACCTAAACTCAATTTATAATTCTGCAATGGGATGTTTTGTATATGTATGTACGTATTTCATATGAGATGAATGGTGATACAAATAATTGTTATTGAATGACTACACGTTGTGAAGGGTATATATATAAAACCTAATTATGCTAATTTTTATAAGCCTTATATAATTTTCGGTCTCTTTATATTGTTAATTTAGTGATGTTTTTATAAAATATGTTAGACTAAAGAATTAACATTGATTAAAACTAAATACTGATAATTTTTAAATCAAATATACTATATACTTAGTTCTTTACATTGCAAGAATTTTATAGATTTTATAATACTTTTTTTGTTTCTTTACCATTATAGTTGCATTAATAATATTCAGCATCTTCGTTTATTTATAAAGGTAAATTTTTAATAATATTTATTTTATTACATTGTTTTACACCATAAACACATTTTTAATGATGAACAACTATTTTACCTTGGGACACCTATGATTTAAACCATGATTTGTGTAAAATTTTGATACTGATTTAAATTGTGTTTTAAAAATTTTATATATTCACTATTTTTATTTTTTTTTATATTTTTAATAAATTTGTATTTTTTTTAAGGCTTGCTTATGTATTTCATTTTTATGCTCATTTATCTACTGCAATTCGTAAAAAGGTAAATATTTTTATTAAATTTCTCTATAGTTAAAGTTAAAAAACATGATGTTTTCTACAAATATGTTAGACTATGAATAATATATATTTTGATTAATAATTTCGTAGCTGAATTTTAATATTTTAAAAGTTTTTTTTTTTTTTATTGAATTTTTTAATTATTCTCCTTTGTTTCCTGTCTTTTTTAGGGTTTTTATTCAAAAATTTAAAAAACTTCGCCGTGTAAATTTGCATACGATCCATACAACCACACACATGACTGCCAATTCATAAATTGAAACTAATATGTATTCTTAGTTTTATTTTAATATTAAATTTAGATTCATAATTAATAGTATTTAATTAATTTATGTATGTACTATGCCTAATAAAATTTTGATTAAAAACTTACATATAAAATATTTCAAATCCATTTTTATTTTTCCTTATACAGACATGTGGAACTGAATTAAGATTACTATGTAACAGACAGCTGAAATTAAATACTAGAAATAACATTTTATAAAATTTTTGAGAAAAATATAACTAATTATATTAAAATTCAAGTTAATTTATTAATAATTCAGTATCACGAAAGTTAACACGATTGTTTTTAATACATTCTCTAGAAAATTTATATAATTTTTTTCGAATTACTTTTAATAAATTCGCATTAACATTTGCTCCTTACTAGGTTAGATTGAAAAACCGATTACGGGTGTAAACATTGTTCCTAAGCAGACAATTTTACCGAAATATACAATTTCGACTAGGAGATGAAAACTTGTACACTTAATGTTATTTTTTTTTAGAATTTTCAACCTGTAGTTGAAAGACATTCAAAGTTAAGCACAGTATCCATGTCAAAACTTTTATATCTAATACGTGTAAAATAAGTGTTAAACAGTTCTATTTTTCGCATGCTTTGGTCGTTGAACTTCAACTCTGTAGTTGTTATCTAATACATATACATAGCTAGCGGAATTTTTTCTATTAACTTAAGCAAAATATATTGTTTAGCCAATGAAATTTTGACATATCTTTTTCACATTCACGTAAAATACTGGTTCCAAAAAAGTTTTGTTATTCATAAAAATTGGATCACGAAAAACATTTCTAAACTTGGAAGTAGGTAGGTAAGTAAGGCTGGCGCTAAGTTTCCCTCAGCCAGAGACCAATATGGTCCATTGTGACGCCTTAAAATAAAATATATAGAGAAGAACAATAATAGAAAAAATAAAAGATAGACAAATGGTTAATGGTGGATATCAAATTAATGCAAAAAAAGCCAAAACCCTACAATGACCTATTCCCAGTCTCATGTCACGTAGTCGGGTCATTCCCATTACGAATCCTATCAGATTTTCGAGTCCACAGCTCGAGACATCCCCTAATTCGCCAAGGAATCTCCTACCTAGCCATTTCAATCTGCAACCTGGGACACTGGCACAGAATGTGCTCAACTGTCTCCCAACTCCTCCGGATCCTCACAGCCTGCACATTTCCGACAGGTTCAGTCGCATTCTTACCGCCATCCTGCCCAACATACAGTGGCCCGTAATCATAGTATAGATCTCACGCGGACCCTATCTCTGTCAAGAAGCAAATCAGATTTAGTGAGCATCGGCCACAACGTCCGTGATACTTTGCAGTCCGTTTGGTTACTCCAGTCTCATGAGGAGAAAAAAGGGAATATAATCGCCGGTACTCGGCTATTTGAAGCAATTTTTTTTGTTGAATATTTCACATTTCTTTTCATTCGGTGTTTCGCTTCTTGGTTGTTTAGGTAATTTTAAAAATTAAAAAAAAATTAAAAATTTTTATTTAAAAATAAAAAAAAAAAAAATATTGTAGTGAAAATATTAAAAGAAAAATTAAAAGCGTTAATTTAAATCAATTATATTATGTAAAATTGTAACAAAATAAAAGCTAAACAAAACAGAAAAATCACCAAATAAATTGTCGTGTGTGAACATAAAAGCAAGTTCAAAAGAAATGAAAAAAGTTGGGCAATTGAAATCGTCGTGTGTGACCTTCGACTTACGAACTGTTGATTTGACTTTACTCGTCTATAGTACGAAGTAACCTCAAACAAAAGGCTGACTTCAAGGCGAATTTATTTATCAGGTGGTGGTAATTCTACAACAAATACAACATTAAAAAAACAACATGGTTTTTTATTGTTGCTTTCGACATCGATGTGTCAAAAATTACATGGTTTTTGTTTGTGTTTTTTTGCGCGGGAAGGAGTAATCTATGTAAACATAAATAATATTTGACAATGCAATCATCCGCCCATGTTCTGACTCTCATGCGATTGTCAAATCACATGCGATTTGTAAATCGCCAAATTTATGTCTGCATGTTCTGTAGTTCACGCGTTTTCTTTGCGTTTTGTTCTTTTTGTTGTTGTTATATATACTGATCCAAAAGCATTTCTGTAATTCTAAAAAAGCCTCTCTGATTATTAATATATTAATTAAATGTTTATGCATACATTAACGAGTTTCTCATTACAAAAAAGCCGAATAATGCTAATTCATAAGTAAACAATTGAAAAAATACGATGTGCGTAATTAATAGGCTTTTAAAATTGAGTTTTTAATAAACTGTTTGCAAAAAATAAAACAAAACCCCCATTCATTATATATTTGCATAATTTTATTGACTGTTTAAAACTTAGTTTTGGCAAAATACATCAGGTCACCACATCTTTCTCTTGCGATTTGAAGCCGCAAATCTTGCGATTGTGAACTTCAGAACACCTACTATGCGATTTCAAATCGCATCGCCAATATGCGAAATGCGATTGTCAGAACATGCCTGATCATTTTTGAAATTAAAAAAGTAGATCAGCTGCGTTGCTGATAAATAAATTCGCCTTGGCTGACTTCCAAAACGTTCGTATACAAAGTTTGTATAGGCTGACTTCCAAAACGTTCGTATACAAAGTTTGTATATAGTATTGCTACTGTATTTAAATCACATACATATGCAAAATTCTAAAACACTGCATCAACTAAAAAACCGATGCATTGTTTGCTTTTTTATTGCGTTAAAAATACTTGGCGGCGTAGCCGCAATAGTTTTTGTAAGCCGTCGCCGTTCATTGTATAATTTTATCGGGCCGACATCCAAATTTAAGTGCAGTTGATAATTTTTGATAACAAATCACTGGCGGCGTCAAATAAGATCGGCTAAGGTATCTGCTGTTTTTGTTTATCAAACAAAATTAAATTTATTTGTTATTTATTTACTTGAGTCTGCCATTACAACATCTAAAATGTACTTTTCGCACAAACAGGCTATTATTTTGTTTATTTCACTTGTTTTTGGCATTATGAAAGAAAATATTTATTTTTACAATTGTTTTACATCAGCTGATTTAAATTCAAAATAGGTTTGTTCGACGTACGTTACCGCGGGAACCCGCGGGCTCCCAATTTTACCGAAAAGCGTTTCTTGTGTTGAAAATTGGGTAAATGAGAACGTTCATGAGAGAGTAATTTGTGTTTCTCTTTTTACCAGACGTTACCCGTACTTTTTTTGCGTGTAAAATGGGAAAACTGTCAGATCACTAAATCAGCTGTTTTCAAATTGTAAAAATATAAAACGTTGAATAGATTTTTTATTTTTGTAAACAATGGAATATACTTTGTCTGAGAATATAAATAGAGTTTTTGTAATTTGAATAATTTTAATAACTAATAAAACATATACATTTCACTCTAGTGTTTGTTTGGACATACTTTAACAAACATTAAACTTAAAAACTAAAAATTTGATGAACAATTTTTTTTTAGCAATAGCAGAGGTCCAAACTGTTGGTAGAAAAACGGCATGGTGGCGGCTAAGTGCAAAAATTACCGGCGGTAGATTGGAGCTGGTTTAAGAAATTATTAAAATAAAAAAAAAACCGAAAATAAGTGTTTTAACGAAATAAGTAGGTTTTGCATTAATCATATTGTGCAGTCATATTTTTACGATTACAAAAACTAAGCATTCCACTATTTTTTATAACAAGAGTATTGATCCAGGATATATATTGTAAAACTCAATATATTAAATTTTAATGTGAATCATTTTTATTTTGGCTTAAGTTTATTTATTTTTTTATTTAATTTTATAATTCAAATTAAATTAAATTGTAACCATTTTTAGGAATATATAAAGAATATGAACATGTTGAATAAAGAATTTGCCATTTGATAGGTGAAATAAAAAATTCAACAAAAATTTGAAAAATAATACTAAGATTCACTAATTCAAATTTCATTGAATTGTAACATAAATAGAAATTTTCAATAACATAGTAGTATACCGATAAAGAGTGCTAATGATGAAATCGTAGCTGATTTCGAAAATGCATTCCACTCGGCAAATATCGGAAATAATTTTAGAAAGAATATTCCTAAAAATGGTTACAATTTAATTCAATTTGGATTATAAAGTTAAATAAAAGAATAAATAAACTCAAGCCAAAATAAAAATGATTCACATTAAAATTTAATATATAGTAAAAAGTTCGAATAAAATATAAACATAAAACTCAATTCCTATATCAAACCTAATAATGATTAAACTATTTTAACGTTATCATACAGAAACTTCTGTTTTTTTATAATAGAAAATTAAATTGATTTCGTATTACCATATATGCATATATATTTTTTGATATTTCATATTATTTTTTTATCTCATCATCTCTTTAGCAGTTCGTTTTACGATCGAAACACCATACGACAGCGAAAAAAATTAGAAAAATAAATTTCTTAATTGTAAAAATTTTAGGAAGTTTTAAAAGAGAATGAAAAAAAATATATGCCTCTCATTTCTAGTTTGTAGAAAGCATTTAACGCCATCAGTCGAGATAGCCTGATGCGGTTCATCCGAACAAAATAATTCGGCGACGGCGGTAAGCCGGCTGGGGGCATATCAACCTGGATCTCTAAACAACAGCCGTACAATTTTGACCTTTTTTTCGGGCTTGAAATGTGGTTTTTTGCGTTCCAGCAAATTTTGGTAAATTTATCGTTTTCTGAGAGAATTTTTTGCTTACTCTCATTTTACCGAACTTTACCCGGATTTACGTCGAACAAACCTAATAGCACACTTAATTATGAGGGGTTGTACACAATAGTCTTAATTTTTCATGCTATTATTATAGGACATATGATTTTATGACACTACTGTAAATCCCCCAATAGCGTATAAAGTTCTATTATTATAAGACACTTTTTGTTTAAAAAGCAACAACATTTTTAATTCATGTTAAATTTTAGAACAATATGAGATGATAAGACACCTTGTAAATCACCCAATACGTACATAGTTCTATTCAAGGTCTATTAAATATTATTATTATTATATATTATTATTTAATAGACCTTGGTTCTATTATTATAAGACACTTTTTGTTTGAAAAGCAACAACAAAATTTTTAAACCATTGTAAAATTTTAGAACAATATGACATGATTAGACACATTGTGAATCATCCAAATGTATAAATTTACATTGTTGCCACTACAATTTCTAAGAACTTAATTTATTGGTTAAAAGTGATCGGTATTTGCTCTGGTACTGCCATTAAAAAAATTTATTTAATAAATTTTTTTAAGATGTATTTAATAAATTTTCTGATTTTTGGAAATTTTTTGAGTAATAAATATACTATGGTACGTTTGGTTACAAAGATAAATAAATATAAAACTAAAAATGAAAAAACCCGGCTTTTGCTAGTAAAAACCGGTGTATTCGACATTCGAGTAGTTAAAATTTTGAAAAAAACCGCCAGGTTTTCCACCGGTTGTAACACCGAATCGATCAACCTAATACTTACCCAGCAAAAAAATCTATGACAAAAAAGTAAATTTGCAGGGGTTCAACTGGTTACGAAGTGATTAAATTTAGCTGAAAACACTAATGATTTTATCATTAGCGTGCCATTAAAGATCATGTGTTTACATGAATATATTAATGAACTGCACTCCATTCTAATAAGTGCGAAGAACTCATGCATATTTGATAAAAAGTATCGGATGTTTCATGAGTTGAATTTGTTTGTTTACATGAATTGTTGAAGATATTTTGCATGATGTTGCATTCATTTTTAAACACATCATCTGTGATAAATTATTTCACATTTAGGAAGTTATTTAGCATGAATGCTTTTACACAATTGATTTGGAAGTCTTAAAAATTTATGTAATTCGCTTTGCACTACGTCAAAATTTTTTTTGCTGGATAATAGTATAAAAATAAAATTTGAAAGAAGAAATAAATACTGTAGAAATTAAAGACTTTTACAATCTCGTATGAAAGGTGGGAATATTAATTAAGTAGTCTTGTATGCATGGGATTTTTTGTTGTTGTTAAACAGTGAGGAAACAAATATAGAAAACAATACTACAAATGATTAACCCTATGTTCTTATAATTTTGAGGAAAATCCAATGAATTTTGCAGCATGTAATTAAAAGGATGGTAATAATTTTTCAAAACCCTATATTCAATATAATCCACGTTAAATATGTTAAATATTATAAGTTTATAATTATTAACATTTTGTATTATTAATTAAAATGTTATTATTTTTTAAATTTTAGGTATGAAAAAAAAATCCAGTTTAGTATTTAGTGATAGTTGTGGATTAAAATCACAATTAATAAGTAAATAAATTAATTTTCGAAAAAAATATTCATATACTACCTATTTTGGTATTTTATTTACTCTTATTTAAGTATTACTCGCTAAGTATTGTAAATACGTATACATAACTATTTTAAAAATTCACTTTGTGCAAAAATCAGTAATTATATAAAAGCTTCTAAATTCAATTGGAACAGTCACAATATATCAAATTAACAAATCAACTACCAGAAGCACTGAACAAACTGGTGAACTAGCGTTAATAAGAGCTCTTTTACCATAAAAACTTTGTTAACAAGCAAATTAATTATTTTATATACTTCTGTTTTCAAAAAGAAGTAAGACTAATATTTGGCCATACCAATACTTATATGCCCTTTAAATTAAAAAATTACCTTATCGTGGCATTACCCAATGTGGTAACGAAATATTGAATGAAATAAAATTATTTTTATAAAAAAATGTCTTAAGCTTAAAAAATAAGAAAAAAAAAAAAAAAATAAAGAAAGATGGAAGACATCTACATAATATTTTAAATATTTCAATAAAATACAGACTTTATTACCTACCTTTCCCAAAAATATATAATTAATATCGAAAAAACCACCAGCCGTAAAATATATTCTCTGATGCAATAATTGCAATGTGATTTCGTTTAAACAATTATTTAAAATAGGATCATAGCGTTCGTATTTTATAGTATGGAATGTAGTTACCAATCGTTTATCCTTAAATGAAAGAACGTTTACAAATTTTAAGAATAAAAAATTTCAATAGATTTGATAAAAAAAAAATGCAGAACAATTTAAAGTTGTATTTCGATGGCTTAATACAAAAAGGGCGTATCTTGATTTTTTACAAAAACGAGTTTTTAATGTTTTCTGGTAGTTTACACACACACACATCACACCTTAAAAATTAAGTGAGCTATGGTCAAAAATAACGGATTTATGAAAAAGAAAAGCTTTAACTCAATACATTCCTTTTAATTGTATTCAGTTATTTCTTTCTCCTGTAAAGTAGTAAAAAATCGAGTTACGCCATCGATTTGTAGTTAAGCAGTATACATACATATATAAACATACTATGTACTTAAGTACATAAGAATGGACGCCATACTTACTAACATTTCACATTTTGAACAAATGCTGCAACTAACAAATATTAAAAGCAAGTTTAAAATGGCCACACTATAACCATCTGTAAAAAATCAATATTATAGTCAACATTTTAAATAAAGTATTAATAAAAAAAAAACACAAACAATAAGACTTACAAGACTGAAATATTGCCGATATATTAAAATCAAAACTAAAATAGATCCAATAAGCTGTAGTTGTAAATTCAAAAAACATTTTTAACATTAAACCGGGCAAACTCCAGCAACAATATTCCTCAATACATTGCACTGTTATCATCAAAATACGATGCATATCCTGTAGAACAAAAAACTTTTCAAAGACTTTTCGTTTTTGAGGCCATTCATGTGTTTGACACTTTTGTATTTCTTTAGTGTAGCATAGAAGATATTGATTGAATTCAATTTGAAATGCCATAATTATTACGGCGAATATAACGAATTCAATTAATTTTAATTTTATTAATGTATCACTGTATTGCAAAAGAATTAAACGAAATCCATTCAATGACTTTATATAGCGTAAAAAAACGATAAACAGAATAATTGTTACGTACACCGCCAGTAAGGTGTACAATAGAATTGCATACAAACGTATACGGCCCACATCGATGGGATTCTTAAGTACAAATTTAAATTTTTCATTTAATAATTCAAAATTATAAAATATTATGTTATATTGATAGGCTTTCCAAGTATTCTCACAATAGATAATCAAATGTATGATGATAAGTGTGACATAACTAATCATGTCCATGCCATTAGAAAATGTATCATTTTGCTTGTACAAAACCTCATGAAAGCGCATAAAACGCAAAATTGAAATCCATATTAGGAAAATAACAAGCAACAAGAAGTGTATAAATCTCCAAATTAGCACAGGTCGTGAGCATTTGGACTCATGATGAAATTCGTAAGGAAGAGCTCCGATAATATACATGAGGAAACGCATTGGCCGTAAGGTTTTTTTGTATAATTCTGTTGAACTCTTATAGTTAATGTTGCTAAACATATTTAAAAATTGTCACTAATAATACTCGAACAAGTCATACAAGTAAACTGCGCTTTATTACTTATGGTTTATATTGTACAGTGTGTCAAATAATAAATCATACAAGTTAAAAAAATTAAAATAGAATGATAAAAGTTTATACAAGATTTCTGTTCATAGAAATTTGTTTATATATGCCCAATTTTCAATTTATAGAAAACAAAAGGAGAACGATGTTAAGCAAAATATTTGGGGAAAACAAAAACGTCTACGTTCGTCTACTATTATAATAAATATGAATGTTTAGATGTTTGTATGTTTGGATTTTTGTTACTCAATCACACAAAAACGACTGAACAGAAATATAAAATTTGGCAAACAGTTATATAACAAACTAGATCAACGCATTGGATATCTTTCATCCCGATAACTACGCAGCCGAAGTCGCGGACACACGCAAGTATTAAATATTTTTGTCAAACTAAAGGTATGTTCACATTAGGCAAATATTTTATGAAATAGACATAAATCATAAAAACATGCCTAGTAGTTTTTAAGATATCGTGAAGGTTTTACGAAAGAGTATATTTTTGTCTAGGAATTGGGTCTACAAGTTGCTGTCGAAAAAACATAATCAACAATCACATTAAATACGCTTATGTTATTGTTTAATTATCTTTGAACTTTTTATTTCGTTACATTAATTTAAATTTAAAAATACAATTTTAAAATACAATGGTACAATTGTGCCAAATTTGGTACAATTGAAAATTTAGTGGATCACTGTGCAGTTTTTTTTAAACTCTCTTATTTTAAATTAATTTTTATACCCTTCACACAGTGAAAAAGTTTATATGTATATAGGTTTGTCATTCCGTGTAAAATTTCTACAATTTTCATTTCCGACCCCATAAAGTATACATATGTATATATAGAATAGGGCAGTCGATTAAGCTCTGCCAGTCTGTCCGTGTGTATGTTTAAATCAACTTTTTAAAGTCCCCCGACATCGCTTGGAATTAAAATATCATAAATATTCGGGAGTAGATTGGTATTGAAAATCAGAAACATCGGTACATAAACAACTGAGATATGAGCAAAACACCACGACCACCTCATTTATTTTCACAACAACAACATACATACATACAAACGTGGTATACTGGTTAGAGTAAACGTGGCATCGAATCCCAGCTGGGCCAAAATTTTTATTTTTTTTTTAATATTTTTTTTAATTTTTTTTTTATTTTTTATTTTATATTTATTATTTATATATTTTAATTTTTTTTTTATATCTTTATTTTTTTTTAATTTTTATTTTTTAAACATACATACGTAAATGTATAATTTTACAATGGGATGTTTTTATATATGTATGTTTTTTATATGTATGAAGTATTTCATATGAGATGAATGGTGATACAAACTAGTGTTCGGCACGGCCGAATATAGCACTCTTACTTGTTTATATTTAAACTTTTATATAAGCTAATTCTGGCCCAAGTTTTAATTTTTATGAGGAAATTACATTTACTAATTACAAATTATTATATGGGATATTATTCCAATAATTTTCAAAATTTTAGTTCATTGGTGCTTATGTATTTAAAGCACCTTAAACACGACAATCAATGAACTTTATAAAAGAATACATAAGGAAAAACTTTATTTCTTTCCATTATCAAAAAAAAATATTTCTTTAAAAGAAATTTGTAATTAATTTTATCAAAAACAAACCAATAAATATAAATATCAAAGGAACATTTATTCATCATGTAGTCTTGTTTCGTCAGCTGATTATTTTTTAATATAAAAAACAATTTTCTCTCCTCTCTCATTTATTTTAAATGTCAAACTTATAAAAAAATAAAAACAAAAAAAATCTCTTCGAACTGCAATTACCTGATGAAATAATATGCCTTGATAAACATCCGTATTTATAATTACTATTGTTTATACCCTTCACCTGTGGTGCACAAGGGTATATATAGCTTTGCCATTCCGTTTGTAATTTCTACATTTATAATTTCCGACCCCATAAAGTATATAATTTCTGAAAGCTTATGAATAGAGGAGTCGATTAAGCCCTAACCGTCTGCCCGTGTGTTGGTCGAAATCAACGTTTAGAAGTAATTATATGTTCCTCAGATCTGTGTATGGTATCAATCTTTTGGAAATATCCGGTAATAAATCGCTATTGAAATTCAACACAATCGTCGCATAACTTTCTGAGATATGAGTAAATAAGCACGACTGCCTCTGTTTTTTCCCATATTTTTCCCACCAAAATTAAACTTTTTCAGCCGTATAATAATTTATAGGTACCTTTGCTACTATTTGTAGATATAATATGCCTCTAGGTATATTTGTGAAAAATTTTGGATTAAGCGGGCTCTAATCGGTAAAGTTATAGGCAAAAATTTTTTTTTTTTAAATATATATATATTCCAAAAATTTACAAACGAAAATCAAATTTTTTCAGCTTTTAGACAATCGAGAGAGTTAATATTGGTATCATCTGAAAGGACTTGACTAGCGCAATATAAGTATTATAAAAAAATTTAAGTTCATGTTGGCCTCCACGACAAAATGGCGGACAATAAATTTATATGAGCCAAATCTGGTATTATAAAATGTAACTCCTTCAACCCACACAATATTGGTATCAAATGAAAGGGTTTGACCAGTAGAATACAATAAATTATTAAAAAATTTAAAATTCAAGATGGCGTCTAAAACAAAATGGCGGATAAAATTGTTTATTTTAGTATTCAGAACATTGCTTTTGTAATATATTGTTATTGGCCTAAGGAAAGGCTTTTTATATTACTTTGAATTTAATAAATAAATAAATATGGATATCAAATTAAAGGGCTTGATTAGTAGAATACAGTTAACTACGTAAAAATTCAAAATCAAGGATGGCGTCGGAAATATTAAGGAAAAATGGCGTATAACATAAAATATAGGTTAAGCTACGATGTGGGATTATACCTATGTACATGGTAGTGAAGGGTATTATCAGATTCGGCACGGCCGAATATAACACTTTCACTTTTTTTACTTTACACTAACAAAGTATACACAAATAGAACATATTTCAATGGTACAAATTTGCAATGGCAAATATACAAGATTAGCGGAAATAACCCTTCGTTGTAAACAGATCATGCAAATGTTGCAGAGCTTGCAAGTCTAGTGTATATTCTATTGCAAACGTTGCTTTTGAAAGTTTCCAACTGTTGTTAGTATTGGAAATGTAATTTTAGTGTAAAGATCTGCAACATTTGCATGATCTGTTTTCAACGAAGGGTGATTTCCGCTATTGTGGATTTGACTATTGTAAGTTTTTTATTCGATCAAAGCAAAATAGCAATAGTTTTACGAGTAATTTAATAGCCTCTCAAGCAAGATATAATTGAACCATTATAGCTGAATGGCTTTTTGAGAAGAAGTATGTACATATATATGTGTGTACATATGCATCGAAAAACACAAATGAAATTCAAAAATTTTTAGTAGAGGCCAAAAACTTTATGTCGTATTTTATAATTAACGAGGCAAGCCCGGCGCGCGTTGCTAGACCCTTAATGAATAAAAATGCATTCTAAATTTAAATGAATATAAAATGCAAGAATCTAAAAACTTTTTTATTGGCGTGGCACTGCCTACTTTTCTAATCACGAAATTGTAAAGTTATGATAGCTCAATATGTGTGCAAAGTTTCAGAAAAATTGATCCAGTGCAAGTACCTCAAAATTATAACTTTTTTATGGGCGTGACCCTGCCCACTTTTGTAATCACGAAATTAGGTAGTCACGATAGCTTAATATTTGTGCAAAGTTTCAGAAAAATCGGTCAAGTGCAAGTAGCACTTTTTTTTTTGCGTGTGCCAAAATTTGAGTCCGATCGGCTTTACAGTTTCGAAGTCTATAGCTAACACACACTTTTTTATACATTTATAGATAAGAAACAAACATATTTTTTTAGTTATTACCATTTTTTGCGCTTTGATTTGAAATAATACGGGTATTCGTTAAAACTACTATTTTTAATATTTCCTTAATTGTTTTCATCTATCAACTATACAATCTTGTAATTTTGTTGTCAAGTTTTAAAAGTTACTTTAAACTTTAAGAGATAAAAGAGGCATTTAGCAGAATAAACGAGTACCTCTAACATAAATTTTATCAAGAAAACAATAACCTCTCAAAAGACAAAAAATTTAAATAAAACAATTTGATATTTTTAATTAAATAAAGGCTTAACTTAAAATAATACCCTTTATATAAACAATTATGATGTATTTATATAAAAGCTTTATTTATTTTTATTACGTTAAAATATCTGAACCATTTCTGTTATTCTTTAATGAAAGAGTAAACGGAATAAGTTAAATTTTTACAATGAACCGATATTAACATTGTTAGTTAATTTTCCACAAAAATTAAAAAAGTTTAAACTTTAACTTAATACCCTCTTGGTAATTAAGTGCAATATAAAAGTACATTTATTTTAGTTTTATATTGTTTGTAAAATTAATTTTTAGTTACAGTGTTAAAAACATTCTTATAGATTAGCAAATTAAATGTCATTTATAAAATATGTCCCATATGTAAAAATTTTAATTAATTTTTTTTTTTTTTGTTATGGCTTTTGGAACATACATATTGTTACGTTTATACCTTTTATAAATGTTGGCTTACTTCCTTTAAATACACCTTGAGTTATTTTATTGCAATCAAAAACACTTGAAATTAGTTATAAAATTAAGAGCACTTTATTTATTAAAATACATTCAGATATTGCTTTTATGTTGCCTTACTTTTTTCACTTATGGTTATACACTTTAATTATCAAACTCACTTTGATACGCACTTTACAAGCTCTACTGTAGCACTGATCATGTTAGCTGTGTTGTTCGGCTATTTATAGTAACATAGTGGTGTTTGGTAACATTCGACAAAGTTCTCGTATGAACACACTAGTTCATTCGAAAACAGTTACATTTAAATTAAGACGTAATGTTACTGTTAAGTAATATACAGGAATAATAAAAGTGCCTAAGAGTATGCTGCACATAATAACTCACATCGGCTGCACACAACTTAACATCATGTTCGAACAACCAGCGAAATAAACTAATACAAACAAAACTACTGTAACTTAAACTATTACAACTTAAATAAAATTATAATGTAAATAAAACTATTTAAAATAAATCTGTAACAATATGTATGTATTTATATCATCATAAAAAAATTTTATATCAATCGGAACAGTATTTAGTCCATTAAAAATGTTGAGAATGGTTTTGTATTTGTGCGGACTAATTTATAGAAAACAAACCGATTTTATAAGAAATTTATAAAGAAAAAATTTTAAAAATAATTTCAATAATATAGATATTATCTATAAAGAAATTATCAAATGTTTATTAAATTGGTTTTCTATGAAAATTTGATTTATAAACCCAATTTTTGTTCGGACAAAGTTTTTTATACATAAATATGTATGTATGTATATAATTCACGTCTCTCTTTTTTAAAGGGAAATAAAAACCATGATGTCAGTATATAAGCCAGTCAGTAATATAAAGTGATAGCAATTCGCAGAGGATTTTTCGATAGAATTTTTTTTTATTAAGTTAAACAATTGTACATTATAAGAAAAGAAATTTTGGCATATGGAAAGTAGCAGCTAATAAATTGAGGCTACCTACTTTAATATACCTTGGTGAAAACACTATTGATTTTAACATTATCGTGTCCTTGAGATCATGTGTTTAAATGAATATATTATTGAACTGCACCCCGTTTCAATAAGTGCATAGAACTCATGCATATTTGGTAAAAAAGCCACCGATTTTTCATGAGTTGGTTTTTTTATTATTTATATTATTATATATTATTTATTTACGATATTTAGCATGATGTTGGCAATAATTTTAAAGCACATCATTTATAACAACATTTTTCGCATTTAGAAAACCTTTGCAGCGTTTCTATTTTTTGTAGTATATTTATGTTCCTTCTGAATCACAGTGGGGGATAAAATTATAGATACACACAATTACAATTATTTGAAAATATATTTTTTTTGTATCTACGTCAACAAGCTGTTTAGCTGTTTTACGAAGATGATTATCTGTTTCACGAAGCTGTTTCACGAATCGTTTAGCTGTTTCACGAAGCTGTTTAGCTATTTCACGAAGCTGTTTAGCTTTTTCACGAAGCTGATATTTTTTAAAACACTGTTTTAAAAATTTTTTCATCAGGCTGAAATTTCAGCGTAACTCTCTGATTGCATCAAATTGTTAGCTAGAAGCAGGGCATGCCACAACGATAATAATTTGTGTACCAAAATCTATAAAAACCTTACTAAAATGGGCTTATAATCTGTTCAAATTAATGAATAAATAAATAAAAATGTAAGTCGCCCTTCTTGATATTAAGTTACCAATTTAATTAGTATTACACATTGATTTTGTTTAAAAAACAAGATATAGTCGATCATTAATAAAATTATATATTTAATTATTTATAATACTAAATAATTTTCTAAATTATTCGGGATATGGTCCCATAATTTTTCAATAATATTTATTTGGTTGTTGGGTTTAAGCTGGTATATATGCATTTCACTGGTGCTTATGCCAGATCATCAGTAAACCTTTTACCCAAATTCTTGAAAAAGTTTAAAATGTTATAAGTTTTATTTTCAAATTCTCATGAACAAAATGAGAATTCAAAAATAAAACAAAAACTCAACCAACAATTTTTAAATTTTAATTTATTTTATTTTTCTCTCCCTTTAACATTTGGCTAGCACATGGTTAACATTAAATGTTTACAAGGGCAACCGAAAAATAAAATCTTCTGTTATTAAATAATTAACTAATGTAATTAAACTTTTTCAAGAATGTAGTAATGGTGAGTATTGCATGCCAGAAAACCCAATTGGCCAGATCGTCGGCGGCGCTGTGTTTCATAGAAGCCTTGGAGCCAGTATTCCTGGAAAGAAATAAAAATATTTTTTTTAAGGTCAGGTAATCTGCGACAGTAGACTAGAGACAAACAATAGGACAGATCACGGACATATATTTATTTATATATATTTTGTTTTTTTTGTTAGTTTTATGTTTAGGGAAAATTTAGTATTTACCTTAATCATTCCCCTCTGGAAATTTTGAGGGTGCGAACCGCGCGGGTCTGAGCTCAGGCCTTAAGCTATATTTTAGTCGTAGGTGCGGATTTTCCTTAACCCTAAAAGTAGAAATAAAGAAATAATATATAAAGTTTAGTATTTTCAATGTTGGACAGGGACTAGAATCACATACAAGACGTACACTAGCAGGTTCCTGACAGTCAGGAATTATAAATATAGGTTATTTTTTTTTATTTTTATTAAATTTTTTTTGGTTTAATTGTGAAAGTTAATTTTTTAATTACATTTGTTAAATTTATTTTATTTTGAATTTTTATTTATTAAATTTTTTTTGTTGCTTCTAATTTCATTTGTTTAGATTTTTAAATTAAAATTTTTGTTCTTGTTTAATTTTAATTTTCTTTTTTTTGATAAATAATATAATTATAATGTTTAAATGGAGTTTTTACCTGTTTTCTCATTAATATGATGGAGTAAATATGTTTTTCAGCTGGGCAAGTAGGGGGGATAATTCCATTATAAGGCAATGTTTGGGACATCTAAAACTCTTATTCTACGATGTCATGGAGAGACTGTTGTGTCTAGTGGGAGGGTATATTCCTGGTTTAACACCTACCAGAAGTCCGAGGTGTGTGCGTGTGTAATAGTAGGGAGTTGCTATTGCTTTGGGTTCCTGCATATAATTTTTAGTTTTTGCTGGTATGGTTTTTTTGTTAGTTGGTGAGTGCCAGACCAGTAAGTTGGCAAGAACCACTCCGTCCGACGAGCTCTAGCCGGAGCATAAGCGAACATATCAGCGCCGCCGACGATCTGGCCAATTGGGTTTTCTGGCATGCAATACTCACCATTACTACAACAATTTGGGTTAAAGGTTTACTGATGATCTGGCAAAAACACCAGTGAAATGCATATAAACCAGCTTAAACCCAACAACCAAATGTATATTATTTTTAATATTAATTAAATTAAATATTTTGAAATATGTTTAAATGTTTCCAAAATACTTTTTTATTGATATTTAAATAAAAGTAGCACTAAGTCAAAGCCCATTCTACTATGTATGTTGCTATTTTGTTAGTATTAATTAAGTTCCCAAATATTGATATTTAAGATTTTTAAGATGTTTGTGTGTACATAATTACATATGTATATAGTAACCTATTATGTACAATTATTTTTTTAAAGAACTTTCATATGGCTATTGCGACATTTGCGGAAGTGCAGTATTGACGTTTACTTTTTGGAGCAAGGCGACAATTATCGCTGGTTTATCAGCCTACACCATTGAATTCACAGCAAAAAAAACGAAGTGCCAAATCTCATGGCCTTAGGGAGTTAGGAAATCAACTTATCCCCAAATTTTGATTTAACTAATGTCCCTATTACGGTTCTACACTTCTGTAACAGTTTGGTTGTCTTTGGAAATATTACATTGCCATTCTCAACTCAAGTGACAGTTGACTATTCAGTTGTGTATCTATTTTTTCGTGATATTGCCGTTTTCAACTTTTTAAAAATTTGGACAACAAAGACGTTGAATACACACAACTGCTTAAGAGTAGTTGTGTTACTGGCAGTTAAGATTGATTTTTTTTAAAGCGGTAAAAACGGAAAACAAAATGGAGAGATCGTTAGTATATGTACATTTTTATAATAAGTATTCATTGCATTTTTGATAGCTCCAGTCAGCAAATAATCTAAGAGCAGCACATAACTTTAATATAGGAGGAATAGCCACCACACAAACAGGTGTTTTTAGGTGAACTTTAATTTCATCCAGCAATAACAAAACGCCTCCTTGTTTAATAGAAAATAACTTATAAATATAAAATTATTATTTAGTTTCGAAGTTATTAGAAATTTATATTTGTCACTGGGCAGCTCAAGAGGGTTTGAATAATCACAAATTTTTCTTATTGTGCGTAGCACATCTACACAGAAGTTTTTATTTCCATCATCATAACATAAATCTACACCTTCATATATCAATTATAAATACTTTTTATACGACAGAGCAATTAAAAACAATTTTAGTATTATTATTTTTTTAATTTTCATGAATTTTTCTGGAATTGGCAGGGTCTGTTGTTGCTTGGTCTCACTCCATATACGGCAATTTTATTTATTAATAAACCCGCTAAACAAAAATCGTGAAAACAAAAAGCCGTCTACAAGTTGCGCGAATCGATTATTAATTTTCAAAGTAAATTTGAGTGATTTAGTTGCGTTGATGACAATTTACGAGAATAAACTGATCTTAAATGTCAAAAAGTGAGCGCAGTATGACGATTCGTTTGGCAGTATAATGCTATCGGACTAAAAAAACCTTATAAATGAAATGTTTATGATAGTCATATTTTCTGCCAAAATGGTAAAATTCAATATTAAAGGCGAACCAACAGCCATAAATAAAAAACAACTTACTTTTTGTTAGTAAATATATTTAATTTTATATTTATAAAAAATAATTCTGATATATTTTTAAATATTAAATAAATTGTGAAAAGAAATGTAACATACCAAGTTCAAAGGCAAAATTAAATAAGATTTAATAAAAATAAATACAATACGTACATTTTACGTTAACAAAAATGAAAATACATGCAATATTTTCTCATTGGCTGATTCATTAATTGAATATGCAACACATTATGGTAAAACAAACATTTAATTTTAATTCAATATCCACAAAATAAAACTTGACATAAAAAAAATATTTTTTTGTTGAATACAATACATACTGCCTTATTCAGAAAAATTATTAATTATAAAAAATTAGTTTCTTAAACCCATTATAAACCTTTAATAATTTTTATAAAAAGGGCAGTTAAAATTTTTGGATATGCCATTCAATTTCGAATATAACATATTATGGTAAAACATTAATTTGAATTAAATATCCGCAAAATATAACTTGAAGACATTTAGAAAATATTTTTTTCTTGATACTTATTCATAAAAATTATCAAAAACGTTTATAAATCAAATTACTATAGAAAATTAGTTTCTTAAACCGTTTTTAATCCTTTAATAATTCTTATAAAAAGAGCAGTTACAATTTTCCGATATCCCATTTTTGATATTGCATATTCACAATTAAGTTTTCAGAGCCATAATATATTATTAAAAAATTTCAGTTCTTAAGTTTAATTAACGAATTCAATAAAACAATTAAGATACATTTTACTTCATCAATATCTTTAAATTTTTTTAATCATCTTTAGAATTTCGTTTGCCGCCTTCGTTTCCACCACTTATGGTAATTTTCTTTTGCAATTTGCTGTACTCTTCAGTGAGGCGATCGTATTCTTTGTTTAAGCTCTCTGCTTGCGATTTTAAGGCTTCTTTGTCCTTTTTTTCTCGATTAAGTTCAGAGGTTAGTTCATGGATGCGTTCTTTCAATTGTGAAATCTATTGTAGACGATTATAAAGAATAATAATATTAAGAATATTAGTATAAAAATTCCTTTGTTTCATTTTAGAATGAGGATGGAGTAGAAAGTATTTTATTTGTTTATGTATTTATTTTTGCAAAGTTTCTTTTTGTTAAGAGTGTTTGAAATGTATGAATAGGTTTTACATTGGTTGTAATAAGAGTAAAATCTGTAACATTTTAATATCATAAATTGATAAGCTGGTAATAAGTATTAAGCTAAATTATATTAAGCGTTCAAAGAGTGGTGTATTGACTTAAAAGGTGTTTTTTTTTAAATTATAAAAAAGTTGTAAAAGTACCCATATTTAAACTGTACGTATACTAGTTAATCCGTAATGTGAATTCCTCTTTGGTGTCCCCGTGCCCTTTAATCCACATCAACATCACATTTAAAATACAGTCAGGCACCAAAGAGGAGTTCATATCCATCCGCTGCACGCGTTTTATAACCGACTGGTTATCAAGTGCAATGAGAAGTATCTTCCCTTTCACCCGACACTTCAACAGATTATCTAACGCGTACTACAAGCCACGCATCTCTCTAACCAAGCATTTTTAAATCAATAACTTTGTGTTTTTGTTTTAAAATTTCAACTTTTCCATTAAATTATATTTCAAACAAGTTATTTTTTTTTAAGATTTACAACTTACTTATACAATGAGGCGATAAAAATATTTTAAAACCAAAATGCTCCTTTTTATTTTAAAAACAACAAAAGTTTTGCTTATCAAGTTAAAAATAAAAATGTTCCCTTATTATATTATATTATATTAATGGAGCAAGAAAAAAATTACTTAAATCAAAAACATTTGCTTTTATTTTTAACGTGCAATTTTTTGCAGAGCATAAAAAACAAAAATTGTTTTTTGTTAAAATAAAAATGTTAATTTTAAAATATAAAATACTAACTAAACTCTCATTATTTCATAATTTGTTGCTATGTTTTTTTTATTAGGAATACTATTTCATACCCAGACGTGATAAAAAAGTTGTTTCCGAAAACTACGTAAATAAAAAAATCTTCGATTAAAACCTACAGTACAATGACCGCTGCATATTCGCTCAAGCGGTGTTTGAATTTTTATTTTTACTTATCTAATGAGGCGATACAAACATTTTTAATATTACTTTTTATTTTAAAAACAAAAAATGGTTTGCTAAACATGTTAAAAACATAAAATGTTGTCTTATTATATTAAGATTTATAATTTTTATTTTTACAATGAAGCGAAAAATAAATATATTTAAATTAAAAGCTTTTGTTTATACATGCAATTTTTTAAGTAGATATTTCAATATCTTTAGAATTACATTTTCCTATTAAAAAAAAACATATTTACAAAATTTAATACTTTATTTCTAAAAACTTATTATATTTTTTTATTTGTAAATATATGTATGTGGTCATATTAAAAATCACAGTAAAACCAGAATAACCTTACATATTTCAATAGTGATCCGTTCTCATGCAATGCATAATGTAACATACGCATAGAAAATGTTATCGCACTTTTATAAAATTTGCTGTCGAGAACTTTGCGTAGCTTTTCAATGTCAGTTATAGTTTTTAATGATACTAATTACCATCAACGGTGTTTTTTTCTTAGAAATTGCTATTTTAATAAATGTTTGTAGGAGTTTATTTATAGCTCCTTCCCGCAGTTTAGTGAGAATAATTACAATATAATTTTTATTGGTTAATTGGCTACAAGTATTACAATGAATTCATTAAATCATTTTAGGACAATATTATTTGAAATGTATGGGTATTTTTATATCTGTATTTAAAAAATTCTAATAGAAAGACAAACAATTCCCTGCAGTTTTTGGCTGGTAGTGTTCATTTACTTTTTAATATTTTTGAGAGTAATTTTTCTTAATTCCCTCGTACTCTCTCGTTGCAAGAATTTACTAGGAAAGTAAATAATAATACGGATTAGGCCTGCAATCAATTATTTTTTTTCCGGATTACCAAATAAAAATTTTAGAACATTGTTTTTGCATCATTTATAATATAATATATTTATAACACATATCGAATCATATATGTGTACAATATCGGACAAAACTAAAGCACTGCTTATTGAGAAACTTTGCAATAACATAAAAAATAATTCTTATTTTATAAAAATATTATTTTATTGTATATTTGTATATTTCATGTTAAAAACAAAGAGAAAAAAATCGGTTGTTTGTAGTTTAAAAAAAAAATTTTATTTTTTATGCAAGAACATCATATAATGTAGCACAAAACTAATGCGCGTAACCTTGAAAATTTCTATTGCTTTTAATAATAAAAAACTACTTACAAAAATTGACGTTACTTTTATTTTAAAGATCAAGTCAATTTCATTATACCCTTCACCTGTGGTGCACAAGGGTACATATACCTTTGTCATTCCATTTGTAATTTCTACAATTTTCATTTCCGACCCCATAAGTATATATTTTCTGAAAGCTTATGTATATATTGTTATTTATGTATGTATATGTTGTATAACTATATGAGAGAAAATCATAATTCGATATTATACAAAGTTATTGAATGAATACCCAAGAAAACAATGACCACGATCGGAAACATTTTTACGACGCTTAATGTTGTAACATTTTCTTTTTTTTTCTTATAAAAGCTTGAAGAATAATTAAAATAAAATTATTTTTGTTTGTAAAGTAATATTAAAATTTTTTTTTTCTTTTATTTTTTTTTTTAATTTAATATATGTATGTAGTAGTGTATGTTGTCGGTAGTTACTTTGGTTGTGTTTGCTCGTATTTATTACTATAATTATTATTACTACAACGGTTCTTTATTTAAAAAAAAAATACAATAATTATACTTTTTTTATTTCTTTATTTTTGACTTGTATATAATAATTATTTATACTTGTTCTTTTTTCATGTATGTCAATATGAAGTATGCATTGATTTTAGTCTCTAAGTTTTCGTTTGTAAAAAATAAAGGTATTAGAAAATTATTTATAAAATAGAAAACAAATAGAAAAGACATTTTTAAGTTGCGCTTACAATTTCAGAAGTGGGATACGCAGGAAAATAACTTTAAAAAAAAGAACAAATTTTTTCCCCCCTTTAAGTTAAAGAAGAAAAGTCTTTTGTTTTTTCGATTCGAAAATTACGCAGATAGAGAGAAATTACGTGGATGAAGTTTGTGGCACAAATTATACTGTTGCGCAGTTACGCCGCTGGTTACAGCACATTGGTCTTCCATCAACAGGTTATAAAAGTGAATTATTAATAAGAATTAACAATGTACCTGTGCCGATAAGAGGTGAATGTCCAATTCGGAAGTGGGTAATCAGATTTCAAATTTAATAAATCTATCCGAGAATGAGTGTGAGGGTGCACCTTATAGTGGCGTTGGTTGTAAAGAAATTCTGCAGAAACAATAATTAATAAATGAAGCAGGTTTGCAACAAAAACTGATGGGTGAGTAGCAAGCGATTGGTTGTCCACAGCATCATGTACAACAACAAATGAGTGGCGGTATTGAACGGTTAGTGCAACAACAAAAATTAAGTAATAATTGACAACAAATGAGTGGTGATTTGCGACAAACAAGTGGTGATTTGCGACAAACGAGTGCCGAGTGATTTACAACGGAATATTGCGAAAAATGATAGCGTATGTACAAATGAGTGTCGAGCAGCAAAGATGAAAACAATATTTTAAATTTGATGTTGATAAAAGAATTGAAGCTAATAAGACATGAAAGGGAAATGCTTCGTCGAGAAAATGATTTGCTTAAAATGATCGTGGAAAATTAAAGAAAACAGGAAAGTGAAAAAATTTATATGAATAAAAAAGATGACATGATTCCAGATTATGATGATGGAGTTTTGCCGGAGGTATAGATAGCTCAATTTAAAAGTATTAACGAGTTATACGAAGCAGACGTAAATGCGTAACAAGAATGAGGTATCTGGACGCGTTAAAGCGAAGTTGTACCTGAAAGAGACAGCAGTTGTACCATTGATTTATGGTTTAGAGGACGCGAAGGGACGTCTGTATAACGTGAGATCAGGGGATCTCATAGTCAGGATAACCGAATTGTAGTAGTGTATGTTGTCGGTAGTTACTTTAATAAGTTTTTGTTAGTAAAAAATAAAGGGATTAGAAAATTATTACATATAGAGAAAATTTCCTTTTAATTTTTAGTTGTTTCCGTTCTTTAAACTCATTGCGGAAGTTTTTCGTGAGTTACTTACCAAATGGCACGAAATAAATATTCAGTAAATTAAAAAAAAAAAATTAAAGGTGATTTTAATAACGGTCAATCTGTTGTAACCTAATTTGCAAAAAAATTAATATTAATGAGAAAGTGATATCAAAAATTATAAGCCGTTTTCGTTCTTTGGGTACAGAACATAATGGTGGAGATCCACGAAAAAGCAGCAAACGAGATAACCATAATACGTTTGTATTCATTCATGTCGTTAAAAGTCATTGCCTCACAATCATATTTGCAGAAGAGGAAATGATGATTCAGGGGAAAAAGCAACAAGATAACGACACCATACACACATTTAAATGTGAGAGAGTGGTTCGTAACAAGATTAACTTTTTGAAATGGCCAGCGCAATCGCCAGATCTCAATCCCATAAAAAAACCTATAGGAAATTGTAGATAAAAAAATGGTTCGCGATTACTGCAAAAATTTAGATCAGCTTTTTTTAAACCTTTATTAATATCTAGTTAACTATTAGCTTTAGTTTTGTCGCCTCCAAATAATGCTTTGTACCTTATTAATTACTTTTTTATTTTAAGTGAAGATTTCTTGTTTTTAAGTTTTAGTTTAAAATTTTTATACCCTGCACACAACATGTGTATAAAGTTAAATTCGTATTTAACTAGCAGAGACAAGAACCACATTTCGTAACAGCGCTCATTTTACAGTTAACAGAGCAATGCTAGACATTTAGGGCCGTATTCATAAAAAATATTTTAGGTTTACTGAAGGCTTATTTGACAAATTTCTCTACAACATTGGTGTTTGGGGTCATTGTCCTGCTGAAAAACCCACACCAGCGGCATTTCATAGGAAGCATAGGCAGCAAGGATTTTTACATAAACCGATGAATCCATAACGTTTTTTATCCAATATATAGGACACACACCTTCATACGAGAAGCAGCAGTCCATAGCACATTTCTCCATTTTTCCTTTGGCGAATTTAGATGTGTTTTAGCAAAAGATATCCGTTAAGCAACATGCTTAGAGGAAAGGAGCGGCACTTTTCGAGGACTACAAGCATTGAGGCTGTTGTCTCGGTCTGCGGCAAATAGTTTCCACGCTTGCCGGCACATCTAATGTTTTTTTGAGCTCCGTAGCTGTCATAAATGGACCGTTTTATTATTAAGGGTGGCAAAACTCGCTTCCTACCACGGGATTCAACTTTTTGCTGATATTTTAGGGCATTTATTATCATTTTGTTGGAACGGCCCAGCAATTCCCTTATTTGGGAATAAGATTTACCCTCGGACGCAATTTTTTTTTATTAGTTCACGCGTTTCCGGCGAACAATGCTTGCCGCGATAAGTGTTGACAGAAGATCTTTTATATCTGATTAAGAAATCTGGTTATGAAATTTGACAATAAATGCACACACTCTGAGATAGCATAAAAAATGTAACTGTTTTTTACACTCAAAAATATTATATAATAAATAGGTGAAATTTTTACATCTTTTGAATCAGAATATTGCAATATTGCAGTGATATTATATTGACCGGCGCTGTATGTAGGTATGGTGGCCCAAGGAGTACTTAATGACACTGCACTATACCTATATAGCGTCATATGTGGAGCATTCCAAAAATGGCCATTTTTTAGATGATCTCAAGAATTCGTCTTAAAATTTTATTTTTTTTTTACTTTTTTGTCATGATTTTTTTGCGGGGTATATCTATATGACCAACTCAACCTATATTAAACAAGTGTACTACAAACTTTTTAAGTTTTAGATTTTAGAAATGAAAAAATAATTTTATGATCAATTTTAAATACAAAACTAAAAATTTACCATCATGATAAATGTTTTAATTATAAGGTCACAACTGTATATTCTTATATTTAAATTTTATATCACCCTTTACACATTTTAGAAACGGGAATTTTAGCATTTGTTTTTAATTCATATCATTTTCTTCATGTTCATATTTTTAACTCATAAATTTATTTAAATCTAATCACTAAGCTCTGTCAACAAAATCAATTTATTGAACAAAATACGTAACTATTACGCATTAGTTTTTTAAAATAACATACCTCGTTCAACGTACAGTCCTCCGTAGCTTCTTTGCCTTTTTCTGTCGATTTTTCAGCCATCAATGATTTAACAGCAGCAGAAGCCGATTGAGCCTGTTTCAAAGAAGCTTCACTCTGTGCTAAAAGATTCGCTTGAGCAGAGATTAATGTCACAAGTCGACGAATGACCAAAACTAAAAAGATGGAAAAGCCAGATATATAAAAGTTGCGCTGAGCACGAAATAGACGCATGCTGTGTTGCATTTCAATATTCAAGTGGACATCGGATGAATGGTCGTGATGAGAATACTTCCGCATCTCACGTATGGCATCTAATAAAAACAGCACTAATACGCCCATAATCAGGAAGAAGTAAAGATGAGCTTGTTGAGCCAACATGGCTAAAAATTTTGATTTGAAAAATCGATTCCATTTGTATGGACTTGCAACTGGTAAAACCAATAATAGCACAATAGCTATTTCAGCATACAGAAATCCAGCTATCAAAGTCCAGACAAGACTCATTTTGTTCGTTTATGGTATTCTGTTTCTATTATAATCTTAAAATAGATGTCTTCTTTCGGTGGTTTTTCTTTATACTGATTTTGTAAAACAAGGATTTATTAGTTAATAATGATAATAGTTTTATATAAATATGTACAATTTTATTGCATTGGCTCACTCTGTTTATGATGTGTATTTTTATTTTTTTGTTGAACTGATGAAATTTTTTAAGATCCACGTACTTAAGCTTTATTAGGAATAAAATATATATCACCTACTATTGCTTCTACAATATTCTATTAGTCAGCAAAGTGTAAAAGAAATAATTATATAAAAGTTGAGGAAAACCGGTAAATCGTTGTATATTTGTCTCTTTTAATCATTGTTTAATGGGCCCAAGGCGAATTCATACAGGTGAAATTATCATCCCAGCTGATGCGGAAACTTTTTGCCAAGATTGGATAATTTGCCTTATTAATGCAGGGAAGGAAAATGTGATTTTAGCTTCGGTGTTAAACAATTAACTTAAGTACATACTTGTACTTATTTGATAATAAATGTACTAAATTTATGTATATTTGTTGATTTTGCGTCATTACCTCCCGATCACACGAGCGATTGATTATGTCTTAATATAAGCAATAAAGCCGGCAGAATAACGGCATCAAATTGCCAATGTTCAAGCTTATATCTCTAGGTGGTGAACACGTAAATATCTTAAAACATAAAATTACAAATTTTCCTGAAGATTGATCTATAATTAAAAATTTTACAAAAAATATACGAAAATTAATTTCACCAAAAGCACCAGATTAAAACGATTCTTTTGTCATTATATTTTTAAATATAATTAACTTTAAATTTTTTATAATTACAATGTTAATATTAATATTTTCTTTTTTTCTGCGGAGTTCTCTTATACATTAGTGTTGGTGTTTTATTTTATTTTTTTAGATTATTGCTCAGCAATGTATTATAACATTTATTGCTAAAAATGTGTTCTAATACATATTCATGCAGTCAACATGTCTTGTGTTGGCAATAGAATTTGACAGTTTCTGTGGCAATAACTGCCAAACACATTGCTCGTGTGGTCGGGGGGTTAATAATGTGTTTCAAAAATGTATTTATGTCCTTTTTTACATTTGTACATTTCATATAGACCAGTTTTGATGAAATTTTAATATTTTTTACAATTCTCCCAATTGTGGACGAATTTTAACGATTATGTTGACCAAAAGAATCACGAAGTGCATGAAATGCATTTTGATTTGAACTCTCATTTTGATAATAAGCCTGCATAACTTTAAGGCGTTGTTCGATTATGTTTCTTTCCATGGTTCAAATTGAATTAGTCTGAAATTAAAAAATCATATATGCACGAATGAAAGCGGGTTCAAAAAAACAACGATATACATATATTAATATATTTTTCTGTTAATTTCAATTGCAGCCGTAATATATGTACACTCTATTGTTTTATTGCGGACATTACAGTTTATTTTAAATCTTTAAATGTTTTAAAACAGAGAAACTGAAAAGCAGACAGTCAAAATTCGGTAGCAACGGGTTGAAGTGCGTAGTACACTTTGTTTTCTCCTTAACTTTTTTTATATATTTTTTTTATATTTCATATCAATATTCTCATCTCATCATCTCTTTAGTAGTTTGTTAGAAAGTTTTAAAAGAGAATGAGAAAACTATATGCCTCTCAATTTCCAGTTTGCAAAAGGGGACTTTGCTTAGCATTTAACGCCATCAGTCGATAGTTTGATGCGGTTCTTCCCGAACAAAATAGTTCGGCGACGGCGGTGAGCCGGCTGGGAGTATATTAACCTGGACCTCTGAACAACAGCTGTACAATTTTGACGTTTTTTTCGGTTTTTTGAGTTCCAGCCATGGTGTAATTACATAAGGTGATAGCGTAAATGAGAGCATTTTTAGTCTCTTTTTTATACCCTTTTTTAAAATATGGAGTTTGACAATTCCTGGCACTAAATTCCCTTTTTTATATATGGAGTTTGACAAACTTTGTGACATAAAGAAATAATAACCTGGGATGGCACCGCCACCTATATAAGTGTACCCTGGTTCCAGCAATTTTGGGCAATGTGATTATATAAAGAAATAAAAGATGCCAGTATTTCGAAATTCAACCAATTAACGAGTAAGAGTGCTATATTCGGCCATGCCGAATCTTATATACCCTTCACAACGTGTAGTCACGCAATAACAATAGTTTGTATTACCATTCATCTCATATGAAATACGTACATACATACATATAAAAAACATACATATAAAAAACATACATATATAAAAACATCCCATTGTAAAATTATAAATTTATTTTATTTTATTTTCAACAAAAGTAATATAAAAAGCCCCCAAAGGCCAAAAAAAACTATATTACAAAGAATATTCTTAAATATAAAACAATTTTTATTATTTCAACAATTGGCTCCCCAGCCGAAAGAAAGAAAGTATCCCGAAAGTAGTAACTAATCAACAAAAATATCCAGACATTATACCAAAAGTGTTAAAACAGTATAAACGAGCATTAAAGAGAATATAAAAGGTAGGTATAGGCATAAAAGAAAAATTAGACAGTATTAATCAAAAGTAGAAAAATGCATTAAAATTTTTAAACAAAATGCATTATTCGAGTGAGAAAAAATACGAAGATCTAGTGGTAGAAAATTCCAACTTCTAGCTTCTCTAACAATAAAAGAACGTTCAAAAAGGCTACACCTAATCCTAGGAATAATAATCTGAGGATTTCTTGTAGATGAAGAAAAGTTAAACTCAGAACGAAGCCTAAGGGTACGCCACTTTTGACAACTCTATAGAAAAGCAATAAACAACGAACATTAACAAAGTGCTTAAAGCAACAACGCAAAAATTTCCTCACATGCTCAGAAATGTGCTCTCTTCTAGGGACTTTATAAACATAGCGAACAATCACGTTAAAGATACGTGTGTGTTAAAAAAAATATAAAAAAAAATTAAAAAAATATAAATACTAAATATAAAATAAAATATAAAAAAAAAATTTTTAAAAAATAAAAAAAAATTTATTTTTTTTTTAGAATAGAAAAAAAAATTTAAAAAAAATATTAAAAAAAAATTAAAAAAAATAAAAGAAATAATAAAAATATAAATAATATATAAAATAAAAAAAAATTTATTTGGTCTCAGTTGGGGTTCGGTGCCACGTTTACTCTAACCAGTATACCACGTCTGTACATATGTATGTTGTTGTTGTATGTTGTTTTTGTGTTTAAAAAAACGAGATGGCCGTGGGTTTTTGCTCATATCTTAGTTGTTTATATATCGATGTTTCTGATTTTCAATACCGATCTACTCCCGAATATTTGTGATATTTTCATACGGGTCCAAGCGATGTCGGGGGGCTTCAAAAAGTTGATTTCAACATACACATGAACAGACTGATAGAGCTTAATTTACTCCCTTATTCATAAGCTTTCAGAAAATATATACTTTATGGGGTCGGAAATGAAAATTGTAGAAATTTCACACGGAATGACAAACCTATATATACCCTTTTTCACTGTGTGAAGGGTATAAAAAATAAGATTATCATATTTAACAAAATGTGTTAAAATTTATGAATCAAGGCATATTCATACAAGGCATATGCAACAGCAAATTGACACAGCAAGTAACTTTTAGGTGGATGTTTTCTGTCAAGGTCAACTCGTATATCAGGGATGGAAAAGTTGTTATGACGGTTAAATTTAATAAAAGTTAATTAACCCTACGTTGCCACAGGCAAGTATTTACTTGCAAGTAGTGTATACGTATTACTAACGAAAATCAGGAGAAATGCCAAAAAAACACAAAAATTTTTTGAGTGGCTACACAGCACATTGCAAGTTCATTTTTAAAATGTCGTCAACAAATAAATTTCAAACAAATTCAAAACAAATGGCGCTGCTTCAATTGGTAATTAAGTGTTGTCAATAGCCACTATTGAACGTTACCTTTAGACATGTATCTTTTTAATATAATTTTTTTTTATTAAATTTTGATATTTATATTAAAACTTACATTTTAAATGAATATTTATATTTTTTCTTAATATTCTTCATATACATATATACATATTTATTAAAAAAATTAGCTGAATTATTTACCACAATTGTATGATATATTATTGAGTTAACAAAAAACTCAGTATTAGACAACACTGTTTTTCGGCTTGTCACTTTACTTGCCGTAACTGTAAAAATTTTACTTGCTTAAAAATTTCTTCGCAAGCTGAGTCGCAGGTTGCCAAAGTGTAGTTGTGTTAGTAAAAAAGTGTTAGTGTATTGGTTTTTTTTCACTTGCACTTGCATGTGGCAACGGTAGGTTAGCGGAATGCGTGGAAGATGTTGAAAATTAAAAAAAAACTTGTTTACATTTGCAACATCTTTCATCTGTCTTAATATTGATTTTCACATGTTTGAGCAAATAAAAATTTAACAATTAAGTAATTACCCTTAGAGAGCAATTATTATTACAATATGCAGATTTTGTTAGAGGATGAAGATTATTAAGATATCTTATTTTATACGACATATTTCAAGTCCACTCGTTGTATGTATTTTTTTTTTCGGCACTTGTAATTTTTTTCTTGTGACGGTATGTATTTTTTTACATCAATATTTCTTCTAGTGAAAACCTAAAATAACCGAAAGATGTTGAGTGGAACAAAATGAGTTAGGAACATCTTTAAAATATGTTGAAAAATGTTGACACACAAACCTGTACAATTCATATGGCAAGATGTTAATATCTTGTTAATTTGATGAAAGATGTGAGCAAATGTAAAAAGGCTATAAAAGCAACAAATATACATACATTTGGTATATTTATTATCAAAAAAGTACACTAAAATTACACGAATTATACAAATTTTGACATAGTGCTTCACCATCAGCTGGGCTGATAATTTAACCTGTATGAATTCGCCTTGGTCTCCGTTTGTTCACTACTGAGCATGGTACAATCATCAGGTAGCCTCAGTTCTGCAACAACAAAATTCTAAATGTATTTTGTTGTTGGAAAACGACGCCTTAAATGTCAAAAAGCAGATGTGTGTGCGTGTTTTTTTGACGGTAGAATATATACGTACACATTATATACACATACATAAACAAAATTTGACATTTTAGTTAAACCTTAAGGTAGAGACAAAAAAAATCAGCTGTTTCAGTGAGGCTACCTGATAATTGTACCATGATATACACATACATAAACAAAATTTGACATTTTAGTTAAACCTTATGGTAGAGAAAAAAAATCAGCTGTTTTAGTGAGGCTACCTGATAATTGCACCATGCTACTGAGTATACCTAAGTCGATGATCACACACGACGATTATAGTTGGGCAATTCTTGAGTTTATAGATGTTTTTACCGTTTTAGGTGAGGAGAAAACGAAGGGAAAAATAATCGCCGGTACTCGGCTATTTGAAGCAATTTTTTTTAATATTTGACATTTCTTTTCATTCGGTGTTTCGCTTCTTGGTGTGTAAGTAATTTAAAATTTGAATTAAAAACGTCACAAATTAAACATTTAAAAATAAAAAAACACAAAGAAAATATTTTAGTAAAAATATTTTAATTAAAAGCGTTAATAAAAATCAATTCCATTATTTTATGTATGTTTTTATTTTTCTTATTGCTATTTACGGCTGAAGCAGCGTTGCCAGAAGCTTTGGAGAGAAAATCATCACTTAGAACAACAAAAAATCATATTTTGAAGAAAAAAATCATCAAATTATTTTAATTCAAACATTTTATTACAATCGCAAAAAAAAACAATAAAAATTTATTTAGAAAATTGAATTGATATTAAAATAAATATACATATTCATATAGCAACTTGTGAATAAAATCAAATTGACAGATACTCTGTAGTATATTAATATATTCAAATTGCATATATATCATTCGAAATGTAGAAACATAAAAAACTTGAGTGTTTTAATATAAAAAACAATCATATATTTAACAATTACATATGAATTAAAGTATTTTAGGAATCATCATTATTATTATACAGAATAGGTTTTAAATTATAGCATGAACATTCGTTTAACTTTAAGCATTATTTTGAATATAATATTCTCTTAAGAGTGCTGTTATCTAATCTATTTCTATATTTTGTTTTATTTAAATTAAAAACTTAAAATATTCGTTCAACATTTGCAGAAGATATAGGAAGACATATTAGGGTTTTAACAAAATTTGACAGGGTCGGAAAAGCTAAGATTTTGTCTTCTAAGTTTTGAACATCATTCTCATCATTTGAATAAATTTGAAAAGTTTTGTATTAAACCTGTTAGAGAAGCTACTTTTCTATTAATTATTT